>JBBHAA010000388.1:6207500-7407500 GCA_037953035.1 Aquarana catesbeiana
TGACAGAAGACGCAGGCTGTTGTAGGACCACAGTCTGGGGACATCTAGATCATCTGCTGGTGCTGTTGATCTCTGGGATTCTTGGACCAGATTGTGCTCCCTCTTATATGGACTCCTCAAGATCCCAATTTTCTGGTACACCGACTTTTTCCAGCGTTGACTTCCTCTTTATTTTATTTTGACCATGAATAAATGGATATTTTTTGAGTTTAGCAAAAGACTTTATGTGTTTTCTTTGAAATCATTGATTTTACACACAATGTTCAATTAACAAGGGACAACAATCTCATTGAGTTTGAAAAAAAACACACCAAAAATACATTACTAATGTTAATAATGTTCAAGTGGTAAGTCTTGAAAATCCAAAAAATTACGTAACCAAAAACGGTGCTTTGGGTTAACTTTATCTAAAAACTAAAAAATAAACACTATAAAAAAAAAAAAAATAAATAATGGGTTCTTTGTGTTAACTTTACAAACCTAAAAAAAATAAAAAAAATAAAAAAAAAAAAATAAAAAGGGGAAAAAGTATTATTAGTATGGAAACATTGTTTTAAAAAGGCATACTATATCATTCATGAGATCAAAGAGAAAAAGAATCCAGAAATCAGTTTGGGAGAACTCTGATTATGAACAGCAAAACACCTTCGTTCTTTAGAGCCTTCGTAAAGAAGAAATAAAATGCGCTGCATTGAACGATCACAGATTTTGCAGCGTGATGAATGTGCTACCTACAATACGAACACTAGTTTTACTAGACCGAGTGCTTCCGTTTAGTTTTTGCTTATGAGCATGCGTCGTTTTTTTGTCCGTCGGACTAGCATACAGACGAGCGGACTTCGGGGTCCGTCGTACTTACGACGTAAAGATTTGAAGCATGCTTCAAATCTAAAGTCCGTCGGATTTGAGGCTAAAAAAGTCCGTTGAAAGTCCGGAGAAGCCCACACACGATCGGATTACCAGCCACCTTTAGTCCGTCAGCGTCCGTTGGACTTTTGTAGACGAAAAGTCCGACCGTGTGTACGCGGCATTAGATTCCAGCTTCTAAAGAGGAAGTGGAAAAAAAAATTAAGTCTCCTTGTGTGAAATAACATTGAAGATTCAATATTTGTGTGTTGCAAAATGTTACTGTATCTCCTATCCATTGTTTCCATTGCACTTTAAAGTGCATGCAAACCCCAAATCAATTTTTCAGTAGGGCTTCCAACATAGTGTGTATAGTCTGGAGATCCTGCCATACTCATGGCAGGCTGAAAATACTGCTGCTAATATTGAGGCAGTTGTTTAGCATTGTCAGCCTTCTACAAGAAGTCCTGCTACTGGTGTGATTTCCATGTAAGAAACTGCAAAGGATTCCCAAAAAATGAATTGCTTAAGAAAACTGAATACATACAGTTACATAGTTACATAGTTAGGTTGAAAAAAGACACAAGTCTATCCAGCTCAACCTTAAAAACAATAAATAAATAAAATAAAAAATATTGTACAATCCAATATACCCAATTTTATACCCTCAGTTGATCCAGAGGAAGGCAAAAACCCCAGCAGAACATGCTCCAATTTGCTACAGCAGGGGAAAAAATTCCTTCCTGATCCCCCAAGAGGCAATTGGATTTTCCCTGGATCAACTTTACCTATAAATGTTTGTACCCAGTTATATTATGTACATTTAGGAAAGTATCCAGGTCTTCCTTAAAGCAATCTACTGAGCTGGCCACCGCTATTCCACATTTTCACAGCTCTTACTGTGAAGAAACCTTTGCGTATTTGGAGATGAAATCTCTTTTCCTCGAGACATAAAGAGTGCCCCCGTGTCCTCTGGGTTGACCATAAAGAGAATAACTCAACACCAATTTCACTATATGGACCCCTTATATATTTGAACATGTTGATTATATCCCCCCTTATTCTCCTCTTCTCAAAAGAGAATAAATTCAGTTCCTCTAATCTTTCCTCATAGCTGAGCTCCTCCATGCCTCTTATCAGTTTGGTTGCCCTTCTCTGCATTTTCTCCAGTTCCCCGATATCCTTTTTGAGAACTGGTGCCCAAAACTGAACTGCATATTCCAGATGAGGTCTTACTAATGATTTGAACAGGGGCAAAATGATATCTCTCTCTCTGGAGTCCATACCTCTCTTAATACAAGAAAGGACTTTGCTCTCTTTGGAAACTGCAGCTTGGCATTGCATGCTATTATTGAGCGTATGATCTACCAAAACCCCCAGATCCTTCTTCACCACGGATTCCCCCAGATGTACTCCCTCTAGCATGTATGATGCATGCATATTCTTAGCCCCCAAATGCATAACTTTACATTTTTCAACATTAAACTTCATCTGCCACATAGTCGTCCAATTAGACAGTGCATTGAGGTCGGCTTGTAAATTTGAGACATTCTGTAAGGACGTTATTCCACTGCATAGCTTGGTGTCATCTGCAAAGACAGAAATTTTACTTTTGATCCCAGACTCAATATCATTTATAAAGATATTGAAAAGTAAGGGTCCCAGCACTGAACCTTGGTGTACACCACTGATAACCTTAGACCATTCAGAGTAAGAATCATTAACCACTACTCTCCCAATTCTGTCTTTTAGACAGTTTTCTATCCATTTACAAACTAATATTTCCAAGCCTGTAGACTTTACCTTACTAATGAGCCGCGTGTGGGGAACTGTGTCGAACGCTTTTGCAAAATCCAAGTATACCACGTCCACAGCCACCCCTCTGTCCATGTTTTTTTTGTTGTTTTTTTTGAGTTTTAAAATGTTTATTGAGGTAATATAAAAAACATCAACAATTCATTACCCACGCAGGGGAGTAAAATAGATAACAGATTTTGGTCATATAGAAATTAATGCAGTAAGAAGTAACAAGAAAAACAGTGCACAGAAAATATTTATGAATTAAACTTCTATGCAAGAGTAATGATCATATACCACATGGGAGCCCTATCCGGTATTCAAATAATTGACCTTCCGCCCCGAGGTCCAGACACCCCTTTTCGGGATCATGCTGTGTCTGGGCCTCAATGGCCTCTGGTTCCTTAATGAAAGATAATTTCTAGACAATGCATCAAGAATGATACCATAATACATTTGGGCTCCTTATGATGACATAAATTTTTTTCGAAATCGAGCTATCAGAACCCATATCTATTCTGCTAAATTCTGATCTTAATCAACGGTGGGTAGAACAATTTAAAATATATTGTATTTTAACCAGAAAAAAAAAAAACGAATAATTAAAGGTTTTAATTATGCAACATCTGCTTCGCATCCCACCATTTTGGTCCGGTGGGAGAGAAGAATATAACAGAGAAAATAAGGAGAAGAGAGTAATAGAGATAGGAAGAAAGGAAGAGGGGGTTAAAGAGGGGTAGGTGGGGGAAGGCGTGCCTGGGTTCTGAGGAGAGCTGGGACAGAGTGCTAAGCAGCCGAGCCAGGTAGCTTAGCCTAATATTTTATGAAAGAGTTCAGGATTAGAGAGTCATGCCAATATGACGGGCCTATGGTTCCCATGTATGTTTAAATTTCTCAGTCTTATCCAGAATGATGTTAGAGATTTTCTCCTGGTACATGATCCAGGAGACTTTCTGTTTGGCTAATTGGAAGGATACTTTAGGAAGATTCCACACCCGGGCTATAGTAAGTTTGGCTCCTATGAGAATATAGTGGATTAGAATTTGGTCGTATTTAGGAATTTTAGGGATTCTTTGATTTAAGAGTGCTGCTGTTGGGTTTTGTGGAATCGCCTTGCCGGTGACTTTACGAATTAGATGGAAGATTTTGTTCCAGTAGCCTCTGGTTCGTGGGCATTCCCAAAAAATATGTAGGTGAGTACCCAGGTGACCGCATCCCCTAAAACATAGGGGGGAGGATTGTGGGTAAAATCTAGCTAACCTAGTAGTGATTGGGTACCACCGCGTCATGATTTTGAGATCTGCTTCAGTAAGGGAGACATTTAGGATCCCCTTAAAGGCGGAAGCGAAATACCTATGCCAAGTGTCTAGGTCCCATTAAAATCCGACATCACGTTCCCAAGCCACCATATAGGGCGCTTTCTCCTGCGGTTCGGCTAAAGCCGAATATATGAGCGGAATTCCCCCTTTCATGTACATAGCTGAGGAGCACCATTGTTCATAGGGAGTGGTAGTAAGGGGTAGCGGTTCCTGAGAGAGTAGGAAATGTCTCAATTGGTGAAGGCGAAACTTTTCCGATTGGGGCATTTCGAGTTTTGATATGCATTGGATCAATGTGATGGGTCCACTAGAGTTACAAAAATGACCTATTCTATATAAGCCCTTGTCAAGCCACCACTGGAACGCTCTTATGTTCGTGCCTGGTGGAAAAAGGGGGTTATTAAAGATGTGAGCCAGGGGATGCCATTTAGATGTTAGAATGTTTAATTTATGTAGTGTGTCGCACAACGTGAATGAGTGTGAAAGGGAGGGGGAAAGGATCGGTGGTCTGGTTTTTTATGGGGCGCCAAAGTAGATAATCTATAGTGAAATTGGGTATGGCTTGTCTTTCCATCTCTATCCATTCTGGTTTTGGGCCTCTAGAGTAAACAGCTGAAATTTGGCTAAGATGTGCTGCCTGGTAGTACCACCAGAGATTGGGCAGCCCAAGACCTCCTCTTTTCCTTGGTCTAAAGAGTGTTTTTTGGGGAGCCTGTGGTTCGATTTATTCCAGATTAATTGTATGATTGAAGATTGTAATTTACAGATATGTAATTTGGGGACAGGAATGGGGAGAGATCGAAATAGGTATAGGATCCGTGGGAGTAGAGTCATTTTAACCGCATTCAAGCGCCCTAACCATGATAATTTGTGTAGTGACCATTGATCAAGATCAGAGTTAAGTTTTTTTAACATGGGAGGGTAGTTAAAGCGGTATAGTTGTTCCATTAGGGGGGTTAATTGAATGCCTAGGTATGGGATGGAGTTTGAACTCCATACAAAGGGGAAGTGGTCCTTAAGGCTATCCACTATGAGTGAAGGGGTAGAAATGTTAAGTGCTATAGATTTGGCCATGTTCACTTGCAAGCCTGAAATCTGTCCAAACTTTTTAAGAAGTGATAAGACATTGGGGGTGGAAACGAGTGGGGATGTGATAAAGAGAAGAACGTTGTCCGTGAACAACGCACATTTGTGTGAGGACTGACAACATTTAACACCATGGATGTCTGGGTGATTTCTTATTGCTATAGCCAAATTTTCTATGCCGATGGCAAAGAGTAGAGGGGATGAAGGGCAACCCTGTCTAGTCCCTTTGGTTATGGGAAAGGAATCAGATAAATGTCCTTGGATTCTGATCTGGGCTTTAGGTTGGGAATAGAGAGCCTCGAGGAGACTAATGAAATGGGGGCCAAACCCCCATCTCCTTAATGTCCCAAAAAGATAAGGCCAGGTGATGGGGTCAAAAGCCTTTTGTAGATCTATGGATAAAAGGTAACCTTCTTGGGGTGGATTACATCCCATTTTGATTGCAACAGGGATATGATATCTACTGCTCTCCTTATCTGATCCGGACCCTGTCTCCCCGGTATAAAGCCCACTTGGTCCCTGTGCACGTACGACCCTATAAAGGAACCTAGCCTATTAGAGAGGACTTTTGTCATTATTTTCAGGTCATTGTTCATGAGGGATATAGGTCTGTAATTACTAACCTGGCTCTGGTCTTTACCTGGTTTGGGAATGACTGAAATGTAGGCTAAATTAGTTGCTGAATCTAATGGTGAATCCCTCTTGAGGGAATTGAAGAAACGGACCAGATAAGGAGACAGTGTAGCTCCAAATTTTTTGTAATAAAGTGATGAGAAACCATCTGGGCCTGGGGCTGAACTTGTTTTAATCCCTTTTATTACCTCCATAACCTCCTCTACTGAAATAGGGGCTTCCATTATAGAGCGATGGGATTCAGAGATTTTGGGAAGGGGGATACTATCAAAAAATTCATTGAGTTTGTGGGTACTTTCCTGATTGGGGTATTAGTATAGCTTAGAGTAAAAAGAGTGGAACGTTTCTAGAATTGCCTTGGGGTTTTGTGTTAAGGAACCCGACAATGATTTAACATTGGGTAGGGCTTGATATCTATGTCTGGGAGAAAGTTTTGAAGCTAGCTGGGGGCCAAATTTGTCTGAGTTGAGGTAAAATCTCCCACTTACCCATTTTAAGTGTTTTTCTGCAGTAGATGTGAGAGCAGTGTTCAATTCAATCCTGGAAGCGTCCATTTTAGCTTGTGAGGTGGAAGTGGGGTGCTGATTGTGTTTTTTACAAGTGAGTTGGAAGTTTTTTTGTAACTTTTTAAGATCTGTTTGTTTTTCTCATTTTAATTGTGATGCCAATTGTATGAGATTGCCCCTTATTACTGTTTTATGAGCTCCCCATAAAGAACTTGGAGAAATTTCCGGCGTATCATTGAAACGGAAATATTCTAAAATGTCTTTTTCGATCATAGTACAGTGTACAGGGTTGGAGAGGAAGGCTTCATTGAGGCGCCACTGTGGAGGGCTTGCTGTGTGTAGGAAACCACAGAGCTTGGTGGAGACCAAGGAATGGTCAGACCATGGGACATCGCTAATTGTTGCTCGGGAAGCTGAATGTATGTCAGTGGTGTGTAGAAAAATGTGGTCTATACGCGCGTAAGTTCTGTGGGGAGCGGAGAAGTGAGTGTAGTCTTTGGCATTCGGGTTTAATTCTCTCCATACATCAATCATTCCTAATGAATTTAGAAGTTGAGCAATACGAAGGCTCTGATTGGGGGGGTCGTTTGAGCTTTGAGTGGGTTCCTGTCGATTTGTCAAGCATATGGTCGAAGGCAATGTTTGAATCCCCTCCCATGATCACTTTGCCCTCCAAATGGGGGGAGAGAGAGGTAAGCATGAATGAGAAGAAGGAAGCTTGTCCCTTATTGGGGGCATAGTATGATATAATGGAGAGAAGTATACCATTTATGTGGCTTTTCACAAGGATGTATCTTCCTTCTACATCTTTAACAGTTTGGGTCAAGGTAAAGGGGGTGCGTTTTGATATGAGAACAGCTACTCCTCTTTTTTTGTCTACTGCGTTGTCTAAATAAAAGGTGGGATAATTACGGTGCAAAAAGGATGGGTTAAAGCTCTTTGGAAAGTGGGTTTCTTGCATGAGTATAATGTCCAACCTTCTGGAATGATAGCTATGAAAGGCTTTGCATCTTTTTACTGGGGAGTTTAAGCCTTGTGTATTGTGGGACGCTATTTTGAGAGATGACTGTGGGGGGGGGGTTCGTCAGCCATGGACAATGTGTGGGGTATTCGTCAATAAAAAACTAATTCTTACCTGATCTAGGAGATAGGATCCGTCCTTCCCGAGAGTATGATGTCGGCCTCGGAATTCAGAGTATTGATCCTGGCCAGCTCTCCTCGAAGGCACCTGGGAGGGAGAAAAAAGGGGTGGGGAGAGGAAAAGGGAAGAAAAGGAAGAGAGAGAAAAATAGAAGAAACTTAGAAAGGAGTCCAGTGTATAAGGAACCCTGGATCCTGTAATTGCAGGATCAAAAACCTGCACTGAACCCTTAAAAATAAGGGGTTCAGAAAAACAAACACAGCCCAAATTAGGGCCGCAAGTCTATTGCAACCAAGAGATCTAAATTCCTCTCAGTTACAATAGGTGGAGTGACATGAAATTCCGCTCCGGCCGCAGAGCGTTTGTTAGAACAGAAAAAATAGAAACTATGGGAGAAATCTCCCTATGACAATTACTTATTGTACCTTATCAGGAGGAACATCGAATGTAATCCAACTACTATCTCTAAAAATAAGGGGTGAAGTGACCTTTTTTAAACTGGAAAAAAGAATAAACATATAAGATGTAAACAATATACAGACCAGCTTCATATCATGCTGAATAGTTCTGCTATGAAGGATTAATACAGCAGGTGAGGGTGAGGAGGGGAGGGGGAGTGGAAGGGGATGGAAGGGAAGGGGAATAGGGATAAGGGAGGTGGGGTGGGGTGATGCTTAGGCAGATTAAGGAATGTCTCGAGCTAAGGCCTCAGCTTGAGACCTAGTACAAACATATTTGCAGTCCTCATACGATGAAGGGATAGGGTGCTTCCATTGCGTTGGAAGATTCCGGCAAAAAATTAAAAGAAAAGAAAAAAGAAGGGGGTTTTATAGGTGAAAGGGGAAAAAGGTAGTAGTGGGTCTTGAAAAAGACCGTGGTGTGTAGGAGAAGCCTCTACACAATCAAAAAAGGGATTTGGACCAGTTGATGAAGTGTCAACAGAGTTCATCTGGGGGGCATGGATTCCCGTTGTTTCTTCATTTGCTGTTTCACCCACAGTGGGGTGAGGGGGCAGTTTGGAGGAGGCCTTTTGGACGAAGTTAGTCGATTCTCTGAGTTGTGTGAAGGCAGGTCTTGAGATATAAGCCCAAGGTGGAGAAGTAATTGCTCGCCCATATGGAAGTTCGAGAAACTGTAGGATTTATCTTTGTAATGAAATTGTAGACGAAAAGGAAAGGCCCATCTATATTTGATCATTTTCTGTGAGAGAATGTCTAGAAGTGGTTTGAGTGATCTTCTTTTCTGGATTGTGGTTGGAGAAATGTCCGCAAAAATTTGGATTTTATTATCAAATAGAGTGATGTCTTCTTTGTAACGGGATCTTTTCATTATCTCTTCTTTTACTCCGTAAAAGTGTGGCTTGACCACTATGTCCCTGGGGCATCCATCTTGGCGGGGGGGTTGTAGCACTCTGTGGGCTCTGTCCAATTCGAGCTTATTATCCGGGATGTCTGGGATAATTTCTTTGATTAAAGCTTGGATGGTGCTAGGGATATCTGTGTTAGCTTTAGGAATGCCTCGTACTCGAAAGTTATAGCGTCTGCTTCTATTCTCCAAATCTTCAATTGTAGCTAAAGCATTTTCGAGTTGATCTTGCAAAGATTGGATACAGGTGGCATGTTGGTTGGTGCGTGCTGCAGAATCATCTACAGCCTGTTCAATGGCATCCATTCTTGCCCCTAGACTCTGAAGATCTGCTTTAATTGAGGTGGTGATTTGCATGGCATTCTGTGCTAGCCCTGTAGCAAGCATATCAGAAAAACAATTAAGAAGTTGTGCCATTTCTGGTGGATGATTAGTGATGATGGGGGAAGCCTGTGGAGAGTCTGCAATGCTATCAGGGGAGTTGAGAAGGGGAGAGTATGAGTTGCCGTTCTGCATCCTGCTTAGGAGAGATTCAGTAGAAGCAGGTGATGCCATGTAGTTTTGAGCCCCCAGGAAATTACTCACTTCTGCCGTGGCTGGTGTGGATAGAGCTGGAGGGTACGCTGGGCCCTGCTGATTCACAGTGTCTCCGCATGAAGAAGTTGCGGCCGCCATCTTGGAAGGCACAGGGGGAGCTGAGCCAAAGTTCAGTTGCCGGTTAACGTCCTTTTTCGGCTGGGGTCCGGACATTTAGGCTGATGCCCGGAACTGTGAGGGTGCGGAATCTGGTCTTCCTGCTGCGGTTTGCTAAAAACAGCAATTGTGTGGAGCTCTGGAAGGCCGGAGCGGTGCGGAGCTCTCGGTCAGCGTGACGCTCCGGAGGTCCCGCACATGCGCACCCTATGTCTGTCCAAGGTTTTACTTACCTCTTCATAAAAAGAAATCAGGTTTGTCTGACAACTTCTGTCTTTCATGAATCCATGCTGTCCGTTGCTTAAAATGTTTTTTTTCCAGCAAGAACTCGTCTATGTGGTCTTCTATTAAACGCTCCAGTATCTTCCCGACTATAGAAGTTAAACTAAAAGGTCTATAGTTACTTGGTAAAGACTTTGATCCCTTTTTTTTAAATATAGGCACCACGTTCACCCTGTGCCGCTCCAGTGGTACTAGTCCCGTCATTAATGAGTCCCTAAAAATTAGAAATTACAGAGCTCAATTCTTTTAGGATCCATGGGTGGATGCCATCAGGTTCAGGTGCTTTATCCATCTTTATTCTGTCTAAATATTACTGGACCATATCACTTTTGAGCCATTGTGGATCATTCGGGGCTGTGTCACTACCACCCCCATTATGGACATGAGCTCCCCCATGATCTTTTGTATATACAGAGCTGAAGAAAGTATTTAATAACTTTGCCTTCTCTTTGTCCCCAGTCACTCACTCTAGATTATTTTGTAAAGGGCCTACATGCTCAGACCTGACCTTTTTACTATTAATATATTTGAAGAATTTTTGGGGGTTTGTCCTACTATCTATTGCAATCTGTCGTTCATTTTGAATTTTTGCATCCTTGATTTCCTTTTTACATATTCTGTTAAATTCTTTGTAACATTTAAACGACACTAGTGTTCCTTCATTTTTAAATTTTTTAAAGCTCTTTTCTTATAGCTTCTTTAACTTTGGCCGTGAGCCACATAGGTTTTGTTTTTAGCCTTTTAAACTTATTGCCAATGGGAATATACTTTGCAGTGAGGTCCCAAACAGTCTTTTTGAAGAATTCCCATTTCTGTTCTGTGTTTATCAATGCAAATATTCCCTCCCAGTCTAAATCCTGGAGAGCAGCCCTCATCCTTGGAAAATTTGCTCTCTTGAAGTTAAGTGTTTTTATCTTTCCCGTGTGTATTTCTTGTTTACAGCTAACATCAAATGAAATCATGTTATGATCACTGCTACCCAGGTGTTCCTTTATCTGGACATTAGTAATAAGCTCTGCATGGTTTGAGATTACCAGGTCCAACAGAGCTTCATTCCTAGTTGGGGCCTCAATAAACTGAACCATAAAATTGTCCTGTATTAGGTTTATAAATTTTTGCCCTTTAACTGTCCCAGCAGTGCCATTACTCCAGTCAATTTCTGGGTAGTTAAAATCCCCCATTATTATCACTGTCCCAGTCCTTTCAGCCTTTTCCATCTGTGCAAGGAGCTGAGTCTCTACCTCCTCGTTAACATTGGGTGGTCTATAACAAACTCCAATGATTAACTTTGAACCACGCCCATCTATATGCAGTTCCACCCATAATGCTTCAGACTCATCACACTCTCCATCAACCAGGTCCTCTTTCACACTTGCTTTGAGATCACTTCTCACATAGAGACAGACCTGCCACCTTTCCTTATTACGCTGTCTCTCCGAAAGAGTGCATAGCCAGGAATATTAGTAGCTTAGTCATGTGAGCATTGAAGCCAAGTTTCAGCAATACTGATTACATCATAGCTCAGTGAGACATGACGCCTAACATACTGAAAAAATTATTTTAGGTTTACATGCACTTTGAAGTGTAATAAAAAATATTTTTTGTAACTGAATGGTGTCAGCCTTGCCCTGTTTATTTTTTTCATTTTGAACAATTATAACAAAATTATGTCAATGGTATATTTACCAGAGCAAACAGTAGGAATAAGAGAGTATGGGTTACATACACTTGAAATAATTTTAACCTGAGTCCATGAGTATGAGTAAAGTTCATGGTTGATGCTCAGAAATGTTATTACTTGACTATAATTTTTACACATCTGTTGTGAAAACTGTAAAATGAGTGACCAATGTCATGAAAAGTGAGTGCTTTATGTGCTTCTCCTCACCGTATTATTGTCATAGTTCCATATTATATTGTTGGAGTTAATATGAAGTTGGTCTTCTTCTTTACCCCATGGTGTGTACGAACCAACATCCGTATCATCTGTTCTAAAGTTTCGCAAAGACTTCACCCAATTTTCTATTTTGTAGTGGAAAGTAAATTCACCATTTTCATCAAAGAAGGTCATTCTGTCTGCCGTCCTAAATCGATTTTTTATTTTTTTCACATATTTATGCAACTGGAGGACAGAAAAAAACCTTAAACAAGTTAAATCTATAAGTTTAATTTGTTTATATCTTGCTTTGCCTTGTTTCTCCATCCCCCTTTATCAACACTTTTTTTTAAGTAAAATATTTCTGTTTACACTATATGTCTTATTTTAAATGCAATAATTTTTTATTGATTTTCTGGTACACGCAGGGGATGCTAAAAGTAGGCTTAGCGAAACAGTGTGATGAATATGTTTTAAAGGAAATAATATTGATCAACAGGGGCCCCAGAACAAGGCCGGAGGTCAACATAAGGTGCCTGAGCGCTCAGGGGCTGAGGTGTGGAATAAACCACCAAAAAAATTATGGAAACAAGTCTTAGACAGGGTATTTAAAGAGGCTAAGGGGAAGAAGGAAAAAAAAATTTTTGGGTGGGGAGTCCAAGGGATAGGGGGGAAAGAGAGAGATAAGAAGAAAGACGATGGAAGAGGAAGAGAAAGGGAGGTAAATTAAGAAAGATACTCCAGGCCTGGGGAATGAGCAGGGTCAATTAATCAGGCCTAGGCTGGTCGGATGCAGAGTAGGGAGAGCTTAAGTGAGAGTCGTGGAGGATACTACTCATCTTCTCATTGATCATGAGGGTCGCCAGGATGCTCCTCACCTCCGCAAATGAAACAGTCGGCTTTTTCCAGGCCATGGCTATTATGCGTTTAGCAGCTATTAATAAATAGGTGGCCAGCTTCTGTTGGTATGAGAAGAGACCCGGGATCGGTCAGTGAAGCAGTGCTATATTGGTGTCTTTTTCTGAAAAATATTTATTGAGTTTTACAGAATATAATAGTACAAAACAGATTACAGAATAGTTATAAAGCAGGTACACATAAATTCTCCAAGCAGTAAGATCATTTTATACTTAAATACAGGTAAGGGGGAGGGGGATCAGTAATTCACATTTACATCTTATCATCGTTAGTAAGCAAAACAGTGTCTGAGAGGCTGAAATTTTATAACTTTGTACCTTCAGGAGTGGAAGCAACGATTAGACATAACTAGCTAGAGATCAGATAAGTTGGTCTAGTTAAAACAGCAAAACTAAATGATAATACTGGGAACAATTAGAAGAAAATAGTGGATGTCAAGGAGCAGTATGGGCTTGCGCACATCTTACGGTGGCTTAAAGGTAGAGGGGTCAGAAGTGTAAGATAGTTTGAGGTTGCCAAGGGAGTTGGTAAGATCTCTCCTTAGGTACCAATCCGTAAAACGGAATGGGTGCATTATATCCTGCATCGTTTGTTGAGTGAATGTGGCTTCCATATACCTTCTCCATAGCTTGAAAAAGCGTGAGGTAGAACGAAAGTTCAGTGTGATGGTGTCTAATCTCTCCAAGTAGAAGTGTGAGGACATGGCTTTCTTAACCGCCGTTAAATTAGGTGGTGTTGCTGAAATCCAGTGAGACATAATTGATCTGCGGGCAACTAGAAGACATAGATGAGCCCATTGAGGAATATAACTTTGTGGGTCCATAGCTGATGAGGAGGATGATGGTGGTATACTGAACAAGCATAAGAGACAGTCTTTAGTTATCTGTGTTTTATGGATCTTGTTGATGTAAGCTATCACAGCGTTTCAATAAGTAGTGATAGTAGTACAGTCCCAAAGTCGGTGAAGCAGTGTGGGGCGAGGTAAGGAATACCAGGGACATTGCGCTTGAGTTGGATCCGCTTTGTTGAAGCGAAACGGGAAGTAGGCCCTGTGGATAATTTTAAATTGCGTCTCCCACCATGTTTCAGATGTTATAAGTTTGCGGATATGCCTGTATCCCTCAAGGATTTTTTCCGGCAGATCGTTGTCACCCAGTAAGTGAGACCATTTTTGAAAAGGTTTAAGGCAGTATTTCCATGCTTGGTGTTGTATGAGGTAGGAATATATATTGGAGATAGAATAATCATTGCTTTGAAGTAGAGTGTCAATGAAGGACGTTTGAAGGGGATCAGACTCAGACCCAGAGCAAGACTTTATATAATCGGTGAGTTGGTGGTAAAAAAAGATGTGTGTTGGTGGTAGCGAGAATTCCCGCATCAGGGTTTGAAAAGGTTTAAATTCACCAGGTTTATCATGGTAGATGGATGTTATGTTCGTAAGGCCTCTGAGTTTCCATTGACCAAAAGCTTTATGTAGAGTGGATGGGAGGAACATAGGGTTACATTGGATTTTTAGGTGGCGGGAGATGTTAGATGGCAGTCTGAGTAGTTTTCTGACCTCTCTCCAGGCAATGACTGTATCCCTGAGTAGTACACTTGACTTGAGGTGGGGAGGCAAAATATTAGGATTATAATGAAGGATGGCTGAAAGATCATAGGGGGAGGCCATAGCACCTTCAAGTGCAAAGTTGGAGTATTTGGATCCACCAATCAACCAATCTAGGCCCTGTCTAAGTAAACAGCCTAGGTTATAGAAACGTATATTGGGTAGTCCCGCCACACCCTCGCTCTTCGGGAGACATAATTTTTGTAGCGCAATGCGTGGTTTCTTGCGAGACCATATAAAAGCAGTTAAAGCTTTCTGGATTTTTTGAACATCAGAGTGTCTCAATAAGAGAGGTATGGTCTGCATTGGGTAAAGCAGGCGCGCAAAGAACACCATTTTAACCACTTCAGCCCCAGACCATTATGCTGCCTAAGGACCAGAGGACTTTTTCCAATTTGGCACTGCGTCGCTTTAACTGCTAATTGCACGGTCATGCAATGCTGTACCCAAACGAAATTTGCGTCCTTTTCTTCTCACAAACAGAGCTTTCTTTTGATGGTATTTGATCACCTCTGCCGTTTTTATTTTTTGCGCTATAAACGGAAAAAGACCGGAAATTTTGAAAAAAAATGATATTTTCTAATTTTTGTTATAAAAAAAATCCAATAAACTCAATTTTAGTCATACATTTAGGCCAAAATGTATTCCGCCACATATCTTTGGTAAAAAAAATGTCAATAAGTGTATATTTAATGGTTTGCACAAAAGTTATAGCGTCTACAAGCTAGGGTACATTTTCTGGAATTTACACAGCTTTTAGCTTTTAGTGACTGCCTATGTCATTTCTTGAGGTGCTAAAATGGCAGGGCAGTACAAACCCCCCCAAATGACCCCATTTTGAAAAGTAGACACCCCAAGGAAATTTCTGAGAGGCATGTTGAGCTCATTGAATATTAATTTTTTTTGTCCCAAGTGATTGAATGACAAAAAAAAAAAAAAAATGACAAAAAGTTGTCACTAAATGATATATTGCTCACACAGGCCATGGGCATATGTGGATTTGCACCCCAAAATACATTCAGCTGCTTCTCCTGAGTACGGGGATACAGTTTTGAAGGCCAAAAAATGCCCAGATGGCACAACCCCCCCCCCAAATGACCCCATTTTGGAAAGTAGACACCCCAAGCTATTTGCTGAGAGGCATGGTGAGTATTTTGCAGCTCTCATTTGTTTTTGAAAATTAAGAAAGACAATAAAAAAACTTTTTTTTTTTTCTTTTTTCAATTTTCAAAACTTTGTGACAAAAAGTGAGGTTTGCAAAATACTCACTATACCTCTCAGCAAATAGCTTTGGGTGTCTACTTTCCAAAATAGGGTCATTTGGGGGGGGGGGGGGGGGGGTTGTGCCACCTGGGCATTCCATGGCCTCCGAAACTGTGATAGGCAGTGAAGAGTGAAATCAAAAATTTACGCCCTTAGAAAGCCTGAAGGTGGTGCTTGGTTTTCGGGGTCCCGTACGTGGCTAGGCTCCCAAAAAGTCTCACACATGTGGTATCCCCGTACTCAGGAGAAGCAACAGAATGTATTTTGGGGTGTAATTTCACATATTCCCATGGCATGTTTGAGCAATATATCATTTAGTGACAACTTTGTGCAAAAAAAAAAAAAAAAAAATTTGTCTCTTTCCCGCAACTTGTGTCACAATATAAAATATTCCATGGACTCGACATGCCTCTCAGCAAATAGCTTGGGGTGTCTACTTTCCAAAATGGGGTCATTTGGGTGGGGGTTTGAACTGTCCTGGCATTTTATGCACAACATTTAGAAGCTTATGTCACACATCACCCACTCTTCTAACCACTTGAAGACAAAGCCCTTTCTGACACTTTTTGTTTACATGAAAAAAATATTTTTTTTTGCAAGAAAATTACTTTGAACCCCCAAACATTATATATTTTTTTAAAGCAAATGCCCTACAGATTAAAATGGTGGGTGTTGCATTTTTTTTTCACACAGTATTTGTGCAGCGATTTTTCAAACGCATTTTTTGGGGAAAAAACACACTTTTTTAAATTTTAATGCACTAAAACACACTATATTGCCCAAATGTTTGATGAAATAAAAAAGATGATCTTAGGCCGAGTACATGGATACCAAACATGACATGCTTTAAAATTGCGCACAAACGTGCAGTGGAAAAAAAATAAATATATTTTTAAAAGCCTTTAAAAGCCTTTACAGGTTACCACTTTAGATTTACAGAGGAGGTCTATTGCTAAAATTACTGCCCTCGATCTGACCTTCGCGGTGATACCTCACATGCATCGTGCAATTGCTGTTTACATTTGACGCCAAACCAACGCTTGCGTTCGCATTAGCGCAAGAGCAGGGGGGGACAGGGGTGCTTTTTTTTTTTTTTTTTCTTTATTTTTTTTTTCTTTTTTATCTTATTTTTAAACTGTTCCTTTCATTTTTTTTAATCATTTTTATTGTTATCTCAGGGAATGTAAATATCCCCTATGATAGCAATAGGTAGTGACAGGTACTCTTTTTTGAAAAAATGGGGTCTATTAGACCCTAGATTTCTCCTCTGCCCTCAAAGCATCTGACCACACCAAGATCGGTGTGATAAAATGCTTTCCCAATGGCGCTGCGCTGTTTACATCCGGCAAAATCTAAGTCATGAAATGCTCTTGGCTTCCGGTTTCTTAGGCCATAGAGATGTTTGGAGCCACTCTGGTCTCTGATCAGCTCTATGGTCAGCTGGCTGAATCACTGGCTGCATTCTCTGGTTCCCTGTTGAGTCAGGAGAGCCAGAGAAAAACACGGAAGACGGTGGGGGGGGCATTCCTGCTTGTAAAAGCAGTCTAGAGGCTAATTAGCCACTAGGATTGCTTTTACATGAAAGCTGACCGCTGGCTGAAAAGAATGATACCAAGATGATACCTAAACCTGCAGGCATCATTCTGGTATAACCACTCAAAGTCGTGAATGGCGTACCTGAAGACATAAAAATGGTTAACAATAAAACACAGTAAACGGTAAAGTATAAAAAATTGCATACCTGAAAAGCAAACCTGATAAAACATAATAACAATAAAACATTGCAGAATAGAATACAGTAAAAAAGAGCAGAACAATAGAGAGAGAATAGAGAGAGAGAGAACAATAAAACACAACATCTTTTTTGGGGGGTTCGTTGGGTAGGGGTACTAGGGAGGACATAAAGAAAATGCCTCTCATGCAGCCGACTGCATTTGGTTGGGGATGTGAATGGGGGAAGTATGGGCGCTGCAGAAGTGGTGGGTTCCCAATTAGGATTGGCGAATGCAGCAGTAAGGGCATTATGGGCACAACGGGCCTGTGTTTGTCTTTTTGGTGGCAGCGGGACACTACTTGTGCTTGCCATCTCACCAGCTTGAACTGCACTTATGGGACTCGCCACGTCACCAAGTGTTACTGCAGTGCTGGTTTGACTACGACCGGGGTGTACTAGGCCGCTGGTGTTTGCCAGTTCACCAAAACTCTACCAAAAAAACTGTTAGCGATCGCAGGGATCAGGCCTGACTCTGCAAACGCTGCAGTTATGCGTTTAGAGTTTTGTAAGTGACAGTGATCGATCGATACTGCACTTGGGTGGGCTGGGCCGGGCGGAGGGGCAAAACGCAGGTGCTAGCAGGTATCTGTGCTGATCCCGCTAACACTGCGTTTTTGGGAACCCTAAACTGCTGGGGATGCTAGTATAGATCTGATTGGATCAGATATTGATCCGTTCAGATACTACACCACTAAGGGAGGTGTACGGTGCGTGCGTGGGTGTAAGCGCTACTGGCACTAACCTGACGCTGCCTGGGGCTGGTGCTTGTCAGTTCACCAAAACACTACCAAAAAAACTGTTAGCGATCACAGGGATCAGGCCTGACTCTGCGAACGCTGCAGTTATGCGTTTAGTGTTTTGTAAGTGTCAGTGATCGATCGATACTGCACTTGGGTGGGCTGAGCTGGGCCGGGCAGAGGGGCAAAACGCAGGTGCTAGCAGGTATCTGGGCTGATCCCGCTAACACTGCATTTTTGGGAACCCTAAACTGCTGGGGACGCTAGTATAGATCTGATCGGATCAGATATTGATCCGTTCAGATACTATACCACTAAGGGAGGTGTGTGCTGCGTGCGTGGGTGTTAGCGGTACTGGAGCTAATCTGACGCTGCCTGGGGCGACGCATATCACCGCCGGGCGATCAGGGGGTTAAACCTTTATTTGGTAATAAATGGCGGGTGCCCTGACACTATAAAAAATAAACAAACTAACCAGTGTCACTCGTAACAGTTATACGGTGATCAGTGGTGAAAGGGTTAACTAGGGGGCAATCAAGGGGTTAAAACATTTATTAGGTAGTATATGGGGGTCCCTGTCGCTATAAAACGCTGGCGGCGAACCTAAATATTTACCTCCCTAACTAGCTTAGCGACACTGGCGACGGGGGGTGATCAAGGGGTTAAAACTTTATTGGGGGGGTTAGGGGGGTATCCTAGACCTAAAGGGGGCTAACAGTAACTGTCCCACCACACTAACTGTCACAAACTGACACCATGCAGTAATCAGAAAAAAAAAAAACTGCTTGGTGTCAGTGTGACGGGGGAGGGATCGGGGGTGTAATGTGTGCCTGGCATGTTCTACTGTATGTGTGTGTGTTGTGCACTCACATTACAGTCTTCTCTCCTCGGCGCCGGAACGGAAAATGCCGAGCCGAGGAGAGATGACATCATTTCCTCTGCCTCTGTGTACAATACAGAGGTAGGGAAATGATCCCATTGGCTGGGAGCGTTCGCGAGGGGGGGGCACGAATGGATGGCCTCCCCCTCACCTCCGATCGCTGGGGAAGATTTGCCGACCGCCGCAGGCACCGGGGGGGGTCCGATCGGACCCCCCACCCGCGGGCAGGCAAGGACGTACCTGTAAGTCCTTTTGCCTGCCCGTGCCGCTCTCCTGACGTACATCATCGTGCGGCGGTCGTGAAGTGGTTAAAAAGGTGGCATCTCCCAAAAAGCGAGAGGGGGAGGGCCCCCCAAGCTTCCAACTCCTTCACAATTTTGGTTATTAAGGGGGGATAGTTGAGTAAATATAAAGAAGATGGTTCACATCCTATACGAATACCCAAGTATGTGATATGTTGAGTTGCCAGGGAGAGTAGAGATAGATGTCTCCATTTAATAGATAGGCGTGGGTGTAGTGCTAAAACCTCACTTTTGTCAAAATTAATACGGAAGCCCGAGCAAAGTTGGAAGGCCGCAAAGAGTTGTTTGAGTCTGTCAAAGTCTGATATGGGATTGGTAGAGAATAAGAGTATGTCGTCCGCGAACAGGGCGGAGCGGAGAGTTTGGTTGCCTAAGGTGATACCACTGACCCCATTAGCTGAGTTGAGTATTCTAGATAAGGGTTCATTTGCTATGTTGAACAACAGCGGGGACAGGGGGCATCCCTGCCTCGTTCCCTTTGCCAGGGGGATTGTGTCGGAGACAAAGTCAGGGGTGACAAGCCGTGCCATTAGGGAGGCATACATTTGTAATAAAAATTGCATAATTTGACCCGAAAAGCCGAATTGTTCCATTACTCTGAAGAGCCAGGAGAAACTGATGTTATCAAAGGCTTTTTCCGCGTCGAGAGACATAATGGTGACGTCTTGGTCGGGGTGAGTTTTAGCGTATTCTAAAGCCATTAAAACCTTGTGAATGTTCAGGGTAGCTGACCACCCTGAAACAAAGCCAGATTGGGCTGGGTGTAATAGAGACGGAAGTAGGAGAGCTAAGCGTGATGCAACTATTTTAGACAAGATTTTTACATCAACGTTGATTAATGAAATTGGACAGTATGATCCTGGTAATAGGGAATCTTTGCCTTTCTTGGAAATTAGTTTGATGTGAGCCTGCGTCCCTGTGGGAAGATAGGGGCCTCCATCCTACGTGGCTGCGTATACATGTTTCAGGGTATCGGGGATAAAGCCGTTTGTCAGTTTGAAAAATTCCGCCGTGTCCTGGGGCTTTGGCAGATGCCATGGATTTAATCGTAAGCCGTATGTCATCCGCAGTAATAGGAGCATTGAGTGCCTCTAATTGTGCATTTTGGAGTTTGGGCAGAGGTATCTTGGCCAGCAGAGCTTCCGCCGTAGGTTGGTCATTTGGGTCAGCTCTGTATAAATTAGTGTAATACTCTGCAAGTAATTTACTAATTTCAGCAGGCAACCAGAGAGGTAAGCAGAGATCCGGCCGCATCTCTCAGGGTAGAGATATGAGTAGGATGTCTTGGCCCTGAACACAATTTAGCCAGCAGCCTGCCCGCTTTGTTGCCAAATTTGTGAAAATGAAGAGTGGAGTATGTTGTTTTGGCCGCTTCATGTTGTTCTGCCCAAAGATCAAAAGTATGTTTAGCCTGTCGCCATTCTTGTATGTTATCAGAGGTACGGTTTAGTGTTAGCCACTCTTGAGCCAAGCGTAGAGCTTCGCTGGCCTGCCTATATTGTTGTCTGGTCCGTTTTTTAAATTGGGCGGTATATGAGATGATTTTACCCCGTAGAAAGGATTTGCCGGCTTCCCAGAAAAGGTTCGGGTTAGAAATGTGAGCTCCGTTTGTGGAAATATATTCCTCCCAGGCTTCATATAGTATGTGTCGGAAGTCTTCACTATCCGCCAGGTACGAAGGGAGGCGCCAGGTAGGGGAGGGAGATAAAGGTTTAGCCTGAGTTATGTGTACAGCAATAGGGCTGTGGTCTGATATTCTGGCATCATGTATGTCTGGGGCACTTATTGTGGAGAGTAGAGCAGGGGAGGCAAAAAAATTATCTATGGCAGAAAAAGTGTTATGCGGAGGCGAAAAAAAAGTATATTCTCGATCCGTAGGGTGCATTAAACGCCAAACATCGACGAATTGCATGGAAGCGATGGATTGCGATTGGAGAGTAGAGTTCGGTACAGGGGGGGGGTATAGGTACGCGGTCTATGTGACGGGTGGTACGTGCGATCTGCCAGCATAGACATAACGGAATTAAAGTCTCCACCCACTAGGTGTAGCATCTCAGGGACAGTTAGCACCCATTGCTCCAGATCTTGAAAAAAAGAGGCGTCATGCGAGTTAGGAGCATAAATGTTGGTGACAGCAACAGCTTTGTCGCCTAGGGTCAAATGTAGGGTTATTTTGCGGCCTACCGAATCAACCCTGAAATTTCTGACAGTGTGACGTAGGTTTTTGTGTAATAGGATAGCAACTCCAGCTTTTCGGCCTACTGCTGGAGAGCCATAGACAGAACCCACCCACATTTTTAGAAGGCGTGTTAAATCGTCTGCGGACAGGTGTGTCTCCTGGAGCAGAGCCACATCTGACTGGTGGCGCCGTAGGTGTCTAAGGATTGACATGCGTTTATTTGGAGAGCAAAACCCCTTAACATTCCACAAAACCAACTTTAGGTGACTCCTGTCGGTGGATGATGACATGGCTGGAAATAAACATTGTTTTGGGATAGAGGCTTGCAATTGAGCCTCTCTGTGGGTATAGTATCAACCATTCGGGGGTCATCAAAGCGCTGCAGATCTAATGAGAACATAAGTACTAGATAGGTAAACATGAATTTCAAATCTTCTAAATAGCAATAGAGAACAAACATTAACAAAGCAGATTTTCGATTAGGGAAAAGTAAGATAACATAGTGGACTACACTTTTTTGCACATGAGGTTCAACTACCTATCATATCCCCCGCCAGTCGCTAGCTCCTCACGTAGGGGCAGGATGTAAGCTATGGGGAGTGGAGGGAGGGAGGAAAAAAGGGAAAGGATGGGAGAGGGGGAGGGAGGAAGATGGGTAAAGGTTAACAAGGAAGGGTAGTCAGAGGGGAGAAGGTCAGGGAAATAGCAACTCACATTTAGACACTGGGGTAGGCTCAGATGAGTGAAGGCTCAGCTCACGGGCTTAATCTATGTAAGTGCAGTGACTGTGAATATTGTATGGGTCCTTAGAGTGAGCTTCTAAACAAACAGCATGCGGCCTTACTGGCGACTGGGGTAGCAGGCTGTAGAGCAAACAAACGTTAAGCAACAGGCTAACATAGGTACTGCGTCAAAAAGTTCAATCATGATAAGTTGAAAGAACAATAAAAGTACCTAAAGAAAAAAGAGAGATGGGGGGGTAATATTACCCGTCAGTGCAAGTACAAGTGGTGAAAGTGGGTTTCTGAAGTCTTTCAGCGATTCCTAGAGCGGTCCTCCTGGTTAGTGAAGCGGCTGCATTTATATGGAGGTTTGGTCGAGCTGCGTTGATGTTTAAGCGGTGCAATTGAAGAAGACGGTAATGTTGATGGTGGGCCCTCTGCAGTGTTACGGTGTTCCATCTCGGTGCTCCAGGTGGTTAAGTAATTTTCCGCCTCATCAGGTGTGTTGAAAGTAAGGTGTTCGCCTTCATGCGTTTGGATGCGGAGGATAGCTGGGTAATCTAAGGAGAACTAGATTTGGTTGTTATGTAAAGTTGAGCAGATCGGCGAAAACGCTTTACGTTGTTTCATCGCCTCCATGGAATAGTCCGCAAAGAGCAGCAATTTTGCGCCATCCACAGTTAAGGAGCACGAGTGGCAAAATTTTTGCATTATGGCATTCTTGTCAGCATAGTTTAAGTATTTAACTATAACATAAAGAGGTTTGGCGCGGGTTTCTGAGTATTGACCCATGCGGTGCGCCCGTTCAATAGTGCAGGGTATGCGGAGGCCCAGTTCCTCTGGGATGGTTTTTGCACAGATAGTCGTGAGATAGGAAGCAGACACCGATTCTGGTAATCCGATTATGTGCAAATTGTTTCTTCTCCAACAATTTTCCAAATCGTCGAGTTTATCCCAGATGTCTCTGTTTGTAGCAGTGATGCGTGCTGACCGCGGCAGATGAAGCTGTGAATTCATCCTTAAGGGATGATATCCTCTCTTCTACATGAGTGATTCGTTGTGCCTAAGCTTGCAGTTCTATATGAAGCTGCTCCAGTCCTCTGTATACTGCTGCATCCACAGTGGCTGTTAATGTGGGTCCCAGCAGTGTTACCACTGCTTGTGCTATGCCAGCGGGGGAGGCAGGATCCGTACCTGCCATTTCTGGAGCAGAAGGAGGCTGCGGCTGCGTCTGCAGCAGCTTTGGTGTGCCTGGGGCGGCCGCCATCTTCAGATGGATCGGATGGAATAGCACACTGAGAAATGCAATAAAAGAGAGGCTAAAGATAAAAATATTAAAAATATTATTATAAAATATATATTGATGATGTCTTCATATTGTGAAGGAGGAGACCAGAACCAGCTGACCCTATTCTTCGAAAACAAAATCAAAATCAATGACAGAAATATTAAATTAACCTGGGACAATAGTGAGAAGGATATAACATTTCTCGACCTGGAAATTTTACAAGAAGACTCCAAATTAATGTCACAAATGCACTTTAAAAACATGGATAGGAATAGCCATCTCCCTTTTGAGAGCTGCCACCACAAGAATTGGTTTTCAATGTCCCCAAAGGACAACTAATGCAACTGAGATGGAATTGTACCAATCTAGACACTTTCCTGGAGCAGGCAGAAAAGATGGAAGAAAGATTCACTAAGAAAGTCTATTCATTAAATAGAAGATAACTGAAGTGACAGAAATAAATCGAAATGAATTAATCCAGAAAAAAAACAAACAGAAGTCAACAATGGAAGTAGCACCTATCATTCTTGATTATAATGTACAACACAAGAAGATAGAAAGAATTATCAAGCGACACTGGCACATCCTTCTGGCAGATAAACAATTACAAGGAGTACTACCAAACTACCCTAGATTCAAATACAAAAGAGCACCAACTATCCGAGACAAAGTAGTGAAAAATGTACTGGATCCACCAACAAGGGGTTTCACTTTCTACACGGGAAAGGGCTTTTTTCCCCTGCAAATTGTGTTTTGCATATACAAGAACCAAACACCCAAATGAAAATAAATTTTATTTCACATCCACAAGTACAGGAAACACCTATGAGGTCAAAGACTTTATTTGCTGCAACACGGAAGGAGCTGTCTATGCCCTAGAGTGTAAATGTGGCTTACAATACATTGGGCGCACCAAAAGCCCCTAAAGGTGCGCATCAAGGAGCACATTCAAAATATCATGAATGGGTATAATAAACATAGCATATCAAAACACTTTCTTCTATACCATAATAAAGACCCGAGTGAATTAAAATTCTGGGGAATAGAAACATACATCAAACATTTATGGGGAGGCCATAAGGTTAGGACCCTCAGTCAGAGTCTAAATGGATTTTTACACTAGATACTTTTTCGCCCCGTGGCATGAACATTGAATTTGACCTCAACTGCTTCCTTAATATTTTTAAATTATTTTTATCTTTAGCCTCTCTTTTATTGCATTTCTCAGTGTGCTATTCGATCCGATCCTATATGCCCGCCTAGATACACCCCCCTTTTTTTTTATATATATATATATATATATATATATATATATATATATATATATATATATATATATATATATATATATATATATATATATATATATATATATATATATAGTTACATCGGGGGTTCATTTAGCTTAAAGGTAGAGCTTACCAGTGAGCTGAGTCCACGCCAGATATGCAGTTTTAAGGGCTTGTAGGCCCACTTTTATTAAAGAAAGAAAATGTCCGATAACAGAAGAGTTGCCCACGCAGGGGTTTCAGCTTTCCACAGCAACAATGTAAGTTCAATCAGAAATACCAAGCCACCTGGCTCTCTTTAGCAGCACTGCTGCTCAAACTTATGCTTCAGCCCTCTCGGCTCTATAACAGATTTCCTGTACACATGCTTCAGCCCTCTCGGCTCTATAACAGATTTCCTGTACACATGCTTCAGCCCTCTCGGCTCTATAACAGATTTCCTGTACACCCAGTACCTCAGCACTCTTTTCCAGCTTCCTTTTCCAGCCCATAGGCTTGAACCCTCTGTCTACTCTGACAGACCTGTGCAGACATGCACACTTCTCCCTTGCTTGCCTGGACTCCTCGGGAGGGTGGAGCCCAGAACTATGGTCAGGTGTCTACAAATAGCCCAACACACACCTGACCAGTCAATCTGCTGGTGGATCTCAAAACCTGGAGAAAGCTGCAAAAGCAGTCTTCTCCAGTCCACATTTATGCTCTGAAGCCTTGCCTCAAGCAAATGTGCATACCCTATGTCCACTTTAACCCCATTTTTATAGCGACAGGGACTCTCACTATTACATATCCCCCCCCTTTGTTTCGATCCGGAGGGAGGAACACCAGCACCCGTCATGGTTGGGACACCTCTGTGCTGGCTGTCAGCCACGTAGGCCCAACCTTTTTTTCGGGTGCGCTTCCAGGTACGTCCCACCCTGGATCTTAACAGGGTCCTACATTTCCCTATACTCAGCCTTCTCCCTCTTCTTTTTGGGTGCCTGGGCTTATTCATCTTTCTAGGGGAAACTCTGCTTTCCCTGATCCTTTCTTTCAACTCACTGACATCAGCTTTAACCTTCACTATAGGTTCTAATATCTTTCTCTGGTTGTCTACGGCAACCACGTCATTATTAACAGCACCAATCATCAGATCACCAATTTTGAGATTCCAACTTCCGATACCACCAGTGCTTTTTTCAGAGTTTGTTAGGACCTGTCCTGAGGAGGGACCACACACAGGCGAGTGACTATGCTCCATGGAACTATCACCAAGCTCCACCTCACCTGCTGTCCAACGCTCCATGGGCGGCTGTCCTAACAAACACAGACCCAAGCACAAATCATTCCTTACTGCGATAATGCCAACTGGTGTACACATTACATTGCTACAGTAACCTTCAGCACTTTCTCCTACAGTGTCTCCGGGTACCTTAACCTGTACCTCTTGGCCAGTGACAGAAAGCATCTCGACTACTGCCGCGTCCATTCTGGGCCCTTCCTTTTCATGAGGTCTAGCAGGTGAGACAGTGTCTGCGCCCTCTACTGACCACTGCTCAGCCGCACCTCGGACTGCACCAGCAAAGATGTTCTCAGTCACTGCACCAGGCGGAGAGACCTCTGATATCTCCAACAGTTCCCCTGAGCGACCTCCATACCAAACAACAACTGGAAGTACTCTCACCGGGAATCGAGAGATCCTGTGCCAAATGGTTAATAAACATTGGTTCCACCAATTCCACTCTTGGGCAAGGTTTTCCAGCACCGCCTGTATCACCTGGCTCCACCCATTGGTACTACGCAGCACCACCTGGTCCGACCACGATGGAGACACCCAAGTGTACAGTGAGCGTGTTTTTGCCAACTCCAGCATTTCAAGTAAAGTTTCTGTCATTTCAATACATTCCAAGTCTAAATTTGTGACCTCTTTAGGGACCTTTCCCTCCTCCGAGACATGGAGGGGCTCATCCACTGTAGTCTGAGAGGTTGAGACCTTGGAAGAGACCTCCACCTCTTTGGAGGTACTCACCATCACTGCCTGTTGCTCCCCTGGAGCACTGTCAGCCACATGTCTCCTCTTCCCCTCCAACTCAACAATGAGCCTCTGCAGGTCAACAATAGTCACCTTGTCACCTTGACACTTGCTATTACTTAGTTGCTGGGTTGTGGACAACCCATCTGCCATGCCTGCGCCCAGAACCGTTCCTTCAGACTGGAGGGCCTCAGTCTTTACAGGGGCTAGTGTACACATGAGCATCGGCCATTCTGTGACCCCTCCAATGGGCATAGCAGGTGTTCTGTCCACACCGTTGTTACACATCATTGTTTCATAATTCTTTGTCACTTGGCCTAGCGCCGCAAGTGTTTCCTTGCACCAATCATCCCAGTCCCTTGTGGTTCCATCACCAGTGCTCCACAGCGCTGCATCAACTGCTCTAGAAGGCCCCACAGGAACCTGGGATTCACTAGCCAAAACAGCACACTTGTCACTTCTATCTACCTCACATTGTGACAATATTTTTTTACTCATATCAACTTGAGAAATTGCATCCTCAACCAAGGCAATGTGCAATGCCTTATTTTGACCACCTTGCTCTGGTGGCGCTACAAACACATCTAGCTTTGAACTCTCAGCTTTTACAGGCTGAATTAACCCCTTGCCAACTGGGCTACACTTAGGGTTGTCAGGTTGTGCCCACACACACTCACTGTGTGACTCAGTCCAACCTTGTTCCACCAGAGTAGGACCAGAACCATCCTGGACAGACTCTGGCTTCATCACATGGAGACCCCCTGAGACCTCCATGGACAATCCTATGCCTCTGCCTGTCACGTGAGATCTACTCTCATCATTGGTAGTGAACACATTACCAACCTCACTCTCAGATATGACATTACAAGAAATACATGTTTCAATGTCATTACAATCCACATCACTTTTACCCATAGTAACACTTTTGTCAAAACAATCATTAGCATTTTCATTGCATGTAGACACAACTGCCGTTTTTATGGGTTGTCTATGAGCCACCATAACCTCGGAGTGACTCTTCACAGCGCCTGCTCTCTGTAAAGGGGCACTCTTACCTATTTGGGCAGCTCCATAGCTGACCTGGGAAACTCTCTGCTCCGTCACTGCGAGCTCCTTGGAAGTTTCCCTGGGCAACCCTGCAGCACCTGTAACTAGGGAACATGGCACCAACACTGTTTTGGTCACCCCTAGCTCAATTTTTCCAGCCATCTGCTGGATTATAGCAGGCACTTGCAGAGTCCCCATGTCCTTTCCAGTCTTTAGCCCTGCAGCTACTTGGGCTTTACGCTGTGCCTCCCCACTGCTCTGGGTAGCACACTGCAGCAAGTCTATGTCCATTTGTACTGCGGATCTCCCCACTGGACATACTCCCACTTCACCGGGTTCAGCATCATAAACTGAAACAGTCTTACCAGTTCCTGCAGCTGGTGTCATAGCCTTCACTTGAGTGCGATGTCTTTCATCTGTGGTGTCTCCACAGGCTGACGCCCCCATGTGGTCACGGAGCAATACTGCAGCCTTTCTAGACCCACTGATGCCCCCTGTAGGCAACACACGATTCCTGTTGCTAGGGATAACAGCAGACTTGCACTCCAAAACTGGTTGGCTATACCTCATGCAGGATGTAGACTGTTGCACCCTCCTTTCTGGGCTGACCACTTTCCCTAAGCGGCCATGACACGAAACTTTGCGTTTCTCTGCATTTCCAAAACCTTGGTCTTCCGGTGACACCTCTCCCATCCTGGAGCATTGCTGGTGGCCCATGATACGCTGGAACACTCCTCTAAGAAGAATTTCCTCTTTAAACTTGCAGTAGTCATCCTGTTCCCAATCCATTAAATGGTAAACCGACCGGAACTCTATCCGTAACAAGGGTTGCAGCAATTTTGGCCACCGATCCCTAGGCCATTTTCTCCTTACAGCAACTTTTTCAAATTTTTTCAGGAATTCCCCAACCTCCTCTGTAGGTAGCATGGGTTGCACATAGTCAGAGGCCACAATCTCAGCCCCTTGCACTGCGGCCCACTCTTTGCGATTCCGCTTGAACCATTCATTTACTGCATCGCACATCACTAGGCCTTCTGGACTGGCCCTCCTAGGTGGCGACATCTTCTCAGGCCACGCTGAGCTCACTTCCACCACACTTTTGCGCTTTCCAGCAAAAAAAAATGAAGCACTGTTACTTTAAAGCAAGTTGCTTTTCACTTCATGCAAGATTTCCTCACCTGCACAGTGCACACACAGATTGTGCTGTCTCATGCACACAAACAGTTCATAGCAGAAAAAAAATAAGTTTGACTTTTCATTCACAGGTACACCACCTGCAACACGCAATGCCTTTTGCCTGGCTGCACTTCCACGCACAGCCAATAGTTCCTGACTTGAACTCACTGTGGAGCAAGGACCCGGATTCCACCGTCTTCTGCCCGCATCCAACAACCACTTGTAACATCGGGGGTTCATTTAGCTTAAAGGTAGAGCTTACCAGTGAGCTGAGTCCACGCCAGATATGCAGTTTTAAGGGCTTGTAGGCCCACTTTTATTAAAGAAAGAAAATGTCCGATAACAGAAGAGTTGCCCACGCAGGGGTTTCAGCTTTCCACAGCAACAATGTAAGTTCAATCAGAAATACCAAGCCACCTGGCTCTCTTTAGCAGCACTGCTGCTCAAACTTATGCTTCAGCCCTCTCGGCTCTATAACAGATTTCCTGTACACATGCTTCAGCCCTCTCGGCTCTATAACAGATTTCCTGTACACATGCTTCAGCCCTCTCGGCTCTATAACAGATTTCCTGTACACCCAGTACCTCAGCACTCTTTTCCAGCTTCCTTTTCCAGCCCATAGGCTTGAACCCTCTGTCTACTCTGACAGACCTGTGCAGACATGCACACTTCTCCCTTGCTTGCCTGGACTCCTTGGGAGGGTGGAGCCCAGAACTATGGTCAGGTGTCTACAAATAGCCCAACACACACCTGACCAGTCAATCTGCTGGTGGATCTCAAAACCTGGAGAAAGCTGCAAAAGCAGTCTTCTCCAGTCCACATTTATGCTCTGAAGCCTTGCCTCAAGCAAATGTGCATACCCTATGTCCACTTTAACCCCATTTTTATAGCGACAGGGACTCTCACTATTACAATATATATATATATATTTTATATATATGTAGTTTTTACATGTATTTTATATATATACATTAATACATACTTTTACCTGGTATCGTTAATTTTAATGTCTGTGATTTTATATTCTTTTTAGGTACTACATTATTTTATCCATACTGATATCATTGTGTTATTTTATATTGTTATTGCTCAGCAGTGCATACGTCAGCAGTGATGTCTATCTTACCCTTATCCTGTTCTATAAACATTAGGTTTGCGGTCCAATACTCATTCTAGATCTTTTACCAACATTCAGCTACAGCTGCTTGTTAATTTTTAATCAATTTTTATTCATTTCCTGTGTAAACTTATGTTTGGATGTGCTGCTCTTCTATTATATAAGCCGCACATTATTGCTGTGTTGACAATTGATTACCACTTTTTAAACGACCGCGCATTATAGTATTAGATAACCAACAAAATGGCCGCGCTCCTATAGTACAGACAATCCCTTGGAAAATGGCTGCTATGTTATTTAGGCATTGGGCTACAGGAAAATGGCCGCCCATTATAAACAATGGAATAGACTATTTAAAGACATGTTTTGTGCCTTCCCATCATCCCCTTGATGAAGTCACATGACAGTGATGCCACGCGTAGGGAAGGAAAGGCACTCAGGCTGACGCTGGCAAACGTGCTCGCCGCTCGTGGAGCAAGGTCCTTTTAATCCATTTGTTATGTGAGTACCCTGAGTTTGTTTATTAATAAAACTATGTTGTTTAAACATACTACACTATCTGGCTGGAACCCCCCTCTTTCTTCTCTTATTACCTCTCCGTGCTACCACCAAGAGACAAAGACAGTTTACAGAGCCCGACCTATCCAGGAACATAAGTGAGAAGCAGTGATTACTGATCTATACATATATGCGGTTACCTCATTACCGCAAGGTAAGAGGCCACTCTCACTATTGTGTATTTTTGCACGAAGAGGAGACATACATTCCTCAGCACCTTGTGTTTGGCACATTTCAATATTTATTGTACAAAGAAGAAAGAAATCTATTGCAATTTGCATAGTTCAATTGGACTTTATTGCATTGCACACAGCATTATTGCATTTTTGCACAGCATTGGACTTGATTTTTATTTTTATTTTCTATTTTGCACATTTTGTTGGATTTAGCACAAGATATTTGCACTTTGCACAAGAAATTATTTGCATATTTTTGCACAGTTGACTTTGCACAATAGATGTTGTTTTTTATATATTTTTCTTGCACATATCTAAGATACAGAAGTAATATTGCACTTTTAACATTTTTTATGCACCTTGCACTTTTATATCAGTCTCAGTAATAATTTATCATGCACTGTGCACTTTGATACCAGTCACATTTGCCATTTATTATTTGTATGAAATTGCATTTGTTTTATGTGTACTGCTACCTTTAGCAGCACGATTCTCTCTCTCTATTTGAATTATCTGTGAACAGCGCAGAACCAACCTTCGCTCTATTTACAGTGTTCTGGTGCCACCAAAACCAAAGGCCCAATTATTCTGCCCCTGTTTAACAGGACCATGTAGACTGATTAACCACAAAGGAGGGGGGGCGTGGCATGAACAGACACGCTGACTGAGCATACCTCTTGGCGCAGACTGTGGATCTTGGGAGGGCAATTAAAAGAACCCCGGTCCAGAAGGGAAGGAAGTTCAGCTCCCCTGATCTGAGGGGGGACCAAGGAGGGTCATATATGATCCCCCCGTACAGGGCCGAGGAGTGACAGGCTTTAGTAGGGGTGTTGCAGCACATGGCAATGGCCAAATACCTCTGAGCCCAAAGCAGAGCTGTACAACCCTGGAAAGGGTTCTCCCAGGAGAAGGGAGAGACACCTCGGTTTATGCCGGGGGAATGGAGGGTCCGGAGGGGGAGTGTATTGGAGGGGACCCGAGTCTTCAGGAGGTGGAAGTAATCCCAGGAGGGACAGTTAAATCCCTGGAAGTTGAAAGTCGTGGTACTACAAAACCCAGCAGTAAATCAGCAAAAATCAGCAAAGGACTTGTGATGAATCCAGAGACAGCCTCTACAGGGCAGCTGCAGTATGTTAACCCTTTGTATGGTGATCTTAATAATGAACATAGTGCATCTCATTCAGAGTTAATAGTGGATTGGGACTTAAGAGAACATTTGAGAGCACTTCCTACAAAGAAAGACATTCAGTTACTTATAACTAGGGATGAGCTCGATGTTCGAGTCGAACATGAGTTTGACTCAAACTTTGGGTGTTCGTCTGTTGGCCGAACAGCGAGCAATATGCAGTGTTTGTGGCAGATTCAAAAGCCGCCGGAACACCGTTAAAGTCTTTGGGACACTAACATGAAAAATCAAAAGTGCTAATTTTAAAGGCTTACATGCAAGATATTGTCATAAAAAGTGTTTGGGGACCTGGGTCCTGCCCCAGGGGACATGTATCAATGCAAATTTTTTTTTTTAAAACGGCCTTTTTTTTGGGAGCAGTGAAACAATAGAATGAAATATTCCTTTAAATATCATGCCTGGGGGGTGTCTATAGTATGCCTGCAAAGTGGCACATTTTTCCCGTGTTTAGAACAGTACCACAGCAAAATGACATTTCTAAAGCAAAAATTGTCATTTAAAACTGATCGCGGCTGTAATGATTTGTCAGGTCTCTGCAATATAGATAAAACTCATTGAAAAAAAGAGCATGGGTTCCCGCCCCAGTCCATTACCAGGCCCTTTGGGTCTGGTATGAATATTAAGGGGAACCCCAAACCAAAGATTAAAAAACAAATTGCGTGGTGGTCCCCCTAAAATCCATACCAGGTCCTTCAGGTCTGATATGGAAATTAAGGGGAACCCTGAGCCAAATTTAAAAAAAAATGGTGTAGGGGTCCCCACCAAAATCCATACCAGACCCTTCAGGTTTGGTATGGTTTTTGAGGGGAACCCTGCGCCAAATTTTAAAAAAAATGGCGTAGGAGTCCCCCCAAAATCCATACCAGACTCTTATCTGAGCACGCAACCTGGCAGGCCACAGGAAAAGAGGGGGGACGAGAGAGCACCCCCCTCCTGAACCATACCAGGCCACATGCCCTCAACATGGGGAGGGTGCTTTGGGGTTTGACCCCAAAGCATCTTGTCTCCATGTTGATGAGGACAAGGGCCTCATCCCCACAACCTGGTGGTTGTGGGGGTATGCAGGCGGGGGGCTTATCGCAATCTAGAAGCCCCCTTTAACAAGGGGACCCCCAGATCCTGGCCTCTCCTCTTTGTGAATTGGTAATGGGGTACATTGTACCCCTACCATTTCACAAAAAAGTGTCAAATATGGTAAAAAAGACAAGAGACAGCTTGGGACAAGTCCTTTATTAAAAAATAAACACCGCCCCCCCTGATGCCACGGGGCTTCCCCGTGGTTTCCCCATGGCGTTAGAGGGGGCGGGGTCCCCTGTTTACATCACACCCTCAGTTATATAAGAACTGTCACAGAGAAGACGCATCAGTTGGCGGGAACCTCCCATGGAGGCGGATTGATTGCGGCTTTTTTTTTCTTTTTCGGTCCGTCGGACGGCGTGATAGAAGATGAATGGACATCGCTGGACATTTTTATTTTTTTATTTTTTAATAAGGCCTGGTACAGTTCAGGAGGGGGGCCGCTCTCTCATCCCCCCTCTTTTCCTGTGGCCTGCCAGGTTGCGTGCTCGGGTAAGGGTCTGGTATGGATTTTGGAGGGGACCCCTACACCATTTTTTTTAATTTTGGCTCAGGGTTCCCCTTAAAATCCATACCAAACCCTCAGGTCTGGTTTGGATTTTGGGGGGACCCCTACACCATTTTTTTTTAATTTGGCGCAGGGTTCCCCTTACAATCCATATCAGACCTGAAGGGCCTGGTATGGATTTTAGGGGGACCCCCACGCAATTTTTTTTTTACATTTTGGTTTGGGGTTCATATTCATACCAATATTAATATTCATACCAGACCCAAAGGGCCTGGTAATGGACTGGGGCGGGAACCCATGCTCTTTTTTTCAATGAGTTTTATCCATATTGCCGAGACCCGACAATTCATTACAGCCGCGATCAGTTTTACATGACAATTTTTCCTTTAGAAATGTCATTTTGCGGGGGGCGTGGCGTCTGAGCCCGAAGATGGCCGCTTAGCTTCTGAGCTCCGCCACTTCACCGGGTGAATCCACTAGCATCGGAGCCCTACGAAGCGCTATCCAAGCACATCCAACCCCACAGAGCCTGCACCATCATCCGAGATGCCGAGGAGAAGGAAGGAACCTCCGCCGCAGCTCCGTAAACTGCCGAGCTACTATTCCAATTCGGCGCGGCCTCACCAAAATGGCACCCGGCCGGAGAATAGCACAGGCAAAACCGCAGCCACGGCCTCTCCGCCTAGACACAGCACCGATCCAGGGAATCTGCCCAGCGGATCTTCCTCGGCGGCATCCACCCCCACTACTAGAAGCCCTGTCAAATCCAGACAACGAACGGCTTCACCACATGAGATCCAGCTACAGCATAGCATGGAGGTGAGTGCTCACAATCCTTCACTGCAACAGGCCTCAGAGGCACCAGATCCCATAGCTGGATTCCCTACTTCAGGGCAGCCTGTGTCAGACACAGTACTAAAGGACATGTTAATGTCCCTGCGGTCCTCCTTACATAATGATATGCTGCACACAGTGAAACAGTGTCAAGCAGAAGTCCATCTACTGGGAGAGAGGGTAAATCAAGTTGAAAGCGCCCTGGTCTCACATGCAACCTCTTTCAACAAAATGGTGGATGCTCATACCATTCATTCTGATGAACTCTCCTGGATCAAAGATAAATTATCTGACCTCGAAGATAGATCCAGGAGAAATAATCTTAAAATCAGAGGTATCCCTGAATCAGTCCCTGCGACACTATTACCACAATACGTCCAAGATCTATTCAATGCCTTACTACCCACAATGTCTGCACTGGAGCTCACAGTGGATAGGGTGCATAGAATACTAAAACCGTCATTTTTACCTGATGATGTGCCCAGGGATGTATTACTGCGGCTTCACTTTTACAGAGCCAAAGAAACCATATTGGTTGCTTTCCGCAACCCTGATCAACGCCCAGCTCAATATACCTCTCTACAACTGCTCCCTGACCTATCTAGACACACTCTCCAGAAACGTCGCAATCTAGCCACCATTACCAAAGTGCTACGCAATCACCACATATTGCACAAGTGGAAATACCCTGCCACACTCTCCATCACGTATAACGGTACAACTACCAACATCTCCACCATGGAAGAAGGCCTGAATACCCTCAGGCACTGGGGAATTTTGTCAGAACCACCTCCAACTTCCATACAAATTGACAGTCCCTCATACATGCAGGCTGACTGGCAGGTGGTGACATACAAAAAAAGTGATAAGAAAACTGGTCAAATGAAGGAACGCTCCTAACCAATACATCTAGTCCTTGTGTTTACACCCCCCGGTGACGGCGCACATGGAAATATTTCCATTACCCCCAACCTTACTGAACAGTGCATATGGATCAAGAATCCCCATGCGGATTCTCCTTTCACCCTGTAACCATTCTTTTTTCTTTTTTTAACTTGTTCTGTTGTATTTTCTTATTTGTTTTTAAGAATCAACGTCCAATAACAGAGACATTTCCAACTATAATCTTATGGAGAAGAACCTTCAGATTCTGCATAGCACCTACTCAAATCAAGAAATATTCTAATAGAAGCATCGCCCTGGAACAACGGTCATCCATCTCCACGTGGACTGCCATCTCTCACCTTAAGCGTGAGTACTATCAACCCTCGACATACAAAATAATTTCCAATTTGCTATATGCCAGTTAAGCTACTCTCCATTAATACACACGGCCTAAACCACCCGGCCAAGAGAGCATCCCTTTGGAAAGAGGCAGACTCTTCCCAAAGCGATATCCTCTGCGCCCTAGAGACACACTTTCATCAAGCAGCCCCACCAAGATGCTCTCATAGGAACTTCCAACACTACTTCTTCTCCAATATGAATGTGAAACAAAGGGGTGTCATGGTGGCTATTAAAGATTCTGTTTCTTTCCACCTCCACTCTGAAACATCTGATCCGGCGGGTCGCTACCTCATTATTGTATGTGACATTAACTCTACCCGTTACACTCTAGTGAACGTTTATGTTCCCAACACCAAACAAATTAAATTCCTGAATGGCTTGATGAAAAAGCTGAAGAAACTCCAACAAGGTTCCCTTATATTATGTGGGGACTTTAATGCAACACCAGACCCTCGCATTGACTCTACCTCGAAACATTACAAAAGATCTCCCTCTCTTAATTTTTTTTTGAGATCTCATGATCTATTCGATGCATGGCGGTGTACACATGCCAACGAACGAGACTATACGTTTTATTCTCATAGTCATTGCATTTATTCGAGGATTGATCTGATTCTGATGGACAAGTGGTTGCTTCAAAAAGTGACTCAAATTAAAATCAATAACATTACCTGGTCCGACCACGCTTCTGTCCTCCTTACCCTGGGAGATAACTATCCTACTAACAGGGCCTACATGTGGCGTGCTAACCCTCAGGTAATACAATCCCAATCCACTCAGAAACTGCTAGAAAACCACTTGTCTGATTATTTTCAGATCAACTCCTCCTCCACGACTGACCCATTTGTACTCTGGAACGCCCACAAGGCGTACATTCGAGGTATATTCATTCAACTAACCACAAGGCTTAGGAGACAGAGGCAGCAACGGCTTAATACCCTTCTTACAGAAATTAGAACTCTTGAAGATCAAGATAAAAAAAACCCTACTTACCATGTTAGTGCGCAACTGACAGCTCTTCGACACGACCTTAGACTAGAACGACTCCATTCCTTCGAACACAGGGAAAGACGACTTAAAATGTCATTCTTTTCGACCAGTAATAAAGCTGGAAAAGAACTGGCTCGCAAATTACAAGGTCAAGGTCAAACCAAAATACCCCACATTATTAGTCCCACATCCCAGCAAAAAGTATTTGACCCCCAAAACATTGCCAATGCATTTAGCGAATATTATGGTTCCCTTTACAACCTCAATCAAACAGTCATACTACACAACCATCCCAGTCAGCTATAAATGATTTCTTAGAGGACATCACCTTACCCAAGATCTCTACTTCACAACTTCAAGCTTTAAATTCCCCTTTCACACTATCTGAATTACTAAAAGCTATAGACACTCTTCCCAATAACAAATCTCCGGGACCAGACGGCCTAACAGGGGAATATTACAAAACTTTTAAACAATCCCTAGGATCACACCTTCTTAAGGTGTTCGAGACTGCTGCTGCCTCGGCCTCCTTTCCATCTGAGATGTTAGAAGCATTAATAGTTACATTACCTAAACCAGGGAAGACACCGGATGTTCCCCAAAATTTTAGACCAATATCCTTATTAAACACTGATCTAAAGCTTTATGCTAAAATGATAGCACTGAGACTAGTCGACATCCTTCCTACTCTAATTGACCCAGATCAATCTGGCTTCACCAAGGGAAGACAAACATCTGATGCTACAAGAAGACTAATTGATGTGATTCATATAGCTAGAAAACACGGGACGCCTTCTCTGCTCCTTGCTCTGGATGCAGAGAAGGCGTTCGACAGAGTACACTGGAAATATCTCACGGCTACACTGGAGAAATTCGGCTTCTCAGGCCACCTACTTTCTGCAATATTATCCCTATATACCTCTCCATCAGCCCGCGTGTACACTTCGGGTATGCTATCTAAACCTTTCAAGGTAACAAATGGCACCCGCCAGGGGTGTCCATTATCTCCCCTCATTTTCAACCTATTAATGGAGCCCTTGGCTACCAGCATAAGACAAAATCCCAACAAGGCTTCTGGATCAACAATCGCAAACATGTCATAAGTCTCTTTGCGGATGACGTGATCCTTATGCTAACTAATCCGGTGTCTTCCCTGGACCATGTATCTCAACTACTGCATGATTATGGTAAAGTATCATATTACAAGGTAAATGAAAACAAATCTTATATCTTAGATCTTGGTGTACCAGAACACGATAGACAAATTTCCATACGTATGGAATTCCCAGGAAATTACATATTTAGGAATTAAGCTCACATCCCAACCTACACAACTATTCCATGCGAACTACCTCCCACTGGAACGTACATTACAAACAGGCCTCCAGTCCCTGAGTAAACATATACTGTCATGGTCGGGCCGCTTGGCTGCCTTTAAAATGCAAATCCTACCGCAAGTACTCTACATCTGCCGAACGCTACCCATTCCAGTCCCCCGAAAATTCTTTCATAACCTACAAGCCATACTTTCCAGATATTTATGGGAAGGTAAAAAAGCTAGAAGTGCTCTATCCAAACTTATCAAAACAAAAACAGCAGGAGGGGTTGGTCTACCAATATTGGCTGACTATCACCTAGCTGCAATCTTGGCACAACTTAGAGGGTGGTTTCCCAACCACCAAACACCACTTTGGGGAAGTATTGAACAATCCATGATACCAGGAGGCAACCTTTATGACTATATTTTAGCTTACCTGCAACTTAACGCCAAACCCTCTAACCTCCCTCTACCAATTCTAGCAACCTTAAACTCATGGAAGACCTTGATGACTACCAAGTCTCGGTCGTCTCCTACTATTTCTCTATCAATTCCAATATCGATTCTAGCTTTGCTAATTCCAGACATATCCCTGACTAAATGGGAGATGAGGGGACTACAATGGGTTTTGGATCTATACACAGGCACAATTATAAGATCATTTGCTGACTTACAAATTAAATTTGGATTACCTATCTCAGAACAATTTAAGTACTTCAGAATTACATCTTATCTAAAAAAAAATGACACCATTAAATGCAATTTATTCTGGCAGATTCATATCTACCTTACTGCCAAGTCATCTCGTAAAGGCAGTATCTCCTTGTTTTACGACTATATCCATGACAAGAGTATATTTACCAAAACAAATTCCATGCTAGCATGGGAAAGGGACCTTAACGACTCCTTTACTGAACAACAATGGCACAAAGCTATGCAGCACATCCACTCAGCAACCAAATGCACCAACTTATGGGAACTCTCACATAAGATTACACAACGGTGGTACCTAACGCCCTACAGAATAGCTAAATTTAACCCCTCCACATCCTCCACCTGTTGGAGAAATTGTGGACAACCGGGTACCATATTTCATATCTTATGGAGCTGCAAGAACCTAACCACATATTGGTCCCACATCTTCAAAATTCTTTGTCAAATAACAGATTTACAAATCCGCTTTTCACCTTCTTTAGCTATCCTCAATATAGGCATAGAAGAAATTCCACAATTACAGTTAATTAGGCAATTTGCTATTCACTTGTTCCTAGCAGCCAAATTAGTGATACTAAGAAAATGGAGGTCCCTGAATCCTCCAGAGGTAACAGAGGTCTTGCACACACTATCCTTACATTTCACTTATGAAAAAATGCTAGCGTCCATTGGGGGACACTATGACCACTTTCATCCACGGTGGCAACGATGGATGACTTGGTGCGACACTCATCACAAATGAATAATATTTCATCAACTACTGCTCTGGCAAACTCTCTAATACATATCTGCATTTTTTTTTTCTTAAGGTTCATATCCTTCCTTTCCATATGGTCTCTGAGCTGATCCTGTTTCATTTATATGTATGTTTACTTAATATTAGTTCTGAGCTTCACGCTCTTGTTATATGAATGCTAACAGATATAACCCAGTTAATGATACCGCTGACGCATAGGTTTGTAGAACTGGTACCTCCACTGTGTCACAGTAAGTTCCCAAATGGGGTGACTAGTGGAGGAACATAGCTTCTCCTGCCTTAATCATATTCCTCATAATTCAGATTATTGTACTATGAACGTAATGTTCCTATACGATTTTGTTAGCCATCACGGTTTATTTTTCGGTTTACAATACCTATTGCTGTATGAATATGCGATTTATCATTTTGTAAACTGACAAAAACTGAATAAAAATTATTATAACAAAAAAAAAAGAAATGTCATTTTGCTGTGGTACTGTTCTAAACACGGGAAAAATGTGCCATTTTGCAGGCATACTATAGACACCCCCCAGGAACAATATTTAAAGAAATATTTAATTCTTATTGTTTCACTTTAAGCATTTAAACAAATCACTGCTCCCGAAAAAACATCCATTTTAAAAAATAAAATTTGCATTGATGCATGTCCCCTAGGGCAGGACCCAGGCCCCCAAACACTTTTTATGACAATAACTTGCATATAAGCCTTTAAAATTAACATTTTTGATTATTCATGTTAGTGTCCCATAGACTTTAACGGTGTTCGTGTGTTCTGCCAAATTTTTTGCCTGTTCACAAGTTCTGCTGTGAACCGAACCGGGGGTGTTCGGCTCATCCCTACTTATAACTACTGTTGAATCATCCTGCAAACAGGCTGTGGAGGGTTTAAGGGAGGAACACAGAGTAGAAGAAATGGAGATGGGCCAGGATGATATTAGACAAGGAGTGGCTGATATCCAAGATACAACAAAACATCATGAGGAAGTGTTGAATTCTCTGTTAGATCAAATGGATAATCAAGAAAATAGAGACCATAGGCAAAATATATCTATAAGGGGCCTGCCTGAAATAAAACAACATTTTGCTGCATGAGCGGGACAGGGATTTCAGTTATTATTCCAAAGTACACAATGTATATTAAAGGATCGATATGTTGTTGAACGATCAATATTATCTGAGTTATGTAGATTCATCAACTATTGAGTCAATCACCATGTCAGACCATGCTCCAATAAGTTTAATGACATGTCTGGCATAGATTGGGAGCCTGGAAAGAACATGGCGATTGAATGAATCTATTTTGGATGATAAACAGAATGTGGAATCCTTGTCCTGCACACTAGCACTATACATTGAGACCAATATATCAGAGGAGGAGTCTGACCAAGTGGTAAGGGAAGCCCACAAGATTATCATCAGAAGGGAGTTAATTTCAATAAGTTTGCGTATTAAAAAAGAGAGACAGAAGGAATTGGTCATGCTCTTAGAGGAAATACATAAACTTGAAATTAAACATAAGGCCCATTTAAAACCTGGGGACGCACAGAGACTGGAGAAACTGGGCAGATTTACAACAGCTTCTCAATCAAAAAGTTCAAAATAAACACAGATACTTTGCCCACCAATTTTATGAACAGGGGAATAAGGGTGGGAGACTATTGGCTAGACAAAGAAACAACAGGATTCACGCCATGTTAACACTATAAAGACAAGCGATAAGCAGATAGTGGACTCCCAAGCAATAGCAGCTGAGTTTCATTGCTTTTATGCATCTCTATATAACATAGACTCAGTTCCTGTGGGGGTGAAGGAGGGTGGACGTTTGGATAGAGTTCCGGAATATCTTGAGGCCTCAGGGCTACATGCCATTCCATCTGTGGCCTTGGAGGAAATGGAAAAAGAAATCTCCATTGAAGCGCTGGGTGGAGTGATTGCGGCTTTGCCATTAGGTAAAAGCCCGGGACCAGATGGTTTCACAAATATGTATTATAAAAAGTTTTCCTCAATCCTGTTGGTTCCTCTTTGCTGATACCTTAACTCTATCTCGGTCTTTAACCCATTGCCTCCAGAGGCATTGTTGGCTTATGTGATGGTTCTCTTGAAGGCAGGGAAAAACCAACAGTGCTGTGCCAGCTACAGATGCATCTCCCTCCTTAACTCTGACATTAAGCTCCTGGCTAAAATTCTGGCCCTAAGGTTACAAGAACATATAGTTAAATTGATTAGCCCAGATAAAACAGGGTTTATGAATGATCGAGAGGCTAGAGATAATACTATTCAGGCCCTGCATGTATTGCTTTGGATGCATAATGGACTGAATCAGACCCCGAGTGTAGTAATTTCAATGGATGCTGAAAAAGCATTCAATAGGGTGGGGTGGGAGTTTATGGTCAGAGTTTTGAGCGTATGATGGGATGGGTGACGGCACTGTATGCAGATCCTAGAGCAAGGGTTAAAGTTAATGGTAGACTATCAGATTATTTTGAGATACGTAATGGGACTAGGCAGGGATGCCCACATTCCCCATTGTTATTTGCTATAGTGCTGGAACCCTTTCTGCGCACGATTAGGGGAAATAGGAAGATCAAGGGGATTTGTATTGGATCAACGGAACATAAGATCTCAGCTTACGCAGATGATCTACTGTATCTCTCCCCTCCTCAAGAGTTTTTGACAGAACTGATGTTGGAAATAGACAGGTTTGGCCTTATATCTCATTTTAAAATAAATATTGAGAAAAGAGTGTTGATGTCGAGCCATGTGCCTTTGAGGATGAGGACCACCTTGCAACAATCTTTTCCTTTTGTTTGGCGCCTTGATTCTATATTCTATTTAGGGATCTATATCTCTTCAGATATAAAGTGCCTATATGATCTAAATTTTGGACCCTTGATGGTATCCATAATAAAAGACTTGTAAAAGTGGAGAAGTCTTACTCTTACATGGTTTGGCAGGGTAAATGTACCGTACCCATAACACTCCCACAGATATTTTTTAAACAGATACGAAGGGCTTTTATAACCTTTGTGTGGGGAGATAAACATCCCAGGTTGGCACACAAGATTTTGAGGAGACCAAAACTTGTGCCATGACTCTGCTAGTAAAATTTGGGCACCCTTGGAGAAAACATTAGCAGGTAGGAACTTGGCCGGAGCCCCTTGGATTCCGGTTTCTTATAGGGGTTGTCAGGATATGCATCACCAGTTACAAAGACAACACTATCCATTTGGGATAGAATGAACAGTATGGGAAAGTTTGCGCCTGCAATATCCCCTATAACACCATTGGAAGGATTTCCATGGTTTTCCCCGGGGGGAAGAGAAAGGGAGTTTAGATTGTTGGGGGATGGATGGGAAGGGTAATTGCGCTGGCGTGGCCCCACAGGGTAAATTGCTTCCATTGGTGGATTCGATTTGAATACTGGGGGAAATACCATCAACTGACAGACTTGTTTAATAAGTGGAAGCATCAGATCAGGCCAGCGAACCCGCTTACTACTTTTGAGGAATGATGTGTTAACTTATCAGAGCCGGGTCATATGTTATCTCGAATGTCTAGGCTGGTTCTGAGCACCCAAAATATGACAATTCCCTATTTCTAGGGATGAGCCGAACACCCCCCGATTCGGTTTGCAGCAGAACATGCGAACATGCAAAAAGTTTGTTCGAAAGCGCAAACACCGTTAAAGTCTATGGGACACGAATGTGAAAAAACAAAAGTGCTAATTTTAAAGGCTTATATGCAACTTATTGCTATAAAAAGTGTTTGGTTTGACCGGGTCCTGCCCCAGGGGACATGTATCAATGCAAAAAAAAGTTTTAAAAACAGTCATTTTTTCGGGAGCTGTGATTTTAAGAATGCTTAAAGTGAAACAATAAAAATGAAATATTCCTTTAAATATCATGCCTGGGGGGTGTCTATAGTATGCCTGTAAAGTGGCGCAGTTTTCCCGTATTTAGAACAATATCACAGCAAAATTACATTTCTAAAGGAAAAAAGTCATTTAAAACTGCTTGCGGCTGTTGGGTCCTGGCAGTATAGATGAAATTCATTGAGAAAAACGGCAGCCCATTACCAGGCCCTTTGGGTCTGTTATGTATATTAAGGGGGACCCCACCCCCAAATGTAAAAAAAATGGTGTGGGGGCCACCAGGCACTATATACTCTGAACAGAAGTATATATGCTATACGGCCTGCTCTATATACTGTGCAGAGAATTGGGCCTTAGGTGTTGGTGGTACCAGAACACTCTAAGCCCTCACAGTTACTCTTGGTGAGCGAAGGCATGGGCCCTGCTGTGAAATACTATATCAAAAATTTTAATTACATGCCCCTGTTCAACAGGGGCAGAAAAATTGGGCCTTTGGTGGTGGTGCCACAACACTGTAGGCCCTCACAGTTACTCTTGTGGGTGCAGGAACGGGCCCTGCTGTGAAATATTAGGACGTGTGCCAAACATGGAACATGGATCTAGTGTCCCTGTCGGAGGGCGGAGAAAAGGTTGGTGCCATTGTCACACACAACCATTTGTGGCTGAAGCTGGTGTGGCATCAACCACCTCTGAGCCTCCCCCTGCAGAGCTGACAGAATCTCTGCCCCAGTGTGGCTCCTGTACCTTAAGCAGACCAAATCAAGCACTGCATGGCATCTATTTGTGCTTGCGTAGCCCCTTGAACGCTTATGGAGCACCGCTGGTTCAGACCACAAATCTGCAGAAGAGGCCATAGAGGAAGAAGAAGAGGAGGGGGTGGAGGAGAGAGCTGTGGCAGAATCACCACTAGCATTTTGGAGGCGTGGTGGCGGAACATGCTCCAACAATACTGAACCCTGTCCTGCATCCTTTCCAGCTGCCAGCAGAGTTACCCAGTGCACTGTGCAGGATAGGTAACATCCCTGCCCATGCCTGCTAGACCATGAGTCAGCAGTAATATGCACCTTACTGCTGACCACCCTGTCCAACGAGGCCAAAGCATTGCCTTCCACATGCCGGAAGAGAGGAATGGCCTTCCGTGAAAAGAAATGGCATATTGGAACCTGCCACTGAGGTACAGCACATTCCACAAATTCACAAAAGGGGGCAGAGTCTACCAGCTGAAAAGACAGCAGTTGCAGTGCTAGCAATTTGGCCAAGCTAGCACACAGACGCTGAGCATGTGGATGGCTGGGACTGAATTTCTTTTTACGGTTTAGCAACTGGGGTACGGAAATTTGCCTGCTAAAATCAGATGGTGGTGTAATGCAGGTTGGCTGCAAGAACTTGGGACACCTATTGCTATACCTTCATTCCTCTCAGTGCAGACTTTTGAGAGGACTGGAGGTATAGTGGGGTTGGAGATCCCAGATGAGAAGCAAGGAGAAGTCCGCCTTTTTCTATGATGTGGGTCTTTCATGTGCTGTTGCCAATGGACTGCATGGGAGGTCGTAATATGTCTGGTCAAGCATGTGGTTGCCAAGCGGCTGCTGTTCTGGCCACGCTTGATCCGCTTCAGACATAGGTTGCAAACAGCAATGGTGCGATCTGCTGCAAACGTGTCAAAAAAGGCCCACACCAAGGAACTTTTCAAAATCAGCGGGGAGTCAGAAGCACCCTGCACCTGCGGAACTATGCAGTGTGATGCAGTAGGGTGGAAGCCCTTAAGCTGCCCCCTAGAGGACATCCTGCTTCGTTGGAGTTGTGCCTCCTCCTCCTCTCTTCTATCAGGCACCCAAGTAGAGTCAGTGACCTCATCATCCCTTCCCTCCTCATCACTGGAGCAAACTTGGCAATATGCTGCAGCTGGGGGAACATGACTGCGAGTTTCTTGTCCTTCTTGGGCACCCCCTCTCTCTAGGCTCACGTTACTCCCTTCTTCAACCTGGGAACCAACATCGGAGCCTTCAAATCACTGCGCATCATCCAGCAGCATGTACCCGACACTGTGATCTAATAGTTCGGGGGGACTCCTCCGTGCATGGTGGTGGGGCTATGGAAGGAGTGACTGTGGACAAGAAGCCAGTGGAATAGGCCGCTTTGGCAGCTGCGTTGGAAGGCAAACTACTCTGAGCCTGGGTGAAAGAGGATGAGGAGGATGAGGGCGGCTTTGTTATCCACTCCACCAACTCTTCTGCATGTTCTGGATCAATAACACAGCCAATAAATAACAAATCAATAACAAAAGGACAAGCGTGCCCCACAGCCACCTGCAGAGGATGCACCATGTCCACGACCAGCACTGTTGACTGTAAACACAGAGCCTGCTTGCACTCTTTTAGTGGCCTGTGAGTGTCTGCTTCTCCTTGGTGGCCTTCCGGACATGATGTAGATGTTTTGTTTTGCAACACCACACTACACTGTATTGTGTACTGTGTACATCACCAGAAAAGTAGTAGCAACTGCACTACAGCTGCACTGTATTGTGTGATGTGTACACCACCAGAAAAGTAGTAGCAACTGCACTATGGCTGCACTGTATTGTGTATTGTGTACTGTGATATTCTATTTTTTTACAGTAATAATAATGATATTTCAATAATTCTTATTGATGAGGAAAGTTCCAAGAAAGTCTGTTCAGTTCTCGTGTAAAAACTCAAAAACTGATTTAATAATAAAAATAGCAAAATATTACAAGAACAGTATAAGTATAAGTATAGAATGGCATTAATAATGTATTATATTCTTAAGATGAAGATTGAATCAGATGTGTGTGTGTGTATGTAGATTAGGGATGGGCCAGTTCGGTTCGCATCCAGAACATGCGAACAGGCAAAAAATGTGTTGGAACACGCGAACACCGTTAAAGTCTATGGGACTCGAATGTGAAAAATCAAAAGTGCTAATTTTAAAGGCTAATATGCAAGTTATTGTCATAAAAAGTGTTTGGGGACCTGGGTCCTGCCCCAGGGGACATGTATCAATGGAAAAAAAAGTTTTAAAAAAGGCTGTTTTTTCGGGAGCAGTAATTTTAATAATGCTGAAAATGAAACAATAAAAGTGAAATATTCCTTTAAATTTCGTCCCGGGGGGTGATTATAGTATGTCTGTAAAGTAGCACATGTTTCCCGTGTTTATAACAGTCCGAGAGCAAAATGACATTTCTAAAGGAAAAAAAAGTCATTTAAAAGTGCTAGCCCTAGTGCCAACTAATAATGAATTTTCGGTCCCGATAATACACATAAAAGTCATTTAAAATTTTTTTAAAAAATGCACATAAAAGTCATTGAAAGTCATTGAAAAAAAAAATGTGTGGAGGTCCCCCAAAATTCCATTACCAGGCCCTTCAGGTCTGGTATGGATATTAAGGGGAACTCCGTGCCAAAATTAAAAAAAAATGGTGTGGGGTTCCCATAAAACTCCATACCAGACCCTTATCCGACCACGCAACCTTGCAGGCTGCAGGAAAAGAGGGGGGATGAGAGAGCGCCCCCTGCTCCTGAACCGTACCAGGCCACATGCCCTCAACATTGGGAGGGTTATTTGGGGTAGCCCCCCAAAGCACCTTGTCCCCATGTTGATGGGGAGAGGGGCCTCATCCCCACAACACTTGCCGTGGTTGTGGGGGTCTGCAGGCGGGGGGCATATCGGACTCTGGAAGCCCCCTTTAACAAAGGGGACTCCCAGCTCCCAGATCCTGGCCCCCCCTGTGTAAAATGGTAATGGGGTACATTGTACTCCTACCATTTCACCCAAAAAAGTGACAAAAGAGGGGGTGGGGTCACAGAGGGCATGTGGCCTGGTATGGTTTAGGAGGGGGGTGCTCTCTCTTCCCCCCCTCTTTTCCTGCGGCATTCTAGGTTGCATGCTCGGATAAGGGTCTGGTGTGGATTTTTGGGGGAACCACACGCCATTTTTGGGGGGAACCCCACGCCATTTTTTTTATTTTGGCACGGAGTTCCCCTTAATATCCATACCAGACCTGAAGGGCCTGGCAATGGAATTTTGGGGGACCTCCACACATTTTTTTTTTTTCAATGACTTTCAATGACTTTTATGTGTATTGTCGGGACCGACAATTCATTAATAGCCGGCACTAGCACTAGCACTTTTAAAATCCTTTAGAAATGTCATTTTGCTCTCGGACTGTTATAAACATGGGAAACATGCGCTACTTTAAAGGCATACTATAGACACCCCCCAGATACAAAATTTCACTTTTATTGTTTCACTTTAAGCATTATTAAAATCACTGCTCCCGAAAAAACTGCAGCTTTTAAAACTTTTTTTTGCATTGATACATGTCCCCAGGGGCAGGACCCAGGTCCCCAAACACTTTTTATGACTATAACTTGCATATTAGCCTTAAAAATTAGCACTTTTGATTTCTCCCATAGACTTTTAAAGGGTGTTCCGCGGCATTCGAATTTGCCGCGAACACCCCAAATTGTTTGCTATTCGGTGAACAGGCGAACAGCCAATGTTCGAGTCGAACTCATGTTGGACTCAAACAGACAGCCTATCCCTAATGTAGATGTGTGAGAAGCTGTCCCAGCTTTCTTCAATGTCTTATGATGTCTCATATCTGCCAGCAAAACTCTTTTTCAACTCCTTTTACTCCTAAATGAAACCCATGAAAATAGCCCCCACCTTCCTAAAAAGGGTTGGTTTGTCTTATAGTTCCATATATTCTAACTAGACTCCAGTCTAACACCAGATGTTGAAATACAACACCATCTCTATTTAAATCATACAATGGGGATGGGCAAGACTGCTATGTGTAACGTTTTAAACATATACAGTATAAGTTTCCTTTAACTTCTAAATCAAATACTACATATATCAGTAGGTATATTATATTTACTTAAAACGCAATGTTCTTATTAATATCCTAACCAAGAACTATTGTAATATAAAGAAATGATGATCTTAACTAAATCATGAACCTTTACATCTTAAAGTATGTGAATCCTTCCTTCTTACCTGTGATGGGGGAGGTGAGAGCTCAGCTCAAGATTCCTAATTACAAACACATGTTTAGTTCTCCATAGGAATGTTTATGAAGCTTATACCCATGTATTTCACTTTTTCCATACATAGAAGAGATATAAATATATATACAGTATATTTATATATACGATTCAATTATTATGTAAGATCTAATCCATTCATTCATTTGTTAATAATGAATATTCTAACATTTCCCTCTCAAAATGATTGATTAAACAATCTTAATCATTTTCTTACCTAAATCTATTTATACCTCAAATGCATCACATTCGTATCCATACATACTTTTAGATCTTTGATTTGAATATATTTTTTTAATTTTGATTCTATATAAGGAATGGTGAACTTTTTAAACCTTTTGCTTCATATACCATAAAAATATTTTCACCCTTATTTTTTTCTTTTTCTTTTACCAAATATTCAATCCCCTTAATTTCATAATTCATAAATGTAACATTGTTGTACAATACTTTGAAATATGGATGTCACTTTAGAAATATATGTTTCATACTTTCCCTCCATATTGTGTTTAGCATAAATCTATAATCCATACAACCTTTCAAATAATCTTTGTCAAAATGTTAACTTAAAATATGTTTCTTAACTTCAAAATTTTCATATATGTGAAATGATTTTTAAAAATAATTACAATGTAAACGTTAGTCCTAATTTGTCTATTTCACTTTAGGAAAAAATTACTGTTATCTTAATTAGCACCAGATGTTCCTTTTAACTAGAATGACTCTATTGTAAGGATGTTTAACCCTTTCAACTCTGAAAATACACTATTTGCGATTGTAAAAATTGATGTGAAAAAAATATCTCATCTTGATATGATAAACATATCACGTCACATAAAAATTGATATATATATAAAAACTGAAATATATCTGATGGATACCTTATTTCATCAGTAGTCAAAAAGTCAAAAGTCAATTGTTTTTAGAAGTTTCTCTTATTAGAGATCTTGAGGTTTTTTCTTCTTCTTCTTCTTCTTCCTTCACTCTGTAAAGTTGAGAAAACTTTATTGAACATTTAAACGACAACAATAATTATAATGAATGAATCTCTTGTGTCAAATCTTCTCCCGGAACTGATGATATTAATCTTCAAGGTTTTGTTTTCATCTGGAAGGTCTAGAAATATAAAATGTCTCTTCTTTTGGTGACTTACAATTTAAATCTGGAAATAGAATGCAGTATCATGATTTTGAATTTAAATTAATGCAAAATATACCTTCATTTAACTTATTCATTTTACATATCACAATCCTAATATTTTAATATGACATAAAAGTCATATTTTAATAATAACATTTCAAATTACCTTACTTTGCTCTATTTCTCTTAAACTGGCCTATACTCCTTACGTTATTATTCTGTGTATTTAACTATAACAGGAACAAAATTTCTCTTTTTTTTGTCATGATTCAAAACCTTGTTTTCACAAACAAGAAAAGTTTCAAATCAACCCCAAAAGACTGAAGCAAACTGTATGCATTCACTTCTCCTCTTTAAGATTTAGAGTAATGCGTGCTGTGCTGTAATTTTTTTGGGACCTTTCACTTCAGCATTTTCTGTAGAATTTTTGCTGAATACCATAACCATTCTTTGAATAACACATAGAAAGACTTGCTGAACAACTCTTAATATTATTAACAAATACTGGCTCAAAGCCTCTCTCTGCACTTGTTCTAAAAATACCATTTACAGGCTTTCTGAATACATTTAACTGAGATGTTCTGTTACCAAATCTACCTGTATAGTTTTAAATTGTAAAGTTTTAAAAAATGGGCAATCTTTGTCATACAATTATCCTGAATGAATTCTCTTTAAAATAATTTTTAATGACAGATCAGGTGTCTGTAATAGGATCCTACTAGATCTCACAATCTTTTCTTTTACTTTGACTGCAAAATAAACACTTAACAATTGCTTCATATGTGTGTCAAAAATCTTTTCCATTTTTGGAAGTTTGTATGTCTCCATCCCTGAATCATAGAAAAAAAGGGGGGAGGGGAAAGGGGAATGGTGGGAATTTATATGAAGCACAACACCAAAACCAGTAAATAACATGTAGCAAATAACATAATAATATAGTAATATAATACATACATAGAAATGTACACACACATGTAAGTGTTGGAAATGCATACATATACATAAAGTTAATACATAGTAAATAGTAAATATTTTTTAACATATTAAATGTAGCCCAAACTTGCATATAAACATGATTAATTGCACACATGATAATATAGAATTGATTCAAGGTTCTTCAAGGTAGTCGCATGGTAAACGCATGGTAGCTGTGACAATACATCAGTATATAGCTCTACGCACGTTTTGTGGATAAATTCCACTCACCAGGAGAAAATGCAATCTAGGGATCTCTGTAATAAAATATAAATACCAAGTATTATAGTAAACTAAAGTAACAGGAAGAGGGGGAACCTGTCAGGCTAGGAGCATATAACCTATAACAGTTCAGGTGTTCTGATTATGCAAAGAGTTCAAAGAACAAGAGCACATACCATGAGCAGGTCTGAGCAGAGCAGGTCAGCTGGGACTTGTAGTTCCCCGCTGTAGATGAACGTAGATGTTTGCTGGACCTTGTAGTTCACCACTGCAGATGAAGGTACTACAGTAGAATCAGGCAAAGCGTAGTCTAGGCAAGCTGGGTCATACACAGGAAGATCAGAGTCCAAACAGTATCGAATCAGAAGCAAGCAAACAGGTCAAACAAGCCGGGTCATACATGAAATACACAGAGCAGATATCAGCTGGATCAAACACAAGGTAAACTCTAACATGGCCACTGACTGAATGCTGATACAGGTGATTTATTGGTGAGCTGGCCAATCACTGTTGTTTCCCAGGCAAAGGCTGTGTCAGGTGAGTTGTGCTGGGTCCTAAAGGGATCCTAGTACTGACAGAACCACAACTTAATCCCAGCACTCTTACCTATAAGTAGGCTACAATATTAAAAAACATGGGTAGCGTTAGTAGCTGGTGGCACTATAGGAAACATAATTCTCAAGGGGTTGCTCCTGCACCCCCAGGCTTACTTGGATAACGAAGATGGAACTTCTTCTTAAGTCAGTCAGCATGAAAATCACGAGCTGGAACCCAAGATCGATCCTCTGGGCCAAAACCTTTCCAATGAACGAGATATTGCAAGGAATTGCGCACTCATCTGGTATCAAGAATAAATGCCACCTCATATTCCTGACTGTCCAACACATCCACAGGTTCTGGTTCATTTACTTGGAGGTTGGAATGAACAGGTTTCAACAATGAAACATGAAAGTCATTTGGGATACGCATGGATGGGGGGAGTTTTAATCTATAGGATACAGGATTAACAATTTCGGAAATTTCATAGGGCCCAATGAATTTTGGGCCAAGTTTTTTAGATGGAACATGCAGGGAGAGATTCCTAGATGATAGTCACACTTTGTCACCATCTTTATATCCTGGTGCCTTTGAGCGCCTCTTGTCAGCCATTTTCTTAAAAGCCTGCACAGAGTGAGAAATAGCACGATTAACATCAGACCAGATTTTGAAGGAATTTTCAATTGTGATGTTGGCAACTGGAACATCAGAGGGTGGAAGATCAAAGGAGCACACACGAGGATGCCACCCGTAAACACAGAAGAAAGGAGAGGTCCCTGTAGATGTGCTGGCACAATTATTAAAGGCAAGCTCTGCCCATGGCAGGAAGTTGACCCACTCCACCTCATCATTGTCCATCAGACAACGTACCATTTTTTCTAGAGTCTGATTAGTCCTTTCTGTTTGGTCGTTTGTCTCAGGATGATATGCTGAAGAATATGATAACTTAATCCCCAGCTGAGAGCAAAGGGCCTTCCAAAACTGGGCTATAAACTGAGAGCCATGGTCTGAGACAATGTTAATTGGTGCCCCATGGAGCCTGAAAACATGTTTAATGAATAAAGATGCCAGTTCTTTAGCAGATGGAGGTTTCAGAAAGGAACAAAGTGGGCCATTTTACTGAACCTGTCTACCACCACCCAGATCATGGAACATACCTGGGATGGAGGCAAGTCAGTGATAAAGTCCATAGCTAAATGGGTCCAGGGACAGGTAGGTATTGGTAAAGGACGTAGGAGACCGGGCGGCTTAGAGGTACTGCTCTTGTTTCTGGCACAAACTTCACAGGCCTGGACGAAAGGCTAACACATCCTGTCTAATCGATGGCCACCAGAGGTTGCGAGAGATAATCTCAAAAGTTTGTCTAAACCCCTAATGTGCTGCAGGTTTTGATGCATGTACCTGCTGCAATACCTGCAAACAAAGAGCCAGGGGCACACAAAGCATACCAGAGGGAGTGGAGGAAGGGGCTTCAGCCTGTGCAGGTAACAAGGCCTCAGAGATGTCAGTCTGGGTGAAAGCCAAAATCCTATCCTCAGAGATAATGGGTTGTGGAGGAAGTGGAGGAGGAGACTCTGATAAAAAGCTGCGAGACAAGGCGTCAGCCTTAATGTTTTTTGGCCCTGGTAAATATGAAATTGTGAAGTCAAATCTGGAGAAGAACAATGACCACCTGGCTTGACGTGAGTTCAGTCTTTTAGCAGAACGGATGTATTCAAGGTTTTTGTGGTCAGTCAGAACTATGAATGGATAGCGAGCTCCCTCCAGCCAATGTCTCTATTCCTCCAAAGCTATCTTTATGGCTAGAAGTTCTCTGTTGCCTATATCATAATTGCGCTCTGATGGGGAATATTTACGAGACAAGAAGGCACAGGGGTGGATGGCAGCATTTACAGGATCCTTTTGTGACAAAAGCGCCCCCACCCCTACTTCAGATGCATCTACCTCCACAATAAAATGTAGCTCAGGAACAGGATGGAGTAGGATTGGTGCAGAGGTAAAGGCTTTTTTTAACTGAGTGAAGGCTGCCTGGGCTTCAGTAGTCCATTTAAACATAGTTGGAGTCTTCCTGGTAAGAGAGGTGATGGGATGTGCAATGGAGGCAAAGTTCTTAATGAATTTTCGATAGAAATTTGCAAAGCCCAGGAAGCGCTGAACTGCCTTCAGGTCTGAAGGTGGTTCCCAGTCTAAAATGGCTTGAATATTGGCTGGATCCATGGTGAGGCCTGTGTTTCAAGATTGGGAGAATATATCAAAATATCGTCTAAATATACAAGCATGAAGCGAAGGTCTGAAATACAGCTGGTGCATTTCTGAGACCAAAAGTCAGGACAAGACATTCATAATGACCATCCTTGGTGTTAAAGGCTGTCGCCTGCACGGATGCGCACCAGATTATAGGCTCCCCTTAAATCCACTTTGGAGAAGATTTTGGCTCCCTGGATTTGAGAGAACAATTCTGTGATGAAAGGAAGAAGATACCGATTGGGAACAGTTATTTTATTTAGACCTCTGTAATCAACACAAAGTCTCAGTGCCCCATCCTTCTTAGGGACAAAGAAGCATCCTGCTCCTGCGGGAGAAGTGGAGGGACGGATGAAACCCTTAGCTAGGTTTTCCTGGATGTATTCTTGCAAGGCAAGATTCTCTGACTCAGACAGTGGAAAGACTCTCCCTCGAGGAGGTGTAGTGTCAGGCAAGAGGTCAATGGGACAATCATAACTGCGATGAGGAGGTAAAGTGTCAGCAATCCCTTTAGAAAACACATCCCGAAAGTCCTTATAGCAAAGTGGAATCTGTTCCATTCCCACTTGACAGGTAGCAAGTCAAACAGGGTGCTGGATGCAGTTCTTTTTACACTGATTGGACCAAGCTAGAATATTTCCTGTTCGCCAGTCAATTACAGGATTGTGCTTCTGAAGCCAAGGAAGGCCTAGGATCAAAGCAATGGATGGAGAGTCAATGACAAGACATGAAATCTTCTCCCAATGCAAAGCCCCCAATTGTAACTGGAAAGGGTTGGTGGCTTGGAGCACTAGATCTTGTGAGAAAGGCTGATTATCCACGGAAATCAGGTGGACTGGGCAATCTAGAGCATGAGTTTCCAGGAACAAAGAGGTAATCAGAGTCTTATCAATACAATTCTCCCCAGGTCTAGAATCTACTAAGGCCAGCAGTTCATGAGCCCCTGTCCCAAAGTGAATGACAGCAGGTAAAAGAATATGATTGTCCCCCTGGGGAGATGAGAGCAGACCTAAGGTAACCTCCCCGCAATTACCTAGGTCCTGGAGTTTCCCAAACGTGTAGGGCATGAACGGAGCATATGACCCTTGAGGTCACAATATAAGCAGAGTCCCATGTTACGCCGGCACGTGTGTTCCTGGGCAGATAACCGGGTATAGCCTAACTGCATAGGTTCTTCCTCAGATTTGGCACTGGAGGTGGAATAGTCAGGCGGCAAGGGAGGTATATAGTTTGCCACAGATGTAGTTTGTTCCTGTCTCCTCTCTCGCTGGCGGCGGTCAATTCTAATGGCTAGACTCATAGCCTCCTCCAGTGAGGCTGGGTAGGAGAAGTTGACCAGAGTATCCTTAATTGCATCTGAAAGACCCATTCTAAACTGGCTGCGGAGAGCTGCATCATTCCAGCCAGATTCCAGGGCCCACCTGCGAAACTCTGAGCAATACATTTCAGCTGTGGTAGTTCCTTGCTTTAAGTTACGCAGGGTTGATTCTGCAGTAGCAGCACGATCTGGATCATCATATAGCAACCCTAGGGCTTCAAAGAAGGCATCTACTGTTAGCAAGGCTGGATGGTTTGGTTCCAGGTTAAAGGCACAAGCCTGGGGGTCACCCTGTAGTAGAGAGATAATGATTTGAACCCTCTGAGTTTCAGGGCCAGACGAGGATGGCCTTAACTTGAAATATAATTTGCAGATGTTTTTAAAGTTGCAAAACCCTTTACGGTCACCAGAAAACCAGTCAGGCAAAGGAATTTTCGGTTCCGATGGAGTTTTTGTAGAGGTGGTAGTAGAAGGAGATTGCACCTTGGTGAGCTCTGTGGCCATTTCCTGAACGTGATGGGATCCTTTGCAAACAACTGAGCCTGCTCAGGATCCATGATAGGTTTCACTTATTATGTATTGCTCGTGTTAATGTCAGGCTAGGAGCATATAACAGGTAACAGTTCAGGTGTTCTGATTATGCAAAGAGTTCAAAGAACAAGAGCACATACCATGAGCAGGTCTGAGCAGAGCAGGTCAGCTGGGACTTGTAGTTCACTGCTGTAGATGAAGGTAGATGTTTTCTGGATGAGAATAGTTACCACCGCTCCAGACAAGCCGAGCTGAAATCTCTTTTCCTCCACTACACGGAAAGGGAGAGAGCCCCAGGTGCTGGCGATTGCTGGTACAATTGTATTCGTGTAGAAAGATCTGGACAGCCGCACACCAAGATAGGCAGATAAAATCTTCTTTATTCAAAACACGGAATGATACAGTACATGACACCACTGGAGTAATACAGCTTGGCCGCTGATGCGTTTCACGCTCATACGGAGTGCTTACTCATAGCAGCTATGAGTAAGCGCTCTGTATGAGCGTGAAACGCGTCAGCGGCCAAGCTGTATTACTCCAGCGGTGTCATGTACTGTATCATTCCGTGTTTTGAATAAAGAAGATTTTATCTGCCTATCTCGGTGTGCGGCTGTCCAGATCTTTCTAGATGTTTGCTGGACCTTGTAGTTCACCACTGCAGATGAGGATAGATGTTAACTGGTGCTTGTAGTTCACCGCTGCAGATGAAGGTACTACAGTAGAATCAGGCAAAGCGTAGTCTAGGCAAGCTGGGTCATACACAGGAAGATCAGAGTCCAAACGGTACCGAATCAGAAGCAAGCAAACAGGGTCAAATGAGCCGGGTCATACACGAAATACACAGAGCAGATATCAGCTGGATCAAACACAAGGTAAACTCTAACATGAGCACTAACTGAATGCTGATACAGGTGATTTAAAGGTGAGCTGGCCAATCACTGTTGTTTCCCAGGCAAAGGCTGTGTCAGGTGAGTTGTGCTGGGTCCTAAAGGGATCCTAGTACTGACAGAACCACAACTTTTTCCCAGCACTCTTACCTATAAGTAGGCTACAATACTAAAAAACATGGGTAGTGTTAGTAGCTGGAGGCACTATAGGAAACATCATCCCTGGAAACTGATGTGGCGGTGACTGCAGCAGCGGTGAACAGAAAACAGGAAGTAAGCATCAATATAGATGTCATCCCCAATAAATGACTGTGGTTGTAATAAAAATGCTGAATAGGGGTCCATGGGGCTACTGTGGAAAAATTGTAAATAAAATGTATCAGCAAAGTGACTACACAATAAATGATTGGGGAAGATAATAAGAACCAACACTGAAGCAAAGAGAAACAGAGACCAGATCTTAAGTGTAAAGTAGAAATAGGTGAGTAGCTCACCATAGAATGAGTGATGGTAAGAAGGATAGCACAAAAGACCATAAATAGAGGACCGATTATTACCCTTGGTATGAAGTATAAAGCATAGTCCAGAGATGTACATAGTGTAAAATTTCCGGGGATGATGTTCCCCATAGTGCCTCCAGATACTAACATTACCCATGTTTTTTTAATATTGTAGCTCGGGATGAGCTTTGTGTTCGAGTCGAACCCATGTTCAACTCGAACATCGGCTGTTCGCCCGTTCGCAGAATCGCGAACGATATGGACCGTCACGGCCCATAATTCACTGCAGCATCGCAGTGCATTGCTGGCTGATGATTGGCCAAGCATGCACTATGACCCGCATGCTTGGCCAATCACAGCACCGTCTGTAGAGAGAGCTGTAATTGGCCAAAGCCAGGGTTGCTTTGGCCAATTATGGCTCAGGGGGTTTAGTACATGCCCCACACTATATAAGGCCGCCTGCACGGCGGCCCTGTGTAGTGTGTTCAAATGTTGAGACACAGAGATAGAGAAACAGTGTCATTTGATTTAAGTTAGATACCGTATTTATCGGCGTATAACACGCACCCCAATTTAGGAGGGAATTTTAAGGAAAAAAAAACTTTTAGGAGGGAAGTTGAAGGGAAAAAAAACTTACATTTAAACGCCCATCATTGCAGCCTTCTCAGTGCAGCCATGTCAGTGCAGCCTTGTCAGTGCAGCCATGTCAGTGCAGCCTTCCCCAGTGCAGCTGTCCCCAGTGCAGCCTTGTCAGTGCAGACTTCCCCAGTGCAGCCTTGTCAGTGCAGCCTTCCCCAGTGCAGCCTTCCCCAGTGCAGCCTTCCCCAGTGCAGCCTTGCCCCAGTGATCCCAGCCATTCTGGGCTTCAAAATCGCCGACCGCGATTTGAAAATGGCGCCGCCGGCACCGAAATACACAGAGTCGGTCCTCGGCTCTTTCCGGTGGCTCTCGTTCACTTTCGGCTCCACTCATAGTCCCGAGCAGAGCTATCCGAACCTAGCCGAGTAGGTACGGATAGCTCCGCTCGGGACTACGAGTGGAGCCGAAAATGAACGAGAGCCGCCGGAAAGAGCCGAGGACCGGCTCTGTGTATTTCGGTGCCGGCGGCGCCATTTTCAAATCGCGGTCGGCGATTTTGAAAATGTGACAGGTCGGGATCGCAGGGGATCGGCGTATAACACGCACCTGCGATTTTCCCCTGGTTTTAAGGGGAAAAAAGTGCGTGTTATACGCCGATAAATACGGTAGATTAGGCAGAACAGTCAGTCAGTTAGCTGCACTTACAGTGTATTGTGTATATATATGCATCCCAGGTGTTGTATGTATATATATATTAGGGATGAGCCGAACACCCCCCTGTTCGGTTCGCACCAGAACATGCGAACAGGAAAAAAGTTCGTACGAACACGCGAACACCATTAAAGTCTATGGGACACGAACATGAATAATCAAAAGTGCTAATTTTAAAGGCTAATATGCAAGTTATTGTCATAAAAAGTGTTTGGGGACCCGGGTCCTGCCCCAGGGGACATGGATCAATGCAAAAAAAAGTTTTAAAAACGGCCGTTTTTTCAGGAGCAGTGATTTTAATAATGCTTAAAGTCAAACAATAAAAGTGTAATATCCCTTTAAATTTCGTAGCTGGGGGGTGTCTATAGTATGCCTGTAAAGGGGCGCATGTTTCCTGTGTTTAGAACAGTCTGACAGCAAAATGACATTTTGAAGGAAAAAACCCATTTAAAACTACCCGCGGCTATTGCATTGCCGACAATTCACATAGAAGTTCATGGATAAAAACGGCATGGGAATTCCCCAAAGGGGAACCCCGAACCAAAATTAAAAAAAAAAAATGACGTGGGAGTCCCCCTAAATTCCATACCAGGCCCTTCAGGTCTGGTATGGATATTAAGGGGAACCCCGGCCAAAATTAAAAAAAAAAATGATGTGGGGTTCCCCCTAAATTCCATACCAGACCCTTTAGGTCTGGTATGGATTTTAAGGGGAACCCCGCGCCAAAAAAAAAATGGCGTGGGGTCCCCCCAAAAATCCATACCAGACCCTTATCCGAGCACGCAACCTGGCAGGCCGCAGGAAAAGAGGGGGGGCGAGAGTGTGCCCCCCCTCCTGAACCGTACCAGGCCACATGCCCTCAACATTGGGAGGGTGCTTTGGGGTAGCCCCCCAAAACACCTTGTCCCGATGTTGATGAGGACAAGGGCCTCATCCCCACAACCCTGGCCGGTGGTTGTGGGGGTCTGCGGGCGGGGGGCTTATCGGAATCTGGAAGCCCCCTTTAACAAGGGGACCCCCAGATCTCGGCCCCCCCTGTGTGAAATGGTAAGGGGGTACTCACCCCTACCATTTCACTAAAAAACTGTCAAAAATGTTAAAAATGACAAGAGACAGTTTTTGACAATTCCTTTATTTAAATGCTTCTTCTTTCTTCTATCTTCCTTCATCTTCTGGTTCTTCTGGTTCTTCTGGCTCTTCTGGTTCTTCCTCCGGCGTTCTCATCCAGCATCTCCTCCGCGTCGTCGTCTATCTTCTTCTCCTCGGGCCGCTCCGCACCCATGGCATGGGGGGAGGCTCCTGCTCTTCTCTTCTTCTTTTCTTCTCTTCTTCATTTTCTTCTCCAGGCCGCTCCGCACCCATGCTGGCATGGAGGAAGGCTCCCGCTGTGTGACGGTGCTCCTCGTCTGACAGTTCTTAAATAATGGGGGGCGGGGCCACCTGGTGACCCCGCCCCCCTCTGACGCATGGTGACTTGACGGGACTTCCCTATGACGTCACGGGGAATGCCACAGGGAAGTTCCATCATGTCTCGTGCGTCAGAGGGGGGCGGGGTCACCAGGTGGCCCCGCCCCCCGTTATTTAAGAACTGTCAGACGAGGAGCGCCGTCACACAGCGGGAGCCTCCCTCCATGCCAGCATGTGTGCGGAGCGGCCCGGAGAAGAAAATGAAGAAAAGAAGAAGAGAAGAATAGAGGAAAAGAAGAAGAGAAGAGCGGGAGCCTCCCCCCATGCCATGGGTGCGGAGCGGCCTGAGGAGAAGAAGATAGAAGATTCCACGGAGGAGATGCTGGACGAGAACGCCGGAGGAAGAACCAGAAGAGCCAGAAGAACCAGAAGAACCAGAAGAACCAGAAGATGAAGGAAGATAGAAGAAAGAAGAAGCATTTAAATAAAGGAATTGTCAAAAACTGTCTCTTGTCATTTTTAACATTTTTGACAGTTTTTTTAGTGAAATGGTAGGGGTACTTATGTACCCCCTTACCATTTCACACAGGGGGGGGCTGGATCTGGGGGTCCCCTTGTTAAAGGGGGCTTCCAGATTCCGATAAGCCCCCCGCCCGCAGACCCCCACAACCACCGGCCAGGGTTGTGGGGATGAGGCCCTTGTCCTCATCAACATGGGGACAAGGTGTTTTGGGGGGCTACCCCAAAGCACCCTCCCAATGTTGAGGGCATGTGGCCTGGTACGGTTCAGGAGGGGGGGCCGCACTCTCGTCCCCCCCCTCTTTTCCTGCGGCCTGCCAGGTTGCGTGCTCGGATAAGGGTCTGGTATGGATTTTTGGGGGGATCCCACGGCGTTTTTTTTTTTTTTGGCACGGGGTTCCCCTTAAAATCCATACCAGACCTGAAGGGTCTGGTATGGAATTTAGGGGGAACCCCACGTCATTTTTTTTTAAATTTTGGCTGGGGTTCCCCTTAATATCTATACCAGACCTGAAGGGCCTGGTATGGAATTTAGGGGGACTCCCACGTGATTTTTTTTTTTTTTTTGGTTCGGGGTTCCCCTTTGGGGAATACCCATGCCGTTTTTATCCATGAACTTCTATGTGTATTGTCGGCAATGCAATAGCCGCGAGTAGTTTTAAATGGGTTTTTTTCCTTCGAAATGTCATTTTGCTGTCAGACTGTTCTAAACACGGGAAACATGCGCCCCTTTACAGGCATACTATAGACACCCGCCAGCTACGAAATTTAAAGGGATATTACACTTTTATTGTTTGACTTTAAGCATTATTAAAATCACTGCTCCTGAAAAAACGGCTGTTTTAAAACTTTTTTTTGCATTTATCCATGTCCCCTGGGGCAGGACCCAGGTCCCCAAACACTTTTTATGACAATAACTTGCATATTAGCCTTTAAGATTAGCACTTTTGATTTCTCCCATTAAAAGGGGAGAATTTGCCGCGAACACCCCAAATTGTTCGCTGTTCGGCGAACTTGCGAACAGCCAATGTTCGAGTCGAACATGAGTTCGACTCGAACTCGAAGCTCATTCCTAATATATATAAATATATATATATATATATATATATATATATATATATACTGTATGCAGTTTAGCTAGATCCGTTCCTGTTATTATCTTCCTACTGACAGGCAGGCTTGTGTTGTTACAGTATTTACAGCTACCTGAAGAAAATTGCTGGTGTTCTTCTGATCCTATTAGTACCACAGTCAGGCAGCTAGACTATTTACAGTTAGTGTAGTGCGTCCTTCTCACAGTGTTCAGCTAAAGCTACAAGTTAGTTTAGTGTGACCTCTGCACAGTGTTCAGCTGAAGCTACAAGTTAGTGTAGTGCGTTCTCCTCACAGTGTTCAGCTAAAGCTACAAGTTAGTGTAGTGCACAGTGTTCAGCTAAAGCAACAAGTTAGTGTAGTGCGTCCTCCTCACAGTGTTCAGCTAAAGCTACAAGTTAGTGTAGTGCGACCTCTGCACAGTGTTCAGCTAAAGCTACAAGTTAGTGTAGTGCGTCCTCCTCACAGTGTTCAGCTAAAGCTACAAGTTAGTGTAGTGCGACCTCTGCACAGTGTTCAGCTAAAGCTACCTGTAGAAGGTTGGTGGTGTTTTCCTGAACCTATCACTACCGCAGGCAGCTACATTATTTACATGTTAGTGTAGTGCCACCTCTGCACAGTGTTCAGCTAAATCTACAAGTTAGTGTAGTGTGTACTCCTCACAGTGTTCAGCTAAAGCTACAAGTTAGTGTAGTGCGACCTCTGCACAGTGTTCAGCTAAAGCTACAAGTTAGTGTAGCGCGTCCTCTGAACAGTGTTCAGGTAAAGCTACAAGTTAGTGTAGTGCGACCGCTGCACAGTGTTTAGCTAAAGCTACCTGTAGAAGGTTGGTGGTGTTTTCCTGATCCTATCACTACCCCAGGCAACTACATTATTTACACGTTAGTCTAGTGCGACCTCTGCACAGTGTTCAGCTAAAGCTACCTGTAGAAGGTTGGTGGTGTTTTCCTGATCCTATCACTACCGCAGACAGCTACATTATTTTAGCGTTAGTGTAGTGCGTCCTCTTCACAGTGTTCAGCTAAAGCTACCTATAGAAGGTTGGTGGTGTTTTCCTGATCCTATCACTATCGCAGGCAGCTACATTATTTACACGTTAGTCTAGTGCGACCTCTGCACAGTGTTCAGCTAAAGCTACCTGTAGAAGGTTGATGGTGTTTTCCTGATCCTATCACTACCGCAGGCAGCTACATTATTTTAACGTTGGTGTAGTGCGTCCTCTGCACAGTGTTCAGCTAAAGCTACAAGTTAGTGTAGTGCGACCTCTGCACAGTGTTTATCTAAAGCTACCTGTAGAAGATTTGTGGTGTTCTCATACTACAGGCAGGCAGTTGATTTTGCTAGCTGCAGTATCAGTGTATATATATATATATATATATATATATATATATATATATATATATATATATATATAAAAAATATATATATATATATATATATATATATATCCCAGCTTAGTGCAGCTACATCTCACTGCAGGCCATTAGTATGTCTGGAAGGCCAACAAGGAGAGGCAGACAGTCACAAGCCAATAAAAGAGGGCAAGCAGGCTCTGTGTCTAGAGGCAACAGTGCTGGTCATGGAGACGGTGCATCCTCATCAGCACATGGCCGTGGGACACACTTGGCCTTTTTTTCGGCAGCTGGCCGTGTTGAGCCGCAACATGCAGAAGACTTGGTCGAGTGGATGACCAAGCCATCCTCATCCTCCTCATCCTCTCTCACCTATGCTCAGGGTACTTTGTCTGGCAAAGCAGCAGCCTCTTCCCTCGGCTCAATGGCATCAGTCCCTCCTTCCCTAGCCCCACCATGTCCTCCTGAGGAGTCCCTCGAACTGTTTGACCACAGTGTTGGGTACATGCTCCAGGAGGATGCCCAGCATTTAGAAGGCTCTGATGATGATACTGAGCTAGATGAAGGCAGTAACGTGAGCACGGACAGAGGGGGTAACCAAGAAGGACAGCAATCTGGCAGTCATACTCCCCCTGCTGTAGCATACTGCCAGGTTTGCTCCAGTGATGAGGAGGGAGGGGATTATGAGGTCACTGACTCAAGGTGGGTGCCTGATAGGAGGGAGGTGGAGGAGGCACATCACCAGCGAGGTAGAATGCCCTTCAGGGGCCAGCCTAAGGGCAGCACACTGACTACATCACACCGCAAAGCTCCGCATGTGCAGGGTGCTGCTGTCTCTGCATGTTATTCCAAAAGTTCTTTGGTGTGGGCCTTTTTTGAGACGAGTGCATCATATCGCACCGCTGCTATTTGCAACATATGTCTCAAGCGTATCTTGCGTGGCCAAAACATCTCCCGCTTGGGCACCACATGCTTGACCAGACATATATTGACCTGCCATGCAGTTCATTGGCAAGCGTATCTAAAAGACCCACACCAAAGAACAAAGAGGAACTCTCCTTGCTCCTCATCAGCTGAGATCTCCAACCCCACTATACCTTCAATATTCTCTGAGACCTGCACTGAGAGGAATGAAGGTGTAGAATTAGGTGAGTCACAGCCAAGTACTTGTGGGCAATCTGCTTTTGGTACACCGACGTCAGATTGTACCAGGCCAATTACCCTGCCCCAGCTGCTGCACCGCCGAAAGAAGTTCGCTCCCAGCCATCCACATGCCCAGCTGTTGAATGCTAGCTTGGCAAAATTGCTAGCACTTCAACTGCTACCTTTTCAGTTGGTAGACTCTGCCCCCTTCTGTGAGTTTGTGGAATGTGCGGTTCCTCAGTGGCAGGTACCCAAATGCCACTTTTTCACACGGCATACCGGCATGTGGATGGCAATGTCTTGGCTTCGCTGGACAGGGCGGTCAGCGGTAAGGTGCATATTACCACTGACTCATGGTCCAGCAAGCATGGACAGGAACATTACCTACGTTTCACGGCACATTGGGTGACTCTGCTGGCAGCTGGGAAGGATGCAGGACAAGGTGCAGTAGTGTTGGAGGTTGTTCCTCCAAAATGCCACTACTAATGATTGTGACACACCTCTCTCCTCTACCCCCTCCTCTTCTTCTTCCTCCATGGCCTCTTTCTGTGCTTTTTCCTTGGAACCAGCGGTGCTCCGTAGGCGTTCAAGGGGCTACGCAAGTATGCAGGCCAAAAGATGCCATGTGTTGCTTGAGCTTGTGTGCTTGGGGGACAGGAGCCACACTGGGGCAGAGGTTCTGTCAGCTCTGCAGGGGCAGGTTCAGAGGTGGTTGATGCCATGCCAACTTAAGGCAGGAATGGTGGTTTGTGACGATGGCACCAACCTCCTCTCCGCCCTCCGACAGGGACAAATGACCCATGTGCCCTGTTTGGCTCACGTCCTTAACTTGGTGGTGCAGCGGTTCTTGGGCAGGTACCCGGGCTTACAGGATGTCCTGTGGCAGGCCAGGAAAGTCTGTGTGCATTTCCGCCGGTCATATAATGCCAGTGCTCGGCTGGCAGACCTCCAAAAGGAATTTAACCTGCCCAAGAACCGCCTAATATGTGACATGCCCACCAGGTGGAACTCAATGTTGGCCATTCTGCAGCGGCTGCACACGCAGCAGAGGGCCATCAATGAGTACCTGTGCAACTATGGCACCAGGACAGGGTCAGGGGAGCTTGTTTTTTTTTCCCCACTCCAGTGGGCCATGATCAGGGATGCATGCACTGTCCTGTCACCATTTGAGGAGGACACGAGGATGGTGAGCAGTGACAGTGCATGCATCAGTGACACTGTCCCCCTTGTCCACCTGTTGGAGCACACGCTGCGTGAAATAATGGACAGGGCACTTGAGGCAGAACAGAGGCAGGAAGAGGAGGACTTCCTTAGCTCTCAAGGCCCTCTTTATCCAGACAGTGTTCCTGCGTGCCCGACGATCACACAGGAAGAGGACGAGGAGGAGGAGGAGGATTGTGTCAGTATGAAGATGGAGCCTGGCACTCAGCATCAGCAGCAGTTTTTAAGGGATCATTTACAGTCCCAAGAAACACATGGACTTGTACATGGGTGGGAGGAGGTGGCTGCGGACCATGTCGTCCTTAGTGACCCAGAGGACTCTGGACCGAATGCGTCAGCAAACCTACGCTGCATGGCCTCCCTGATCCTGCAAAGCCTGCAAAAGGATCCTCGTATTCGTGGTATCAAGGAGAAGGACCAATACTGGCTGGCAACCCTCCTTGATCCACGTTACAAAGGGTAAGGTTGCGGACCTTATCTTGCCATCGCAGAGGGAGCAGAGGATGAGATATCTTCGGGAGGCCTTGCAGAAAGGTCAGTGCAACGCGTTCCCAGAGACTGGGAGGTTACAAACTCCTGTTTCTGGTCAACGTGTTGCTGAGGCTTCGGTCACTCAAAGAACGAGCAGTGGAGAAGGTGGCCATCTGACCGATGCGTTCAGACAATTTTTTAGTCCGCAGCCCCAAGGTATGATCGGTTCCAGCAACCATCGCCAGCGTCTGTTTTACATGGTGCAGGAATACCTAGGGGCAAGATCTGACTTGGACACCTTTCCCACCGAAAATCCTCTGGGTTGCTGGGTCTTGAAGATGGATCACTGGCCAGAGCTTGCACAGTATGCAATTGAGCTACTGGTCTGTCCTGCATCCAGCGTTCTTTCGGAATGCACATTCAGTGCTGCTGGAGGCTTTGTAACCGATCACAGGATGCGTCTGTCCACTGACTCGGCCGATCGACTGACCTTTATAAAAATGAATCAGTCTTGGATCACCACCAGCTACCAAGCACCTGATGCTGATGTAACCGAATACATTTTTTTGAAATGTCAGATCCCTTCAAAGACTGCCTATGCTGATGCTGAGTGACTATCCTGTTATACTGAGTAATTATCCTCTTCCTCCTCAATGATCATGATGATAGCTTGTAAGAACATTTTTGGTTCTGGGCTCCACCAGTCCTGCCACCAGTGCCTAAGGCCCAATTTTTCAGCCCCTTTTTAACAGGGGCATGTAATTACAATTTTTGATGCAATTCTTTGCAGCAGGGCTAGTTCATGCGCTCCAACTAGAGTATCTGTGAGGGGTTGCAGTGTTGTGCCTAAGGCCCAATCTGTCAGCCCCTGTTCAACAGGGACATGTAATTAGAATTCTTGTTCTAATATTTCACAGCAGGGCCCGTTTCTGCGCCCACCAAGAGTCTCTGTGAGGACTTACAGTGTTGTGGCACCAGCACCACCACCACCAAAGGTCCACTTTTTCTGCCCCTGTTCAACAGGGGCATGTAATTACAATTCTTGATCTAATATTTCACAGCAGGGCCCGTTTCTGCGCCCACCAAGAGTCTCTGTGAGGACTTACAGTGTTGTGGCACCAGCACCACCACCACCACCACCAAAGGTCCAATTTTTCTGCCCCTGTTCAACAGGGGCATATAATTACAATTCTTGATCTAATACTTCACAGCAGGGCCCTGTGAGGGCTTACAGTGTTGTGGCCACAACAACACCTAAGGCCCAAATTTCTGCTGAGTATATAGGGCAGGCCCCTACTTTCAAACATCCAACTTACAAACGACTCCTACTTGCAAACGGAAGGAGACAACAGGAAGTGAGATGAAATCTACCCCTAGGAAGTGAAATTCTCTCCTGTAAGAGTTAATATCGGAAAAAACTTTTTTCCTTTCCACTGATGCTTTATCACCAATACTTGTTTCACAAAAACCGCCAAATTTTCAAATAACATTTGTCATTGGGACAAAAAGTGAGGTGAGATCTTCTGAAGAGGAGCACAGACAGCAAAACAAATGTCACAGGGGTGATAACCTTCCCTAGGTTTTCCAAAAAGCTTAAAATAGATTTTTTGGCTGGAGCTAAACACGTTAAAAATGTACCAGTTCAAAATTACAAACAGATTCTACTTAACAACAAACCTACAGTCCCTGTCTTGTTTGCACCGCCTGTATACTGCTGTTCAGAGTACAGAGCCTGTATACTGCTGTTTCCTTTTTTAATTTGGGTGCGGGAAAACTCGTATGCCCCGTACACACGGTCGGATTTTCCGATGGACAATGTCCAATCGGATCGTGTTGTCGGAAATTCCGACCGTGTGTGGGCGCTATCGGACATTTTCCATCGGATTTTCCGACACACAAAGTTGGACAGCAGGAGATAAAATTTTCCAACAACAAAATCAGATCGCGTCAATTCCGACCGTGTGTGGCCTGTTCAGACGCACAAAGTGCCACGCATGCTCAGAAGAAATTCCGACACGGGACAGCTCGTTCTGGTAAACTTAGCGTTCGCAATGGATACAGCACTTTCGTCACGCTGCAATGTAAAAAATGGTTTAATACAGCGCACTCTCTTCTTCTTTATAATGTGACAAGAATTAAGTAGTTTTGCTGCTCATATTCACACACACTTCTCACAAAGTTTAATTTGTGTTTTTTAGTGGGATTCCCTGAATATATTGTTATTAGTTGTCACATCTGACAGTTTTATATTTTTTATGTTTTTTTTTTTTTTGGATTTTAAGCCTTTTTTTTTCTTTAATGTTTGGATTTTTTCCAAGGCTGATCTTTGTTCAATGTTATTTTTATTTTTACTCCAGAATATTTTTGTGTGTGTTTTGTGTGTCAAGTTACCCCAACACCATTGATATCTTTTATTATTTAATCTCAAGGAGATTGTTTGTTGTTGGTGACCCTTGTTCATTTCACATTTTATATTAGAAATGTACCTGAATCCTCACAAACAAACTGTCATTTTTGAAGTAAAACACATAGGAGAGTATAATTCAAAACAAAAATCCTTTATTAAGGGATCAGAACCAAACAAAGAGGAAGGCAACACTGGATCAACAGCAGAAATGAGTGAAGCCTGGGACCCCCAGGCCAGACATCAATTCTTAAACCTCAAAATTGGTGGCCTGAGGAGTCCATATGTAAGGGAGGGCAGTCTGGTCCGGGATTCACAGAGACTCGGATAGCAGCAGATGACATCAGTGTCCCCAGGCTGTGGTACCACAAGAAGCTGCATCTTTTGGCCGACCAGACTGGATCCAGGGCAATCACTCTCTGGTCTTCCTTTCACACTTCCTTCCGGGCTGTGGCTGTGCAGTTGGAGATGTGGCAGGAGGAGGAGTAGGACCTGGAGGAGGAGGAGGAGGAGGAGGACTGGGAGGACCTGGAGGAGGACTGGGAGGACCTGGAGGAGAGGGAGGAGGAGGAGGAGGACCTGCAGGAGGAGGAGGAGGACCATCCCAAAGCTGTGTGTGAGGTGTAATTTGGCCCCTCACACCTTTCTCCAGAGCCTCTGATATGAGGGCCTGACACATGGCTTGTTGGCCCTCCTCCATCCTCTGCATTTTATAGGCAATGAATGCAGCAATGTTCTCCTGCCTGGTGTGGGGTGCTCCCAGGATCTCTGTAGCCCTCCAAAAGAATCTGATAGCCGCCTCCTCTAGGGCACTCGTCCTACTGCCACTTTCTGTTTTCAGGGGGGGTGGAGGGACCTTGATATCAGCCAGCCGGCTCGGCCCGGCCACCTCCTGGCTGAGACTTCCCTGTGTATGAAAAAGGGACATGGTTTTAGTTTTGGCATCATCAATCACAATCCTAAATTAGTACTCCCAACTAACATCTAGGTAACATCATTGATTGGACAAGCAGAAATATTTAGAGGAATGCTATACCTGGCTCAATCTGGGCTCCTCCACATGTGGCCTGGAAGGCCCAGGTTGGGCGTCAGAAGCCTCAGCCGGGGGGGGAAGGAAGCGTGGAAGGAAGACTGGAGAGGGATGGCCTGGGTTCATTCTGGCCTGCCAGAAAATGCAGCCTGTCGTAGTACAACATCCTGGGGACATAGATGTCATCTGCTGCTCCGGATCTCTGTGAATCCAGGACTTTATTGCGCTCCCTCAGATATGTGCTCCTCAGGCCACCAATGAAAATCTTTAAATAAGTGATGTCTGCCGTGGGGATCACCTGCTTCACAATTTCACACAATTGCTCCAGTGCTGCCTTCCTCTTTGCTTGGTTCTTGAAATGGGGGTGGGTAATCTCCCACAGACAGGGCAGCTCACTTAGCATATCAATGAATAGTGACATGAAGTCATTGTCTTTCATTAAGATATCCATGTTCACTGCAAGACACAAGACAAAGCCTAATGTCAGACCAAACTCTCCTAATCTTGTTACAATATAGGCCTCAATCTAGAAGCAGTATAGGCCCAAGTTTGTCTCTTACCTTCGTTCTTACGATCGGCGCGTCCAATGCTCCTTCCTCCGCTCACAGATTGTACGTAATACACACGCGTGTTATGCTTTATACACACTGCGCATGCGTGTAACTCCGCCCGCCCCTGATGTTCTTTCTAGTCTATTCCCCGCCCCTTTTCGTTCGGCGCAGTGGGGGAAGAGCATGATGGCGGAGTTACAACAGGTGAGTGATAATTCTAACAACGAGGAGGAGGAGGAGGAAAGCCCGGATCCAGGCACGTCCCGATCCAGAAGGAGACATTTTAAGGCCACAAATATGTCGTTTGGGGAGATGTTGGAGATGGTAGACATCATGAAGAAGTCCGACTATGACGGAAAATATGGGCCTTACCCACACCCCAACATCAGAAAGGCCAAAATCATTGGTAAAGTGGTCAGGAGTCTTGAGCGGAATTTCGGGGTACGAAGGTCTAAAGATCAGCTCAGGAAGCGGTGGTCGGACCTGAAGTTGAGAGAGCCAGAGCAGTACCGAAAGATCCGGAGAGTGCTGCAAAAAAGTAAGTAGTTGTGCTGTGTTCATATTCTTTCTGTCTTTATTCCGTTCGTTCTGCTCCATATGCTTTTAGTAATTGTAACGTTTAAAAAGGTCAACTTTAATGTTCATGGGCCCATTATTTGTTCGTATCAAACATTTTTCTTTCGGCCTCTAGAACACCATTGTTTAGGCCATATGCATTTTCCCACATTTTTTTTGGGCCTACTTGGATGCCAAATATTTGTTTGTGTAGATGGGTTTGTTACTAGAATGAAATGCCAACTAGATTGTGTGTAAGGAGAGGACACTGAGCAGCTGTTTTCACATCTGGACACTGGAGCACTAGTGTGGGACCCCAGAACACCATTTTTATTAGGGGGGGCACACTGATGCTCCAGTGTATACTATAGGGGGGGTTACATGTGTGAAGCTTGTACCAAACAGGTAAAGTATTGCAGCTTGACAAAGGACAATAAAAAATATACATCTTGGAACTCGGCTAAAATAGACAATTGTACCCCACTTACGAGCAATGTTTCCTATTTCTAGTTCTGTCATCAAATATCTGTGTGCTAATTATACCATTTTTGTTTTACATAGGGGAGAAAAGACTTGGCGGACACCCCTCATCCCAGGAGACCAGAGACCCCCCCCCCTCTGGAAGAAGGGGAAATACCAACCCAAGAAGCTGAGCAGGAGGAAGAAGAAGATGTGGTGGAGATTGGCACCACAACAGGTGAGTGTCTGCGACCACAGGCTCAGGTAAAAGAGATGGATGGTGGCAGATTTTTGAGACCTGTTTTTTTTGTTCTTTATCTCTTTTTAAGTGATCGTGATCCAGAACGCTTTACATCTGAAAGTGCCCAGATACTGATCGGGGAGATCATGGGGTGTAATCTCCAATTGCAAAACATCCAGCAACAAATCAGTGATGTTATTAAAAAAAATAATAACATCATTGATGTTTTGGGGCGAATTTAAACCCCACAAAATCACCTGTTTTATCTTACTAAAATTTTTACAATGTTTAGAAAAGCCAAATTTGGAGGATGCACACAGTGTGCCAACATGTGCTATCTGCCATCACGGGAGATCAATGGACGCGTTTTGGGGGTGCAACCCCTTACTCAATTATAAAGTAGCGTTGAGGAAGGGCTTGCTCCCCCAAAACATGTCCCTTGATCCCCCCTGATGGCAGATAGCACATGTTGACATTCGTAAATTGGTGTGCATCTTCCAAATTTGGCTTTTCCAGGGGTGATTTCCCCCCATCTGAACGCTATATCAAACCCAGTTCCTAAATACTGATGTCTGATATAGCCTTCAGGTTTTACCTAATGTGAACTTTGTAAGTTCAAGTTTTTTGGCTTTCTTGTTGGTTTTACACAGGCCTGTTTTATCTGAAATGGATATTTCGATTTTTGATAATGCCCCCCCCAAAAATTGTTATACAACAAACATGTTGTTTTGTTTTAAAAACCTTTGGTAAATGCACATGTGATTGTGCAGGTATAAAAAAGTGCCTTACTCAAGAATGTGTGGATTATTGTCTCAACACTACAACACTTTTGGGGTGATGTAATTGCTGTTTTATGCAAAAATGGGGGTTATTTCCTAAGGGCAAATACACTTTGCACTACAAGTGCAGGTTCAGTGCAGTTACAGTTGCGAGTGCACTTGTAGTGAAATGTGTTTTTGCATTTAGGAAGTACCAGCCAACACTATTCTTTATAAGGTTACCCAATCACGACATTTTCTGCACTCAACACATTTCTGTCAGGGTCAGCTCAAACAAACACAAGCAGTAAATGTCCACCAAGAATTGCTTTTGGTTGTTTTTTATTTGAAAAAGGTGTCACAGATGGTCTGGCATATTGATAGCCCCCCTACCCGCAAAGAACTCCAGGTATCGTAACCGGACATCACGGGCACTCAGGGAGGGCAAGCCAGGACGGCCGCTTTCAAGCGCCGTCATTGTTGATGTATTTGGTATTCCGGCCTCAGGCCCAACTGAGCCAGCATAGTTGGCTGAATGTTTTCTTAAAAAATTATGGAGAACACAGCACGCCAGTATAATATGGTTCAGTTTATACTCCGCCATATGGATGGGTGTCAGAAATAGTCGGAACCGGCTGGCCAGGATTCCAAATGTGTTCTCCACCACTCTTCGGGCTCTGGCCAGCCGGTAATTAAAAACCCTCTGTTCCGGGGTGAGGGTCCTCATCGGGAATGGCCGCATCAGGTGGTCCCCCAGCGCAAACGCTTCATCAGCAACGAACACAAATGGGAGACCTTCAACATTGTCCTCTGGAGGTGGCAAGTCCAAGCTGCCATTCTGGAGACGCCTGTAGAACTCCGTCTGGGTGATCACTCCACCATCGGACATCCGGCCATTCTTCCCCACGTCCACATACAAGAAGTCGTAAATAGCCGACACCACCGCCAACATCACTATACTATTAAACCCCTTGTAATTATAATAGTATGACCCCGAGTTGGGTGGTGGGACGATGTGGACGTGTTTTCCATCAATTGCCCCTCCGCAGTTAGGAAAGTCCCACCGCTGGGCAAAGTGGGAGGCCACAGTCTGCCATTCCTGTGGCGTGGAAGGAAACTGTTGAGGAAAAAACAATAAACATTACTATTTTTTCACAGAAACATGGCAAGCAGATTAGACACAAACATTATGGGTCAACCTCCAGATAGCATTTATTAAGGGGAATTTTACAACAACAAAGTATAAGGTACACCTATCATATTCCCCCTCCCCCCCTCTCATGGGCCATTTCTAACATTATAGGGGGGGAACTCTTGGACAGGTAACCCTCTTCACTTCATTGAGAGATGAATGCCTAAATACAGGGTATTACTTGGAACAGCCCCTCCTTAGTTACACTATTGGCAGCCCACTGGACAGGTAAGAAGTGTCATAATACAAAGATATAAATACACACTGTACACATTTGAGCACATTTGGACATTCTGCTATTACCTATCAAGATCATAATAGGATACAAGAACTTTAAACAGTACCATTGGAAATTATACAGGTAGGCCCTTGCACTACATGCTTTGGGGAATTCATCCATAAATCTGACCAGTAAAGAGATGGGTATAGTGTGTATGGGTTTGGCAAAGTCAGCAGATAAATGATTGAGGATAGATAGAGAATTGGGATCAGCTGACTTAGCAGTTGGGGGGGGAGGGTTACAAAAAATTTGGGGACACCACAAAAAAAAGCCTCTGGCCCTCTGCCTGAATTTAAATCAAAAATAACATTTCCAAACATTTTAGGGGGTGTTTGGGGTAAAGCACTACTATGGAGCTGATAAAATACATTGTTAAGTGACTACATGAGGTGAATATAGGGCAAGAGACACCATGCTGGGGAGGTTATTGAAGGGCAAATATGTATGAAGGACCTAAAATAATAATTACATAATAATCCAGCATGCATGAGGACAAAGGGGACATTCACAGCATATTACAATCATGGTAATTAGGGAATAAGGAAAGAAATACAATATATTAGCAAACATTCAATACAATAAAATGTGATATAAAAGGATAAAAATCTTACCTTCATATACTCCTTCTGCAGGACCTGTATGATGGCAGAACAAGTCTCTGGGATAATGATCCCCAGAGCCTGGGGGGAGATGCCTGTCGAGAACTTGAGGTCCTGCAGGCTTCTCCCTGTGGCCAAATACCGCAAGGTAGCGACCAACCTCTGCTCCGGAGTGATGGCTTGCCTCATGCAGGTATCCTGCCTGCTAATATAAGGGGTCAGCGAAGCCAACAGACGGTGAAACACGGGGTCCGTCATCCTGAGAAAGTTCCTGAAATCATCAGGATTATTCTCATGGATCTCACGGAGCAAAGGCATATAACAGAACTGGTCACACTGAAGCAACCAATTCTTGGTCCATGAACTCCTCCTCACCCTGTTCATGGACTGGACTTGTGTCAAGGTCAGGACCCCAACAGCAAGTCCCCGCACAGCACGAACTCTACGAGGAGTACGCATACGAAACATGGCTAGAAAACGGTCGGCTGCTCAGAACGAAGTAACAGAACGCACTGAAGAACAGCAAGGCCTGTGAAGAGCGACCTGAAAAACAGCAACGAGCAGGCAAGATCACACAGAAAACTCCGATACGAACTGACTGCACGCACTGAAGAGCAGATACAAACCCACAAGCACAAACTGAACGTCAGAAAACGATCTGAAAGCCACGAGTCTGAAAAAGCGCGAATCGTCTCTCACCAAACTTTTACTAACACGAGATTAGCAAAAGGAGCCCAAAGGGTGCCGCGCTTGGTTCTGAACCGGCCTTTTCTAGTCTCGTCGTACGTGGTGTACGTCACCGCGTTGTTGGCGATCGGAAATTCCGACAACTTTGTGCGACCGTGTGTAGGCAAAACAAGTTTGAGCCAACATCCGTCGGAAAAAATCCTAGGATTTTGTTGTCGGAATGTCCGAACAAAGTCCGACCGTGTGTACGGGGCATTAATGCCTATTATTGTTTTCCCTGTTTGCTATTCCAAAGTCATGGCACTGACACGCTGTGGATAATAACAGGGGTAAACGACCTAAAGCATCTCACTGAAAAGTGCAAGCGACATGAAACTACCCAAAGCGATCTTGACAATGTTATGAGGCTCGAGTTTTTTGGGAAGGGTAGCATTGGTGAACAGCTAGATGCAGGCTACAGAATTGCCATTAGAAGAGGTCACAAAAAATCGACACATCCTGTCTCGAATAATAGACTGTGAAATTTTGTGGTGCATTTGAGCTGGCTTTGCGTGGCCATGATGAGAGTGAGAGCTATGATAATCCTGGGATATTCCGTGGCTTAGTTGATTTTGTTGCTTCTCTTGATGGAGTTTTGAAAGAGCACCTTGAGAATGCCACTGTTTTTAAGGGAACTTCAAAAACTGTGCAGAACGAGCTGTTGGACTGTATGTTGTCTGTAGTGAAGGAGCATATTATTCAAGAAGCACGGAGCAGCGATTTCATCTCAATCCAGGCCGACGAGACCACTGATATTGCCACACAGTGCCAACTTGTGCTTGTACTTTGCTACATTGATGCCAAAAACAACGTACAGGAGAGGTTTTTTGAGTATATTCCTCTACATTCCGCTAATGCAGATTCCATCGCTACAGTACTACAAGAGCGTCTTGCTGTCATCCTTCCAGGGGATCAGAAACATAAACTCATCTCCCAAGCATATGATGGAGCCAGTATGATGAGGGGTGCCAATTCAGGGGTTCAAAAGAAGATTCAGGATATGTACCCAAATGCCCATTACATCCACTGCTATGCACATCAGCTCACTCTGATAATGCAACAGGCCACTTCACAAATACCCAAAGTGAGTCTTTTTTTTGCTAATCTTGGAGGATTTGCCAGCTTTTTTGCGAGATCACCCAAGCGCACAGATGTACTTGATAAAGTAGTTGCCCATAGACTACCGACATCAAGCAGTGTCAGATGGATTTTCCACAGCCGTGCCGTCAATAGTGTTTGAGCACAGAGAGGACCTCATCCGCTGTTTTGAAACCATGCGAGACTCAGGTGACTTTGACCCTGTTACTATGAGAGAGGCAGCAAGCTTTGCCGTGCTGCTGGAGGATCAGGATTTTAAATATTTTCTTACGCTTTTCCACAACATCATGTCGCATTTGGACCTCCTCTATGCCAAACTTTAGAAGAAGAACATTAAGGGGAGCATCCAGCAGTTCCAGTGGGACATACAGAAGATCAGGTAGCAGCTGTATTCCTCCTTTTCCATGTGTTGTTGTTATTATTATTATTTTTTTTTTTATTATTATTGCTCATACATTTTGCAGAGATTCTATCCCATCCCTGGTTGACCAAAGCAGTCAAGGTGTTTCTCAACCGAAGAGGCGGGGCGCGCTGAATCCAGGAGAACATAAACGCATTGCAACAGAGGTGAGTTTTTATTTGTTGCAATATATGTCTTTTTGATAGCTCCCTTATAGATATGAAGATTGGAAAGAAAAATATTTTTCTTACAATATTCATATAAAAATGATGTGATCTAAAAGTATTTGTTATTCCCTCTAGTGGATAACATTAGTATTACAGCCTTCATCTGTGTTAGCTGCCTGAACATCATTAATGCATGAAGCTTGACATATTTACTAAGAATGTCTTGTCCATGTGTATGGAGCTCTGAGAAATTATGGATTCAAAACCACTGAAACTGATCTCCCTTTATAACTTAAAACTGAACATTTTAAAATGGCCAGTTTTAATTTTATGAAGGGAGAACAGTTTCAGTGTTTTTGAATCCATAATTTCTCAGAACTCCATACACATGGACAAGACATTCTTAGTAAATATGTATAGGTTTCATGCATTTCTGATGCTCAGGGACCTAACAGAGATGACATTGACATTTTGTCATCACTACCTAATTTTTGTTTTTATCCTTCACTCTATAGGTCTGTGATACCATACTATTACACACCATGCGACGTTTCTCCTTCACAAAACACCTAGTTAGTGCCACCTTGCTTTAAGCAGACAGGTTTGAACAGTACGCAATGGAGTTTCCGGAGGATGCACTAAGTGAGACTTTGAAGGCCTATCCAATGCTCAATAAGCATAAGTTAAAGACAGAGCTTGGTCTCATCTACCGCACAGAAGAGTTCAATGTGCAATGGTGCTGTGGACCTATTCCAGCTGTTTGTGGAGAAAAATTTTGCTCATGTATTTAGAGAGACTGTCACTCTGCTAAAGATCCTCATCACCACACCCATGACCACAGCAGAAGCTGAGAGGTGCTTCTCAACCTTAAAAAGGATTAAGACTTTTCTGAGAAATAGCATGACCCAGGAAAGGCTGAATGCATTGGCCATGCTGTCAATGGAAAAGAGAGTGGTGACAGAGATGACTGACTTCAACCAGAAGGTCATTGAGAAATTTGCAAGCCAGAAAGAAAGGAGAGCAAAATTTATTTTCAAATAGTTCTACTGGCGCTAATGTGTGCATTTGTATTCAGTCACCTTTACTCTGATTCAAAGTTTTTTTGTTGTTGTTTGTTGTACAATAAAGTTTGTTTGCTGTTGTAAAAAAATTCACTGATTCGTGGTACATTTATTGCATTCTTTAACAGTTGACTTAACAGTTGACTTAAACTAGATTTACTTTATCTAGATATATAATCTGTCCTGTGATGCTGGAACTGTATACTCTGTCCTGTGATCTGAGCTGTATACTCCTGACACCATGGGTGGAATCAAGTGGAATACAGGGGACGGAGTGGGTGGATTATATAAGGGGTGTGGTTTATGAGAAGTGGGAGGGGTCAAAAATTATGGGCAGGGTCTGGCGCCCCCATGCAAAAACTTCACCAGCCGCCACTGCCTATCGTCTGTGGTCAAGTCCGTTGGTTCAGAAAGTCCGTCGGACCTAGTCAGGAAGTCCGTCGGAAAAACCGTCAGACAAAATCTGCTCGTGTGTACGCGGCATAAGTCTTTCACTAGACTTCGGAACTAATAGCCACTGGATCCTCTGAGCTATTCCACTTTTAGCACTCAGTATTTTCCTCAAGCGTCACCCCTCTACTCTGCTGGGTCCCTGGCTTGGCACTCACAGATACTCTTCAAGCATCTGCCCTGCTGACCCGCTAGGTCCCTGGCTTGGCACCCACTGATGCTCCGCAAGCATCATCTTTGCTGTCACGCTGGGTCCCTGGCTTGGCACACACTGAAGCTTTCCCACTTCTTCACCGTCCCCGGCTGGTGAGAAGACTGATTGATACTGACTTCAGATTATTCACAGTGGCCTCCGGTAACAAGGTGGATGGTCCCTTAGTGGTGTCAACTTCCCCTTCTACCTCTGACCACAGCTGAACCGCTACTTCTGATTGGACTGCAAGCCCACAGTCCCAACCCTACGCTGCTATCCTGCTTCTGGATAGGCCATAGACAGCCTAGCAGCCAGATGTCCCCGGGATAGGCCTCAGACTTCCGGCCTAGCAGCCCGGGGCAGTACAACACACATCCACCCAGACAGCCATCCAGGTGGCACAGAACCCCGATCACCTGACTCCACACAAATAAATAGGCTCTCCCAGCAGGCCAAGGCAAAGAACATCCTTGCCCATTGGCTGAGACATCCCATCCGTTCATGTCTGAGCCTGCAAAGCCCCTGTCTTAGCTAATGTCACTAGCATAGTGCCACCCAGTGACAGAAGAGAAAGGGTGCAACAAGTCCAGATTTAGAGAGTAATCAGTTGATCTCCTAACAATTGGTCAAGACAACTATCCCCTGGCAACTAAATTTGATAGCAACCCTGCCTAAACATCAGGGTGCTACATCAAGAAAGGGCCAGGTTACTGTTCTTCAAAATGTAGGAGAGGAGACTGTGGCCAGCAGGAGAAGAAAATATCCTGGTGTCAGTGGGAGAAAACAGTGTTCCCTCTTTGCTATTAGGGGGAGAACTAGTGTCCCATCGTTGGTGCCAGTGGGAGGAATAGTCCCTTATCATCAGTGTCAGTATGAAGAATAGTGTCCCATCATTGGTTTCAGTGGTAGTAATAGTGTCCCATCATTGGTGTCAGTGGGAGGAATAGTGTCCCATTGTCTGTTTCAGTGACAGGAACTATACCCCCCTGTTCTGTTGCTGACACTGGAGGGAATAATGCCCAAAGGGCTGAATAAAAGCAAGCAAGGGCTGCATCCAGCCTCTGGGCCATAGTTTGGAGACCACTGCTCTAGAAGCTGAAACACATAACCAAAATGCTAGTGGAAATCATTGTTGTGTCTACTACAGTGATCTATACTAGCTTCTGGGTCCTGTGCTGAACCGCTGTCCAACTGCATTCTGAACACAGGCAGTCAGCTGCTCTGCATGGATCTCATTTGCAAAGCATTCTTTGATTGGATGAGGTGGAGAGGTGAGGCAATGATGTCACACCCTCCTTTGTTCACGATACAGCAGGGCAGCCACTTGGTACATGATCCAGAAGCTAGTGGAGATCACTGTATTCATGTTGTCTACTACAGTGATTTCCAGATTCTAGAGGGATCCCACTGGTATGGTATACGTATAGTTAGACCAAACAATGTAAAAATGTCATACCTGGAATTCTTTTTGAAGAAAGAAAAAAATCATGGATTGGACTTAAAGTGATGTTTTTTTCTATAAAAATAACAAACATGTTACACTTACCTGCCCTGTGCACTGGATTTGCACAGAGCAGCCCTAATTCTCCTCTTCTCTGGTCCCTCTTCTGTGCTCATGACCCTTCCCTCCTTTCGAGTGCCCCCACAGCAAACAGCTTGCTATGGGGGCACCCAAGCTGAGTCACAGCTCCTTGTGTCCATTCAACATGGAGCTGCAACCTGGCCCCGTCCCCTCTCTCTCTCTTTATTGGCTAATTGAATTTGATTGACAGCAGCGGGAGCCAATGGCGCCACTGCTGTGTCCCAGCCAATCAGGAGAGAAGTGGGCAGTGCAGGGTTAGAGCTTCCATTGGTTAGCGACAGTGTGGTAGTGATAGGACCAAGTTCCTGGCGAGGAGGGACAGAACAGGTACACCTCAACTATTCTGCACTGTGAGGCTTAGATCAGAGACTGAAGGCCTTCTCACACTGCTAGTATACCGCACAATGGTTTCAGCTACAGCACTCTCTTCTATCAGATGCTGTCACCAGCCGTGTACACAATGTTTAGTGAGTTTTGAACTTCTGGAGCAGTGTTACAAGACTCTAGTCTGGTTACCAGTTGAATTGTTGTTTCTCCAAGACTTACTGTTATACTTCTGGGGGGTATAGCTCTGCTGCTCTCCACAACACATGTAACTGTTACCTGTGTTTACTCCAATACAACCAAATATTTCATCTGGCCACTGAATGTCATTACTATCTAGTGGGCACCTGTCAGGGGAGGCTTGCCAAAAGCGCAGATGGTGCTCTAAGGCGCATATGTGTGTGCAGACGCAGGTTGGCAGGTAGTCATGCAGGTGTGCTCAGACGTGCATATATGTGCAAGCCTGTTACTAATACTGGTGCAAAATGGACTATTAAAACAGGGCTACTGCACTGGTTCATTGCTGACTGATCTGAAATGTCCTCATGATTTGTTTGTTGCTGACCTGGCTTGCCTTTGACTATCTTTGAATGCCACCTGCGCTGTCCCCGGATTGTCTCTAGAATTTGCCTCAGCCTTCTGCTTTACTTGATCTGCTCCACTACTTTTTGCTTGCCGTTTATGGTTGATCTGCTCATCTGTTACTGACCTGCCTTGTCAGACCCTGCATTCTGCCTTATTCTGCCTGCCAAAGTGCCTGTTGACTGGTCCTCTTCCTACTTCTTCATCGACAGCCTGCCCAGCACTTGCAACCAGTTACCAGCCTGCCAAACATCTGCTAGCCTGCTGTCTTCAAGCCCAGGTCCGCCAGCACTTACCTGCTATCTGCTGGGGAGAATGTGACTATGATTAAGTTAGGGAGCAGGTTATTCATTTGCTGGAAATAAGAAAGTAAGAGCTTCACTCACTTTGCGGTGGCCCTGCAAAAGCTATGTAAATGGCTAGAGAAGAAAGTCCTGCCCGGGTGCACTGACATACAGTAAGTGCTCCAGACAAGTTGGTACGGGACCAATTCATCTGGAGGATCCTACAAGAGGAAATGGGCTCTCAAATGTCCTTCGGTTTCAATGATGTAGTGGTAGAAGCATTGGCTCAAGAACAGAAGGACGTGGAGACCACTATCTCGGTGACCAAGAAGAGTGAACCTTTCTACTTAGGAGAGGAGGTCTTAGCCTCTTCACCATTGTCAGCCCTACAAACAGCCATATGAGAGTTGGCAAAGAACATGGCTTCCATGTGGCAATAGATGATGACCAAAAATGAAAATCCATGTGCCAAGAGTTTAAAGACTTGATCTGCAACATGCTGAAAAGTGAACTAATCAAGGAAAGTTGCAGTCCATGGGCCACACCTGTTTTCTTGGTGCAAAAGAAAAATTTCAGTTTACGGTTCTGTGTGGACTATCGCAAAGTTAATGCCTGTACCCACTTGAATGCCTACCCACTACCTTGAAAAGAATAGCCGCTTATAGTATTGGGTCAGGCCTGCTATTTCTCTGTTCTGGACCTAGCTAGTGAGCACTGGCAGATACAAAAACAAAAAGAGTGGTCCTGGGAGTCTTGCTCAATGACCCCTAAATGGGGGGGAGAGATATTTACCTCCATTATAGGGGGAGGGTGATAATCTGTAAAACTATCAAACACATCCTATTGAGTAAACTTCTCCAATATATTTATTAGAAAAAAATGCATAAAATTAACAGCATCATGCCCAAATTCTCCCTATCCCCCCACCTCCCACTTCCCCCCTAACTCAGATACCACACCCCACAACCCACCTAACCAACTAAATCCCCTCCCAACCAAACCTATACCTTACCTAATGCACATACATCCACCAAGTAGGAGCTGGTGGATACCCTCCCAAAATGGGTCCCCCTCCCTGTAATAAACCTGCACCACAAGTATAGGCACAACCTAAGATAACCCCAGAGGAGCCAGCACCCCACCTTTAAAACCTCAGTGGGTGAATGGAGTGCCAAGTTCCTCAGGGACCGATCCAACGTAATTCAGGCCAGAAACATGAAATCCTTCAGTGCCCCAAGACACAGAGGTAATGGACAGTCCAGGGCTAGCGGGTCTGCTTAAATCACAAAATCCTCAGCACAAAGATGAAAGTAATTAAATGTAGATGTTGCTGGACATATATTGGAAAAGCAGTGTCAGGTACCAAAATATCACTACATACAGGTAGCTCAAGTAGACATCACATCATAAGTTGAGTATACTGCTGCTAGACTACAAAAACAATCACGATGGACTGGCAGGTCCAAGTGCGAGAGCAGGATCGGGAAAAAACAGCATTCATCACCCTACTAGGGCTGTTTGAGTTTAATTGAATGCCTTGTTGGATATTCTGTTCCCCCAGTACTTTTCAAAGCCTGATGGAGACTACAACTTTTAAATCTGTATTCATCTATCTAGATGATATCACCATCTTCTCCAGGACTTTTGAAGACCACATTCAGCATCTAGACTGATAGTGAAAATCCAAAATTTGAAAGGGGAGGCTTGGTGGGAGACCACCTTGTATCGAGTAGATAAACAACAATTCCCCACCATTTCCTGTATATGATATGGTGTCCAGAGGCTGACTTAAAATGCCTTCACCGAAACCTATTGAGCCCTCTGGAAGGACTCCTAAAACACAGGCCTCTCCTCTTTTCCGGAGGCTACCATGGAATGATATCTGCCTCCTGTTAAATCAGAAGCCTTTGGTCTCAGACCCTTCTGACAGTGAAAGTCCCACCGCGTGAGAACGTTTAGCATCCAGACGAGTCTGAGGACTCTTCTTTGGACACTGGCCTAGGGGAAGATGTTATGCCTGACCATGATAACCCCCAAACCCCTGAGGCCTCTGAGAACCCTATAGAGATTGAAAGCCCTGCTGCTGACACCAGAGGAGATGGTGAAGCCTGACACCCTATCAGGTCTAACTAAGAGCAGTTACCTGCAAAGTGTGCTGATTATGTTGTGTAGAGTTATTCAATTCATTATGGTAATTTTTGTTTTCTGCAAGTTGGATTTTGTTTTTTTATGTTTCCAGGTGTAGATTTTAAGGGGAACCCCCTACACCAAAAAAACGGCGTGGGTCCCCCCAAAATCCATACCAGAGCGAGCACCCCCCCTCTTGAACCGTACCAGGCCGCATGCCCTCAACATGGGGCGTGGGTGCTTTGGGGGAGGGGGGCACCCTGCGGGCCCCCCCACCCCAAAGCACCTTGTCCCCATGTTGATGAGGACAAGGGCCTCTTCCCGACAACCCTGGCCGTTGGTTGTCGGGGTCTGCGGGTGGGGGCTTATCGGAATCCGGGAGCCCCCTTTAATAAGGGGGCCCCCAGATCCCGGCCCCCCACCCAATGTTTATGAGTATGGGCTACATCGTACCCCTACCCATTCACCTAGGGAAGAAAGTGTCAATAAAAAAAACACACTACACAGGTTTTTTAAGTAATTTTTTTGTTTCAATCATTTTTATTGAAGATTTAAATGAAAGAGTGAACAGACATTGTCAAAAATCACATTCTGATTACATACAGTTGAGAAAATTACATATCAGTAATCATTCGTCAATTGTGGTGAGAATAATAGAACTATAACAGGTGTTGAAGGTAAGATAAGGTGTGTGGATTATTATCCCCATGTATCCCGTATGGGCTCATGCTGTAGCATGGGTGGTTGTGGTAACCTTCATTCCCATGGTGTAAAGACATTTTAAACAGTAATCGTTTAACAACTTAGAATATCATTAACCATTCGTACGAAAGGAAGTTAATAACTCAGAAGTTTAGGTTGTATAACTTCAAGTGTAGGAATGTGTTGGAACGTATCTTGTCTAGAGTACTTATCAAACTTGAGTATAATTATGAGAGCTAAACGTACTTGTACGGAACTGTATGTAACGTGTAGTAGAGAGAGTAGAGAGTAAGGTAGTTGGGGATAAATAATAGAAAGAAGAAAAAAGGGTGGGTGGGTGAGGGAAGGGGACAGGAAGAGTAGTGGATGAGGGTAGAGAGCATTGTCATATATTGAGTGAAGAGAACAATGTGGATCGAGTATGTGTAAGTAGTATCAAAAAAAAATGATCAGGTAAGTTTTTGTGCGTACCAATGTGACCAGGGGTGCCATAGTTTGTGAATTTTTCCATAAGAGGGTTTTCCCTTTGAAATAATTAGTTCATATGCGAAGTGGGAGTGAACTAGTGTTATGACTTCTGTCAATGTTGGGGGTAAGTTTGTTTTCCATCTTCTAGTTATGAGTAACCTAGTAGCTAGAAGTATGTGTGTGATTACAAGTCTAAAAGGTGGTGGTAATAGTTCAGTGTTCAAGTTCAGTATGGCCAGTTGTGGTGTGAGTTTGATGGGAAGGTGACAGATGTCTTGTATAATGTATTCCACCTCTTGCCAGAGGGTTTTTAAGACTGGACACGACCATAGAATGTGAGATAAGGTACCTATGTGGTCACATTCTCTCCAACATTTGGATGAGGATTGTGGATGAAATTTGGCCATTCTCTGTGGCGTTAGGTACCATCTTAGGTGTATTTTATGCATTAATTCCCATAGAGAGGTGCAGCTAGTGGATTTGTATGTGGATTGAATTGCCTTTTGCCATTGTTGTTCTGAGAACTGTAGATGCAATTCTTTTTCCCAGTCTGTGTATGGTTTAGATTTTAGGAATACTGTTTTTTCCTGCAGAGTAGAGTATATTAGTGAGGTGCCTTTGGTAGGTGTGTTATTGGAGAAGTAGTAGTTCCACATTTTGAGTGGTAATTCTCCTTCTAATCGTGGGTGAGCCGATAGGCATTGTTGAATTCTGGTACAACTAAAGAAGTCTGTGGGGGGTGCTTGGTATTGAGATTGTAATTGGGTAAAGGGTTTATGCAGTATCTTAGCTCTGAGGTCTGTGGTATGAGGGTTTTGGTCTGTTATCCATTTGGGAATATTCAGATCAGGTGACAGTAATTGTAGGGTTTGGATAGGTATTGGAATGCTTTTGGTTGGTAATTGGGACCATTTCGCGGAGTGTAGTATTGTCCAAGCCCTAACCGAAGCTTGTATGGTTGGCGAATATAATCGAAGATTTGGGCGTTTGGTTGTAGTGCTGAATAACCAGTATTTAAGGTTGGGCCCTGGAGTCATGTTGTTTTCAATGTTTCCCCATAATGTAGTAGTGTGCGTGCTTACCCATTCCTTCATTTGAGATAGAACGGTAGCTAAATAATAATCTTTAATATCTACGTATCCCAGGCCACCCGCCAGTTTATGTTTAGTAGTTTTGAGATGACTACATCTAGGCTTCTTACTTTGCCAAATGTAGTGGTGTAAAATTGATTGTAGAGATTTGATGTATGTATTGGTAAGTGGAATAGGAAGAGTGCGGAATGTGTAGAGCAATCTAGGGAGTATGAGCATTTTAAAGGCTGCTAGCCTACCAGTCCATGAAAATTCAAATTTTGAAAGTTTGGAGGTTTCTTTAATAAGCATCATTTTCAGTTCGGTGTAGTTGGTGAAGAGGTTTCTGGTGCATTTAGTAAGTGTGATTCCTAGATATGATATACCTGTATCTGCCCATGGAGATGTATAGAAGTTTCGTAGAAGGTTGCTGGTTATGGCATCTAGACCTAGTTCCAGAATATATGACTTATTTTCATTTACCTTATAGTAAGAAATGGTACTAAATTTTTGTAGTACAGATTGTATCGAAGCCAGGGAGGATATAGGGTTGGTTACCATTATGATGACGTCGTCAGCAAACAGGTTGATCTTGTGTTCTAATTTACCAATTTTGAATCCTGTTATGGATTTGTTTATGCTAATATGTTCAGCCAGTGGTTCCATCATTAAGTTGAAGATTATGGGTGATAAGGGGCAGCCCTGACGAGTGCCATTAGAAATTGGAAATGGTTTAGATAGCATCTCAGAGGTATAAACCTGGGCTGAAGGTTTTGAATATAAGGCCATTATAGCGGAAAAAATGGGACCTTGGAGGCCGAATTTAAGGAGTGTAGCTTGGAGATAGATCCAATTGACTCTATCAAACGCCTTCTCTGCATCTAGTGACAGAAGCAGAGAAGGCGTTCGCTCAGACTCAGCATGGTGGATTATATTAATGATTCTACGGGTTGCATCAAACGTTTGCCTACCTTTTGTGAACCCGGATTGGTCAGGGTGGATCAGTGAGGGCATAATATTTACTAATCTGGCTGCCATGAGTTTTGCATAAATTTTTGTGTCAATGTTCAGTAGCGATATGGGTCTAAAGTTTTGCGGTGAGGTAGGGTCCTTGCCTGGCTTCGGCAATGTAATGATTAAGGCATTTAACATTTCCTGTGGGAGAGAAGAGGAGGAGGCAGCGTCGTTGCACATTTGGGCCAAAAAAGGGGCTAGAATTGTACGGAATTCTTTATAATACTCTCCAGTGAGACCGTCTGGTCCTGGGGATTTGTTGGATGGTAGGGCTGTGATGGTATCTAACACTTCTAATGGGGAGAATGGAGCATTAAGTATCGTTAGTTGCTCTGAGGAAACTTTGGGGAGATTAAGTTTTCTATATCTTTTGAGCAAGGTTGACTAATAGTGGAGTCATTTTTTAGATTATAGAGTGTTTCGTAATAATGGCTAAACGCTTCTGCTATGGCTTGGGGGTCTATCACTTTTTGTCCCGTGGAGGGATGGTAGAGGTGAGATATCTTGCTTTTAATATGATGACCTTTGATTCTGACTGCCATGGCTTTCCCTGCCTTATTCCCAGTGGAGTAGTGGTTAGCCTTAAATCTTTTCTGTTTTTTTTCATATGTGTCTAGTAGTAAGTTTCTTAATTCTTGTCTAAGAAGTACAAGTTTTTCTCTAAGGGCAGGATCAGGGTTGATTTGGTTTTGGGCCTCTGTTGTTTTAATTTGGGAGGTGATGGTGTCAAGACGCTGTGATCTCCTTCTCTTCTCTCTAGCTCCTATTTGAATAAGAATTCCTCGGATGACCGCTTTATGAGCGTTCCATAAAATAGTGTTGCTTGATGTTGATCCTTGATTCAGCTCAAAAAATTCTTCTAGGTGTTTACGGATAGTAATTGAGTGTTCGGGTGATTGAATAATTGAAGCGTTGGCTCTCCATAACTTCGTACGTGAGGAAGTAGGCAATGACTCAAGGGTTATAGATACTGGTGCGTGGTCAGACCACGTTATCGTATCTAAAGATGATTCAGAAATTTTTGGCAGGGTCCACTTGTCGACTAGGAAGTAGTCGATTCTGGTGTATGAGTTGTGTCGATGGGAAAAGAAGGAGTAGTCTCTCTCAGTGGGGTGGTGGCATCTCCAAACATCATATAGGTCATTGTTTCGTAGGAACTGTCCCATAGGTGAAGTAATTCTAGTTTTGCGAGAGGAGGTATCTAGGGTATTGTCCGGAACTATGTTGAAATCACCGCAGATTATGAGGTTTCCTTGGCGAAATTTGGCGAGTTTGGGCATCAACTTAGAGAGGAATCTAATTTGATTAGTGTTGGGCGCATACACCGTTACAATAGTGTATCTAGCATTATCCAAGGTACAATCTAGGGCCAAATATCTGCCATCTTCATCAATTAAGCTGTTATGGAGCGTAAAATTGATTGTGTGTTTGAATGCAATTAGAACTCCGTTTTTCTTAGTGGGGCCTGGAGCATGGTAGATATTGGGGAAGGATTTGTTATTGCAGTGTGGCATTGCAGATTTTTTAAAGTGTGTTTCTTGTACACAGATGATGTCACATGAAGATTTTTGGGCTGTCTTCCATAAGGAAGCTCTTTTAACCGGATGGTTTAGACCTTTGGCATTTAGCGAGAGGAATTTGGGCATCTTGGAGGGTGGTGTAGGGTAGAATATGTGGTAAGTTTTTACTCACAGTTAGGAGTTGGGTTCTTCTATGTAGAAAGATCTGGTGGTCGTGGTACTCGTATCCTTTTTTCTTCCGTGCGCTCTCAGGAGAGAAGAGATGTTGGTTAAAGGAAACTTTAGGGTGAGGAGAAAATAAAGTGAGTTAGGAAAAAAGGGTAAACAAAACGTAAGAACTGACAGCAGTTAATTAAAACTGGTACTGCTGTGTTGTTGTGGGGTGCAAGTTCGTGGAACAATTTGCAACGAGCAAGGCAGATGATGAGATAAAGTGGGTCATGTGCGATCCCACTATTCAGGTATAGGTTAGTGCTTACCGGAGTGACGGTTATCGTTGGGATGCGGAGAGTTTCCTCTGCGGTTTAGTTGAGCTGAGTTGGGTGGGTCCGGGATAATTCCCCATATGTGGAGTAATTTGAGGCCTTCCTCCACTGTGGAGATGTTATGCTTGGTTCCATTCTTGGTGACTATGATCTTGGTAGGGAAGCCCCATTGATAGGGGATCTTGTGGTTGTTGAGTGGTTTGGTAATAGTATTTAGTTGTCTCCGTAACTGGCGGGTGTGCTGTGAGAGGTCAGCGTATAGTTGTAGATTAGTGTACGGGGCAGGTAGCTGTTCCAGGTGTCTTGATTTGAACAGAAGTTGGTCTTTAGCGTGAAAAAAGTGAATTCTCATTAGGGTATCACGTGGGACTTCAGCCGGGAGATGTAGGGGTTTAGGGAGGCGATGGATGCGATCGATTATGGTTTCCATGGGGGTGAGATCTGGCAGGAGCGTGGAAATTAATTTCCTCGCATATGCATTTAAATCATGCGGTAGTATAGATTCAGGGATCCCTCTGATCTTTACATTGTTACGGCGGGACCTGTCCTCGAGGTCCGCCATTTTGGCCCTCATCCATTGCTGTTCGTCGCGTGTATGATCATGGGCGTCTACTAGATCATTTACCGTTTCGGTCATGTCTCCCATCTGCTTCTCTACCATGTGTATTTTCTGCCCCATATGGTTCATTTGTGAGGAGAATCTGGAGAACATATTGGAAATGTCATTGTGAAGGGAGCTCTGAAGGGAGATGAGCATCTCCTTCATTGTGGTATCTAGTACAGGCTGGTTTGTGGTAGGGAAGGCTGCTATGGGGGATGGATGAGCTGGGGCTGTGTCAGACTCAAGGCTCACCTCAGATGTTGCAGATTCTTCATCCAAGCGCATCCGCGCTTTTGCAGGGCTGTTACCGGCCGATGAAGCAGGGGATGATGGTGAGGCATCAGGAGAGTGAGGATGTGGGGTTATTTGCAGTTCATCCTCATCAGGAAGATCTGTGTAGGCCGCCGAATTCCTGCATTCAGGGCCGCGGGCGCCATCTTGGATTTTCGGCTGTGTGTAGTAATCTGTCAGTTTCTTAGGCTGACGGTATTCTTTCCGTTTGCGGTTCATCACGGATGATGTAAGGGAGGAATCCAATGCTCTGATGATCTGAGCAGTCGCTGGAGTATACCAGAATAGCGGGGATGTCGGTGTATAATCCGGTCGGTGCAGGAGCTGTGTCACTACACGTCCATCTTGCTCGGCAGTTGGCCACGCCCCCTAAGTAATTTTTTAGACAGCTCCGGGGGTGTTCTTCCGACTTCGGGGGTGTTCTTCCGACTTCGCCACTGTCTCTGGCCTCTTCTCCCGTTGTCCGGTTCTTCTCCCTCTCTCCGGCCTCTTCTCCTGGTGTTCAACCTCTTCTCCTGGTGTCCGGTTCTTCTGCCGGCTCCTCAGCTATCTTCTGATGCTCTTTTTTTTCAGCGGTGGCCCGGACTTCTGCGTCGTCTTCTTCCCTCTTCTCTTCTTCCGATGTTGACACGATGCTCTCTCCCGCTGTAATGGTGTGTGATCGCTCTGCAATTACTTATATAGGCGGTGACCCTGCCCCCTTATAACGTCACAGTCCCTGGGCATGCTGGGACTGTGATGTCATAAGGGGGCGTGGTCAACATAACCTGGTGACCCCGCCCCTTATAACGTCACAGTCCCAGCATGCCCCGCCTATATAAATCATTGCGGAGCGATCACACACCATTACAGCGGGAGAGAGCGTCGTGTCAGCATCGGAAGAAAAGAAGAGGAAAAAAGAAGACGACGCAGAAGTCCGGGCCACCGCTAGCAAAAGAGCGTCAGAAAATAGAGGAGGAGCCGGCAGCAGAACCGTACACCGGAAGAAGAGGTCGAACACTGGGAGAAGAGGCCGGAGAGCGGGAGAAAAGGCCGGAGACAGTGGGGAAGTCGGAAGAAGACCCCCGAAGTTGGAAGAAGACCCGCAAAGCTGTCTAATAAATTACTTAAAAAACCTGTGTAGTGTGTTTTTTTATTGACACTTTTTCCCTAGGTGAATGGATAGGGGTATGATGTACCCCATACTCATTCACATAGGGTGGGAGGCCAGGATCTGGGGGCCCCCTTATTATAGGGGGCTCCCGGATTGCGATAAGCCCCTCGCCTGCAGACCTTGACAACCAACGGCCAGGGTTGTTGGGAAGAGGCCCCTGTCCCCATCAACATGGGGACAAGGTGCTTTGGGGTGGGGGGGCCGCAACCCTCCCCCAAAGGGCATGCAGCCTGGTACGGTTCAGGAGGGGGGGCGCTCGCTCGTCCCCACCCCCTTTCCTGACCGGTTGGGCTCCTTTCCTGACCGGTTGGGCTGCCTGCTCGGATAAGGGTCTGGTATGGATTTTGGGGGGGACCCCCATGCCGTGTTTTTAGCGTAGGGGGTTCCCCTTAAAATCCATACCAGACCTAAGGGCCTGGTATGCCCCGCGATGGGGTTCGCAAGGCGTCAATCACGCCGATAAATGCGGCAAGATTGACTTCCTTTTCTAGTCCCGTCGTACCCGAGTCACGTTCAAAATGAACGGACTTGTTTGTGTGTGGGCAAGTCCGTTCATTTGGAAAGTCCGCCGTAACTCCGTCAGGAGCTAGGGCCGCCGGAAAGTCCGGTCGTGTGTAGGCAAGTCCGTCCGTAGTCTGGTCGTGTGTAGGCAAGTCCGTTCGTAAAAAAAGTCCGTCAGAAGTCTGTCAAAAGTCCGTCAGAAAATCCGCCCGTGTGTACGCTGCATAAGAATTAAATACTTATGTGGTGTTCACATGTATAAGAGTAATAGTATGAAGTAATTTAATAGTGCCAACTTATATACATACAATCAATGAAAAACAAATAGAAATAAAAACATTTCATTTTTTTTTTTTTGCTTTAATTTCAAGTAACCCTAATATAAAAAAGTAATTACATATTTTCAAAACATAACACTTCAGACTGATTGGGATAAAAAAAAGTGCAGCGCTACAAATTATTACATAAAAAGTGCTTGTGCATATAAATACATAAAAAAGTGCTATATACACACAGTGAAAAAATATCTCTAGTGTAAAATAACCAGTGCATTCAAGCATAATCAATATACGATGCATAAATTAAAAGCATCAATCAATTAATATATCAATATGCAATAAATCAAAATGTCCTTCGATTTATGTGGTAAAAATTTTAGACAATGAAGAACAACAGTCCATTAAACCATATGTAGAGATGTCACCACAAGAGAAAGTGTGATGGACCCCCTCACTCAAGAGGAGTATGTCTGCCGTATAAGCTTCCTATGCCCGGTACCAGCATGATTCACGATCCCTTAGCCCACCCAGTCACTTGTCGGGACATCAGTGTAGGGTAATAAAAAACATAACACTGTTTATTCCAACACAGATACAAAGAGATATACACTCAGGGGACAATCCCCCTTCTTTGCATAATGACACAGAGCGGGGTTAACTACATTCTGTAATAAGAGACACACAGACAGCCTTTAGGAAGGGCTGCAGGAGAAATCCCCCCTCCCCTCTAGTGGCTATTCCACATACACATGTTCATCCCATAATAGGTTGCTCCCAAAGCAGACAAACAAAATAAAGGGAGACAGCCACTTAAAGTGATTGTAAACCCTCATTTTTTATTTGAATTTAAAGTAACAAACATATCCTACTTACCTCCACTGTGCAGCTCATTTTGCACAGAGTGGCCCTAATCATCCTCTTCTGGGGTCCCCGGTGGTGCTGGTAGCTCCTCCCCACATCAGATAACACGAGGGTTTACAACCCCTTTAACAATAAACACTTAACAAACCCCCACCCCACCTCAAACGATCTAGCAGTCTAAAAGGTGGAATTATTTATCTTCATATATTTCTTGAGGGATATTCTTCAGAAATATGACTGTCTCAAGTGAAAGAACTCCTTCATTCTTTCAACACAAACCACACATACAACCCAGGATAACAGGGGTAACATTAAATGCTGAGTCTGGTGTGGTTGTACTGGCAGTCTGGTTAGGGCAAACCAGACTGGGGTTCTCGGTCACCCTGTGCCCCTAATAGACACAGGGTGACTTAGACATAAGAGGGGCCTGAGGAACTGGAAAATGGGTTTCCAGAGCTCTCTAAGGTAAACTGGGTTCCATGAGCCCCCCACCCAAAGTGACTCCTGTCACAGAAGGTGTAAAGTAGAATCCTAAAAATGCCCAAGGAAAGGTTACTCCACCAAATGTGATACAGTGGGGGGCTTACTGGATGATTATAAAGCCGTTTAAGGTGGTCAATATGGATGAGCCGAACACCCCCCGGTTCGGTTAGCATCAGAACATGCGAACACCGTTAAAGTCTTTGGGACAAGAACATGAATAATCAAAAGTGCTAATTTTAAAGGTTAATATGCAAGTTTTTGTCATAAAAAGTGTTTGGGGACCTGGGTACTGCCCCAGGGGACATGTATCAATGCAAAAAGAAGTTTTAAAAATGGCCGTTTTTTTTTGGGAGCAGTGATTTTAATAATGCTTAAAGTGAAACAATAAAAGTGTAATATTCCTTTAAATTTCATACCTGGGGGGTGTCTATAGTATGCCTGTAAAGGGGCGCATGTTTCCCTTGTTTAGAACAGTCTGACAGCAAAATGACATTTCAAAGGAAAAAAGTCATTTAAAACTATTTGCGGCTATAATGAATTGTCGGTCCGACAATGCACATAAAAGTTAATTGACAAAAACAGCATGGGATTTCCCCACAGGGGAACCCCGAACCAAAATAACAAAAAAAATGTGTGGGGGTCCCCCTAAATTCCATACCAGGCCCTTCAGGTCTGGTATGGATATTAAGGGGAGCCCAGCGCCAAAATTTAAAAAAAAATGGCGTGGGGGTCCCGCTAAATTCCATACCAGGCCCTTCAGGTCTGGTATGGTTATTAAGGGGAACCCCGGGCTAATTTTTTTTTTAAATGGCGTGGGGGTCCCCCTCAAAATCCATACCAGACCATACCATACCAGATCAGGTCTGGTATGGAAATTAATAAAGAAATTAATAAAGGACTTGTGACAAATCGTCTCTTGTGTTTTTTAACCTTTTTGACACTTTTTTTGTGAAATGGTAGGGATACATTTGTACCCCATTACCAATTCACACAGGGGGGTGGGGATCTGGGGGTCCCCTTGTTAAAGGGGGCTTCCAGATTCCGATAAGCCCCCCACCTGCAGACCCCCACAACCACCGGGCAAGGGTTGTGGGGATGAGGCCCTTCTCCCCATCAACATGGGGACAAGGTGCTTTGGGGGGCTACCTCAAAGCACCCTCCCAATGTTGAGGGCATGTGGCATGGTACGGTTCAGGAGGGGGGGCGCTCTCTCGTCCCCCCCTCTTTTCCTGCAGCCTGCCAGGTTGCGTGCTCAGATAAGGGTCTGGTATGGATTTTTGGGGGCCCCACGCCATTTTTTTTAAATTTTGGCATGGGGTTCCCTTCAAAATCCATACCAGACCTGAAGGGCCTGGTATGGAATTTAGAGGGACCCCCACGTCATTTTTTTTTAAATTTTGGCATGGGGTTCCCCTTAATATCCATACCAGACCTGAAGGGCCTGGTATTTAATTTAGAGGGACCTCCACACATTTTTTTTAAATTTTGGTTCGGGGATCCCCTGTGGGGAAATCCCATGCCGTTTTTATCGATGAACTTTTATGTGTATTGTCGGACCGACAATTCATTATAGCCGCAAGTAGTTTTAAATTACTTTTTTTCCTTTTGAAATGTCATTTTGCTGTCAGACTGTTCTAAACACGGGAGACATGTGCCCCTTTACAGGCATACTATAGACACCCCGCAGGTACGAAATTTAAAGGAATATTACACTTTTATTGTTTCACTTTAAGTATTATTAAAATCACTGCTCCCAAAAAAACGGCCATTTTTAAAACTTCTTTTTGCATTGATACATGTCCCCTGGGGCAGGACCCAGGTCCCCAAACACTTTTTATGACAATACCATGCATATAAGCCTTTAAAATTAGCACTTTTGATTTCTCCTATAGACTTTTAAAGTGTGTTCCGCGTCTTTCGAATTTGGCGCAAACACCCCATATTGGTCGCTGTTCGGGGAACTGGCGAACAGCCGATGTTCGAGTCAAATTCATGTTCGACTCGAACTCGAAGCTCATCCCTAGTGGTCAATATGGGCCCTAGTAGTATGTTGGGGCATAAGTTGTAGCCGCATTCCTAATGTGGAAGTTAATGGACCCTTATACACTCCTGTCAGCTGCAAGATAGCCGTCTCCAGCCCAATCTCCAGCACAGTCAGCTGGTATCACATTTAAAGTATAGATGGAATAAAACATTAGACCATAGTGTAATTCCGTATTTAACTGAATATTTAATATAAAGTCTTGCACTTACAAGTAGATACAGCATATAGGCGTATGTAATGCAGCCAACGTAAACAGTTCCAATCGCCAATACCCAAAATGGTCGCGATGGGCTATGCATGTGTGGTGTCTCCAGTGCCGTGCGTCCTAGCTTCGCACAACTTCAGACTGATTTCTGTTAAAAATTGTGGAATTTTTGGGGTCTTTCAATATACTTTCAAAGATAAGGCCTATGTTGTCATGTCATAGTGTGACAAAAAACCTTTGTAAATAAAATGTAATACATACACGATTGTTCAACAACATATTTTTTTTTTTCAAATTATTATTATACAGGATTTATATAGCATTGACAGTTTGTGCAGCACTTTACAACATTAGGGCAGACAGTACAATTACAATACAATTTGATACAGGAGGATCAGAGGGCCCTGCTCGTTAGAGCTTACAGTCTAGGAGGGAGGGTCACGTGATACGAAGGGTAATAACTGTGGGGGATGAGCTGATGATGAAAATAAAAGAACAGTTGTTAGGTGGCGGCAGGGTAGGCTTCTCCAAAGAGAAAAGTTTTCAGGGATTGCCTAAAAGTAGATAGATTTGCAGATAGTCTGACAGATTGGGGAAGGGTATTCCAGAAGATGGGAGAGGCTTGGGAGAAGTCCTGGAGGTGAATATGGGAGGAGGTGATGAGGGAGCTAGAGTGCAGGAGATCTTGGGAGGAATGAAGAGTAAGATTAGATTGGTATTTTGAGACTAGGCTAGTGATGTAGCTGGGGGCCGAGTTGTGGATGGCTTTGTAACTTATTGTTAGTATTTTTAATTTAATTTGTTGGGCGAGTGGCAGCCAGTGAAGGGATTGGCAGAGAGGGGTAGCAGACACTGAGCGGTTTGTAAGGTGGATGGGTCTGGCAGCAGCATTCATGATGGACTGAAGGGGGGATAGTCTATTTAACAGTAAGCCAGTGAGGAGGGAGTTGCAGTAGTCAAGGCGAGAGATAACCAGGGAGTGAATCAGGAGCTTTGTTGTTTCAATGGTTAGGAAGGGATGTAGTCTGGAGATGTTGTGGAGGTTGAGGCGGCAAGCTTTGGAAAGGGATTGGATGTGGGGACAAAAGGAGAGTTCAGAGTCCAGGATAACACCTAGCACCCTGACATGTGAGAATGGGTGGATGGTTGTGCCATTGCTCTTGACAGAGAAGTCAGGGGAAGAGGCACGTGGGGGAGGAAATATTATGAGTTTGGTTTTGGACAAGTTGAGTTTGAGGAAGTGGTGTGACATCCAGACAGATATGTCTGTTAGTAAGTTAGTGATGCGTGAGGAGACTAATGTAGTGAGTTGAGGGGTGGAGATTTGTGTGTCATTAGCGTAGCAATGATATTGAAAGCCGTGTGAGGCTATCAGCTGACCAAGGGAAGAGGTGTAGATTGAAAATAGGAGAGGTCCAAGAACAGAACCTTGAGGGACCCCGACGGAAAAGGGAAGAGGAGAGGAAGAAGTAGAATTGTAAATGACACTGAAGGTGCGTTGGGATAGGTAGGATGAGAGCCACAGAAAGCGTAAAGTTTTTTGAGGAGGAGGGGGTGGTCAACCATATGAAAGGCAGACGAAAGGTACAGAAGTAGGAGTGCAGAATAGGGAAGAGCCGAACCCCCCCGGTTCGGTTTGCACCAGAACTTGCGAACAGGCAAAAAATTTGGATGAACACGCGAACACCGTTAAAGTCTGAGGGACATGAACATGGAAAATCAAAAGTGTTCATTTTAAAGGCGTATATGCAAGTTATTGCCATAAAAAGTGTTTGGGGACCAGGGTCCTGCTCCTGATGACTTGTATCAATGCAAAAAAGTTTTAAAAACGCCTGTTTTTTCAGGAGCAGTGATTTTAATAATGCTTAAAGTGAAGCAATAAAAGTTAAATATTCCTTTAAATAAAGTGCCTGGGGGGGGGGGGGTTGTCTATAGTATACTTGTAAAGTGGTGCAGTTTTCCCATGTTTAGAACAATACCACAGCAAAATGACATTTCTAAAGGAAAAAAGTCATTTAAAACTGATTGCGGCTGTAATGAATTGTCAGGTCTCAGCAATATAGATAAAACACATTGTAAAAAATAGCATGCCCCCCCCCGTCCATTACCAGGCCCTTTGGGTCTGGTATGAATATTAAGGGGAACCCGAGCCAAAATTTTAAAAAAAAAATGCGTGGGGGTCCCCCCCAAAATCCATACCAGGCCCTTTAGGTCTGGTATGGATATTAAGGGGAACCCTGCACCAAGTTTTTTTAAAAAAATGGTGTAAGGGTCCCCCTAAAATCCATACCAGACCCTTCAGGTCTGGTATGGATTTTAAGAGGAACCCTGCGCCAAAATAAAAAAAATGGCATAGAAGTTCCCCCAAAATCCATACCAGACCCTTATCTGAGCACGCAACCTGGCAGGCCACAGGAAAAGAGGGGGGGATAAGGGAGTGCCCCCTTCCTGAACCATACCAGGCCACATGCCCTCAACATGGGGAGGATGCTTTGGAGTCACTCCCAAGACATTTTGTCACCATGGGGACAAGGGCCTCTTCCCCACAACCCTTGCCCGGTGGTTGTGAGGGTCTGGGGGTCCCTTTAACAAGAGGACCCCCAGATCCCCACCCCCCTATGTGAACTGGTAGGGGTACATTGTACCCCTACCAATTCACAAAAAAGTGTCAAAAACAGTAAAAATTACATGAGACACATTAAGACAAGTCCTTTATTAAAAGAAAAAAATGTGAAAAACCTGAGGGCGGGGCCACTCGGTGACATATTACATATTTTTACATTACATTTTAACATTGCACATGTATTTTACAGGTTTTTATTCTGTGAATAAATGACACTCTAATGTTGATTTTTATAGATTTTAAAATGACTGTTGGGGGTTCTGTACAAATTGGGGTCTAGAATAAATAGTTTATTACTGCTCCAACAAGTACAACCATGTCGTGGGGGCTTTTTCTCTGTGAATCAGTTATACCGGTACTTTAATTTCAATTTGTAGATTTTAATATTAATGTTAAGTGTCCTGTTCAAATTGGTGCCTAGAGCAAATAAACATAGCCGCTGCAATCTTTTGCAGCATTTTTTGTAAATACTATAAATAAAACTCTAATGTCAATTTCTAGTTTTTAAAACAAGTCCTGTTCAAATGGGGGCTTAGAACAAATGAATTAATACAACTAATATAGGAACCACAATCCTTTGCTTTTTTCCAAATAAAGGACAATCTAATGTTGATTTGTAGATGTTAAAATGGATGTTGGAAGTCCTGTTTATATTGTTCAAAATAGCCCTACTGAAAATATTCTAATACTGCTCACTTTGGTAACACAATACTTTTGGACCTTTTTTGCAAATAAATGATGCTCTAATGCTAATTTCTAGTATCTAAAATTAATGGTGGTGTTCTGGTAAAATTGGGGCCTAATGCAAAAATGTGAATCCTGTGCACATAGGCACAAACTATTTTGTTTTTCTTTCTGTCAATAAAAGACGCCTTTATATTGATTTCTAGATTGCCATTGTATGTTGGGTATCATGTTCAAATTGGGACTGGAAGCAAATAATTTTATATTGTCTATGAAGGTACAACAATCTTAAGGAGTTTTATTTTTCTGTGAATAAATGATACTCTAATTCTGATTCCTAGATTTTACAATAGCTGTTGGGGGTCCTGTTCAAAGCTGGCCCTAGTGCACATAACTTAATGGGGTTGTAAACCCTCATGTTTTTTCACCTTAATGTATCCTTTGCATTAAGGTGAAAAAACACCTGGCAGTCACCGGCCCCCTAGCCCCCCGTTTTACTTACCTGAGCCCTGGAATTTCACCTGGTGGAGACGCGCTCTTCCTTTGGTTTTTGTTTCACCAATTTTTTCAAGCACCAATCCAGAAATGTTTGGGCCTTGATTTCACACACATTCATTATGCGCTACATTTTTTACTATACATATTCATTGTTTTTGTCAGACTGTATGTAGCAGCTCTTCCTAGTTTCATTTGTTAGCACAGTGTTTCCACATGTATTCCTGCGCTCTTCCTTTGCCCGGGTTTCTCGGCTCTTGATTGGATAGATTGATAGCAGGGCAGCTATTGGCTCCCGCTGCTGTCAATCGAATCCAATAATGCGGGCATCGGGGGGCGGGGCAGAGTCCAGCATTTGTGTCTGTGGATGCAAATGATGGACTCGGGAGCGCACCCGCAAGGTGACCCCCCCCAGGAGAGCGCTAGGGGGTTGAATGCTAAAAGGAGGAGCCGCAAGAGCCGCCGAGGGATCCCAGAAGTAGGTGTTCGGGGCCACTCTGTACAAAACGAACTGCACAGTGGAGGTAAGTACAGTATGACATGTTTGTTATTTAAAAAAAAAAAGCCAACCTTTACAATCACTTTAACCTATAGTTCCCAAAGGTTTACCCCTTTCATTCATATATATATATTGTGTATATATATATATATATTGTGTATATATATATATATATATATATATATATATATATATATATATATATATATATATATATATATATATATATATATATATATATATATATATATATATATATATATATATATATATATATATATATATATATATATATATATATATATATATATATATATGGGGGAAACTCACCAGATCACTTTGGGCCACTAGGACCCTCACAGCTTTCTGTTTGAGTTTCTGTAATAGATCTCTCCTGGTCATCCGTATTATCATCATCATCATCACTGGTCTGTATCCTTTGCTATTTCTGCCAGGGTAATCTTAGGATAAAAAAGTCAATACCTGATAATTGTGCAATATGTTTATTAAAATTCATTAATATAATACAAAATATATAGCGGTGCACTCACATTTAGTTATGCCCTGGAGCAGCACTTACTATACAGACCCTTGGTTAATAACAATATCGCCGCCATTTGCCATTTTTTGCACTGCATCGCTTTAACTGACAATTGCACGGTTGTGCCACGTTGGACCCAAACAAAATTGACGTCCTTTTTTTCCCACAAATAGAGCTTTCTTTTGGAGCTATTTGATCACCTTTGCGGTTTTTATTTTTTGCGCTATAAACAAAAAAAGACCGTCAAGTTTGAAAAAAAAACAATATTTTTTACTTTTTGCTATAATAAATATCCAAAAAATGATTTAAAAAAACAAATTTCTTCATCAATTTAGGCCAATATGTATTCTTCTACATATTTTTGGTAAAAACAATCCCAATAAGTGTATATTGATTGGTTTGTGCATTTATGTCATTTTTATTATTATTTTTTTTTACTAGTAATTGCGGTGATCAATGATTTTTAGCAGGACTGCGACATTGTGATGGACAGATCGGACACTTTTGACACATTTTTGGGACCAGTGACATTTATACAGCGAACAGAGCTAAAAATAGCAACTAATTACTGTATAAATGTCACTGGCAGGGAAGGGGTTAACACTAGGGGGCGATCAAGGGGTTAAATGTGTTCCCCCATGTGCGTTTCTAACTGTGGGGGGATGGGACTGACTGGAGGAGGAGACAGATTGCTGTTCCTGATCACTAGGAACAGCAGATCTGTCTCTCCTCCCCTGTCAGAACGGGGATTTGTGTGTTTACATACACACATCCCCATTCTGGCTCTTGTGCCCACGATCGCGGATTACTGGTGGACATTGCAGCCACCTGCCACACACATCGGGTCCCCTGCCATGCCTGCTATGGCTCTTAAAGGAGCCGGCGTACAGTTTTGGCGATTTGCGGGAGCAAGCCGACCTGCTGCCGTAAATGGGCGTAAGCTGGTCGGCAAGTGGTTAAAAATAAAATGAATATATTTTCTTAAAAAAATCATCGACATCTTACAAATTCTGCCAGGCATATGTAGAATTATGAGCACAACTGTAACTCCGGCCCTGTACAGTATATACATGTAATAACAGAGACAGCTCTGTCAGTGCAAGCTTACAACATAAAAAGGTATAGAGTGGAAACAAGAGGCCCTTTGCAGGGGAATATTCTCACTGCATTTCAGGCATCCAGCTATCCCAGGGGGCAGCAGTGAGGCACGGTGACATCACCCACACCTCTTGGAAACATTGGAAGTTGGGGCTGCGGTAAGAGTGTTTTCCTTTTTATTCAGCAACTCCTTTTTTTAATGTCACCTTTTATGGTCACCTCCAGCCAATGGTACTTCCTTGGCACCCACTAATCCAAAGATATGATCACTTGAAAGCATTTTATTTGTAGCCTTGCCTTCCATGCCATGGTTTTCTTGATCAGTGCAAAAACTGCCTTACAAGGAAAAAGTTTAAATAATGTAAAAAAATATAAAAAAGGAAAATTATTTTAAAAAAATGTATTTAACCACTTAATGTCACCTTTTATGGTCACCTCCAGCCAATGGTACTTCCTTGGCACCCACTAATCCAAAGATATGATCACTTGAAAGCATGTTATTTGTAGCCTTGCCTTCCATGCCATGGTTTTCTTGATCAGTGCAAAAACTGCCTTACAAGGAAAAAGTTTAAATAATGTAAAAAAATATAAAAAAGGAAAATTATTTTAAAAAAATGTATTTAACCACTTCCCGCCCATCATATAGCAAAATGAACTGCACAAAGTGATCATATGACATCCAGCAGGATAAGCTGCTAGCGCTTGCCCGTGGGGGCACGCAGCCTGGAAATCGGTGGTGTGACGTGTCAGTCTGACACACCCATCTCTAATCCCGGTAAAGAGCCTCTGACGTAGGCTCTTTTCCATGTGTTCAGCTGTGTCCAATCACAGCTGATCACAGCATAAACAGGAAGAGTCATTTATCGGCTTTTCCTCCACTCGCACTGACAGGCGTGAGTAGAGGAGAGCCGATCGGCTGCTCTCTTGACGGGGAGGGGGGGTCTGCACAGCACATTGATTATCAGTGCAGACCCATTGAGGATGCCCACTTTGGACCACCAGGGGTGCCAATTAGTGCCAATCAATGCCAATCAGTGGTGCCTGTCAGTGCTTCCTGATCAGTGCTGCCTATCAGTGCCATCTATCAGTGCCCATCAGTGACCATCACTCCACTCACACTGACAGGCACGAATAGAGGAGAGCCTATCGGCTGCTCTGCTGACAGTGGGGTCTGCGCTGATAATCAGCACATAGATTATTAGTGCAGACCCATCGAGGATGCTCACTTTGGACCACCAGGGATGCCCACTTCAGTCCACCAGGTGAGCCCACCAGGGGTGCCAATTAGTGCCAATCAGTGTCAATTAGAATGGCACTCTGTGAAAATCAGTGATGCCTGTCAGTGCTTCCTGATCAGTGCTGCCTATCAGTGCCATCTATCAGTGCCCAACAGTGCCCATCAGTGCCACCTATAAGTGCCTACCAGTGCCACCTATCAGTGCCACCTATGAGTTCCCATCAGAGCCACCTATACGTGCCCATCAGTAAAAACAACATGACAATACTGCGCTTGTGTATATGAACTGGCAAAAAGCCGTAACAATAAAATGTGATATATGACACAATAAACAACAATGAAACAGAAACAGTTGCGCTGTAAATTCTAAAATGACTAAAAAAGTCCAAACTGTTGAAAACAGTCCAAGTGACAAAAATTTAATTATAAAGGGCAAAGCAGTATGAAGTAGTGAATCAACTGCTTGTATATGAACAACCCAAAAGAATCCACCACCATGTGACGTCACCAACCATGAAGTTAGGTTGTACCCTTACCACAACAGATGGACCCTCTATTATGGAAGGTCAAAACCGCAATGAGGTGTATCAGCTGTAGTGGGTCCCGGAAGCATGTAATGCAGATGATGTCAGTCTCTCCAGCTGTCCGTCCCGCACTCAGTACGAATCATCTGAGCACCCAGCAATACCCCAAAATAAACAAAGGGCTCCAAATAGTGTAAAAACCCTTAGGTTATATTTATTGGAAAAGCAATGCACTCAAACAGAGGATAATAGTTGGTGCTTGAAAAAATGGATAAAAAAACTGCAGCCCAATAATAAAAGACTTGCGGTTATTACTTAGTGTACCCCCTGCCCTACCGGTTTTGTCACGATTGGACTTCTTCCGGGGCATAGGAAACACTTCCTGTCACCGTAATTTAAAGTGGAGGGCCACCCTAAAAAAAAATTGCATGAAAAATCCTAAAAAAATGTAAAAAAAAACATTTGGAAAAAAATAATTAAACTTACCTAAACCCTTGTTGCTAGGCAGTCTTCCTAATCTGCCTCTTCCTATTCCGCGGCGTGTTCTGCTCCTCGGTGAGAGGCCCCGTTGCCTTCTGGGAACTGTGTGTGTTCCCAGAACACCACGGGGCCATTCACAGAGCGCCGCACCGCTCGCGCGTGCGCAGTAGGAAACTGGCAGTGAAGCCGCAAGGCTCCACTGCCTGTTTCCTTTACTTATATAGCAATGAATAAATATAGAGGCTTGTCTTGAGACATGTATATAATACCGTGACCTAAACCTTGTGGTTGCCTACCAACCCCTATAGTCAGCAAACCAAAAAATATGTCCCAGACAGATGGGGACCAAGAGAACAGCGGGGCTTATTGGAAAGGCAATGAAAAGGATGTATATATCAAAAGAAATAATTTATTGTGGGTACACAGTAGAAAAACATGAAGAAATATACAGTAGCTTCACCATAGAGTGACCTTGCCCTAGTAAAATATGACCAAAGCCTAGATTGATCAAAAAACGAAAGACACACAGACATGGGGAACAGATAACAAGACATACAAAAAACCACCGTCCGGACGTCAAAGCTTATTGATGTCTGCGCAAACCCACAGTGAGGAGTATACAGCAATTGCTGAATGAGGTTTTGCTGAAGCAGACATCAATACCCCCGGGGGAGGGGTGGCTCAAATAGTGGGGTAGGGGTGGGGAAGGAGGGGGGGAGGGGTGGTGGAATGGGTAGGGAAGGGGCGAGGGCTGTGGGGGAGAGAGGTTAATGACCGTGGGCTAGGGTGCCGGGAAGAGTCCTAGGACATCAATTGATGTAAATGGCGAAAATATGCCGGCCTTCCATGTGAAATAGATGGATTGTGATAACCAGGATTCAAAGTAGTATACAGCTATGCTGTTGTCATATACAGTACTTTCCGGAATGGTGTGGGTACTCCTACATATAGCCTCCCTGTGGTTGGAACAGACAATACTGTGCATGAACTGCACTACATATACAGATGGCTGTGTACGTTACCACTCCCGGGTCCCAGTTGGGAATCCTTATGTAATGCCGGGTAGCGGTAGCCTCTGTGTGTTTTAGCTGCTCCACTGGTCGCTATGAATGGTACCAAGCGCTGTCCCGGTATGGTTGATCACACACCCCTGGATCAGAAGTGTAGTTCGTAGGGGTAGATGGACGGCCGTGCAGCTGCATCTATTTCCTTCCCCACGGTTCGTTCACAGCATGGAGCGGAACGTCCTCTCGATCGGTGAGCCGGCTAACCCCAACGGGGGATGACAGCAGGCATGACGTCCGGACGGGATGACGTCAACGCGTTTCACAACATAAACTTGTGTAGCTTCGTCTGGACGTACAGGTGGTGTGTGAGGGCTCCTTCTTATAGTAGTCCCTCCCTCTAACACGCCCACCAGGCTGGATTTAGTGAAGGAGATGTATCGAGTCTGTGTATGTCCAGGCTGTCATACACTGCATGTTTATTGTTTGTTGCTTGTGGTTTGTTTTATGCTCGAGTGTCGATGTTATTCAATTGGGTATACATTTTACCTGCCTAGATTCTGCATAGTACAGCCTGTCTTCATGTAAAAGTATTTCTATCTCATAACATATACCTATTACAAATAGTGTGTATAAAGATAACATATTGAACAGGCTATTGTTAGTCTGTGCGGTACACAATACATAGTACAGGAAACAGATATATATCCAAATGACGGACACTCCAGATCATGAAAATTAATTAAATTTAGATTATATCGAAAAGAGAGGTGGATCAGTGAGATACAAGGGACAGATCTCACTGATCCACCTCTCTTTTCGATATAATCTAAATTTAATTAATTTTCATGATCTGGAGTGTCCGTCATTTGGATATATATCTGTTTCCTGTACTATGTATTGTGTACCGCACAGACTAACAATAGCCTGTTCAATATGTTATCTTTATACACACTATTTGTAATAGGTATATGTTATGAGATAGAAATACTTTTACATGAAGACAGGCTGTACTATGCAGAATCTAGGCAGGTAAAATGTATACCCAATTGAATAACATCGACACTCGAGCATAAAACAAACCACAAGCAACAAACAATAAACATGCAGTGTATGACAGCCTGGACATACACAGACTCGATACATCTCCTTCACTAAATCCAGCCTGGTGGGCGTGTTAGAGGGAGGGACTACTATAAGAAGGAGCCCTCACACACCACCTGTACGTCCAGACGAAGCTACACAAGTTTATGTTGTGAAACGCGTTGACGTCATCCCGTCCGGACGTCATGCCTGCTGTCATCCCCCGTTGGGGTTAGCCGGCTCACCGATCGAGAGGACGTTCCGCTCCATGCTGTGAACGAACCGTGGGGAAGGAAATAGATGCAGCTGCACGGCCGTCCATCTACCCCTACGAACTACACTTCTGATCCAGGGGTGTGTGATCAACCATACCGGGACAGCGCTTGGTACCATTCATAGCGACCAGTGGAGCAGCTAAAACACACAGAGGCTACCGCTACCCGGCATTACATAAGGATTCCCAACTGGGACCCGGGAGTGGTAACGTACACAGCCATCTGTATATGTAGTGCAGTTCATGCACAGTATTGTCTGTTCCAACCACAGGGAGGCTATATGTAGGAGTACCCACACCATTCCGGAAAGTACTGTATATGACAACAGCATAGCTGTATACTACTTTGAATCCTGGTTATCACAATCCATCTATTTCACATGGAAGGCCGGCATATTTTCGCCATTTACATCAATTGATGTCCTAGGACTCTTCCCGGCACCCTAGCCCACGGTCATTAACCTCTCTCCCCCACAGCCCTCGCCCCTTCCCTACCCATTCCACCACCCCTCCCCCCCTCCTTCCCCACCCCTACCCCACTATTTGAGCCACCCCTCCCCCGGGGGTATTGATGTCTGCTTCAGCAAAACCTCATTCAGCAATTGCTGTATACTCCTCACTGTGGGTTTGCGCAGACATCAATAAGCTTTGACGTCCGGACGGTGGTTTTTTGTATGTCTTGTTATCTGTTCCCCATGTCTGTGTGTCTTTCGTTTTTTGATCAATCTAGGCTTTGGTCATATTTTACTAGGGCAAGGTCACTCTATGGTGAAGCTACTGTATATTTCTTCATGTTTTTCTACTGTGTACCCACAATAAATTATTTCTTTTGATATATACATCCTTTTCATTGCCTTTCCAATAAGCCCCGCTGTTCTCTTGGTCCCCATCTGTCTGGGACATATTTTTTGGTTTGCTGTTTCCTTTACTTAGGATGGCAGTGTCGGGACCCGAGAGCCAAGGGACGGGTCGGCCTCGGGCGGCCGACATCGCGGGCACCCAGGACAGGTAAGTACTTATTTAAAGTCAGCAGCTACAGTGTTTGTAGCTGCTGACTTTCAATTTTTTTTTTTTTCAGGGACGGAATCCCGCTTTAAGTACAACATAACCGGCCAAGCCTTGTTTTCATCCATAGGCTTGTGACCAAGCCTCACTATGAGTTCCAGGCAAAAATGATCCTCACTCACAGCAGTGAAAAGGACATCTGACCTAACATCATTCTCAGTTAGAGGCTTGATATGTAGATAAACAACCAAGCCTTACTCTGAATAAGGAAGGCAAACTCAAGCCTCAATCGAATAGTGAAGTCAGGCCAACGTCTGACCAAGCCATCAGTGCCACCTATTAGTGCCCATCAGTGCCACCTATCAGTGCCCATCACTGCTGCATATAAGTGCCTCATCATCAGTGCCCATCAGTACCACCACATCAGTGCCATTCAGTATTGCCTCATCAGTGCCAATCAGTACTGCCTCATCAGTGCCCCTCAGTACAGCCTCATCAGTGAAGGAGAAAATGTACATATTTTTCAAAATTTTCGTATTTTTTATTTTATGACCAAAAAACAAAAACCCCAGTGGTGATCAAATACCACCAGAACAAAGCTCTATTTGTGGAAAAAAAAATATAAAAATGTTGTTTGGGTACAGTGTTGCAAGACCGTGCAACTGCTATTCAAAATGCGACAGAGCCGAAAGCTGAAAATTGGCCTGGGCAGGAAGTGGGGAAAGTGCCCGGTACTGAAGTGGTTAAAACATGTTACAACAGAAAATTCGAAGTGTGGCGCTATTGTTAAGTATAAGCAATAGAAAAAACTAAGCATTAAATGACATCACAAAATTACAATGTGAACCAAAAGAATGCCACGTGAGCACATGTGACAGTGACTGGTAAGCAAAATGATAATACATATATGTGTTCAATTCAAATAAACATCAAAAACAAATTTCAAATAAAAAGTCCAAAACACCAAAGAAAAAATCTGTGATATCAGTGCGTAAGCAATGATGAGCAGGTGTTTTCTTGTACGTGCAGAAAAGCTTTAAACCAGGTAGCCTGGTAGATAAATGGACCGTAAAAGACCAGAGGTGCACGGAAGTTTGAAGACAGTGCCAGGACCATCACCAGAAAATATGGAGGCTTACCGGAAGTAGTGGCCTGAAATAGCATATGCCATACAGGTCAAAGAGGCTTAGTGACCAACAGGTCTAGATGTATTATCCGGTCAGATGTCTTCATCACACAAACCGTGGGGGGGAAGAATTGGTCAGCACGACTTCCACATTAATAGATATACCACCATAGGCCATGCGAAAGATTCGTATTGCATGTGAGGAATGAAAACACTCACATAGTATAATAACGTTTGAACTTGGATTTATTTAAAAAGTAACAGTAAAAACAGACTCACATTTTTTGCAGATAAAATTAGCGTATCAATCGTGTAGCGGTAGTCGTGAGGGGTCCACCCGACATGTTTCAACTAAAAAAGTCGTCTTCAAAGTTAAGAGACATAGGAAACAGTTTTCAGTAATGCGATTCTAGCTGGAGTTTCAGCAGTAAAAGCATACCTGATGATGTTGGCAGAGGCTCACAACCCGGTAGTGGCAATCACTCACAGAACCAGTGATATCAGCGGTGACTCAGGACGTCTTGATGGCTCACAGCCGGTCCCACTGTGCATGCGCAAGGCACTGTGCATGCACAGTGGGACCGGCTGTGAGCCATCAAGACGTCCTGAGTCACCGCTGATATCACTGGTTCTGTGAGTGATTGCCACTACCGGGTTGTGAGCCTCTGCCAACATCATCAGGTATGCTTTTACTGCTGAAACTCCAGCTAGAATCGCATTACTGAAAACTGTTTCCTATGTCTCTTAACTTTGAAGACGACTTTTTTAGTTGAAACATGTCGGGTGGACCCCTCACGACTACCGCTACACGATTGATACGCTAATTTTATCTGCAAAAAATGTGAGTCTGTTTTTACTGTTACTTTTTAAATAAATCCAAGTTCAAACGTTATTATACTATGTGAGTGTTTTCATTCCTCACATGCAATACGAATCTTTCGCATGGCCTATGGTGGTATATCTATTAATGTGGAAGTCGTGCTGACCAATTCTTCCCCCCCACGGTTTGTGTGATGAAGACATCTGACTGGATAATACATCTAGACCTGTTGGTCACTAAGCCTCTTTGACCTGTATGGCATATGCTATTTCAGGCCACTACTTCCGGTAAGCCTCCATATTTTCTGGTGATGGTCCTGGCACTGTCTTCAAACTTCCGTGCACCTCTGGTCTTTTACGGTCCATTTATCTACCAGGCTACCGGGTTTAAAGCTTTTCTGCACGTACAAGAAAACACCTGCTCATCATTGCTTACGCACTGATATCACAGATTTTTTCTTTGGTGTTTTGGACTTTTTATTTGAAATTTGTTTTTGATGTTTATTTGAATTGAACACATATATGTATTATCATTTTGCTTACCAGTCACTGTCACATGTGCTCACGTGGCATTCTTTTGGTTCACATTGTAATTTTGTGATGTCATTTAATGCTTAGTTTTTTATATTGCTTATACTTAACAATAGCGCCACACTTCGAATTTTCTGTTGTTATTTTTGTCCCTGAGTCTACGGGTGTGTTGGCTGCTTCTTTAGTTTGCTTTTAGCGCAGCGCTGTACCACATTTTACAAATGTTAAAACATGTTACAACATAGAAAAACCCATAACAAAACAGTGATGTTGGGTGAGAAAATAACTGAGTCTGGACCAGTGTTTGGCTCTCACCACTATCAAAGGTGAAGTTTCTGCCTTTTGAGGGGTGCTCTGGTGTATATCTGGTGTGTGTACGTAGACTCTGCCTCAGCCCTTTTAATGGCTCACACCCTCTCCAATGTAAAGATAGAACAGAGGGTCCACTATTCAGATAATCCATGGAAATCTAGTTCTCTCTGGCCTTCAGAAATGGTCTTTGTTATCCATTAGAGACACCCCTCTCTCTAATCTCACCTAGGTTATATTCCTTGTAGACATCACCTCTTCAAGACAAGTATCAATATTTATTACTGCATTACTTCCCTTTCTTCTGGCTTTTGTTTTGGGGGGGGGGGGTATTTTGGTGTTTGCATTTCTTTTTAGGTATATTGATTATTATTTGGTGTTGATAGGACCTCTCTTTTTACTTAACTGATCTTTCTTTGCAGCAGCAGGGCTTCTCTTTAAAAAAGGGTGTTTTTGTTTCATGTGTGACTGACTGCATTTGTCTATGTGAATCCGAGTTACCCGGCAGATTTTTTTTATATACAAGTGCTATTTGACCAACTAATTAATTGAAATGGTCAGACTTTTAAGGTGAGTGGATGACAAATTGGGGTGTTCATGAAGAGATTGTTTGAACAACACAATGGCGTAAGTTTCTTCCATGCCACTGAGGAGGGGATTTATTGCACTTAGTATTGTGGGGAACTTGATTTTCATGTTACAACCAAAAACGTAAATGTATTTTATTGGGATGTTATATGATAGAACAACACAAAGTGGCAAATAATTGTGAAGTGGAAGGAAAATGATAAATGGTTTTCAACATTTTTTACAAATAAATATCTGAAAAGTGTGTTGTACATTTGTATTCAGCCCCTTTACTCTGATAGCCCTAACTAAAATCTAGTGGAACCTATTGCCTTCATAAGTCAATAGAGTCCACCTGTGTGTAATTTAATCTCAGTTTAAATACAGCTGTTCTGTGAAGCCCTCGGAAGTTTGTTAGAGAACTTTAGTGAACAAACAGTATTATGAAGGCCAAGGAACACACCAGACAGGTCATCGATAAAGTTGTGGAAAAGTTTAGAGCAGGGTTAGGTTATAAAAAAAATATGTCAAGCTTTTAACATCTCACAGGGCACTGTTCAAATCATCATTTGAAAATGGAAAGAGTATGGCAAAACTGCAAACCTATCAAGACATTGCCATTCACCTAAACTGACAGGCCGGGCAAGGAGAGCATTAATCAGAGAAGCACCCAAAGATCCACAGCTCAGGCGGAAGAATCTGTCCACAGGACAACTATTAGTTGTGCACTCCACAAATCTGGTCTTTATGAAAGAGTGGCAAGAAGAAAGCCATTGTTGAAAGAAAGTCATAAGAAGTCCCGTTTGCAGTTTGTGAGAAGCCATGTTGGGGACACAACAAACATCTGGAAGAAGGTGCCCTGGTCAGATGAGACCAAAATTCAACTTTTTGGCCTAAAAGCAAAACACAATGTGTGGCGGAAAACCATCACTGTACTGTACATCACCCTAAACACACCATCCCCACTGTGAAACATGGTGGTGGCATTATCATGTTGTGGGGATGCTTTTCTTCACCAGGGACAGGGAAGCTGGTCAGAGTTGATGGGAAGATGGATGGAGCCAAATACAGGGCAATCTTAGAAGAAAACCTGTTAGAGTCTGCAAAAGATGTGAGACTGGGGTGGAGGTTCACCTTCTAACAGGACAACAACCCTAAACACGCAGCCAGAGCTAACATGAAATGGTTTAGATCAAAGCGTTTTCATGTGTTAGAATGGCCCAGTCAAAGTCCAGACCCAAATCCAATTGAGAATCTGTGGCAAGACTTGAAAATTGCTGTTCACAGACACTCTCCATTCAATCTGACAAAGCTTGAGCTATTTTGCAAAGAAGAATGGGCAAAAATGTCACTCTCTAGAATATGCAAAGCTGGTAGAGACATCCCCAAAAAAGACTTGCAGCTGTAATTGCAGTGAAAGGAGGTTCTACAAAGTATTGACTCCGAGGGGGGCTGAATATAAATGTACCCCACACTTTTCACATATTTATTTGAAAAACATTTTGAAACCCTTTTATCATTTTCCTTCCACTTCACAATTATGCACCACATTGGACAAAATGTGGGAAATTTCAAGGGGTCTGAATACTTTTTCAGGGCACTGTATAAGGTGAGTGGATAACAAATTGGGACGTTCATGAAAAGATCATTTGAACAACACAAAGGAGCAAGCTTTTTCCATGTCACTGAGGAGGGGATTTATTGTACTTAGTATTGTGGGTCTTGTCTTGATTTTTACACTTTGCATGTGATTTAAGGGAATTTGATCATTTTGCACATTCTTTGGCACTTTTATTGTGGTATGATTTTTTTGAATGGTAAATCATTGGAGATCTATGTATTCATATTACAATGTTTCACGCTTTATTATTTGCACATTTAATATGTTTTGTGTAACAGTGATTATATTTATTATATTTAGCAATAATAATTAATAATGTATAATATTTTTGGGATTTATTTATATATTTTTCTGTTTTTATGTAGAGCTGTTTTTAGTGTGTACAATTTGAATACTTAACCTCTTAGCGGCGGTGCCTCCTGGCCCTTTTAAGAGGTTTATGATGCCAGGATGTGGGGCGTGGCTTAAAATTACATGACCGCCGTGATTGGCTGTCACAGTGGTCACATAGTTCGAAAACGTGTGATCAGGAGCTTTTGGTAAGGTGACGGTAACTGTGCGGGGTGCACTCGGCACAGGTGTATTGGCAAAAATTCATGGAATATGTGGCCCCTCGATGCTAAGGACCAGGTGTAGAGAGGCCGCATATTTGCATACGGCCGGCGCCAAGTAGTTAGCTTTTTTTTTTACATGTCTGACTAGAAGATCTTGGAAATGCAGAAATACCATATTATGGGGCCCTTATGAGTAAAAAATAAATATAAAACCTTGTGAGCTGCCACAATAACCCTGAAATAACCTAAATCACCATAAAAATATAAAATTAAACTATAATAAGCTGCTCGCACTTTCTACACTTCCCCAAAATGTGATGATAACAATATATATGACACAATGTGCAGCGCTAATAAAATAAACAAATACTAAATACAAATGCATAAAAAACTATATATAGCATCAATATATATAATGTGACATCCTATATATAAAAAAATGAAATATAAAGTGCTCATGCTCCGTGAGTCACACTCAGTCCTTATTGGAGTATAAAATTATTCAGCAAAAGTCCAAATAACTTTTGACATGTGATAATAGTGTCTTCATGCGATGTTCACATGACCCCCACCAGGCGTATCCTCACCTTAAAGGCTTAAATAATAAGCCTGTATTTTTATAACAATAGCCTGCAGCGATCCTCCTTTGTTTCCTTTATCCTATACAGATTTATGGAGTATTGGTATGGAGCACAAGGCACCTGCTCCTCTTGGTGATAGCCCAGCTCAAGAGCCACTATTTTCTCCTGGTGTGTTCCGAGACTCTCCTCATATATATTATATGCGAAAAATGACAGAGGCATTCAATAGCGTGATAACGTTTAAAAAAGATTTAATGCCAAAGAAAACTCCACATACATACAACTCACATTTCCAATAATTAAAAATGTCTGTAAAGTGCTATAGTGCTGAGGGGGGATAGAGTCACCTGTGGTCCGGTTCTGCAGCCCTGGTTTCACGGCATTTCCCCTGTTCTGTGCCTGCTCTGTAACACTTCCTAGTGCCTCCCTTTGTCAGCCGATCAAGCTTCGACCCCCACCAGGGTACACCTGGTAGGGGTCGTGTGCACACCGTATGAAGACACTATTATCACATGTCAAATGTTATTTGGACTTTTGCTGAATAATTTTTTACTCCAATAAGGACTGAGTGTGACTCCCGGAGCACGAGCACTTTATATTTCATTATTTTATATATAGGATGTCACGTTATATATATTGATGCTATACAGTATATAGTTTTTATGCATTTGTATTTAGTATTTGTTTGGTATTTTATTAGCGCTGCACATTGTGTCATATACCTTTATGAGTAAGAACATCCATTGCAAAACATATTAAAGTGATATTAAAGGCAAAAACAAAAAAAAAGCATGTCATACTTACCTGCTCCTGGCCACTCCCCCCCGTTGAGTGCCCCCCAGAGCAAGCAGGTTGCAATTGGGGCACCCAAGCAGACAAACTCCCAAGCCGCTGGTCTGTGTGTCCATTCAGAAATGGAACTGCAGCTCATCCCCACCCCTCTCTCTCCTCATTAGCTTACTGACCGTGATTGACAGCAGCAGGAGCCTATGGCTCACCCAATGAAGAGGGAGAGTACTGATTCTCTCCTGCACATCACTGGATGGAGAAGGAGCTCAGGTAAGCACTAAGGGAGTCTGAAAACAGAAGGTTTTTTTACCTTCATGCATATATATATGCATGAAGATAAAAACAACCTTCAGCCTCTAGAACCACTTTAAGCTAACATAATTCTAATGTTTCATGTCTTGTTCAGAATAAAACATGATTGATCAATGAGCACCTGGAACCTGTTTTTACCTTTGGAAGTTTTCATATCAGGATCATATCAGGATCTGGCAAGGTGGAGACAATTTTTTATTAGATCCTATAAAGAAAGTAAAATTAGGTCAACTTACCACTTAAAATGGGAATTTACATGCTCTCATCAACTTTAAAGTGGAGTTCCACCCAAAAGTGGAACTCCTGCTTTAAGTACTTCTAACCCCCTGACAAGACACATTTGGCATGTAATTTTTTTTTTTTGGGGGGGGGAGCGAGTACCTGGTTTTGACAGGTACCCAGCTCCCACTTCCACTCCAGGCCACCTAGGCGACTCCTGCTCTCCACCTAGGCAGCCCCTCCCTCCCTGCAATCTTCTGGGACATGTCACAGGTCCCAGAAGATTGCACATCCATTGGCGATGCACAGCGCAACTCGCGCATCCGTAGTGCTCACCCGGCTGGGAAGCCGCAAGCTGTCACAGCTGGGTGCCCACAGTAGTAATTCCGGCACCGCGGAGTGGTAGGGGAGAGGAGCGAGGGTTCGTGCGCCCCCATCGTTGGACCATCGGACAGGTAAGTGTGTGTTTATTAAAAGTCATCAGCTATTTTGTAGCCGCTGACTTTTAATAAACAAAGAACCAGGTGATTTAAATAGTATTAAATATTAATGAATGAATTTAGAATACACCAACAAAATGTGTTTATTAATTTAGACAGAATCATCTACATACAATATAATTAAAGTGACCCTAAAATAATGACATTACAATCAGCCTATAAAACATCTTTCTGGAAGGTGGTGAGCGAAATATTCCCTCTCTTGAAGAGTGATAGGTGTCTCTGGTATCTGACAGTTTAGGATGTTTTGGATACTTAGTAGACATAAGTATTACATGTCCAAATTTAACAGTGTTCATTCTCAATACACTAGCAAAATATAAAAATTACAATAATATAGATAATGGTATAACTATTGGTAACCTAGTGCTTGATCCATACATATTAGTGGATAACTATTTTTGTATTCAGGTCAGGTCTGAACAGAATTATGTAACATCTTGGGAAAAATATACAGCCAAGAAGTCCAATACTTGAGGTTATTATTGCAAAAACCTCCACAGCCACCATGTATTTCCCTCTGGTGCTCAGATAGGCTGGGATCATGGCAATCCAGACACTGCAGAACACCAGCATGCTGAAGGTGATGTACTTGGCCTCATTAAAAATGTCTGGCAATGTCCTGGCTATAAAAGCTATAATGAAACTCACAGCTGCCAGAATCCCCATATATCCCAGGACAGAGTAGAAGCCGATAACTGAACCCTCATTACACTGAATGATGATCTTCCCCTGATAAGAAAGAGTGTCTTGATCCTGGAAGGGGGGTGAAATAGACAACCAAGTGATACAGATTATTACTTGAACCAGTGAGAAGACACAAATGATAAAATTGGGCAGTTTGGCTCCCATCCATTTCCTCCAGGGACTCCCAGGTTTGGTGGCTTTAAAAGCAATACACACCATGATACTTTTGGCAAGTAGAGAAGAGACAGCAACTGAGAAGATGACACCAAAAGAGGTTACACGCAGCATGCAGGTTACATCTACTGGTTGGCTGAGGAACAAGAAGACACAGAGGAAGCTCAGCATGATGGAGACCAGGAGAAGATAGCTCAGGTTCCGGTTATTAGCTTTAACAATGGGGGTGTCCTGGTAATGTATAAATATCCCCAATATTAAGCCAGTCAGAAGACAACAGAGGATGGAGACAGCTGAAAATACTGCAACAATGGTATCATCAGTGTAGGAGAGAAATTCTACCAATTTTGGAACACACCGATCCTTCTTCTCATTTGGCCATTCTTCATCAGGACATTTCATGCAGTTTTCACTGTCTGCAGGAAGAAAAATACAAACATAATGAGTATCTGGGTCAGAGCTTCTGAGAAAACAACTTGTCTTGTGTTGCATCACAGCTAGCAGTTGAATTTTCATCAAGGCTGTATGAGAAAGAAAATATATAATATTATATATTTTAACAAAAAGACATGTATGGCTCAATGTTGGGCAATAGCAGAGACAGCTGCTGTAAGAAGAGACCTCCATAAGGAGAATAAGGACAGACACTTTGTTCAAAAATCTTAAAAAGATACCAAACAGAAAATTGTTAATTGCCGTTTTCATTCAAATAAATAATATATACAGTAAGATGCCTTTGTATGTTGTTGTTTTTTTTTTATTTTTTAATCCTGTACATCCCTTAATCCTGCAAAGCTTTTCTGTGGTCACATGATATTTTCCTGTTCTTTGGCATCTGCAAGGAAAAAATCCTTAGGAGGGGCTTCTGTTACTCCACTGATGTATTCTATCTACAGTGTGAGTCTGTGTTTGGGCAGCCCTGATTGGTGTTGTGTCAGTCACATGACTAAAGAAACCAGACCTTTCAGGTCTGGTATAGATTTTTGGGGGGAACCCCACACCATTTTTTTTTTAATTTTGGAGCGGAGTTCCCCTTAATATCCATACCAGACCTGAAGGGCCTGGTAATGGAATTTTGGAGGACCCCCATGCATTTTTAATTTTTTTTTTTCAATGACTTTCAATGACTTTTATGTGTATTGTCGGGACCGACAATTCATTAACAGGCGGCACTAGCGCTAGCACTTTTAAATTACTTTTTTTTTCCTTTAGAAATGTAATTTTGCTCTCGGACTATTATAAACACGGGAAACATGCGTTACTTTACAGGCATACTATAGACACCCCCAGGTGCGAAATTTAAAGGAATATTTCACTTTTATTGTTTCACTTTAAGCATTATTAAAATCACTGCTCCTGAAAAAAACGGACGTTTTTAAAACTTTTGCATTGATACATGTCCCCTGAGGCAGGACACGGGTCCCCAAACACTTTTATAACAATAACTTGCATATTAACCTTTAAAATTAGCACTTTTGATTTTTCATGTTCGTGTCCCATAGACTTTAACGGTGTTTGCGTGTTCAAACAAATTTTTTCCTGTTCGCATGTTCTGGATGCGAACCGAACAGGGGGGTGTTCGGCCCATCCCTAATCACAATATGTGTCAAAAAGTCTATCCAGTGTGGATAATCCTAGAGTGCTAGATGCTCACCAGAATGTGAAAACCTCTATCAATGTATGACATCCAGTAGAATCCACCAAAAATTGTGAAAGAGATCCAGTGCTCATGAGCCTCCATCCAAACTATGCACTCACTAGACTTCATATATAAAACAGCTTCAATCAATATCCCTTAGCAGGCACTCCTCATCATTTCATGTGAACACTATGATCTCCTTCCAGAATTGAGATATAAACCAGCTCCAAACAATATCCCTTAGCAGGCACTTCTCATCATTTGACTGAAGTATCAGCGAGCTGTGTGTAAAAAGGTAACCAAGCAGGAGCCCAAAAGCTCTTGTACGATGTAGCAATTTGTTATACAACTTTAATATTACATTACACTTTATGCTGCAACATTAAAACATAAAAAAACAGAAACAGCCAAACTACAATAGTGGCTGCCGCTTCAGACACGTACAGTAGACGCGGTCGCGTGACGTCAGCACGTAGGCCACTCCTGACGCATTTCCTGCGCACACACATTATCAAGGGATACGTCTCCTTGCTGACATCAATGTGTGGCCTCTTTAAATATCTTTCTCCACTACACAGGAAATAACCCAAAAATGAGTGATGTGCCAGAAATATTCAAACAGCCATTTTAACGGAGGTAAACTGTGTCAATAATAGAGATAAAGATAATTATTCAGCCATCAAGATAAAAAAACAAAAAGGAGCCCAAATTCATAGTCTCTTAGAACATAAATGGACATCCCAAACTGATCTTACTCATTTGTTTTTAAGAAAGGATGGTTACTTGTATTTGTGCGTTACTGAAATAAATCCATATAGCAATAAAAAAAGTCCAGATAGAGCTAGCTATTTAGAAGGCTAGTGCATAACAACCAAAGAAATACATCTAATAAACATCTAATATATATTAATATAAAAAAACACAATATGATTTTTTTACTGAACTGGCATAAACCATAAAGAAAGAAATAATGCATAAATTATATTTAGCTAGTATCATAAAAAAACTGATATCCAGATCGAAATTTAATCCTAGAAGGACAAAGTATCCATTTCATAAATTCAGTGGGTTTCTAATTTGAACACTTCTCTTCTGGGGTTACAGCTCCTCCAATATGGGTTGACTACATCAATGCCTACACATTTCAGAAGACCGGCATCTCTGTGATGAAATTTCCTAAAATCGGCTGACAGGTTATGCTCCCTAAAGCCCCTTTTAATATTATATACGTGTCCGCACAGGCGGTCCCTCAGTCGCATAATAGTTCTACCAATATATTGTTTTTGACAGGGACATTCCAAAAGGTATACTACTGATTTAGGGGTTCAAGTTATTTATGGTTTAATAGTATCATTCTTTTCTGTGGATCTGGAGAAGTTAGAGATTTTTACCTTCCATACACCAGTCTCCCTACGGGCTACACATTTATTGCATGGGAAAAAGTCTTGCAGGTCATTAAACAAGGAGATTGTATTTGGAGGGTCAACCACATTTTAGTGCTAATTTATCCCATAAATGAGGTGCTCTTTTGAACACCACTTGCGGTTGTTCTTCTAGAGTAGGACCAAGAATGGGGTCATTATCTAAAATACCCCAGTGTTTTTTAATTATCTTTTAATTTGAAAGTGCTGGATCGAAACATTTGTGATGAAGGGACAACCCATATAGGGGGACACTTTAGGTTGAATATCAAGTAACAGATTACGTTCCATGTTAGCAACTAGAGTTGGGCAAAGGATTCAGACCTAGCAAAAGTTCAGCCCGAACATCGCCTGTTCGCCCGTTCAGCAAACACCCGTATTTGCAGTGTGCCCCTGCGGGATGTTCGCCTGTCGAGCACCCCACAATGCACTGCGCGCTGCACACTTTTTTTTAATAAAGGACTTGTCAAAACCTGTGTACTGTTTTTATTTATTTTTTAAATGTTTTGGTGAATGAGTAGGGGTACAATGTACCCCATATTCATTCACATAGGTTGGGGTCAGGATCTGGGGACCCCCTTGTTACATAGTTAGTCAGGTTGAAAAAATACACAAGTCTATCTAGTTCAACCAAAAAAAAAATCATACTATCCCATATACACAATACTTCACTCCCAGTTGATCCAGAGGAAGGAGAAAAACCCCAGCAAAGCATGCTCCAATTTGCTGCAGAAGGGGAAAAAATTCCTTCCTGGTCCCCCGAGAGGCAATCGGATTTTCCCTGGATCAACTTTACCGATAAATGTCAGTACCCAGTTATATTATGTACATTTAGGAAGGAATTCAGGCCTTTTTTAAAGCAATCTACTGAGCTAGCCAGAACCACATCTGGAGGGGGTCTGTTCCACATTTTCACAGCTCTTACTGTGAAGAAACATTTCCGCCTTTGGAAATTAAATATTTTTTCCTCTAGACATAAGTGCCCCCTTGTCCACTGTGATGATCTTAACTCCAAGTTCACTATATGGACCATGTATTTATACATTTTGATCATATCCCCCTTAATCTCCTCTTCTTAAGAGAGAATAAATTCAGTTCCTCTAATCTTTCCTCATAGCTGAGCTCCTCCATGTCTCTTATCAGTTTGGTTGCCCTTCTCTACACTTTCTCCAGTTCCCCGATATCCTTTTTGAGAACTGATGCCCAAAACTGAACTGAATATTCCAGATGAGGCCCTACTAATGATTTGAACAGGGGCAAACGTATATCTCGCTCTCTGGAGTCCATACAATACCTCTCTTAATACAAGAAAGGACTTTGCTCGCTTTGGAAACTGCAGCTTGGAATTGCAGACTATTATTGAGCTTATGATCTACCAAAACCCCCAGATTCCTATCCACTATGCATTCCCCCAGTTGTACTCCCCCTAGTATGTATGATGCATGCATATTCTTATCCCCCAAGTGCATAACTTTACATTTATCAACATTAAACCTCATTTGTCACTTAGTTGCCCAATTAGACAGTGCATTGAGGTCAGCTTGTAAATTGGAGACATCCTGTAAGGACGTTATTCCACTGCATAACTTGGTGTCATCTGCAAATAAATAAATGGTACTTTTAATCCCAGACCACATATCATTTATAAAAATATTAAAAAGTAAGAGTCCCAACACTGAACTTTGGGGTACACCACTGCAGTGATAACCTTAGACCAGAGTATGAATCATTAACCACTACTCTCTGAATTATGTCTTTTAGCCAGTTTTCTATACATTTACAAACTGATCTTTCCAAGCCTGTAGACCAGAGATCCTCAAACTACGGCCCTTCAGCTGTTGCGGAACTACACATCCCATGAGGCATTGTAAAACACTGACATTCACAGACATGACTAGGCATGATGGGAATTGTAGTTCCTGAACAACTGGAGGGCTGTAGTTTGAAGACCCCTGCTGTAGACTTTACCTTACATAATAGCCATGTGTGGGGAACTGTGTCAAATGCTTTTGCAAATTCCAAGTATACCACGTCCACAGCCACACCTCTGTCCAAGGTTTTACTTACCTCTTCATAAAAGAAATCAGATTTGTCTGACAACTTCTGTCTTTCATGAATCCATGCTGTCTGTTGCTTAAAATATTTTTTCCAGCAAGAACACGTCTATGTGGTCTTTTATTACACTCTCCAGTATCTTCCCGACTATAGAAGTCAAACTAACAGGTCTATAGTTACTTCGTAAAGACTTTGATCCCTTTTTAAATATGGGCACCACAATGGCTCTATGCCAATCCAGTGGTACCATTCCAGTTATTAATGAATTGTAAATAATTAGTGCGCTATTTTCAAAACCAACAAAATGATATAAAATTGTCACAGTGCAAACTTAACTGTATAGATATAGTGCAAATGTGCACGCCAAAAACTCCACATGAGTTAAATCAATACCTTCATACGTGTTATAAAATACCAGAAAAAAAAAATATATATATATATAAATACATATATATATATATATATATATATACATATATACATATATATATATATATATATATATATACATATATATATACATATATATATATATACATATATACATATATATATATATATACATATATATATATATATATATATATATATATATATATATATATATATACATATATATATATATATATATATATATATATATATATATATATATATATATACATATATACATATATATATATACATATATATATATATATATATATATACATATATATATATATATATATATATATATATATATATATATATATATATATATATATATATATATATATATATATATATATATATATATATATATATATATATATATATATATATATATATATATATATATGTGTGTAAATCTCGTGAATATGCTGGCTGGTGAAAAAATAAATGCGAAGTGCACTGCTGATGAATATTTAATAGATCTTGGTACACAGATTACTATTGTAAGAAAAAACTAGGTAAAACTACATATACAGTAAACAAAATGGTGAAAAAATGTAGCGCATGAACAAAATATACATAAATATCGTGATATTAATGTGAAAAAGATGAAATTCATATAAAAGTCAATCAACCAAATCAATGTTGAACAAAAATAATTGCCTATATCCAAAATGGAAAAGGCAAGTGAATGTCCTGCTGTGTCTAAACAGAATGTACAGCCACAGAATGGTGTAGATCCCAAAATGATGGAAATGGGTATGTAGATCCGTCCGTGGCAACGTCATGGAGGAAAAACACCAGCAACTGGATGGTAGGTATATGCTCTTTCCAGATCTGGTGGACTCTATTTTCAACGACATAGAGTCATCAAGGCAGTGTGCCACACATGGCAGGTGTGTCGATGTCCAGGTGGATGAAACCTCTAAGATGGATTCCAGGGGTACTCCTAGGACCTTCCAAATCGACCGTCACTTCAGGACCTCCGGAATGGAATCTTGCAGGGTGGGTTTAGCCAGATGGAATGCCCACTCATACCAGAAGGTTATTTGGAGAAAAAATATTGCAAACAAAGATGGCGGCAGCAAGCCATGTGCTTTCATCTGTAGACCAAAAGTATATACATATGTCGATCAGTTCTAGCAATCAGTGGTATAGATAGGGAAAGAAACCTCCGCCTTTCAAAGTCCTCTTTCACTTTAGTAGTATGCTTCTCTCACTCCCCACAATTAGGTAGCTGCTACAGTTGTCATAGGTAATTGATCTCAAATGAGAAGAAAGAGAAACAAACTCATTGCACAACACTGTGGCAAACAGACTGTTTTGGTAAATGTCAACAGGTTCACTCACATGTATCCAGCTATTTCTGAGCATGTAAAATCAGTCAGGCTTCGTAGGCTCAGGCGTGCTTCTCCTCACTTCATCTTCGTGCTATCCCGAGCATCGGAGTGACGTCACTGGCTCCTCCTCCCGATGCGTTGCATCACAGGTCATGTGACTTTCTCAAGGGAATCTGGCCTTGTGACAGTCGTGGAGGATTTTAAATAGCCCAGCGGAGCATCCAAGTTGCCATAGTGGTATGGAATTTATTGTTGCCAACATTTTTATGGCTAAACGGGAAGAAGAAATACTGTATTCAAATTTTCCTACACAACTGGTTTTATTTAAAAGATATATAGATGACTGCTTTGTTATATGGAGAAGAGACCAGGATAGTCTCAGCCATTTCTTTGAAAAATTAAACGACAACCAAAAAAACATCAAGCTTTCGTTTGAGATCAGTAGTAAGAGTATTCAATTCCTGGACCTAGAAATAACATTAGAAAAAGAAGGTCTCACAACAAAGATGTTTTTCAAACCATTTGAAAGGAATAGCTATATCCCAACAGACAGTTGTCATTTTAGCCCATGGCTTATCAATATTCCAAAGGGGCAAATAATAAGAATCAGAAGGAATTGTAGTAGCCCAAGTGTTTACCTAGAGCAGGCCAACTCCATTGAGAAGAAGTTTATTGAAAAAGGGTACAATGAGGACTTTATACAAGAAAAAATACAGGAAGTATTAAAATTACCTAGGGAATCCCTTGTACAGGATAAAAAGAAGATAAAAGAAGATCGTGGAGAAATCCCTTTGGTTCTCAACTACAGTATCCAGCACAAAAAAATTGAACACATATTTAAAAAGCATTGGCCACTTCTACAAGCCGACAATCAGCTAAACAAAATACTACCAGAAAAACCTTGTTTGATTTACATAAAAGCCCCGACATTGAGGGACATGATAGTAAAAAATGTCCCAGACCCTCCTACAAAAAATCTGAATTTTTCGTTTTTTCAGGGAAAGGGGTTTTTTCCCTGCAGGAAATGTTATGCCTGAATAAATACCAACCAAAAGGGATTAAAGTGCAGTAAATTCATATCCAATACTACTAAAAAAGAATATGAAAGAAGGAGTCGTGTACATGCTCGAGTGTTCGTGTTCCTTACAATATATTGAAAGAACAAAACGACCATTATGGAAAAGATTAAGAGAACACGTACAAAACATCAAAGCAGGTTTCCCCAAACACAGTGTTTCCCGACATTTTTCTGAACACCATGAAAAAAACCCCAGAGATTTAAAATTTTGGGCCATTGAGAAATATAAGCCACATTGGAGGGGGAGTCACAAAGTAAGGGAATTAAGAAAAAGTGAATCAAGATAGATATATGAAATCAAGAGTTTTGCGCCAGCAGGACTAAATATTGAATTTGATTTAAACTGCTTCATATCCAATTTTTAAAGATATTATTGAAGGAAAGGGGAGTTTAAATAATGAGCGTTATATCTAACCATATATCTCTCAGGATAGCCATTTAAGCCATTGCTTATTAAAGATTTGATAGAGACCATATAATTTCCTACATGTGTATTTTATTAAAGAGGGAGTCCACCTAAACCGCCTAAAAAAAATATTAAAAGCCAGCAGCTACAAATACTGCAGCTGCTGACTTTTAATAAATGGCCACTTACCTGTCCCAGGGTCCAGCGAAGTGGCAGCCGACGCCGAGAACCCGCTCGGTTCTCTGCAGCTGCCGCCGCCATCCTAGTTCAGGGAATCAGGAAGTGAAGCAATGCAACTTCACTTCCCGGTTCCCTACTGTGCATGCGCGAGTCGCGCTGCACATCGTAACTGGTCCCCGCTATCTCCTGGGACCTGTGTGTTTCCCAGGAGACAGCGCGGAGGGACAGGAAGAGGCATAGACTCCCATGGGAGTCTATGCCGGAAGTGGGTGCAAATACCTGTCTTAGACAGGTATCTGCACCCCCCTCCCCCCTGAAAGGTGCCAAATGTGACACCGGAGGGGGGGAGGGTTCCGAAAAGCGGAAGTTACATTTTTGTGTGGAACTCCGCTTTAAGATTTTATTTGTTTTTATATTCATTTTAATGCTTTTTATATTTATTTTAATTTTTTTTTCTTTACATATCAAATATTAAAAATCTTTTTTATTTAGTTATTATATATGTAATAATTTGGTAAACCTGCGTTTATACCTCCATATACCTTTTAAACTGAACATTGACTGACTGCTCAAATGCATATTTGGTAAACCTGCGTTTATACCTCCACATACCTTTTAAACTGAACATTGACTGACTGCTCAAATGCATATTTGGTAAATCTGTTTGTCACCACTGTTTAAACTCCATCTGTAGCCATGCTCACATTATTTCAATGTTTATTTAGCCATTAGGTCTTACCTAAATTATGGGTTCCCTTATCTTTACAATTGTAGCCTTTTAGTCCCCTTGCAGTTTGATTGTGGTGTGAAAGTTATGCTCTGCTAGCTGTGTTCCTAATATGCCCTCTTAATTGATTAATTGCCAGATTCTATCCACACCCAACACACAGTATAAAAACAAGGCCTTCCTTACGGGGGAACATACAGGGGGCTGCACATACAGGGGGTTCTTCCAAAGAAGTGGGGTTCTTTAAATAAGTGGCACTTCTGCTCTTGCACTTCAGCGATTTGCACTATGCAAACTACAACAGACATCAGATGACCTCTTTTCCAAATGATCTCACCTTCCTCTCTGAAACATGCTCTCTTTACCTCTCCTCCTTTTCACAATTGCTGCCTCTCTCCTCAAACTCTCTTTTCTTGACCCCTCTGCTCCACCCCACAATCTGTACATATCACCCTTACTTCTCCCCTCCCCCTATTACTGCACTCATCACCTCTTTCTAACTCTAAGCCCACTTGCTAACAAATCCCCCAGGATACTGAAGCATGTCCCCTCATACAAATCATATTCTCATATTACCTCCCTTACTCTTCTGCTTCTCCTAACCGCTGGAGATATTTCCCCAAACCCTGGGCCTCCCTTATTTAACTGTGCCCAACACACCCATCACCCTACACCCTCTGGCAGTAGTCGCAATCTACGCAATTTAGTCTTTGTTCTTCCCAACACCAGCCTCACTCTCTCCTGCGCCCTCTGGAATGCCCGCTCTGTCTGCAACAAACTCACTACTGTTCATGACCTCTTTGTCACTAATTCCTTCAATCTACTTGCTCTCACCAAAACCTGGCTCCACAAATATGACACATCTGCTCCTGCTTGCCTATCCCAGGGTGGCCTTCACTGGACTCACTCCCCTAGGCCTAATGGATGCAAGGGAGGTGGAGTGGGATTCCTCCTATCCCCCCAGAGCACCTTCCAGGTTATTCACTCTCCTCCCTTTTTTCTCTCTCATCATTTGAAGCCCACTGTATACGTCTATTCTCTCCTACTTCCCTAAGAATTGCTGTTATCTACCGGCCCCCTGGACCATTATCAACTTTCCTTGATGAGTTTTCTGCCTGGCTACCCTACTTCCTGTCTTCAGAAATTCCCACAATCCTTCTCGGTGATTTCAACATCCCTGCTAATACAAACACTCCTGCTACTTCTAAACTTCTTAGTCTAACCTCTTCATTTGACCTAAAACAATGGGTACAGGCTTCTACTCACTATAATGGCAACACCCTTGACCTTGTATTCTCCTACCTATGCACTCCATGCAACTTTTCAAACAATCCTTTTCCTCTCTCCGACCATCACCTTATTAGTTTCTCCCTCCCCCTGTCTTCCACCACATTTCCCTCCAATCACCTAACCATCACCCATAGAAATTTTCGCAACTTCAACCCCTCTCTCCTCTATTTTGCTACTGACCACCTCTATGACAAAATCTCTCCCCTGTCCTGCCCCAACCAAGCCATGTCCATCTACAATAAATCCCTGTCCTCCACCCTGGACAAGCTCGCTCCCTTCACTACATGCAGAATCAGGCCTCGACCCCTACAACCCTGGCAAACAGATGACACTAAAAGTCTCAAAAAACGTAGTCGCGCTCTTGAGCGTCTGTGGCACAAGACTACGTTTCTCAAAGACTTCAACCAATAAAATCTGCCCTCCAAAAATACTATTCTTTCCTCCACACTGCCAAGCAAACCTATTTTACAGCTCTTATTAACACATTCTCATCTAGTCCCCGTAAACTCTTCTCTACCTTCAACTCTCTACTTTGTCCTCCTCCGCCTCCACCCACTGACTCACTCACTGCCCAGGAGATCGCTAATCACTTCAAAAACAAGATACAATCCGCGATGAAATCTCCGCTCTACAGGTATCTCCCCCAGCTAAGACCCCATGTCAACAGGTACAACTGACACTCCCCCTATTCAAATCTGCTACTACAGACGAAGTTGCTAAACTCCTTTCAATCGCCCACCTAACCACCTGTCCCCTGGACCCTATTCCCTCTCATATGCTACGGTCGCCTTCTGACTCTATCCTACACTCTCTAACCCACATCTTCATTCTCTCCCTAACCTCTGGCGTCTTCCCCAATGCTCTAATACATCCACTGGTCTCCCCCATACTTAAAAAGCCATCCTTGGACCCTACCAATCTTAACAACCTACGCCCTATCTCCTTGCTCCCCTTTTCCTCTAAACTCCTTGAACGCCTGGTTTACAACCAACTGAGTGACCACCTCATTAAAAACAACCTTCTTGATCCCCTTCAATCTGGATTTCGCCCTCAACACTCCACAGAAACTGCTCTTTTAAAACTCACAAATGACCTACTAACTGCAAAAACCAACGGACACAAAAAACTTTACTCCCTTGGTCTCCATGACTGTGCTCTTCAGTGGCTCTCATCCTACCTATCCCAACGCACCTTCAGTGTCACTTACTATTCTACTTCCTCCACTCCTCTTCCCTTCTCTGTCGGGGTCCCACAAGGTTCTGTTCTTGGACCTCTTTTATTTTCAATCTACACCTCTTCCCTGGGTCAGCTGATAGCCTCTCACGGCTTTCAATATCATTTCTACGCTGACGACACACAAATATATCTCTCCACCCCTCAACTCACTCCATCAGTCTCCTCACGCATCACTAACTTACTAACAGACATATCTGTATGGATGTCACACCACTTCCTCAAACTCAACTTGTCCAAAACTGAGCCTATAATATTTCCTCCCTCATGTGCCTCTTCCCCTGACTTGTCTGTCAAGAGCAATGGCACAACCATCCACCCGTCCCCACATGTCAGGGTACTAGGTGTTATCCTGGATTCTGAACTCTCCTTTCGGCCCCACATCCAATCACTTTCCAAAGCTTGCCGCCTCAACCTCCGCAACATCTCTAAACTACGTCCCTTTCTAACCAACGAAACCATAAAGCTCCTGATTCACTCCCTGGTTATCTCTCGCCTTGACTACTGCAACTCCCTCCTCATTGGCTTACCTTTAAATAGACTATCCCCCCTTCAGTCCATCATGAATGCTGCTGCCAGACTCATCCACCTTACAAACCGCTCAGTGTCTGCTACCCCCCTCTGCCAATCCCTCCATTGGCTGCCACTCGCCCAACTAATTAAATTCAAAATACTAACAATAAGTTACAAAGCCATCCACAATTCTGCCCCCAGCTACGTCACTAGCCTAGTCTCAAAATACCAACCTAATCGCCCTCTCCGTTCCTCCCAGGACCTCCGGCTATCTAGATCCCTCATCACCTCCTCCCATATCCGCCTCCAGGACTTCTCCCGAGCCTCGCCCATCCTCTGGAATTCCCTACCTCAATCTGTCAGACTGTCTCCAAATTTATCCACATTTATGCGATCCCTGAAAACTTTCCTCTTCAGAGAAGCCTATCCTGCCTCCATCTAACAACTGCACTATTTTCGCCATTCACTCATCCCCCACAGCTATTACACTTTTGTATAACTTGACCCTCCCTCCTAGATTGTAAGCTCTAACGAGTAGGGCCCTCTGATTCCTCCTGTATTGAATTGTATTGTGCTTGTACTGTCCTCCCTAATGTTGTAAAGCGCTGCGTAAACTGTTGGCGCTATATAAATCCTGTATTATAATAATAATAATAATAATAATTTAAGTGGTAATCTATAATCATATGTCACTCGTTTGGATTTGTATTTATATTATTAAAATTATATCAGTAAGCTACACCATGCTGAGCAACCTGAAGCGTGTAATAACATGATGTCACGATAAATTTCATATCACTATGGCAACTTGGATGCTCCGCTGGGCTATTTAAAATCCTCCACGACTGTCACAAGGCCAGATTCCCTTGAGAAAGTCACATGACCTGTGACACAATGTGTCGGGAGGAGGAGCCAGTGACGTCACTCCGAAGCTCGGGATAGCACGGAGGTGAGGAGAAGCACGCCTGAGTCTGTGAAGCCTGACTGATTTTACACGCTCAGAAATAGCTGGATACATGTGAGTGAATCTGTTGACACCGTTTGCCACAGTGTTGCGCAATGAGTTTGTTTCTCTTTCTTCTCATTTGAGATCAATTACTTATGACAACAGTAGCAGCTACCTAATTGTGGGGAGTGAGAGAAGGATACTACTAAAGTGAAAGAGGACTTTGAAAGGCGGAGGGTTCTTTCCCTATCTATACTACTGATTGCTAGAACTGATCGACATATGTATATGTAGTTTTACCTAGTTTTTTCTTACAATAGTAATCTGTGTACCAAGATCTATTCAATATTCATCAGCAGTGCACTTTGCATCTATTTTTTCACCAGCCAGCATATTCACGAGATTTACACATATATATATATATTTTTTTTTGTTTTTCTGGTATTTTATAACACGTATGAAGGTATTGATTTAACTCATTATCAGCATGTGGAATTTTTGGCATGCACATTTGCACTATATCTATACAGTTAAGTTTGCACTGTGACAATTTTATATCATTTTGTTGGTTTTGAAAATAGCGTACTAATTATTTACAATTCATTTATGTTTTTTTTTAGTGTGGGAGCACTTATATTGGTTGCAGCTGTTTTTTAAAAGGATCATTTAATCTTTTTGGAAAGGCTATTTTTGTTGAAAAGATAGTCCACAACCGTTTTAACCGTATCAGCGCTCAAGTAATTCTTAATTTTATTCCAGTTATTAACGAGTCCCTAAAAATAGAAACAATGGCTTTGAAATGACAGAGCTCAATTCTTTTAGGTTCCGTGGGTGGATGCCATCAGGTCCAGGTGCTTTATCCACCTTTATTCTGTCTAAATATTTCTGGACCATATCACTTTTGAGCCATTGTGGATCATTTGGGCCGTGTCACTACTACCCCCATTATGGAGAGGAGCTCCCCCATGCTCCTTTGTATACACAGAGCTGAAGAAAATATTTAATAAATTTAAAGAATTTTTGGGGGTTATTATTATTATTATTATTATACAGGATTAATATAGAGCCAAAAGTTTGCACAGTGCTTTACAACATGAGGGCAGACAGTACACTTACAATACAAATCAATACAAGAGGGATCAGAGGGCCCTGCTCATTAGAGCTTACAATGTAGAAGGGAGGGTCAAGTGGAAACAGAAAAGGGAATAATTGTGGGGGATGAGCTGATTGAAAAAATGAAAATACAGTTGTTAGGTGTGGGTAGGGTAGGCTTCTCTGAAGAGAAGGGTTTTCAAGGATCATCTAAAAGCTAATAAAGTAGGAGATAAGCAGACAGATTGGGGTAGGGCATTCCATAGGATTGGAGAGGCTTTGGAAAAGTCCTGGAGGCGAGCATGGGAGAAGCTGACGAGGGAGCTAGAGAGCAGGAGGTTTTGAGAGGAACGAAGAGAACTAGTAGGTTGGTATTTAGAGACTAAGCTAGAATTAGAATGTTAGAATTTAGAATTTAATTCTTTGGCCGAGCGGAAGCCAGTTAAGGGATTGACAGAGAGGAGTGGCAGACACAGAGCGATTGGTAAGGTGGATGAGTCTGGCAGCAGCATTCATGGTGGATTGAAGAGGTGATAGACTATGAAGAGGTAAACCAATGAGAAGGGAGTTGCAGTAGTCGAGGCTAGAGATGACCAGTGAGTGAATTAAGAGCTTTGTTGTGTCATTGGTTAGAAAGGGGTGTATTTTGGAGATGTTGCGGAGGTTGAGATTTGGACAGTGATTGGACGTTGTGCTTAAAGGAGAGTTCAGAGTCCAGGACTACACCTAGAACCTTGGCATGTGGCGATGGGCTTATAGTTGTGCCATTGATTTTCACAGAGAGATCAGGGGAAGGGGCATATTGGGAGGAAAAAATTATAAGTTCTGTTTTGGATAGATTGAGTTTGAGGAAGTGGTGTGACATCCAGACTGATATATCTGATAGTAAATTAGTGATTAGACAGAGGAAGTGAGCTGAGGGGTAGAGAAATAGATTTGGGTGTCGTCAGCGTAGAGGTGGTAAGAAATTCTGGAATTCTACAGAAAGTCATATAGGAACTGAAGCACCTGTGACCAATTAACCACTCCCCTTAATTAGTAGTCTGAAGGAAGGAAAGAAAAAAAAAGCTGTTTGGCTGCTTGCCGACCAGCCGCCTTCATTATACTGCGGCAGGTTGGAACGGCTGCACGAATCGCCGTACGTGTACGTCGGCTGCCTAAAGAGCTATAGGGGGTGGGAGTGCCACCGGAACCAATAAGCGTGGCCGGTGGCCACAATGTCTGCTGGTGGCCTGTGATCGCACCTTATGCCGCGTACACACGAGCGGACTTTACGGCAGACTTTGCCCGGCGGATGGGATTTCGTCAGACAATTCGATCGTGTGTGGGCTCCAGCGGACTTTGTTTTCTCAAAAGTTGGACGGACTTAGATTTGAAACATTTTTTAAATCGATCCGTCGAAATCGAGTCCGGTCGAAAAGTCCGCTCGTCTGTATGCTAGTTCGACGGACAGAAAGCCACGCTAGGGCAGCTATTGGCTACTGGCTATGAACTTCCTTGTTTTAGTCCGGTCGTACGTCATCACGTACGAATTCGACGGACTTTGGTGGATTGTGTGTAGGCAAGTCCGTTCATTCAGAAAGTCTGTCGTAAAGTCTGTCGAAAAGTCCGCCGAGCAAAGTCTGCCGTAAAGTCCGCTCGTGTGTACGCGGCATGGGGATCTGTCAATGTAAACAGATAGATCCCCGTTCTGTCAGGGAAGTATAGAGAGATCTGCTGTTCCTAGTAATTAGGAACAGCGATCTCTCTCTACTCCCTGTCAGTCCCCTCCCCCCACAGTTAGAAGCACCTCCCAGGGAACACTTGATCGCCCCTTAGTGTTAATCCCTTCCCTGCCAATGACATTTATACAGTAATCAGTGGCTATTTTTAGCTCTGATTGCTGTATAGATGTCAATGGTCCCAAAAAAGTGTCAAAAGTGTCCGATCTGTCCGCCGCAATGTCATAGTCCTGCTAAAAAGCGCTGATCGCCATTACTAGTAAAAAAATTAAAATGATAAGAATGCTATAAATATATCCCCTATTATGTAGACACTACACTATTTTGTGCAAACCTATCAATATATGCTTATTGTGATTTTTTGTTACCAAAAATATGTAGAAGAATACATGGTAGTAAACTGATGAAGAAATTCATTAAAAAAAATGGTATATTTATTATAGCAAAAAGTAAAAAATATTTTCTTTTCAAAATTGACGTATTTTTTTATTTATAGCGCAAAAAATGAAAACTGCAGAGGTGATCAATAGCTCTAAAAGAAAGCTATATTTGTGGGGAAAAAAAGGACATAAATTTTGTTTGTGTACAACATTGCATGACTGCGCAATTGTCAGTTAAAGCGACACAGTGCCGTATCGCAAAAAATGGCCTGGTCAGGAAGGGGGTAAATCCTTCCGTGGCTGAAGTGGTTAAAAAGTGACAGAAAAGGTGTTAAAAAGCTGCAATGAAAGACCCTAAAAAGAACCTAGAAATGCAAACACAGCAATCACCAGCAGTCAAAAGCAAAACTGTTTTTCACTCTCCACTCAAAGTTCCCACTCTTCAGGTTCCAACCAGCAAATCTATTTAAAGGGGGCTTCCAGATTCCAATAAGCCTGCAGACCCCCACAACCACCACCCAGGGTTATCGGGAAGAGGCCCTTGTCATCATCAACATGAGGACAAGGTGCTTTGGGGCGAGGGCAGAGGCCTCCCACCGAAAAGCACCCCCGTGTTAAGTGCATGTGGCCTGGAATGGTTCAGGAAGGGGGGGGGGGGGGGGGCGCTCGTTCATCACCCCTTTCCTGGCCTGCCGGACTGCATGCTCGGATAAGGGTCTGGTATGGATTTTGGGGGGCCCCCAAGAAAATAAAAAAAAAAATTGGGCCTGGTATTCATGGGGGGACCCTATGCCGCTTTTTTAAATTTTTTAACTGTTTTTTACATTTTTGATACTATCAATGTAATTTTTTTTTTTTTTTTAAGAATCATTTTTAACCACTTTAGGACCAGGCATTTTTTTCAAACTTGTTGTTTACAAGTTAAAATCATGTTTTTGCTAGAAAATTACTTAGAACCCCTAAATATTATATATTTTTTTCAGACACCCTAGATAATAAAATGGCTGTCGCTGCAACACTTTATGTCACACCGTATTGGCGCAGCGGTCTTACAAGTGTAATTTTTTGGGAAAAAAATTAAAATTTTTTGGATTAAAAAATAAGACAACAGTAAAGTTAGCCCAATTTTTTTTATATTGTGAAACATAATGGTATGCCGAGTAAATTGATACTCAACATGTCATGCTTTAAAATTGCACCGGCTCGTGGAATGGCGACAAACTTTGACCCTTAAAAATCTCCATAGGCGACGTTTAAAAATTTCTACAGGTTACCAGTTTTGAGTTACAGAGGAGATCTTTTGCTAGAATTATTGCTTTTGCTTTAACAATCACAGCAATACCTCACATGTGTGCTTTGAACATCGTTTTCATATGCGGGCGCGACTTACATATACGTTTGCTTCTGCGCACGAGCACGGCGGGATGGGGCACTTTACTTTTTTTTTTTCTTATTTATTTTACTTTTTTAACAGTGTCCTTTTAAAAAAAATGTGGGTCACTTTTATTCCTATTATAAGGAATGTAAACATCCCTTGTAATAGGGAAAAAAAGCATGACAGGACCTCTTTAATGTGAGATCTGGGGTCAAAAAGACCTCAGATCTCACATTTACACTTAAATACAATAAAAAAATTTTAAAAAATGTCTTTTTTTTTTCAGAATTATTTTTGTTCTCCCCTTTAAGACCATTGGGCGGAAGTGATGTTTGATGTTGCTTCCGTCATCCAATGGTATGGAGCCGAGTGGGGCCATCTTTCCCTCACTTGGATCCAGGCTACTGAGGGGGAAGGAATGGGTCATCTCCGCTGCTTCTGGCGGCTCCGGTAAGTGGCGGAGACGACCGGAGCACGGCGGGGGGCACCGCTCCCGCCGCCAATAAAAGTGATCTTGTGGTGGATCCGCCGCAGAGACCACTCTTATCTAAAAGAGGGTCATCGGCCATTTAGGAATATACCAGGATTATGGCTGCTATCCGGTATTCTACGTCAAAGTACCGATAATGACGGCGGCTGGTCTAAAAGTGGTTAAAGTAGCAGTGATTTTGATGCTTAAAGAAGGGGGAGAGACACAGGAAGCACCAACCTGAGTGTAGTATATTAAATGTGATTTATTAGCAAAATAAGTAATGCACTTGCAAGAAATAACATAAAAACAGGCTCATCTGTAAATAGTGGTGTCTGCAAGTGTAGATCGTCATCCAAAATGAGCGTCCACGGATCTGGCAGATGACTAGGGGAGCCTCAATCTGTCCTGTGGCCACCAGGAAGTTGGTCCGGGCCATGGTGGAGCATAAGGAGATGACGTCACCAGGAAGCAGAGAGACACCAGGGGAGGAACAACTAGATAAAAGAGGCTATGCGCTCGGAGCATCAGCTCCTTCTACGGGCCTATTTACAGATGAGCCTGTTTTTATGTTATTTTTTGTAAGTGCATTACTTACTTTGCTAATAAATCGCATTTAATATACTACACTCAGGTTGGCGCTTCCTGTGTCTTTCCCCCTTCTTTAATCTGCTTACAGAGCTGGCTTTTCTCTGAGTACAGCTGCCTCCTGCCACCTCACCCTAAGAACTGTTGCTGTATGGACCATTGAGCCATTATTGCTCTCATATTGCCTGTTATATTACTTCATGTACACAAATATTTGTGCTTACAGTTTTTTTTTTTTATCAAATGATTTTAATGATGCTTAAAGTGAAACAATAAAAATGAAAAATTCATTTAAATATAGTGCCTGGGGGGGTCCCCTTTGTCTGCCTGTAAAGTGACACATCTGTACTATATATAGAACCCGCTGCAGCAAAACCGACATTTCTAAGAAAAAAAAAGACATTTGAATTGCCAACAATACAATACCATTTCTGACAATACAAATATGTTATAAAAAATTGGCCCTTTGGGTCTGGTGTGGATTTTAAGTAGAACCCCACATCTAATTTAAAAATAAAACAGTGTGGAGACACCCCAAAATCTATACTGGACCCTTATCCAGGGCATGCAGCCTCGCACGTCAGGAAAGGGGAGTGCCCCCCATCCTGAACCATACCAGGCCATAAGTCCACAACATAGGGGGGTGCTTTGGGGCGGGGTGCTCGGGCCCCCCACCCTAAAGCACCTTATCCCCATGTTGATTGGGACAAGGGCCTCTTCCCAACAATCCTTGTCTGTGGCTGTGGGGGTCTGCGGGCAGGGGGTTTATCGGAATCTGTAAGCCCTCTTTAACAAGGGGGCCCCAGATTCTGGAACCCCTATTGTTTCTCCTTTTTAGTAATAATCCCCTGTTCAAATCCCAGTGAAATCACAGTTTTAAGGGCTTTCTTAAACTTATAGATGGAGCTATTGAGTAATTCTTTATATGTGCTGGTACCATTTAGAATATTATAGGATTCTTTTATGTGGTCCTGCTTATCCTAAATCACTACTCCCCCACCCTTGTCAGCTGGTCTGATCACCAAGTCCTTTTTCCTTAATGAACTTATGATACTACTATCAGCATTGAATTCAAATCATTGATGACCATTTCCTTAAAGAGTAACTCCACTTTTCTGGAGAAAAAAACCTTCCTCTCTGGTGATTTATGTACATTGCAAGGATTATAACCAATTTTGTTGCAGATTCCTAACTTTTGTTATTCTGAAGAAATCCATGTTCCTCTGTGCCCCTGTGCTAAGGGGTTCTAATGGAAGTGGTTTTATAATGATCCACCAGCTGTGCAGCTGCAGAGCACTAATGAGGAAATATGCTGGGTGTGCATCCCTTTAGACGTGTTCCTATTGGGAGTATTTCACCAAAAAGGACATTTTTGTTGCAGGGGATGCCTAAAATCTAACTTGTATCTTAGGCAAACTTCTGGGAAAATCAGTGAGCCAATCACACAAGCAGGAAATTTTCTTTCTGGGGTTGGGGTGGTCAGTACACATTCTGTGTACAGAACAACTCCAGATAGCCATATTGCAATGCATTTTCAGACAATTACAGTCACTGCAGATTGAAAAGGAAAGGTAATTTTTAATAACATTCAATTGCAATATGACTTGAATGGCAATTGTATACACTATATTATTTTTTTCTTTATTTGCTATAGTTACATAGTTACATAGTAGGTGAGGTTGAAAAAAGACACAAGTCCATCAAGTCCAACCTATGTATGTGATTATATGTCAGTATTACCTTGTATATCCCTGTATGTTCAGGTGCTTATCTAATTGTTTCTTGAAACTATCAATGCCCCCCCGCTGAGACCACCGCCTGTGGAAGGGAATTCCACATCCTTGCCACTCTTATAGGGCGTACACACGGTCAGACTTTGTTCGGACATTCCGACAACAAAATCCTAGGATTTTTTCCGACGGATGTTGGCTCAAACTTGTTTTGTCTACACACGGTCGCACAAAGTTGTCGGAAAATCCGATCGTTCTAAACGCGGTGACGTAAAACACGTACGTCGGGACTATAAACGGGGCAGTGGCCAATAGCTTTCATCTCTTTATTTATTCTGAGCATGCGTGGCACTTTGTCCGTCGGATTTGTGTACACACGATTGGAATTTCCGACAACGGATTTTGTTGTCGGAAAATTTTATCTCCCGCTCTCCAACTTTGTGTGTCGGAAAATCCGATGGAAAATGTCCGATGGAGCCCACACACGGTCGGAATTTCCGACAACACGCTCCGATCGGACATTTTCCATCGGAAAATCCGACCGTGTGTACGGGGCATTACAGTAAAGAACCCTCTACGTAGTTTAAGGTTAAACCTCTTTTCTTCTAATTTTAATGAGTAGCCACGTGTCTTATCAAACTCCCTTCCACAGAAAAGTTTTATCCCTATTTCGGGGTCACCAGTACGATATTTGTAAATTGAAATCATATCCCCTCTCAAGCGTCTCTTCTACAGAGAGAATAAGTTCAGTGCTCACAACCTTTCCTCATAACTAATATCCTCCAGACCCTTTATTAGCTTTGTTGCCCTTCTTTGTACTCGCTCCATTTTATTCCCCATAAATGTGGAGTTACCCTGTAAAGATATTAATATGGGAATTGATGGATGAGGATGGGTTAAACAGGGAAGCAATCCTTAAAATTGTATTTTTATATACAGAAGTTGTAGAAGGGTTTCTAATAACTGGATTCTGAAGGAAGTATTATTTTTTTTTTTTTTTTCCAAATAAAGCTTTATTAAGTTAAATCCATACAGAAAAGAAGTATACAAAAGCAAGGTTTGAGATAAAATGATAACAGTGTTATACAGAGTGAACAGTCTAGAGAGTACAACGTTGTATTTTAACAAGTATTCAAATCTACGACTGTGGAGTTGTTGAAAAACACATTACATCTGGGGTGTGTATATATGGGATTACAGAGTAGTGTGGGCAGAAAATATAAAGAACATATATTAAAGCAGGTAAAACATTTTTTAAACATGTTGATTTTTGAGGGCGAAAAAGATTAAAAAGGGAGAGAGGAGTAAAAACCGTATTATAATAGATCGCCTATGATAGCTTTAGTATATGAGTCTGAGATTTTTGTTGGATTGTGTTTGGAATAATCGTAAATTACTATGTCTGTGTGAGAGTGTGAAATTGATCCTGGTGCATGGTGTCCAGAAGTCGGGTAATGTCTGTAGATAGAGATATAATCATAGCATACAACAATAGATACCTAACATATCAAAGTTTCTATTAAATGGTGGTCAAAATATAGTGAGAAGTACAAAAGGAAGGTAGTGGAAAGTTATTTCCCGTCCCTGGCTCAGCCATGGGTCTAACGGGAAATATCTATACAGAAGGACCAAGTCCCAGGAAGAAAAGCATAATAGAGCTTTTGAAGTGAATTCTGTAAGCGTAATGATATAGTTGCTTCCTGAATTTTGTTTCATGCACGGCTATAGGGAGGACTATAGACAGTTGGGATGTGTGATGTGTCTTATGGTGTGCTGGAGGAGGATTCCTGACAGATTAATTGGGTATATTCAGATGTTGTGCGGAAATGTAGCCAACAGGCCCAAGTGTTCCTGTATTTAGTATAGGAATCCTGTGCTTGATGTACAAGTTCCTCCATTTCAGCTATTTTGTTTATTCTTTTGAACCAGTCTGAGATTGTGGGTGGGTTGGGTGATCTCCAGAGAACTGGGATACAGAGTTTGGCAGCATTGATTAGATGTAGTGCTAGGGATTTGTGGTAAGATTTCATCGGTAGGGAGGAGTGGTGTAGGAGGGCTTGTGCTGGAGAGAAATCTAGCTGAAGTGCAGTGATTTTGGAGGAGAGGTGAAAAACTTTAGTCCAGAAGGCAGAAATCGCAGGGCAGTCCCACCATATGTGAAGGAGTGATCCGTTTTTGTCATTACATCTCCAACAATTAGATGGGATCTCTGGATTAATGGTGTGCAACTTGAGAGGCGTTTTGTACCATCTGGAGAAAAGCTTGTATCCGTTTTCTTGAGTTGTTACATTAATGGAGCCTTTGTGTATGTTAGAGTATATCTTTTCCCATTCCTTATCAGAGAGGTGGATGGAAAGATCTTTTTCCCATTTTTCACTAGCTATATTTGTTTTAGGAGTATGTTCGAGAAAGAGGTTCAAGTATATGGTGGATATCAGGTGTCTTTGTGGTTCAGTGGCAGAGCAAAGGGATTCAAAGTGTGATTGGTTTCTTGAGTATGCAGCCCTAGTTTGGGGATCAAGAAGAAAATGTCTGAGTTGCATATAAGACCAGAAAGGGATCTGGTGATTCGTTTCTTGGGAGTTCAATGAGGACAGTGGTTTAATATTCCCCTTAGCGAAGAAATCTCCCGCTGTCATCCTTGTCTGGGATCCTATTTAATGAAGGAAAGAATCATCAATGCCTGGTGGAAAGTCTGGGTTATGTTTGATTGGCGTGAGAGGGCCTGGAGAGGAGGAAATGTGCAAATGTTTACATGTCTTTTTAAAGGAATTCAGTGTTGTACCGATAAGGGGATGTTGTTTGCAATGTGGAGAGATGTGGCGAGGGTGAATCCAGGGTAGATTATGGAGCGGGATTTGTGAGAAGGCTTGTTCAATTGCGATCCATGCTTTAGTTTTAGGGTGAACATTCCAGTCCACTATTCGAGAGAGTTGACATGCCCAATAGTATTTTCGAAGATCCGGTAGGCCTAACCCACCTTTCATTTTGGGTATGGTCATTCTGTTGAAACTCATTCTAGGTCGCTTATCGTTCCAGATGAATTTCATACAGGATTTGCGGTATGCATTGAAAAAAGATAGTGGTAGTGACACTGGGATTGTTTGGAGCAGGTATAGAAATTTTGGCATTATAGTCATTTTTATAATGGAAACTCTGCCAAACCATGAGAACAAACCCGTTGACCAAGTGTTGAGGTCTTTTTGAATATTTTGGATAATGGGAGTATAATTTTTGCTGTATAAGTCCGATAGCGAGGTTGGAATGTATACCCCAAGGTATTTAATGGCGCTCGGTTTCCATTTGAAAGGGAAATTAGTTTGACATTGTTTCACTATATCTGGTGGTAGAGTGATATTTAAGGCCTCTGATTTAGCGAAGTTAATTTTAAGATATGTGAGATTTTCAAAGAGAGTAAGATCTTTGAGGAGATTGGGTAGCGTAATGTGTGGCTCTTTCAGGAATAGTAGGATGTCATCCGCAAATGCCGCTAATTTATAGGTAGATTTTGCGATGGTTATTCCTTTAACATTTGGATTGTTTTTTAGATGGGTTAGACATGGTTCCAGTGCCAAGACAAAAATAAGCGGAGAGAGTGGGCATCCTTGTCTTGTACCGTTAGATATGGAGAAGGCATTCGACAGGTGTCCATTTATCCGGACTTTGGCAGTTGGGGTGGAGTATAGAGCAAGAATAAATTGTAGCATGCGATCTCGTATGCCAATGTGTGTTAGGACCTCTTTTAGGTAGTCCCAGGCCACCCTGTCGAATGCCTTCTCCGCATCAAGGGAAAGAAGGAATCCCGGTTGTTTCTTTGAAGTCAGCCAATTGTGAATACTGATTGCCTTTAGGGTGTTGTCCCTTGCCTCTCTACCTGGGACAAAACCAACTTGGTCCAAGGAGATGAGGCCAGGGAGAAGGGGTAAAAGTCTATTAGCCAAAATTTTTGCATATATTTTCAGGTCAACATTTAGTAGAGATATTGGTCTGTAGTTGTGAACTAAATTTGGATCTTTATCAGGTTTTGGAATAACCACTATGTGGGCTGTGAGAAGATCTCTGGGAGGGGGGTTCTCAGATGAAAGGGAGTTGAAAGCATTTAAGAAGTGAGGATAAAGCGTAGCAATGAATTCCTTATAGTATCCTGCTGTTAGGCCATCTGGACCTGGGCTTTTGCCTGTTTTGAGTTGTTTGAGCACAGTCTCTAGTTCATCCTTAGAGATGGGACGTTCTAGATGCGATGCTTCTGCATCAGAAATGGGTTTGGGACCATGTTGGGCTAGAAAATCTTTAATCAAGTGTGTTCTACGATCATTGTTTATCATGGGTTTATGTGGATTGATATTATAGAGCTGCGATAAATAATTCACAAATTGGTCTGCTATCAGTGTATTAGATGTTACTTTAGAACCCGAAGGGTCATTAATGGAATGAAGTGTTGTAGATGATCTTTTTGCACGGAGGGCTCTGGCTAGAAGTTTACCGGATTTGTTGCCATGTTCGTAGAATATTTTTTGTGATAATATGTATTTGCGTTTTATTTGTTTATGTAACACTTCTTTCAATTCTGTCCTCACCTGAGTAAGTTCCTCAAGCGTGGAGAGAGCTCGAGTTTTCTTATGTATTTTTTCTAAATCCTGTATGCGTTTGAAAAGGATAGAAATATGCGCTTGTCTTTCTCGTCTTCTCTTGGAAGCGATAGCTATTAGTTTTCCCCGTATGGTGCATTTGTGGGCTTCCCATTTTATCATTGGGGATATATCAAAGGAGTCGTTATCCTGGAAATAAAGTTTTAGATTGTCGTGTATAGTTGACACTATTGAAATGTCTGTCAGCAATGAGGGATCAAGACGCCATATTTGTGAGCGAGTCTGTTTGGATGGAAATTCCAAGGACATGGTTATCGAGTGGTGATCTGATATGTACATTGGTTCGATGGAGGTGTGCTTGAGCATGGTGAGATCGCTTTGTGAAATAAAGAAATAGTCAAGTCTGGAGTAACTGCCATGTGGGTTGGAGAAAAAAGTGTAATCTTTAGTTGAGGGGTTTAAAGTACGCCATGCGTCATGTAATGTCAATTCTTGAAAACATTGTTTAATTGCTCGTAACGCGGAGAAGGGTAATTTGGATGCACCTGAAGATGTATCTTGTATTGGGTTTAAGGGAACATTAAAATCTCCTCCAGTTAATAGTATACCCTCTTGAAACGATGCGAGCAATTGCAGTGTGTGTCGGAAGAACGGGACTTGTTTAATGTTGGGGGCGTATATGTTTGCTAAGGTTAAAGGTTTACCGAAAAGTGAACCTTTGACAAATAGAAATCTTCCATCTTCATCCGCTAGAGTGTCTTTGATTATGAGTGGACACTGTTTTGAGATAAGGATAGAGACTCCTTTTGTTTTTGATTGTTTGTTGGTAGCATGAAAAGCTGTTGGATAACGTAAGTTGGAGAATTTGGGGATAGAGTCCGTTTTGAAATGCGTTTCTTGGATGTATATAATGTCTGCCTTGAGTTTATGCATAGAAAGGAGAACTTGTGTACGTTTCTCAGGGACATTTAGTCCCCGTGCGTTGAGCGAGACTAGTTTAGTAGTGGCGTTGTGGTGAGATATTGATGTAGAATTGTGTGAGACCGGTGTCATTCTGTAATTTGGGAGGTGTTGTGAGTTAGACTGGAGTGGTGTTTACTGAATATAGTCCGCGTTGCAGGTGTATGTGTGGCAGAAAAAGAACAGTAGTTGGACTTGTGCCTTATGCTCTTATGTGTGGAAGGCGTGTTCTAGGAGAGTGATGAGATTCTATTCAGGATGAGAGTAGATTGTTCAGGAATAGGGAGTGATGTGAGGGATATTGGGTATGCGGGGGAGAGGAAACTGTAAAGACCACTGTGTAGTGTTGTTAGGGGTTATAGGTAGTGGAAAGTAATCCGGGGACTAGCGATGCCTGCTCGCTAGGCTATGTACGAGTATACACTCGTGATATATGGTACCGGAATGGGTCAGTGGTGGTTTAAAGAAAGGTTGAGGGAAGAAATCAGGTAATCAGTTGAAACCACTGTTCGGGAAGGTGACCAAACGATAACGTAGAGAAAAGTAAAACCTGTCAGTAAGGGACAAGAGCCGCTGACATATGGGATAGATGTAGGAAGAAGGCATGGACTGAAGACGGTCCATGTGTGAAATGGTTGCATTGAGATTGCTGTGAATGCCGCCTATTAACTTTCTCAGTGGATTTGGAGAAACAGCATGGGTCAGATTTGCGAAAAGCAGATAAAAAATTAGGTGTATGGTCAGATGAAACATTAAGTTAATGACATAAAATGTGAGATCGTTCCCCTGGTGATCGTTAAGTGTGAGGAAAGAATGAAAAAAACAGAAAAAAAAAAAAAATAAAAAAATAAAAAAAAAAAAAAAGAAAAGAAATAAAAATCCCCATGAGTAGCACATAAAATAAGCATCTGGTGAGGCGCAGATATTCATAGCGCAAAAGTCTATGTAATAATTCAGTTAAACAGTCAGCCAAAAAACTTGAACAGTTTGCAGAGCAGAGTATTCAACATAGGTAGAAAGTATTATCTCTTAAGATAGATAAACCGTGCCTGAACTAATTAATAATTAACTACCCCTGAAGGCTATGAAGAAGCTTGTCAAAATAATTAATAAAACGAAGTATCTATGTAGATCGTTATGCTAATTAGGAGCATATCTCAGTGGATAGGAGGGGATGATTATATGAGAAAGATCAGTGTCTGTGAAACTCTCTTAGAGTGCCTTTGTCTGAGAAGCTTTTCAGTTCCATTTTGACATGTAGACAGCTGTCCAGTTAGGGAAAGGCACTCGTAAGCATAAGTTCTATATAATCATATAGGGTAGTGAGTGCCCTAGTCTTTGCGTAATTCATGACAGATAAGGTGATGTTAGGACTACTAAGGAGATGGATCATGTGTCACAATCATCTCGGACTGGGATGACACAGGCATCCTCCTATGGGAGGAGCGTGTGTGGAGGCAGGGGAGAAAGGTCTGCAGTGTGTCACCACGGTAACAAGTCAGGTCTCTAACCTTATGAGAGCCAATGAGCGACTGCATGAGTCATGTTGGGGGAGAACTTGTTACCTCAGACCTTGGCTCCTCTCATGAATTCGCGCCGAAAGACAGCAACCAATAGAGCGATGAACAGCTGGTTGTCATGGCAATAAGATTGTGTGGTAGTTCTAAAAGTTGCCTAATAATGTAGTTGCTATCTAAGAGAAACAGAGAGTTAATACAGGATTAAAATAGGGGTGTCAATGAGTATTACTAGCAGCCTGTTGTTTGTAAGAGAAGGGCATATTTGCAGTCAGAATTATCAATCCGTGTAATCGGAGCAGGATGAAACCCTGTTAAACTGTCAGTGTACCGATCAGCTAGAGGAGGGAGAGATAAAGTAGATTGGAGATCTCTGATGACCCTATACCTCATTAGATTGGAAAATACAGTCACATAAGAATTTAATTATAATAGAGCTCTAATGAAGGGTGGAACTGCTAGTGTAGGGCTGTATTGGAGAATAAGGTGTGACAGAACAAACCATGAAGGCAAAGCGCTGCTTTGGTAGTCAGCGTTAAGGGGGATATAGATATGCCTGTGTGTGAGAACTATGATCTACCTAAACTAAACTTAACATATTGAAATACTTTAGGAACATATTACCAGCCGGGGCATGAACTTTCAGTACTCTAAAAACGGCACATGGACAGTCAGAGGAAATCTTTCAGTCTATGTTGCAGATGCCATCTGTGTTCACCGATCTCTTCTAGCTCTTCTGGAGCGTGGAGGTTTCGTCGGGCTGTAGATGGAAGGAGACTGCGGGTCGGGTTGAAGAATTCTTGGTTCCGATGGCGAACGGTGTCTTCGGTAGCTTGTGTGTTGGGTCTCCATTGCTTCACTCCTGGAAGGTGCTTTAGATGCTGTAGGGGTACGAAATTCCGCGTACCAATCTGGTACCTCCATGAGAGGGATTCCGAGCGTGTCACAGAAGGAATGTAGATCCTCAGGGACTCTGAGGAGAGCTGAGCGACCTTGTACTGTTGCCGCCAAACCAAAAGGGAACTTCCAGCGGTAAATTATACCCTTGGCCCGGAGTACTGACAGAAGGGGTTGCAGTTCCCTTCTGCGCTGCAAGGTTATATTTGATAAATCCTGGAATAGGCGAAGTTCTGTGCCGTTATGTAGTAAAGGGGTCAGGGAACGTGCAGCCCTCAGGATGTCTTCCTTCAGACGGTAGTCAATAATGCAGCATACCACATCCCTAGGCGGGTCAGAGTCCTTTCCCTTCGGTCTCAGGGCACGGTGGATTCTTTCCATCGCAATAGGAACATCTCTGGGTCTGCCGAGTATGTTATTAAAGATATGAATAACTTCTCTTTGAAGGTGATCCGCATCTACGGTTTCAGGCAAACCTCTCAGCCTGAGGTTATGGCGTCTGCCGCGATTGTCTAAATCTTCCAAGTGGCGATTGACATCTCTTAATTGCTGTGTATGTGTGTCAATCGTCAGATTCTGGTGACAGATCTTGGATGAATGGAGGGCAGTCGTTTGTTCCACCGCCTGAACTCTGCCTGTAATAGCTTGGATTTCAATTTTTAAATCCGAGATTGCTGCTGTCAGGGTGTCCTTAATGTCCTCAGCTATGGATCTGAGATCGCTCAGGCTCGGATGCTGATGAGGAGTGAGGAGAATTCCCCCGTCATTGAGATCAGCATGTGATGGAGAGGCAGCAGCATTAGGGTTAGGAGGATGCTGATGCTGGCTCCGTGAGGTGGGAGCCGGCACCGAAGTTCCCATCTGTGCCCGGAACATCTCCTGAATGTTCTGACTGGATCTTGCCGGTATTTCGCGGGGAGAACGGGACTGGGAGGTCGACGAAGTTCTGGAGGATGTACCCATCGCTTTTCGGGTGTTTGGGAGGCCGTTGACCGTCCTTGGAATTCAGATTTCTATCCCTGTCAGCAGAGCTCTGAAGTTAAGCAGCCATTCTCTACGAGGTCAAGCCACGCCCCCGGAAGTATTATTTTTTTAAAGGATATTTGTCTAGAAAATGTAATGTATATCAATATACAGTAAAAATTTGAAAATTTTGAAAATTGATTTTGATGTACTGATGGCCTACCTCATTTTTTGAGGCCATAAAATGCCAGTGCAATACACATTTCCCCCAAATGACCCCTTTTTGGAAAGTAGAAAGTCTGAGGCATTTAGTAAGAGGCATGATACATTTTTTGAAGTTGTAATTTTTTGTTACAATTTAAAAAAAAAAAAAAAAAACATTGAATAAAATTAGCCTTTTTTTCACCATTTTTAAGCATCATCATATGACTGATGTAGTGGTGATCAGGTACATTGACTAGTGTAATATGTTAAAAAAATAAAGAAATAAATATTTTTTTACTAGATTTAAAAAAAAAAAAAATTCTACATACTTTCTTCAGAGTAGTTCAGTGTCAGCATAGTAATACAGCACTCAAAAAAGGAAAATCAACCAGCAACAGTAATCCCTAAGATATAAGCAGCTGAAAATACTGGGGGTCAAAATATCAAATCCCAAAAACAGAAATAAATAAAAAGCAGTACAGCGCCTAAATTTAAACTAGTAATAATTAAAACTAAAAAGAACTGAAAAAGTCCATAAAACTTGTGAAAGAAGTCCAAAAAAGCATTGATAAGCTTCCAGTGTTGAGAGTGAAGAGTTACACAATAAATGGTAACTTCCGTGACACCCTCCACCAGCATAAGGATTGGCCCCTCACCTCATGTAATGGACACCTGAGTATATCAGTCAGGTCTTATACAGCATTCCCATTGCTGGGTCAGTAAGCACACATCAAAAACTTGCAGTGGAGGGACAGTCTGGATATGAGATCCTCTTCAGCTCCAATCAGCACAGGCATGTAATAAAATAAGCAATATCTAGTGCTCTCTGTATTTCAAAACCATATTTTTTTTTTTAACCACTTCAATACCAGGCACTTAGACACTTTCCCGCCCAGGCCAATTTTCAGCTTTCAGCGCTGTCGCAATTTGAATGACAATTGCGCGGTCATATAACACTGGTATTTGATCACCTCTGCGGTTTTTATTTTTTGCGCAACAAATAAAAAAGACCGAAAATTTTGAAAAAAAAACAAGTTTTTCTTTGTTTCTGTTAAAAAATTTTGGAAATAAGTATGTTTTCTTCTTCAATGACGAGCACTGATATGGCTTCACTGACAGGCACTGATACGGCGGCACTGATGGGCACCGATGAGGTGGCACCAATGAGGTGGCACTGATGAGGTAGCACTGACGGGTACTGATGATGGGCACTAATAGGTGGCACTGATGGGCACTGATAGGTGGCACTGATGGGCACTGATAGGTGGCACTGGTATGCGGCACTTATGGGCACTCATAGGTGGCACCGATGGGCACTCATAGGTGGCACTGTTGGGCATTCGTAGGTGGCATTGATGGGAGATTGGTGGAGACACCAATCTCAACAGTCCCCACAACCAAACGCCCAGTATCGAAAAAGAAAAGAGAGAGAGGAAGGAGAGGGGGTAGGAGAATTCAAAAGACCAAAACCCCATTAGGTGCAGGAATTTACAATTTGAGTAGTTGTGATTTGAGTGAGAGCGAGATGAGAGTCCTTGACCGAGGGCTTAAATTTGCTCCCACTAAAAATCTCAATAAATTTCATACATATGTCAATATTCATAAATTTGTCAGAAATTTGAATATGAAAAAATATTTTTGAACCACCCTATGAAACATACAGTTGTCCAAAAGGGTAATCATTCCAATCTTCGCAACAAATCCACGTTTAATCCTCTTAACGCTGATAACAAGTATTTGGATGTGTTTAAAAATGTTGTATTTAATGATTTAGACAAAATGAAGATTCGGAAAGTAACAGATCCCCAATATATTAAACAGGGTATGGAACTGTTGGAGAAAAGAAACAATATCATCATACGTCCCGCTGATAAGGGGGGCGGGTTGGTGATTCAGGATAAAACCAAGTATTTAGCTGAAATGAACAAATTATTAAGTGATCAAGATACTTACAATACAAGGTACTAAACAAAGATCCTATGTTGGAATTAGGGATGAGCCGAACCCCCCCCGGTTCGGTTCGCACCAGAACCTGCGAACGGACCGAAAGTTCGCACGAACGTTAGAACCCCATTGACGTCTATGGGACTTGAACGTTCGAAATCAAAAGTGCTCATTTTAAAGGCTAATTTGCATGGTATTGTCCTAAAAAGGGTTTGGGGACCCGGGTCCTACCCCAGGGGACATGTATCAATGCAAAAAAAACTTTTAAAAACGGCCGTTTTTTCGGGAGCAGTGATTTTAATGATGCTTAAAGTAAAAAAAAAAAAGTGAAATATTCCTTTAAATATCGTACCTGGGGTGTGTCTATAGTAGGCCTGTAAAGTGGCTCGTGTTTCCCGTGTTTAGAACAGTTCCTGCACCAAATGTCATTTTTAAAGGAAAAAATCTCATTTAAAACTGCTTGCGGGTTTAATGTAATGTCGGGTCATGGCAATATGGATTAAAATCAGTGAGACAAACGGCATGGGTACCCCCCCCAGTCCATTACCAGGCCCTTTGGGTCTTGTATGGATATTAAGGGGAACCCCGCACCCAAATTAAAATAAGGAAAGGCCCTATATACTCTGAACAGCAGTATACAGGCGGTGCAAACAAGACAGGGACTGTAGGTTTGTTGTTAAGTAGAATCTCTTTGTAATTTTGAACGGGTAAATTTTTAAAGCGTTTAGCTCCAGCCAAAAAATCTTTTTTAAGCTTTTTGGAAAACATAGGGAAGGGTTATCACCCCTGTGACATTTGTTTTGCTGTCTTTCCTCCTCTTCAGAATATTTCACCTCACTTTTTGTCCCAATGAAAAATGTTTTTTGAAAATTTGGGTTTTTTGTGGAACAAGGATTGGAAAGCATCAGTGGAAAGGAGAAATTGTTTTCCCATATTAACTCTTACAGGAGAGAATTTCCCTTCCTAGGGGTAGATTTCATCTCACTTCCTGTTGTCTCCTTCCGTTTGCAAGTAGGAGTCGTTTGTAAGTTAGATGTTTGAAAGTAGGGTCCTGCCCTATATACTCAGCAGAAATTTGGGCCTTAGGTGTTGCTGTGGCCACAACACTGTAAGCCCTCACAGGGCCCTGCTGTGAAATATTAGATCAAGAATTGTAATTACATGCCCCTGTTGAACAGGAGCTGAAAAATTAGGCCTTAGGCACTGGTGCTGGTGCCACAACACTGCAACCCCTTACAGACACTCTAGTTGGAACGCAGGAACGAGCCCTGCTGCAAAGTATTGCATCAAAAATTGTAATTACACGCCCCTGTTAGACAGGGGCAGAAAAATTGGGCCTTAGGCACTGGTGCTGGTGCCACAACACTGCAACCCCTCACAGACACTCTAGTTGGAACGCAGGAACGAGCCCTGCTGCAAAGTATTGCATCAAAAATTGTAATTACACGCCCCTGTTAGACAGGGGCAGAAAAATTGGGCCTTAGGCACTGGTGCTGGTGCCACAACACTGCAACCCCTCACAGACACTCTAGTTGGAATGCAGGAACGAGCCCTGCTGCAAAGTATTACATCAAAAATTGTAATTAACACGCCCCTGTTAAACAGGGGCTGAAAAATTGTGCCTTAGGCACTGGTGGTGGCGCCCAGAACCAAAAATGTTCTTACAAGCTATCAGCGTGATGATTGAGGAGGAAGAGGATAATTACTCAGGGATAGTCACTCAGCATCAGCATAGGCAGTCTTTGAAGGGATCTGAGATTTCAAAAAAAATTATTCGGTTACATCAGCATCAGGTGCTTGGTAGCTGGTGGTGATCCAAGACTCATTCATTTTTATGAAGGTCAGCCGATCGACCGAGTCGGTGGACAGACGCACCCTGTGATCGGTTACCACGCCTCCAGCAGCACTGAATGTGCGTTCCGAAAGAACGCTGGATGCAGGACAGGCCAGTAGCTCAATTGCATACTGTGCAAGCTCTGGCCAGTGATCCATCCTCAAGACCAAGTAACCCAGAGGATTTTCGGTGGGAAAGGTGTCCAAGTCTGATCTTGCCCCTAGGTATTCCTGCACCATGTAAAACAGACGCTGGCGATGGTTGCTGGAACCGATCATACCTTGGGGCTGCGGACCAAAAAATTGTCTGAACGCATCGGTCAGACGGCCACCTTCTCCACCGCTCCTTCTTTGACTGACCGAAGCCTCAGCAACACGTTGTCCAGAAACAGGAGTTTGTAACCTCCCAGTCTCTGGGAACGCATTGCACAGACCTTTCTGCAAGGCCTCCCGAAGATGTTTCATCCTCTGCTCCCTCTGCGATGGCAAGATAAGGTCCGCAACCTTACCCTTGTAACGTGGATCAAGGAGGGTTGCCAGCCAGTATTGGTCCTTCTCCTTGATACCACGAATACGAGGATCCTTACGCAGGCTTTGCAGGATCAGGGAGGCCATGCAGCGTAGGTTTGCTGAGGCATTCGGTCCGGAGTCCTCTGGGTCACTAAGGACGACAACGTCCGCAGCCACCTCCTCCCAGCCACGTACAAGTCCATGTGTTTCTTGGGACTGATCCCTTAAAGACTGCTGCTGATGCTGAGTGCCAGGCTCCACCTCCATACTGACACAATCTTCCTCCTCCTCCTCCTCCTCCTCCTCCTCGTCCTCTTCCTGTGTGATCGGCGGGCACGCAGGAACACTGTCTGGATAAAGGGGGCCTTGAGAGCTAAGGAAGTCCTCCTCTTCCTGCCTCTGTTCTGCCTCAAGTGCCCTGTCCATTATTCCACGCAGCGTGTGCTCCAACAGGTGGACAAGGGGGACAGTGTCACTGATGCATGCACTGTCACTGCTCACCATCCTCGTGGCCTCCTCGAATGGTGACAGGACAGTGCATGCATCCCTGATTATGGCCCACTGGCGTGGGGAAAAAAAAACAAGCTCCCCTGACCCTGTCCTGGTGCCATAGTCGCACAGGTACTCATTGATGGCCCTCTGCTGTGTGTGCAGCCGCTGCAGCATGGCCAACGTTGAGTTCCACCTGGTGGGCATGTCACAGATTAGGCGGTTCTTGGGCAGGTTAAACTCCTTTTGGAGGTCCGTCAGCCGAGCACTGGCATTATATGACCGGCGGAAATGCACACAGACTTTCCTGGCCTGCCTCAGGACATCCTGTAAGCCCGGGTACCTGCCCAAGAACCGCTGCACCACCAAGTTAAGGACGTGAGCCAAACAGGGCACATGGGTCATTTGTCCCTGTCGGAGGGCAGAGAGGAGGTTGGTGCCATTGTCGCAAACCAACATTCCTGCCTTAAGTTGGCGTGGCGTCAACCACCTCTGAACCTGCCCCTGCAGAGCTGACAGAACCTCTGCCCCAGTGTGGCTTCTGTCCCCCAAGCACACCAGCTCAAGCACCGCATGGCATCTTTTGGCCTGCGTACTTGCGTAGCCCCTTGAACGACTACGGAGCACCGCTGGTTCCGAGGAAGAGGCCATGGAGGAAGAAGAAGAGGAGGGGGTGGAGGAGAGAGGTGTGTCACAATCAGCATTTTGGAGGCGTGGTGGTGGAACAACCTCCAACACTACTGCACCTTGTCCTGCATCCTTCCCAGCTGCCAGCAGAGTCACCCAATGTGCCGTGAAACTTAGGTAACGTCCCTGTCCATGCCTGCTGGACCATGAGTCAGCGGTAATATGCACCTTACCGCTGACCGCCCTGTCCAGCGAGGCATGGACATTGCCTTCCACATGCCGGTAGAGAGCCGGAATCACCTTCCGTGAGAAAAAGTGGCGTTTGGGTACCTGCCACTGAGGAACCGCACATTCCACAAACTCACGGAAGGGGGCAGAGTCTACCAACTGAAAAGGCAGCAGTTGAAGTGCTAGCAATTTTGCCAAGCTAGCATTCAACCGCTGGGCATGTGGATGGCTGGGAGCAAACTTCTTTCGGCGGTGCAGCAGCTGGGGCAGGGAAATTTGCCTGGTACAATCTGACGTCGGTGTACCAAAAGCAGATTGCCCACAAGTACTTGGCTGTGACACACCTAATTCTACACCTTCATTCCTCTCACTGCAGGTCTCAGAGAGGACTGGAGGTCTAGTGGGGTTGGAAATCTCAGCTGATGAGGAGCAAGGAGAGATCCTCTTTGTTCTTTGGTGTGGGTCTTTTAGATACGCTTGCCAAAGAACTGCATGGCAGGTCAACATATGTCTGGTCAAGCATGTGGTACCCAAGCGGGAGATGTTTTGGCCACGTGAGATACGCTTGAGACATATGTTGCAAATAGCAGCGGTGCGATCTGATGCACTCGTCTCAAAAAAGGCCCACACCAAAGAACTTTTTGAATAACGCGCAGAGACTGCAGCGCCCTGCACATGTGGAGCTTTGGGGTGTGATGCAGTCAATGTGCTGCCCTTAGGCTGGCCCCTGGAGGGCATCCTGCCTCGTTGGTGATGTGCCGCCTCCTCCTCCTCCTCCTCTCTCCTATCAGGCACCCACGTTGAGTCAGTGACCTCATCATCCCCTCCCTCCTCATCACTGGAGCAAACCTGGCAGTATGCTGCAGCAGGGGGAGCATGACTGCCAGATTGCTGTCCTTCTTGGGCACCCCCTCTGTCCGTGCTCATGTTACTGCCTTCATCGAGCTCAGTATCATCATCAGAACCTTCCAAACGCTGGGCATCCTCCTGGAGCATGTACCCAACACTGTGGTCAAACAGTTCAAGGGAATCCTCATGAGGACATGGTGGAGCTAGGGAAGGAGTCACTGATGACATTGAGCTGAGGGAAGAGGCCGCTGCTTTGCCAGACAAAGCACCCTGGGCATGGGTGAGAGAGGATGAGGAGGATGAGGACGGCTTGGTCATCCACTCGACCAAGTCTTCCGCATGTTGCGGCTCAACACGGCCAGCTGCCGAAAAAAAGGCCCAGCGTGTCCCATGGCCACGTGCTGATGAGGATGCACCGTCTCCACGACCAGCACTAGACACAGAGCCTGCTTGCCCTCTCTTATTGGCTTGTGACTGTCTGCCTCTCCTTCTTGGCCTTCCAGACATACTAATGGCCTGTAGCTGCACTAAGCTGGGATAGAACACCAGTAATTTTCTTCAGGTAGCTTTATATACTGTAACCAGACAAGCCTGCCTGTCAGTAGGAAGATAACAGGAACGGATCTAGCTGAACACTGTGAGCAGGACGCACTGTACTAAATGTAAATAGTCTAGCTGCCTGACCGTGGTACTAATAGGATCAAATAGAACACCAGTAATTTTCTTCAGGTAGCTTTATATACTATAACCAGACAAGCCTGCCTGTCAGTAGGAAGATAACAGGAACGGATCTAGCTGAACACTGTGAGCAGGACGCACTGTACTAAATGTAAATAGTCTAGCTGCCTGACCGTGGTACTAATAGGATCAAATAGAACACCAGTAATTTTCTTCAGGTAGCTTTATATACTGTAACCAGACAAGCCTGCCTGTCAGTAGGAAGATAACAGGAACGGATCTAGCTGAACACTGTGAGCAGGACGCACTGTGCTAAATGTAAATAGTCTAGCTGCCTGACCGTGGTACTAATAGGATCAAATAGAACACCAGTAATTTTCTTCAGGTAGCTTTATATACTGTAACCAGACAAGCCTGCCTGTCAGTAGGAAGATAACAGGAACGGATCTAGCTGAACACTGTGAGCAGGACGCACTGTACTAAATGTAAATAGTCTAGCTGCCTGACCGTGGTACTAATAGGATCAAATAGAACACCAGTAATTTTCTTCAGGTAGCTTTATATACTGTAACCAGACAAGCCTGCCTGTCAGTAGGAAGATAACAGGAACGGATCTAGCTGAACACTGTGAGCAGGACGCACTGTACTAAATGTAAATAGTCTAGCTGCCTGACCGTGGTACTAATAGGATCAAATAGAACCCCAGTAATTTTCTTCAGGTAGCTTTATATACTGTAACCAGACAAGCCTGCCTGTCAGTAGGAAGATAACAGGAACGGATCTAGCTGAACACTGTGAGCAGGACGCACTGTACTAAATGTAAATAGTCTAGCTGCCTGACCGTGGTACTAATAGGATCAAATAGAACCCCAGTAATTTTCTTCAGGTAGCTTTATATACTGTAACCAGACAAGCCTGCCTGTCAGTAGGAAGATAACAGGAACGGATCTAGCTGAACACTGTGAGCAGGACGCACTGTACTAAATGTAAATAGTCTAGCTGCCTGACCGTGGTACTAATAGGATCAAATAGAACACCAGTAATTTTCTTCAGGTAGCTTTATATACTGTAACCAGACAAGCCTGCCTGTCAGTAGGAAGATAACAGGAACGGATCTAGCTGAACACTGTGAGCAGGACGCACTGTACTAAATGTAAATAGTCTAGCTGCCTGACCGTGGTACTAATAGGATCAAATAGAACACCAGTAATTCAGGTAGCTTTATATACTGTAACCAGACAAGCCTGCCTGTCAGTAGGAAGATAACAGGAACGGATCTAGCTGAACACTGTGAGCAGGACGCACTGTACTAAATGTAAATAGTCTAGCTGCCTGACCGTGGTACTAATAGGATCAAATAGAACCCCAGTAATTTTCTTCAGGTAGCTTTATATACTGTAACCAGACAAGCCTGCCTGTCAGTAGGAAGATAACAGGAACGGATCTAGCTGAACACTGTGAGCAGGACGCACTGTACTAAATGTAAATAGTCTAGCTGCCTGACCGTGGTACTAATAGGATCAAATAGAACCCCAGTAATTTTCTTCAGGTAGCTTTATATACTGTAACCAGACAAGCCTGCCTGTCAGTAGGAAGATAACAGGAACGGATCTAGCTGAACACTGTGAGCAGGACGCACTGTACTAAATGTAAATAGTCTAGCTGCCTGACCGTGGTACTAATAGGATCAAATAGAACACCAGTAATTTTCTTCAGGTAGCTTTATATACTGTAACCAGACAAGCCTGCCTGTCAGTAGGAAGATAACAGGAACGGATCTAGCTGAACACTGTGAGCAGGACGCACTGTACTAAATGTAAATAGTCTAGCTGCCTGACCGTGGTACTAATAGGATCAAATAGAACACCAGTAATTTTCTTCAGGTAGCTTTATATACTGTAACCAGACAAGCCTGCCTGTCAGTAGGAAGATAACAGGAACGGATCTAGCTGAACACTGTGAGCAGGACGCACTGCACTAAATGTAATTAGTCTAGAAGATAACAGGAACGGATCTAGCTAAACTGAATACAGTGTATATATATATATATGCAACACCTGGGATGCATATATATACACAATACACTGTAAGTGCAGCTAACTGACTGACTGTTCTGCCTAATCTATCTAACTCAAATCAAATGACACTGTCTGTCTCTCTCTCTCTCTCTCAATGAACGCCGGAACACACACTACACAGGGCCGCCGTGCAGGCGGCCTTATATAGTGTGGGGCGTGTACTAAATCCCCTGAGCCATAATTGGCCAAAGCCTCCTTGGCTTTGGCCAATTATGGCTCTCTGTTCAGGCGGCGCTGTGATTGGCCAAGCATGCGGGTCATAGTGCATGCTTGGCCAATCATCAGCAAGCAATGCACTGCCATGCCGCAGTGAATTATGGGCCGTGACGCGCCACACGAATTTGGCGCGAACGGCCCATATCGTTCTCAATTCGGCGAACGGGCGAACAGCCGATGTTCGAGTCGAACATGGGTTCGACTCGAACACGAAGCTCATCCCTAGTTGGAATATAAGGATGAACTACATTGGCTAATTGAGGAAGGAAAGGGTACCAATCTCCCTAATAAAAAGAAGGCAGCTTATTTTGACCCCTTTTTTGCAGGACTCCCATCATATATTGCCTTCCCAAGATTCACAAGGATAGTTTCAACCCTCCGGGAAGACCTATTGTGAATGGTATCAAATCCATCTCCTCTAGGGTAGGGCAGTATATAGATAGCTTTCTTCAACCCTTGGTGTCTGAAACATCAGCCTTTCTCAAAGACACCAAGCACATCATTCAAATGATTGAATCTGTCCAATGTTCTCCTTCCAGTAGCCTTGTAACAGCGGATGTTGGATCCCTGTATACTATCCTTGGACATGAGGATGCACTATCCTAGGTACAGGGGGCCACATGTCGTCTTTCTCTAATCTTGCAGACCAACATCAGAAGATTATTTTGAAGAGTCTCAGTTTCTGCTTGGCCAGGAACTATTTTTGGTACAACCAACAGTTTTATCTACAAACCAGGGGTGTTGCGATGGGAGCGCGTTTTGCTCCCAGTGTGGCCAATTTGTTCATGGCCCACTGGGAGGAGGACGTTGTCTCTAAAAATCGCCCCCCTGAATTGGTGTGCTATAAAAGATAGACGACCTTTTCATCATTTGGGAAGGAGATAAAGGTAGCTAGGATTTATTCATGCATACCCTTGGTTCCAATACTAAGAACATTCAGCTTACATGGAACTTTAGTACTGAAAAAATAGTGTTCCTTGATCTTGAGATTAATGAGGTTAAGGATGGCTTCCGGTTGTGCAATTACTTTAAGCCGACTGACCGTAACTCTTACATACCCCTGGGGAGTTGCCACCATAAATCTTGGTTGTGTAATATCCCCAGGGGTTAATTCATTAGGTTAAGGCGTAATTGCACACGGAAGGACGATTTCATCTCCCAATCATTGGTGCTCTCATCCAGGTTTCAAGAGAAAGGCTATGATAAGATCTCCTTGGAAAGGGATATTGAGCATGTACGTTCCTTGGACAGGGCATCACTGATCACTGATAAAGTAAAAGAGATTAGTACTAGTGTTTCAGAATGGTGCTGGATTATAATGTCCAGCACAAGAAATTTGAAAAGTTATTGAAAAAAATTGGTTTATCCTGAAACAAGACAGAGTGTTGGGACCTTTGTTACCACAGCGCCCTGCCTTCATATACAAAAAAGCACCTTCCTTACGCGACAGGCTTGCCCCGGGAGTGGTGAACCCACCGGTGTAATCTGAGAATAGATTATTCTCGTTTTTATCTGGGTTTTATGCCTGTGGGCGATGCAGAGCTTGCAGGCACTCTAAAAGTAATCTTAAAAAATGAAAGAATTTCAGAGCAACTGCTACCAATAAGGAGTACACGATTGATCAACTGATCACTTGTGCGACAGTAGGTGTTGTTTACATGCTCCAATGTGGATGTGGCCTTCAATATATTGGGAGGACATCGAGGCCCCTCCACGTAAGGCTGGGGGAGCATGTAAACAACATAAAAAATGAATTAAAAACGCACAATGTATCAATGCATTATAGATTGGTTCATAATAAAAACCCCAAATGTCTCCAGTTCTGGGGCATCGAATGAGTGACCAAAGACTGGAGAGGGGGCAATTTCCTGCAGCAAATTAGTCGCAGGGAATCTTATTGGATCCATGACAGAAAGGTACTTGTGCCTGGGGGCTTAAATGTCGAATTCAATATTAATTGTTTTTATTTCTGATCGTTAATGTTTTTTAGGATATTTCATTGTTTTACACTAAGTAGATTAATTTTGTTATTTTATCTGTCATTTGTCATTATTTGTGGTGGTCTGAGGGAATGAGCAGGGACGCTGGTGCTACGTTGTTCTATTTTTATCTATTTGATCTATTTAATTTATTGTTTATAAGTATTCTTATACTATGACAGTTTCAATGGGGAATCAGCTTGTTATTGTCAGCGCTCCATAGCTTGGGAGTTACTATGGTGACTACCTAGCATTTGTCGCTATTGGCTAAGCGGATCAGCTGACTTCAGTTATATTAATGGGTGCAGCACGCTTGTACGTCACTGCTGATGACGTCCCGCCTACTTTATGGGACGTAACGCGTACGGATATCACATGATATGTTTGTGACGTCACCCGCGTCCTGATGCTGATTCCCGCAGACACGCCGTGTTTATGACTGCTTTTGATCCCTAGCACTGGGGCACAGTACTACGCTTGTGAGTTTTTATTCAACTTTTAATAAACAGACTTATGGTTTTGAAATACAGAGAGCACTAGATATTGCTTATTTTTTTACATGCATGTGCTGATTGGAGCTGAAGAGGATCTCATATCCAGACTGTCCCTCCACTGCAAATTTTTGATGTTTGCTTACTGACCCAGCAATGGGAATGCTGTATAAGACCTGACTGATTTACTCAGGGGTCCATTACATGAGGTGAGGGGCCAATCCTTATGCTGGTGGAGGGTGTCACGGAAGTCACCATTTATTGTGAACTCTTCACTCTCAACACTGGAAGCTTATCAATGCTTTTTTGGACTTCTTTCACAAGTTTTATGGACTTTTTCAGTTCTTTTTAGTTTTAATAATTACTAATTTAAATGTATCGCTGTACTGCTTTTTATTTATTTCAGTAATACAGCGCTACTCTGGTAATCGGGGTTTATTTTTTGATGTTGCAATGAAGATCATAATAACCGGAACGTTTTTATATGTCATGAATGGGTTTACCAGTCATGAGAGCTGATTTACTAGTCATCTACGATTGACTACAGTTAATTTCATGGTACAGGGTGCTGTGATTGGCCCGGGTACCATGTGATAGCTGTGGGCCAATCACAGCATAGGCATTACAGCTGTTATAAATTAATTCACTCATGGCAGCTTTGTTGCCATTGTGATCATGTGATCACATAGCGATATTGTAAATTGTGCATTCATGTACTGGTGTTTTTCAGCTCTGGGAACTTGTGGGTAAACCAATTTTGCTCATTGCACCATAACAACCAATAATGCTCTGGGGCAGTAGGCATTGTCATTAGTTGCTATGATGTTGGCAGCCAGCCTGCCTGCAAAAATGCAACTCATGATGCTAATTCTGAGCAGGTGACATGCAAGGCCACCCCATCATTCAGGAGTGGATGGAAGGGTTTCCCTCAATAGTGCAAAAACTTGTAGGCTAGGAGTATTATTGCATCATCACACATGTTAGTTCCTTCACCACTAGAGTATGATATACTCTGCTTTTGCACATCTGTGATTTTCAGTGTAAAGTTAAAAACCATTAATAAGTAAAACTTTATATAAAGAAGGTATACCAGTCATATTGGATATCTGCCCTACTGAACATGGAGCACAGTCATAGCAGCACGAGTGGATTGAAGATCCTGGCTTTTTTCTGTATCCGGGCAAACAAGAGTCCACACACTTAGATTCCAGTTTCTAAAAGAAGTGAAAAAAAATGAAGTCTCCTAGTGTTAAATAATATTGGAGATTCAATATTAGTGTGTTGCAAAATGTTACTGCATTAGGATAAAAAACATTTTGTGTGCAGTAGCCCCCCTCAGACCCCTTATAACTTACCTGAGCCCCATCTCAATCCACTGATGTTGCATGAGAGTCTTAGGCTCTTAGACTCTATGTTATGAAATGAGAAACTATCCTTTAAAGTGTTCAGACTGTTGGTTTACAAGTGAATCCATCTATACCCGTAATCCCACCACTGTGCTTTAGGAAATCAACAAGGACAAGGATTAAGTCCCATGATTAAGTCCTAGTGACGAAACATGTCAGGCGTGGCTATACGGCAATCTAGTACATGTGACGTAAGATGGAGTGAAGAGACACAGAGCATTGGGAAGCGGAGGATCGTTTCTAGGAGCGGGTGAGAGTATCGCCAGCATTCACACTCCCTGGATCCACCACGGCCGCTGTTATTTATTCCTACCACTGCATGGATTGCTTTGATGTGATTTGCAATTTGCCTGCTGTGATATGTTTACATGTGAGTACAATGGTGATGGATTACTAATGGATTACTAATTTGAATAATTTTTTTTGAATGGTATCACACTATCTTCTTTTATTCACATGTGGAGCTACTACTTCAGAGAGAGTGCTTGACATATACACCATTTGATACTGGAAATCTGATTTTAACCCCCATAAGTGGGTTGAGGCAATTCTGGCCAAACACGAGAGTGTAAGGCTATAGCAGCTGGTGAGTCGAATTTTTGAGGGGAGTGGAATCACGTCACTGAGGTGTGGTGGATGATTACAAGAATCGCACTTTGTTTCTCATACCGGAGATCTTATCACTTTTTAGACTTTTGTCTGCACTGTATATGGACTGATTTTATGCATTCAAAATCAATTTTTTGAGTAGTGATATATTCACACTTGTCACAGGGTGGAAATTATTTACTTTGGCACGTTATTTAAGTTATGTTCATATACTCAGTCTTTATATATTTTTTCACTCCACTGTGGAATTGATGATAGGGTCACTTTATCATCATCATTACACATTTTTATATAGACTTATAGTTTATCATTATCACGGTAGCGCCACCATTCATAGAGGTTTGAATTCGGTTCACATATCCTTTAAAGTGGAAGTAAACTGCTGGGTGTTTTTTTTATTTTAAACCTGAAAGGCAATGTCATAATGTGCTGGTGTGCATCGCATACTAACACATTATGTGAAACTTGCCTAAAAAAGAAGACTTCCACTGTCACCACTCAATGTACTTCCATCTTAACCCAGTCTTTCTTCTGTATTCATGGACTTGTGCTGTGTGAGTGACCAGAGCCACGATTACATCAGTCCCGTGTGAGGAGGCAACATATGGCCTCTTAACCTCCTGTCAAATGCCCTATAAAAAACAATCAACCATGGATTGCTTTGCAGAAGGCACAGCTTGTGTGAATGAGCCCTTAGAACCATCTAAATAGGCCATGGCTTAGCACAGAACTAGGCAGGTGTCATCAGATGGGAGCTCAATCAATGACACCTCCAGGAACTCCTAGTAACGTCAGGAAGAACCCGAGGGAAAGGCCGTTGTTGCATATTCTTTTACATGAGTTTGGGGGGGGGGGGTGTTAGATATATACATAAAAGGACATGAAAACTTTTTTTTTATTATTATACAGTAAATGTAGATTTTTTGTAGACTATTTCCTTTTCTTAAGAGTACCTACCTGACCAGTCATTATATGGTGACATATTATTAAAAATGGCAAGCATAGCCAAACCTTTCTTGGCTGTACATCTCTTCTTTTACTAATATAATCCTGTGACACATAGTCATTAAATAACAGGCTATTGTCCTCTATCAGCTGCTGGAGGCACAGTTATGCCATTGCTGGCCAGGCTCAGAAAAGATTACCACAATATCGTCAGCATCCACCCGGCTGTTTGATTGACATCTGGCTGAGCTTTTCAGCATGTGGCTGGAACCAGCCTCACCCACCATCTCCACAGCCAGCACTCAATTGAGCATTGGAGGAGCAAAGTAGGGGGTTGGAATTGACACTCATAGTGCTATGCTCCAAGCAGACCAAGAACTGAGCGATCAGGTAATCAATCACTCACCTCTCATTTACAGTGGTGGCATGGGGCAGATGCAGTGTCACAAGAATGGTGCATCATAGAGGTGAGTATGCATATTCATTTTTTTACCCATACATTTTCTTTTAAAAGCTGATTGGTTATAACACAAGCTATGCTCATGTCACCTCCGTAGCTCTGGAGGGGCATAAACAACCCTTTAAAAGCCTTTACAGGTTATTAGTTTAGAGTTAATCATGAATTATGCCTTTGAATTTTTGCTCTCACTCTGATGTTCATACATACCTGACATGTGTAGCAGAATGTATGTTTACATACATGTGTGTGCCCTAGGCTGCACATGTGCATTATAATGTGTACAGGGGTGCTTTTAATTTTTTTGTACACTTTATTGCCATCACAAGGGGGCTAACAAGACCCCTATGTAAGATAACAGGTTCTCTTTATGCAGACACATTAGAGGTCTATACCGCCAATGTTTAACATGCCCCCACTGCAGCTAATCCAGCAAATATTGTGCCTGATTAGCTGCTTTCTTGGCTACAGTAGCCATAGAATGACAACTGTGAACCCAAAAGTGTTAAATAACATGTTGATTCTGGGTTCATTAGTCACAGGGTGATCTCCTCCTACAATGTAGTACATAGATGTTAGTGAAATGTGACATTTTAATAAAGTTTAAAAAAAAGTTCAAGGCACCACTGTCAAGAACACCGACCAGAGCAGACCATTTATGGAAAGTAAAACATAAGTGTCAGAGGGGACCTTTAGGGTAGGGATAAATGTAATGCAAAGGAAAAACACATTTTACCTTGCACAAAGTGTCTGCTCTCATTAGCAGTGCCTTGTGCTTTAAAAGCACAGAGCGCTTTTTACCAAGAATCATTTTTGCCACTGGCGGAAAGAATGCTGACCAGATCACTTTGTGCAAGATAAATCAAAGGAGGTATAGGGAAGCGTTTGGGCAGATTAATATTTCCTGCACGGCATATTTTACCTTACATGAAATGTTAACCTGGCCTAAAGGTTCCTTATGCCAAGGGCCAAATCTAGCCTGTCTGCGGCATGCAGTAAAAAATGTCAGGGTAACATAGGTTGGGAGGTCAGAAGGGCAGAGGATAGGCTCAGCAGTTTGTAGAGGACTGTACAAAGGACATTTATTTATAGGACAGTGTGCAGGGGACAACAGGGCAGGGGGTCAACAGGGCATAGGACAAGAGGTGGGCATGGCAAAGGATGGGAGGTCAGTACAGCAGTGTGCAGGATTCAGTACGGCAGAGGACAGAGGTCAGCAGTGCAGAGGTCAGTAGTCCAGAGGACAAGGTTTAGCAGGGCAGGGGACGGAGTTCAGCAGTGCAGAGAACAGAGGTAATTAGGGAACAGGACAAAGATCAATAGTCCAGAGCAGAGGACAGAGGTCAGTAGCCCAGAGGGCAGTAGGGCAGAGGTCAGCAGTCCAGAGGACAGTAGAGCAAAGGACAGAGGTCAGCAGTCCAGAGGAAAGTAGGACAGAGGTCAGAAGTCCAGAGGACAGTAGGGCATAGGACAGAGGTCAGTAGTCCAGAGGACAGTAGGGCAGAGGTCAGCAGTCCAGAGGACAGTAGAGCAAAGGACAGAGGTCAGCAGTCCAGAGGACAGTAGGACAGAGGTCAGAAGTCCAGAGGACAGTACGGCAGAGGAAAGCAGTCCAGAGGGCAGTAGGTCAGCAGGACAGAGGTCAGCAGTCCAAAGTACAGTAGGGTAGTGGACAGAGGTCAGCAGTCCAGAGAACAGTAGGTCAGCAGGACAGAGGTCAGCAGGGCAGAGGACAGAGGTCAGTGGGGCAGAAGACAGGGGTCAGCAGTCCAGAGGGCAGAAGTCAGCAGTCCAGAGGACAGAGGTCAGCAGTACAAAGGACATTGGTCAGTAGGGCAGAAGACAGGGGTCATCAGTCGAGAGGACGGAGGTCATTAGGGCAAAGGACAGGGGTCAGTAGTCCAGAGGTCAGTAGGGCAAAGAACAGAGGTCACTACTTTGGCAGGACACACATAATTCTCCTCCTCCCCACATAGCACACACTTGTTGCAGAATTATCTTACAAACAGCCTGCAATATGCACAGTGTACACAGAGATACAGCCTAGAACTGCTCACTGTTTACACAAACAGAGCCTTGATATGCACACTGTATATACAAATAGCCTGCATGTGTGTGGACTGTATAGCTGCTGGGTGTAATCTTTTTTGCACCCTTTTCAAATTAGCTGTATTCACATGAAAGACTTTTTGCCCTCTGGATTCCCTGATGTGGAAAGCCTTTCTGTGTGTCTATTTACTGAGATCCTCTTTTTTTTTTACCTTTTTGGTGTGGGTTCTCTGGTGGGTTGGGTCTCCTTCCACTGCCCCTCCTTTTGGTCATCACTGGGGTGGTCACCCTCACCTCCAATATTCTGGACAGTCCAGGGTCAGCAGAGCCATCGTTCCTTGCTTTTAAACTCCTGATGTGACTTAGCAAGATACCTGCTTTCATGTGTTATCATAGATACTTCTACCACTTTCCCCTGATGAAGAGGATCAATGCATGACCTTGAAACACATTGGGTATCACTCTGTTCATCAGTACAAGAGTGATTTAAATCAGTGGTTGTGATCGATCTTATGATCAGCATGTTGCACATTTCATATACATTGTATACTTGCAATTTGCTGACATATCCTATCCTATATCCTCCTTATTTTATATTTTGCATATTAAAGTTATATCTTTTACTTATTAAATTTGTATACATTTGTTTGGAGTGATTGCCTTTTTCATTTTGTGGTTCATATTAGGGATGTGGGCAATTTCTCCTATACCCCACTAGAACTGAACTATTCTTTTTGGATGAGAGGAGCAGGGCAATGACGGGAGGGGGGATGTAACTAAAATCAGGGAGGGGGAGGAGGGAGCCCTCCCCAACACTAAGGATGAGCTCAGCTTCCTGGCGGGTGCGGGAACGTGGAGTTACGAACACGCCTGAGCTCATCCTTACCCAACACCCTCCAGATCCTGACAAGCCTCTGACATTTTTTATCTCATACTCCCAGCAGTAGATTAGACGGCACATCATTTACCAACTGGCCAAGCAACTTCTGTTTCCTGTTTGAGGTCATATTACTATGGAAACAGAACTATGTGATCAACGTGCTTGTTCACGGCACAGCCACCTCTCTCAGGGAAGGAGGGACAGAGGCAAGGGGTGTGTTGGTGTGTTGCTGAAGTTGTATACACCCCCTGAGAACTTTTCAAACAGCAAATGGAATGTCATTGGGAGCTCCAGGAAAGATCAAGTGCACATGCTGGAAAAACTAAAAGAGGTAAGAAAGTAAGATCAGCTGATATGTGATTAATGTAATATGTGCTATTTATTTAACCCATCCCATACTTCTCCTTTAAGAGAGCAAAAAGGAGGAATAAGAGAGTATGGGTTATATACACTTGAAATCATTTTAACCTGAGGGACAGAAATCATTCCCCATAGAGAGTCCCATAGTCCAGGAGTATGAGTACAAAATTATTCATACAAATATTTTACTTTCTTGTTTCATTTCTGTTATTTACTCTATACTTATATGTGAAGGGCAGATAAGGCTAATATAATATTTGAAGCAATACAGTTCATGGGTGATGCTCACAAATGTCATTGCTTGACTATAATTGTTAAATATCTGTTGTGAAAACTGTACAATAGGTGACCAATGTCATGAAAAGTGAGTGCCTCACCGTATTATTTCCATAGTTCCATGTTATATTGTTGGGGTCAGTATGAAGTCGGTCTTCTTCTTTAGCCCATGGTGTGTATAAACCAACATCAGTAAGGCTTATTCTAAGTTGGCGGTTAGACTTCAACCAATTTACTATTTTGTAGCTGGAAGGAAATTCACCATTTTCATCAAAGAAGGTCATTCTGTCTGCCGTTTTATATGGATTTTTTATTTGTTTCACATATTTATGCAACTGGAGGACACAAAACCTCAAACAAGTTAAAGCTGAAGTTTAATTTGTTTATATCTTGCTTTCCCTTGTTTCTTCATCCCCTTTATCAACACTTTTTGAATGAAATCTTTCTGTTTATATTACATGCCTTATTTTAAATTCAATAGTTTTCATTGATTTTCAATAAAATACAAAGATGACAAATATATCCAACTCAAAACAGTGTATACTTGTATGGAACAATGCTCGTTTAAGAGAAGCATTAAGTACATAAGGTAAACTTATCTAGTGCAACACAGCACTGTAGAATATATGTCTACTCAACGATGGTGATGGGCCGAACACCCCCTGCTTCGGTTCGCACAATAACTCCCGAACAGGGAAAATGTTCGGCCCCGGCTATGAATCCTATTAAAGTCTATGGGACCTGAACATGAAAAATCAAACATCCCAATTTTGAAGGCTTATATACAAGGCTTATATGGGGGCCTGGGTACTGCCCTGGGGGGACATGTATCAATACAATTTTTTTGTTTTTAAAAAGATTGTTTTTACAGTGATTTTAATGATGCTTAAAGTGAAACAATAAAAATGAAAAATTCCTTAAAGATAGTGCCTGGGTTCTCCTTAGCCTGCCTGTAAAGTGGTGAATCTGTACCATGTATAGAAGCTGCTGCACCAAAACTGACACTTACAATTAAGTTGAGTCAAGGTTGCAAGCCATTGCTGGCCATAGAAAAAAAAAAAAGGCGTGTACTCTCCTTCAATGATCAGACTTGTCCTAAAACACCCTTGCTGCACTATTCACTTGAAAGCTCATTGTATTGCTGCTTCTCCTCCCCTCAGCTCTTATGCATCGGAGAAGAGAGGAAATGGAGGGAATGTGATCACTTATAAAAAAAAAGGAAAAAAAGGTATTTATAATGTTTTTATTATATCTATATAACATGTTTTGCCTTTCATTTCTATTTTAAACTGAATGAGTTGTTTACAAGGTGAACGTTTGCAATCACTTTATGTCACAATACATAGTAAAACAGTATTTAGGCTGCAAACTGCGCAGCTCCATGGTAAGTACAGTTAAGCCTCATACACATGATCGGATTTTCTGCAGAAAAGACCTCGTACATTTGTCTGAAGGTGTATGCCTGGATTTTGTCTTGCATACAAACGGTACACAATTGTCGCCCAAAAAATACAAATATAGCGACGTACTAGACATACTATGAGCCAAAAAAGAGCAAGTTCAATTGTCAGGCGCCACCCTTTGCGCTCCTTCTGCTAATTTCATGTTAGTAGAAGTTTGGTGAGTGTTGATTAGCGTTTTTCATTTCACGCTTTTCATTTCCCTCTTTTCAGTTAGTTTCTGAACGGCTGTTCATCAACCAGCCATGTTGCGGAATCGGAGGAGATAACGTGTTATTTATTATTAGCCTTGGAGTTATTGCTTTGACCCAAGTCCAGTCCAGGAACAAGAGGAGGAGGATTTCTTGGACCAAAAATTGGTTGCTTTATTAATCGTGATCAATTATGTCATATGCCTTTGCTGCGGGAGCTCCATGAGAATAATCCAGATGTTTTTTGGAATTATCTCCGGATGGCAGACATCTGCTTTCACCAACTCTTGGCATTGTTGACCCCCTATATTAAGAAGCAGGACACATGCATGAGGCTTTTATTTTATTTTTTGGTTGAATAATGATTTGATTTGGTATATTTTCTATATTTTTGGATGCATAGAATGCACTTTTTGGTTAAGTTCTATTGGCAGATAGCATGTCTAATGTTATTTGTTTTCTTTTTTAATGCACAATAAAAAAAATGTGGAGAATAATACTTGGCTGTGTGTTTTACTTCAAATGACAGTTTGGGAGTAGGCAGTTACATTTTAAAAAATACAATGTAAAATTAACAAGGGACACCAACATAGTTGTATCTTTGATCTTAAAAACTGTGGGATAATGGTGTTGTGATAACTTGCACCAAAAAAAAAATAACATCTGTCCTGCTTCTTAATATAGGGGTCAGAGTTGGTAAAAGCAGGGGTTCATCATCTGGAGATAATTCCGAAAATCATCCAGATTATTCTCCTGGAACTCCCGCAGCAAAGGCATATGACATAATTGGTCACAATTAATAAAGCAATCAATTTTTGGTCCAAGAAATCCTCTTCCTCCTGTTCCTGGACTGGACTTGGGTCAAAGCAATAACTCCAAGGTCAATAATAAATAACACGTTATCTCCTCCGATTCTACAAAATGGCTGGTTGACGGACGGCCATTCAGAAATTAACTGAAAAGCGCGAAATGAAAAACGCGAAATGAAAAGCGCAAATCAACACTCACCAAACTTCTACTAACATGAAATTAGCAGAAGGAGCCCAAAGGGTGGTGCCTGACAATTGAACTACCTCTTTATCGGCTCGTAGTACATATAGTACGTCACTATGTTCGTGTTTGTTGGCTGACAATTCCTTCCATTTGTATGCAAGACAAGTTCCTGGTCAACGCCCTTCAGACAAAAGCCTGACGTTTTGTCTGTGGAAAATCCGATTGTGTGTACGAGGCTTAAAGATAGGGTTGTGTTGGAAGTAAGATGTTATTGTAGCATATGCAAGGTAATTCTGAGTTGGAAGGAACAAGAATGTTTGAAATAATTTAAAAGATTTATATTTTCTTTTTTTTCTTTTTTTTAAAGGTTTTTTTGGAGGTAATAAAAGAAAATACAAGGTAGATGAATACATTGGAGGGAGGGGGTGTTCTCCCTTCAATTGAGTTACAAACATATAGAACAGTATATTGACATCCAGCAAGTTACAATATAGATATACCATACTGTATGTGATAAGGTGTGCATACTAGAGCAATTATGTTACCTCAAAAGATTTTTATTTTCTATTATAGAGCATGCCATCACTGGTGTAATTACTTACAGTGGGAAGTGATTAAAAGAAATGTGTTGGTTGAGGAATCTAAAAATTTCCGATGGTAAAGAATTATGAATCTTACGTTCTTGGGGGTGATTTAAGAAACTGTTACCGAGTTGCTGAGATAGTAGGATGGTTAGTATTGTAGTTGGAATTATTTGCAGAATAAGCCAATAAAAGATTCTTTAGAGTACCTGTGGTAACAAAGGCCTGCCCTATCACACTCCATTGCTTCAATGGAGATGGGAGGAACCAACATTTATCTTGGTCTAAATAGATGTCACAAATTAGTCTTTAAAGTGGTTGTAAAGTCAGAGGGTTTTTTCTTATTATATATATTGAGATAAAACACTTTCTGTGTGAAGTAGCCCCCCTCAGCCCCCTAATACTTACCTGAGCCCCATCTCCATCTAGCTATGTTGCTTGAGAGTCTTGGCTGTTCGGGGCTCTCCCTCCTCATTGGACAGCAGTGGGGCGCCATTGGTTCCTGCTGCTGTCAACCAAAGTCAGTGAACCAATGAGGAGAGAAAGGGGGCTGGCTGAGACAGAGCTCTGTGTCTTAATTGACACACAGAGCAGCGGTTCGGCTTGGGTACCCCCATGGCAAGCTGTTTGCTGTGGGGGCACTTGGCAGGAGGGAGGGGTCAGGAGTGCCCACAAGGGACCCGAGAAGAGGAGGATCTGGGCTGCTCTGTCAAAACCACTGCATAGTGTGGGTAACTATAAAAAGTTTGTCCAGTAGGTCCATGCCACCTGCATTTTTATGTTTTATAAGGATGTTATGTGTGCACCTAGCTTTCTTTCCTTGCCAAACAAATTTAGACAACCTTCATTTAATATCTATGAAAAAGGGTTTGGTAGTCGTAGAGCTCTAAAATAGTAAAGAATCTTAGGAAGCGTCATCATTAGGGATGGTCCCGATGTTTGAATCGAATGAAAGTTCAACTCGAACATCAGGTGGGGCATTTTGTGACAAATCCCAGTGCCACAGAGCACCCCATAATGCACTGTGAGATCACAGTGCATTGATGGCTGCTGATTGGCCAAAACATGCACCTGACCCGTATGCTTTGGCCAAGCACAGCGCAATGTGCTGTGAGAGCTATGATCACCAATCATGGCTCAGGCCCCACACTATATAAGGCTACTTACAAGGTGGCCATATGTAGCGTGTTGTGAAGAACTTGAGATTGATTAGGCAGGTTAGTGGATAGAGCGTGTAGTCAGTGTAGTATATATATATAGAATGCAGTATATAATACAGTGCAGGGGGTGTACAGTATATTATACAGTACAGGCGGTTACAGTATACAATACAGTGCAGGCGGTGTACACAGTATATAATACAGTGTGTACAGTATATAATACATTGCAGTCAGTGTACGGTATATAATACAGTGCAGGCAGTGCACAGTATAAAATACAGTGCAGTTGGTGTACAGTATACAATACAGTGCAGGCGGTTACAGTATACAATACAGTGCAGGCAGTGTACACAGTATAAAATACAGTGTGTACAGTATATAATACATTGCAGGCAGTGTAATACAGTGCGGTCAGTGTACAGTATATAATACAGTGCAGGCGATGTACAGTATATAATACAGTGCAGTCAGTGTACAGTATATAATACAGGTCAGGCGGTGTGCACAGTATATAATACAGTGTGTACAGTTCAAAAAACATTGCAGTCAGTGTACAGTATATAATACAGTGCAGTCGGTGTACCATATATATAATACAGTGGAGATGGTGTTCAGTATACAATACACTTCAGACGGTGTATAGTATATAATACAGTGCAGGCGGTGTACAGTATATAAAACAGTGTAGTGCGGTCTGAAAAAAAAAATCCCCATGATGTCCGGAAGGCCACCAAGGAGAGGTAGAAGCTCACAGGACACTAAAAGAGGGCAAGCAGCCTGTGTGTCTACAGTGAAAAGTGGTGGTCACAGACATGGTACATCCTCTGCAGGTGGGGCACGCTTGTCCTTTTTTTCTGCTGCTGGTCATGTTATTGAGCCACAAAAGGCAGAAGAGTTGGTGGAGTGGATAACTAAGCCATCCTCATCCTCCTCATCCTCTGTTACCCAGGCTCATACTAGTTTGCGTTCCAACGCAGTCGGCAAAGCGGACTATTCCACCAGCTCCTTGACCACAGTTACTCCTTCCTTAGCCCCAACATGCACAGAGGAGTCACCAGAATTATTCGACCATAGTGTCGGTTACATGCTGCTGGAGGATGAGCAGCAATTTGAATGCTTTGATGTTGGTTCCCAGGTTGAGGAAGGGAGTATTGTAAGCCTAGAGAAAGGGGGTGCCACAGAAGCACAAGAAACTAGCAGTCATGTTCCCCCAGCTGCAGCAAACTGCCAAGTTTGCTTCAATGACAAGGAGGAAGGGGATCATGAGGTCACTGACTGTACTTGGATGCCTGAGAGAAGAGAGGAGGAAAGTGAGGAAGAGGAGGAGGAACAACTCCAATGAGGCAGGATGTCCTCTAGGGGCCAGCTTAAGGGCAGCCAACCTAATGCATCATACCACAGAGCTCCACAGATGAAGGGCACTGCTGACTCACCGCTGACTTCCAAATGTTCATTGGTGTGGGCTTTTTTCAACACATGTGCAGTAGATCACATTGTCGCTGTTTGCAATCTCTGTTTGAAGTGGATCAAGCATGGCCAGAACACCACCCGCTTAGGCACTACATGCTTGGCAAGACATATGATGACCTGCCATGCAGTCCATTGGGAACAGCACTTGAAAGACCCACATCATAAAAAAAGTGGACTTCTTCTTGCTCCTCATCTTAGATCTCAAACCCTACTATACCTCAAGTCCTCTCAAAAGCCTGCACTTAGAGGAATGAAGGTATAGTAATAGGTGCCACAAGTACTTGCAGCCAATCTTCTAGCAGTACACCACCTGTTGATTTCAGCAGGCAAATTTTGCTACCCTAGTTGCTGAACCGTTAAAAAAAATTCTGTCCCAGCCATCCACACGTGCAGTGTCTTAGCTTGGCCAAATTGCTAGCACTACAACTGCTGCCTTTTCATCTGGTAGACTCCGTCCTCTTTCATCAATTTGTGGAATGTGCTGTACCACAGTGGCAGGTTCCAAAAATACATTTCTTTTTATGTAAGGCCATTCCAACTCTCTATTGTCATGTGGAGGGCAATGTTTTGGCCTCGTTGGACAGGGTGCTAAGCAGCAAGGTTCATATTACTGCTGACTCATCGTCCAGCATGCATGGTCAGGTACATTACATTTCCTTCACGGCACACTGGGTAACTCTACTGGCAGCTGGGAAGGATGCAGGACAGGGTTCAGTTTTGGAACTTGTTTCGCCAACATGCCTCCAAAAAGTTGGTGGTGATTGTGCCACATCTGTCTGCTCCCCCCTCCTCTTCTTCCTCCTTTATGGCCTCTTCTGCTGAATTGTCCTCTGAACCAGCAGTGCTCCCTAAGCATTCAAGGGGCTACGCAAGCAGTCAGGCTAAAAGATGCCATGTGGTGCTTCATGCAACTATGTTTCAAAAAATATATGGAACTGGATGGGACTTTAATTGTACCTCTGAGAAGTGTAAACAAATGAAATACAATAACAAACTTATGAAAAAATAGACAATTTTATTTACTATAAAAACAGTTGAAAAAAGTACATTACAGTTTGTACAATTAGGTTTGAATTCAAGGTGTGCAGATCCCCAACAATTAATAGAAATATGGCCTACACGTTTTGCAGACAGTGACGCTTTGTCAGGGCCTTGAAGGTAGCACAGTATGACGTTGTGTGAATTCTATAGATGAAGCATCAATTAGTACTGTATAGATTATATAATTACATAGATAAGAATTAAATACACACTGTATACAGACGTTAATGCATGAATCCTTACATAGGTATATATTAATAGCATGTCATCATAAATATTTATCAATAAAGTGAAAATATTTGTAAAGCATTAAACAAACAAATACAGTTACATTTTCAACTCATTGGGGGTATATATCGATGCTTTTCACACAGGGAGCTAGAACAAAGGGAGTCAATTGCGTGTTGTTAATTATCCAGATATGTGATGCTAAACTATGGAATTATGTAAAAAAATATATATACACACATATAGAGACCATAGTGTTCCATGAAGGCGTATCTCTCACCCAGAAACTATCATCAAAGGACACCGTCTCGGCGGGACAATGTGAGCCCGTGGAAAACTCCACCCCACCTTAACTGGGAAGAATGGGTGGGTCCCTATACATGCAGATGAAAAAGTATGATAAGCCAAATGGTCAAATGAGGGCCTCAAAATAAATAAATAAATAAAAATAATACAAATAGCTAAAATGCCTAAGACACAAGAGAAAGAAGGGACAGAATAATTATGAAGGGGAATAGCAGGGAAGGAAAAGAAAGGGGAAGAAAAAGGAAAGAAAAGAAAAAAGGGGGGAGAAAAAGAAAGTGGAGTAGGAAAAAAGAATGAAGGCAAAAGGGAAAAGGAAGAAAATGCCAAGAAGACTGCACAGAAAAGAAGGAATGAAGAGTACAAAGGAAAGCAAAAGAAAATAGGAGAGGGGAAAGGGCAAGGGAAAAGAAAATGAATGAAAATAGAGGAAGAGATGTGAGGAAAGAAAGAAAGTGGGTGAAAGGAAATAAAAGTGGGAAGGGGGAAGGGGAGAGGAAGAGAAAAGAAGAGAAGAGAGGAGAAAGGGGAATGGGGAAGGGGGGGCGAGTAAAGGAAAAAGGGGGAAGAGAGGGCTGCAAAAAAAGGAGGGGGAGGGAAGGAGAGGGAGGGGGAGGGAGAAGGTTGTGGAAAATTGAAAGGAACAAGAAATGAGAGTGATAAGAACACAAAATAAAAGAAATATAAGAACCCTCCAAAGTTGGGGGGGTGGCAATAGTATCCTTATAAAGTTCAAAAATGTTTATAATTGCTTACCAAGTGGTTACGTGGAGATATATATGCTCGGTTTTATTAGAGAATTAGTCTGATCCTATGGATCAAAAGATACACTATGCTTGAATTGTAGTTTTCACTCTGGTAAGAGGAAGATATACATCTCTAAACCTTGAAGAGATGGTCAAAAGAGAGGCATCCCAGAATGAGGAAAAAAGCTGAATTCTCAGCTTGCTGGAGATTTAATCCAAAAAGACAGATATTAGCTTAAGGGTAGAAATTTGCAAAGCACATGAACAAATATGTGTCTGGAAAAATGACCAAGGTAAGAGAGGTTTACATACCTGTAATCTTGCAAACAAAGTCTTTTCCCAGCGTCCCCCACACAAGTGAGCAGATGAGCCGCTGGGGACAGACTGCAAAGATGTACCTTATATAGGGAAATGCAACTGTCCTAATTCTCATCCCGGCAGGTGTGTGTGGGAGGAGATTCCTGGGGTCGCTGGAGTCCCCCGGATTACAGGGAACTGGAATAGATCCCATGGATCCAGAGGGACAAGGACAAGCCCATCTCTACACTGGTTGCTGTGGGGTTCACATGCAATCGGGACCAAGTGTGCCCCATCGTATGCAAACTTGTACCTGGGGGGTGGGATCATGAGGTCTTCGCCTCGGATGTTTCCTCAATATACCTGCGCCACACTTTGTTGTGGTGCAGGTATATCGATGACATCCTTATTTTGTGGACGGAACCCACAAACTTTTAATGGAATTTGTAGAGAAGCTTAATCATAACAACTAAAATTTATCTTAAATGTATCTTTTACCTTTAACTGGCACAGAGAAACCCTTTCTTTTCTTGATTTGAATATACATAAAGACCCAGAAGGGGCCATCACCACCAATTTACATCGAAAAGACACAGCAGGTAATTCTTTACTGCATTCAACAAGTGCCCATCCATCTCATTTAATCAATTCCATTCCCAAGGGCCAGTATTTAAGGGCCTGACAAAATTGCACCAATGAAGAGGATTTTAAAATCAAAGCCTCGGAGCTGCAGAAACGTTTTTTAGATCGCAGGTATAGTAGGAGATCCCTCAAAAAAGCATATAAAAATGCTAATGACAGTCCACAGGATCTCTTGTTGTATCAAGGCGAGAAAGAAACCCTATCTCAACCTCAGGGCATTCGCCCTATTACCAAATTCAATAACCAATCTGCAACCTAAAAAGAATTTTAAACACCCACTGGCATCTTCTAAGAGTCCCTACGAGACACTTTAGTCTCAAGTCACTTTATGCCACAGGGATCTAGGGACCCCTGTGGGACTTTACCACAGGGCACCTTCCGGTGTGGCAACTTTGACTTTTGTAAGTAAGTTCTTACAGGCAACAATATTATTTTACCACAGGCGAGAACTTAATTATGACAACATTTTGTTAATTGTGACACCATCAGCATCATATACCTACTCACATGCGGATGTGGAAACTATTATGTTGGCAAAACCAAAGAAATTTTTGGAGACGGATAAAAGAACATGCTGTAGACATAGAGATAGGTGTCACCGAAATACCCATACCCAGGCATTTTGCGGAATTTCATGACTACAGTACAGCATCATTAAGATTCCATGTACTGGCTCGGGTACACCCCTCTATTCGGGGTGGTACTTTTGATCAGAAAATCCTCCAGGTAGAAGCCAGATGGATCTTTAAATTTAGGGCACTCTATTCATCAGGAATGAATGATGCTATTAGTTGTGCCCCTTTTCTGTAACTATGCGATTCGGATTGTCGCCTCCATCTATTTTCAATTTGGTGATGCCACCCATCTCCATGCTGTTTAATACAAAGAATAAGATGAAATGACATCCCTGTGGGACATACTAAGTGTTGAATGTATTCATCCTTCTATATTTTCTTATTAAAGTATGCCAATATCTATATGCGACTTGCATGTATTGCTTTGAAGTCCAGCGGTGCTTTAAATATATGGAGTGATAACAAGGAATTCACATTAGAAATGTGTTTCTAGATATGTGCTAATAATTATAAGTATATACATTTTTCTGATCAAATGTTTATTTTATCCATGTGTTTATAGGTTTCTCTGTGCTCTACCCATGAACTGCTCTTCTGAGGGGTTTCCGACACGGGGGGCCATTTGGCCTTGCTTGTGTCTCCTCACTGCCTGAGGGGACTGTCAACGCACCACCTTTATAGATGGTTGCATTTTTGACAGCTTCCCGGTGTTTTACCTGGTCCCCTCAGAGGTGCACCCACTAGATTTTCCATTGGGGGACACCCACACTTGACCGCCATCTGGCGAACAAGTGTACGGTTCTTCCCCCTTCTTCTGTGGAGCGCAGCGTTGCCTACGCAGGCTTAGCCAGCTCCGGCTTGACGCCATGCCGTTTTGGTCCTGCCCCCTCCTTGCACAGTGCGGTGTTCCACTCCTCCTTGCTGATCCATCCTGATCTGTGGGGGAGATAGATTCGCCCCTTTCCTTCCCTCCCTCTACACCCTGGAAGACGCAGGAGGGGACACGGACCAGGGGGCTTTTTGCATGCGTTCCGGCATGCAAACCCCACGGCAACCAGTATAGAGATGGGCTCTTCCTTGTCCCTCCGGATCCATGGGATCTATTCCAGTTCCTGTAATCCGGGCGACTCGAGCGACTCTCGAGGAATCTCCTCCCACACACACCTGCCGGTATGAGAATTAGGGCAGTTGCATTTCCCTATATAAGGTATATCTTTGCAGTCTCTCCCCAGTGGCTCATCTGCTCACTTGTGTGGAGGACACTGGGGAAAGACTTTGTTTGCAAGATTACAGGTATGTAAACCTCTCTTACCTTGGTCACTTTTCCAGACACATGTTTGCTCATGGGCTTAGGGAATTTCTACCCTTAAGCTAATATCTGTCTTTTTGGATTAAATCTCCAGCAAGCTGAAAATTCAGCTTTGTTCCTCATTCTGGGATGCCTCTCCTTCGACCGTCTCTTCAAGGTTTAGAGATATATATCTTCCTCTTACCAGAGTGAAAACTACAATTCAAGCACTAATTCTCTAATAAAACCTAGCATATATATCTCCACGTAACTACTTGGTAAGCAATTATAAACATTTTTGAACTTTATAAGGATACTATTGTCCCTCCCCCCCCCCCCCTGTTTGGAGGGTTCTTATATTTCTTTTATTTTGTGTTCTTATCACTCTCATTTCTTGTTCCTTTCAATTTTCTACAACCTTCTCCTTCTCCCTCCCCCTCCCTCTCCTTCCCTCCCCCTCCTTTTTTTTTTGCAGCCCTCTCTTCCCCCTTTTTCCTTCACTCCCCGCTCCCCTTCCCCGTTCCCCTTTCTCCTCTCTTCTCTTCTTTTATCTTTCCTCCCCCTTCCCCCTTCCCACTTTTATTTCCTTTCACACACTTTCTTTCTTCCCTCACATCTCTTCCTCTATTTTCATTCCTTTTCTTTCCCCTTGCCCTTTCCCCTCGCCTATTTTCTTTTGCTTTCCTTTCTACTGTTCATTCTTTCTTTTCTGTGCAGTCTTCTTGGCATTTTCTTCCTTTTTCATCTGCATGTATAGGAACCCACCCATTCTTCCCGGTTAAGGTGGGGTGGAGTTTTCCCATGGGCTCCAAGGCCTCACATTGACCCGCCGAACCGGTGTCCTTTGATTTCTGGGTGAGTGATACGCCTTCATGAAACACTATGCTCTCTCTCTCTCTCTATCTTTTTTTTTACATAATTACATAGTTTAGCGTCACATATCTAGATAATTAACAACACGCAATTGACTCCCTTTGTTCTAGCTCCCAGTGTGAAAAGCATCGCTATATACATATATATATATATGTATATATATATATATATATATATATATATATATATATATATATATATATACACACACACAGTCGTGCTAAAAAGTTTGCATACCCTAGCAGAAATTGTGACATGGCATTCATATTGAAAATATGACTCATTCTGCCAAAAAACTGTATTTTAGTTAAGGATAGCAATCATGTGCAGCCATTTATTATCACAGTTTTTTGGATCCTTTTAAAATCATAATGATAACAGAAATAACCCAAATGGCCCTGATAAAAAGTTTACATACCCTGAAATGTTTGGTCTTGGTACAGACACAGAAGGTGGCACACACAGGTTAAAATGGCAATTAAAGATTAATTTCCCACATTTGTGGCTTTTTAAATCACAATTAGTGTCTGTGTATAAATAGTCAATAAGTTTGTTAGCTCTCACATGGATGCCCTAAGCAGGCTAGCTACTAAGCCATGAGGAGGTAGAAAAGAACAGTCAATAGACCTGTGTAACAAGGTATTGAAACTTTACAAAGTAGGATATACAAGTAGTAGGATACAAACAAAAAAAAACCCACAGGTAACTGCAGGAAAAATAAAGGCTGCTCTCCAAAAAGACGGTGTGGTTGTTTTTAATGAGCACAATTCAACAATACTTGAACAAAAAAGAGTTGCATGGTTGAGCTGCCAAAAGGAATCCTTTACTGCACCAATGCCACAAAAAAGCCAATGAGGCATGTCAAGGTGTTGTTGGTCATATGGTAACCAGGCTTTTTTGTGGAACTTGTACAGTAAAGGTTTCTTTCTGGCAACTTGACCACACAGCTCTTTTTTCCCAGTATCATCTTATTGTGCGACCTAAAAACAATCACACCATCTTTTTCCACAGCAGCCTGTATTTCTCTTGAGGTTACATGTGGGTTTTTCTTCTGTATCCCGAACAGTTCCTGTGGCAGTTGTGGCTGAAATCTTTCTTGATCTACCTGACCTTGGTTCCCGACCATGTCACACATATTTACCTGAGGCACAATAGCTCTCCTGGGTGAACACCCGTACGGGTACGTCTTGCCCTTTTTTGGCCACCAGAGGGTGCCCACACCAGCTGCACAGCGGGGGACCCGATGCACGAGGCCAGTGGGTACAATCGCCGCCAGCCATTCGTGCCATCATGGGGATTTGTGTGTGTAAACAGAGGAGAGGAGCCATATCGTTTGTTCCTACTAAGTAGGAAAAACAATATGTCTCCTCTCCTAATCAATCCTATCCCTATATAGTTAAGACACACTGAGGGAACACACAATTAACCCCTTGATTGCCCCCTAGTGTTAACCCCTTCCCTGCCAGTGACATTTACACAGTAATCAGTGCATTTTTATAGCACTGATCGCTGTATAAATGCCAATGGTCCCAAAAAAGTATCAAAAGTCTCAGATCTGTTCATCGCAATGTCGCAGTACCACTAAAAATCTCAGATCACCTCCATTACTAGTAAAAAAAAATAAAAAGAATGAAAATGCCATTAAAATGCCATAAATCTTTCCCATAGTTTGCAGACGCTATAATTTTTGCGCAAACCAATCAATATGCGCTTATTGCGATTTTTTTTTTTACCAAAGATATGTAGAAGAATATATATTGGCCTAAACTGACGAAGAAATGTGTTTTTTTTTTAATTTTTGGGGGATATTTATTATAGCAAAAAGTAAAAAAATAGTTTTTTTTTAAAAATATCCCACTTTTTTTGTTTATAGCACAAGAAAAAAACGCAGAGGTGATCAAATACCACCAAAAGAAATCTATATTTGTGAGAAAAAAAGAACATCAATTTTGTTTGGGTACAGCATCGCATGACTGTGCAATTGTCAGTTAAAGCGACGCAGTGCCGTATCGTAAAAAATGGGCTGGTCATTAAGGGGGCAAATCCTTCCATGGCTGAAGTGGTTAATAAAGGAATTGTTAAAAACTGTCTGTTGTGCTTTTTACTTTTTGACACTTTTTTTGGTAAAGGGGTACAAAGTACCCGATACCCATTCACATGGGGGGGGGCGGGATCTAGGGGGCCCCCTTGTTAAAGGGGGCTTCCAAATTCCGATAAGCCCTCCACCCGCAGACCCCCACAACCACTGGGCCAGGGTTGTGGGGACGAGGCTCATGTCCCTATCAACATGAGGACAAGGTGCTTTGGAGGGCACCCCAAAGCACCCTCCCCATGTTGAGGGCAAGCAGCCTGGCAAGCAGCCTGGTATGGTTCAGGAGGGGGGGTGCTCGCTCATCCCCCCCATCCTGTCCTCCAGGCTGCATGTTCAGATAAGGGTGGTGTGCAGCCATTGTTTTCTTCCCAGTTGACCCTTGCCAGAGATTGGAGAACTATCACGGTCTCCAAATTTAAGACCTTCCTGGGCCTACATCTCTCCTCATGGGCATAACTAAAAAAAGTGAGTTGTGGTCATGTTGGTCCACTGACCCAATTCACCATATGCCCGTGTTCTCTGCCTCCTAGACCAGCAAGTACATATTTGGGGGGCACACCATACAATGCATTTAAATTCAAGATGGTGCTGCTGTAAGACCTATAAACAGTGCAAAATATTTTACAGCGCACACATACAAGAATGACATTTCCTGCAGGGCTAGTTAAAAACACCTGAACACCTGAACATATTCAAAAAATACGGGGGTTTGGTCACACTATATGGTCATATAGTGCTAAGCCCACTTACTGCGACAAAGTACCCCGAATTAGTGGGTCCTACACTAGTAATAGAATGGAAGATCCTCTGTCTCAACCATGGGAGCTGAACTCCTCTATGTGGGAGAACTAAAAGGGATACATCCTAATCACTGGTGGCCACTAAATAGGAGGTAATGAGGAGGGGGAGGGGTGCTCCAGCCCAAAAACCTGGTCAGGGCCTATTACAACATACAAGTACATATTTGGGGGGCACACCATACAATGCATTTAAATTCAAGATGGTGCTGCTGTAAGACCTATAAACAGTGCAAAATATTTTACAGCGCACACATACAAGAATGACATTTCCTGCAGGGCTAGTTAAAAACACCTGAACACCTGAACATATTCAAAAAATACGGGGGTTTGGTCACACTATATGGTCATATAGTGCTAAGCCCACTTACTGCGACAAAGTACCCCGAATTAGTGGGTCCTACACTAGTAATAGAATGGAAGATCCTCTGTCTCAACCATGGGAGCTGAACTCCTCTATGTGGGAGAACTAAAAGGGATACATCCTAATCACTGGTGGCCACTAAATAGGAGGTAATGAGGAGGGGGAGGGGTGCTCCAGCCCAAAAACCTGGTCAGGGCCTATTACAACATACAAGTACATATTTGGGGGGCACACCATACAATGCATTTAAATTCAAGATGGTGCTGCTGTAAGACCTATAAACAGTGCATTACCTCCTATTTAGTGGCCACCAGTGATTAGGATGTATCCCTTTTAGTTCTCCCACATAGAGGAGTTCAGCTCCCATGGTTGAGACAGAGGATCTTCCATTCTATTACTAGTGTAGGACCCACTAATTCGGGGTACTTTGTCGCAGTAAGTGGGCTTAGCACTATATGACCATATAGTGTGACCAAACCCCCGTATTTTTTGAATATGTTCAGGTGTTCAGGTGTTTTTAACTAGCCCTGCAGGAAATGTCATTCTTGTATGTGTGCGCTGTAAAATATTTTGCACTGTTTATAGGTCTTACAGCAGCACCATCTTGAATTTAAATGCATTGTATGGTGTGCCCCCCAAATATGTACTTGTATGTTGTAATAGGCCCTGACCAGGTTTTTGGGCTGGAGCACCCCTCCCCCTCCTCATTACCTCCTATTTAGTGGCCACCAGTGATTAGGATGTATCCCTTTTAGTTCTCCCACATAGAGGAGTTCAGCTCCCATGGTTGAGACAGAGGATCTTCCATTCTATTACTAGTGTAGGACCCACTAATTCGGGGTACTTTGTCGCAGTAAGTGGGCTTAGCACTATATGACCATATAGTGTGACCAAACCCCCGTATTTTTTGAATATGTTCAGGTGTTCAGGTGTTTTTAACTAGCCCTGCAGGAAATGTCATTCTTGTATGTGTGCGCTGTAAAATATTTTGCACTGTTTATAGGTCTTACAGCAGCACCATCTTGAATTTAAATGCATTGTATGGTGTGCCCCCCAAATATGTACTTGTATGTTGTAATAGGCCCTGACCAGGTTTTTGGGCTGGAGCACCCCTCCCCCTCCTCATTACCTCCTATTTAGTGGCCACCAGTGATTAGGATGTATCCCTTTTAGTTCTCCCACATAGAGGAGTTCAGCTCCCATGGTTGAGACAGAGGATCTTCCATTCTATTACTAGTGTAGGACCCACTAATTCGGGGTACTTTGTCGCAGTAAGTGGGCTTAGCACTATATGACCATATAGTGTGACCAAACCCCCGTATTTTTTGAATATGTTCAGGTGTTCAGGTGTTTTTAACTAGCCCTGCAGGAAATGTCATTCTTGTATGTGTGCGCTGTAAAATATTTTGCCTCCTAGACCAGGACACAATATGAGCAGATCTTGCGGTTCATGCATTTCAATGAAAATTAACTCTGTCGTCCTGGGGGTGATTCTGAATGTGATTGGCTCTACAAAATTCGGCCCCTCATAAATCACTTCAACCAACAGTTTGCAGCCTTGTTTACTCCTGATCAAGTTGTCTGCGTTGATGAGTCCCTGATTAAATTTTCTGGCCGCTTGTCATTCAAACAGTATATTCCTAGCAAGCGTGCCAGATATGGGGTCAAGATGTATAAGCTCTGTGACAGGGCAACAGGCTATACATATAGTTTTATGGTTTATGAGGGAAGAGATGGTTACGTAGAGCCGGAGAACTGCCTAGACTACATAGGGAGCGCTGGTAAGATTGTGTGATACTTGGTGTCACCCTTATTTGGAAAGGGGTACCACTTGTATGTGGACAATTATTACACAAGCGTGCCACTTTTTAGTCACTTGTTTGATCATGGAATTGGCGCATGTGGCACTGTGCGATCTAATTGCCGGGGCTTACCCCAGAGGCTTGTAGATTCCCTTCTTAGGCTGGGGGAGAGAGCCTGCTTGAGATGTAATAATTTGCTCACTGTGAAGTGGAGGCATATTAAGAATGTTTTCGTTCTGTCCTCCCTTCATGCAGACACGACGGTCCAAATTCAAACGGAAACTGGTGTTGTGGAAATACCCCTCTGTGTCCACGAATACAACCTTAATATGGGAGGGGTGGACCTCAACAACCAGTTGATGGCGCCGTACTTAATTGCCCGTAAGGCCAGAAGCTGGTACAAAAAAGTGTCTGTATACTTATTCCAATTGGCTCTGCTGAATGCTTATGTGCTATACAAAGCTTCAGGACGAACTGGCTCCTTCCTTAATTTCCAGGAAGAGATCATCACAGCCCTGACACCTGCTATTATTGTCCCTCCTGTCCTGACCAACCTGGTTTCTGCATCGGTGAATGTTTCGAATGCTACCACACACTAGTGGGTATTAGCGTAGTGTACAACAATGCACAGACTAGGATACAGTTACACAGGGTCTCCAAAGATGCCATAGCATTTTTAGAACCTGGAAAAAAAAAGTTGAAGAAAAACAAGAAAAAATAAAATAAAAAAGCTAAAAATAGCTGTTGTTTTATTCTTTCTCTATTCTCTCTCTATTGTTCTCTCTCTGTTGTTCTGCTCTGTTTTACTGTATTTTTTAACTGCAATGTTTTATTGTTACTATGTTTTATCATGTTTGCTTTTCAGGTATATAATTCTTTTATACTTTACTGTTTACTGTGTTTTATTGGTAACGATTATTTTATTTTCAGGTACGCCATTCAGCTGCAGCATTGATTTATTTATCTTGACAGCAACAGCGTTTGCTCTCACAACACCTAAATCAGTGACTTCAGTGCTGTAGGAAGTGATTTCACAACTACAATTAAAAAAAAAAAGAGCATATATGCCAAAGCGTGGGGGCAGTGGTGGAGGGACAATTTGCCCCTAACGTTAGGGGCAGATTGTCCCCATGCTTCGGCATATATTTTTTACTTTTTTTTTGGCACAGATTGTTGTTGTTTTATTGAGTTAATGTTTTATTATTACCATTGTTTGCTTTTCAGGTACACAATTCAGATGCTACACTGATTTTTTTATCTTGTCAGCAACAGCGTTTGCTCTCACAATACGTAAATCAGCGACTCCAGCGCTATAGGAGGTGATTTCACCTGCTTTTACAAGCAGTGGGAGGGATTGTCCCCCTCCCCTCCAGCTGTCTTCCATGCTTTTCTCGGGCTCTCCTGTCCCTCCGGGCAACCTAAGAATGCAGCCAGCTGACCATAGAACTGATCGAAGACCAGAATAGCTCCAATCATCTCTATGGCCTAATTAACTGGAAGCTACTAGCATTTCATGACTTCAGTTTCGCCAGATATAAACAGCGCCATTGGGAAATTGGGAAAGCATCTTATCACACCGATCTTGTTGTGGTCAGATGCTTTGAGGGCAGAGGAGAGATATAGAGTCTAATAGACCCCAATTTAAAAAAAAGAATACCTGTCACTACCTTTTGCTATCATAGGAGATATTTACAGGGACGATCCTAGGGTCACCGGCGCCTGGGTACAAAAATATTTCTGGCGCCCCCACATGGGCGTGGTCATCTTATCTACTCCTCCCCTTTGCAAATGTTTCTATGGCAATGACTCAAACACAGAGATGCTCCCCTAAGAAGTCTTTGTTACCCTAGGATCCTCCCATGATCTTTTAACAATAAAAAAAATACAGGAAGAGCGTACACTAATGAGACCTGGAGGGGGTCACTCTGATGCACACATAGAGGGCTTCTGTTAGAGAGTCTGTTAGAAAGAGCCCCCAGACATACTACAGGAGATGATCAGAGACTGCAGACATGATACAGGAGATGCTCAGAGACTGTAGTTATGATACAAGAGACGAACAGAGACTGCAATCATAGAACAGGAGATGGTCAGAGAAAGCAATAATAGAACAGGAGATGATCAGAGACTGCAGACATAGTACATGAGATGGTCAGAGACTGCAGACAAAGTACAGGAGATGCCCAGAGACTGCAGACATAGTACAGGAGATGCCCAGAGACTGCAGACATAGTACAGGAGATGCCCAGAGACTGTAGTTATGATACAAGAGACGATCAGAGACTGCAATCATAGAACAGGAGATGGTCAGAGAAAGCAATCATAGAACAGGAGATGGTCAGAGACTGTAGACATAATACAGGAGATGGTCAGAGACTGCAGACATAGTACAGGAGATGATCAGAGACTGCAGACATAGTACAGGAGATGCCCAGAGACTGTAGTTATGATACAAGAGACGATCAGAGACTGCAATCATAGTACAGGAGATGGTCAGAGAAAGCAATCATAGAACAGGAGATGGTCAGAGACTGCAGACATAGTACAGGAGATGGTCAGAGACTGCAGACATAGTACAGGAGATGGTCAGAGACTGTAGTTATGATACAAGAGACGGTCAGAGACTGCAATCATAGAACAGGAGATGGTCAGAGACTGCAGACATAGTACAGGAGATGGTCAGAGACTGCAGACATACTACAGGAGATGATCAGAGACTGCAGACATACTACAGGAGATGATCAGAGACTGCAGACATACTACAGGAGATGGTCAGAGACTGCAGACATAGTACAGGAGATGGTCAGAGACTGCAGACATAGTACAGGAGATGGTCAGAGACTGCAGACATAGTACAGGAGATGGTCAGAGACTGCAGACATAGTACAGGAGATGGTTAGAGACTGCAGACATAGTACAGGAGATGGTCAGAGACTGCAGACATAGTACAGGAGATGATCAGAGACTGCAGACATAGTACAGGAGATGGTCAGAGACTGCAGACATACTACAGGAGATGGTCAGAGACTGCAGACATAGTACAGGAGATGGTCAGAGACTGCAGACATAGTGCAGGAGATGATCAGAGATTTCAGACATAATACAGGAGATGAAAAACAGAAAAGCAGTGCTGCGCAGATAAAAAGTCCTTTAAAAAATATAAATCAGATGTGGAGAATAAATCATAAAAGACAAGGACCACCAGTGAATAATCAAGGTAACTGGATAACAGGAAGCAGGTAATTGGTGACTGTAATCCCTCCACCGGACATGGATGGCCCCTCACCTTAATTATTCGACCTGAGACAGGTCACATAGCATGAACTGCATAGACTAGATGGATACATCCAGGTGGTGCTGGTATAACCTCCACACTTCAACTTTCGCAAGCAGAAACAGGTGATGCATATGAAATATAAAACACAGCAACCATAGTGCTCTCCGTAGTAATTTTATTCAATAAAAAGATAAAAGATTGCGCTTACAAGAACCGGCACTCAGCTCCGAGTGCCGGCTGGGAGGCTTGCGATCGTAACAGCTGATGGCCGCGGGTGACGTCACACGCTCCTAACCCCCGTACGCGTTACGTCCTGTGGGCGGGACTTCATCGGCGTGGGGCGGGATGCGCAGTGACGGCCCGCTTTGTATATATACTACACCATAGAAACGGCAGTACCAATCAGAAGCGCGGAACCCCGAAGTCAGGGAGGGACAAAAAGCCAGCACATCCCAACCGCTGCATCTGAGAATAGTTAACGTGACACTCAGCCTCCATAGGAGTGAGGAGAAGTACGCGCTGCCTTATTTAAACAGGTTGCAACTTAAAACAAAATTAAGAATAAATGGAAATAAATCTATCCTACTTTCATGCAACTCACAAAAGTAAAAATAAAAGTAAAAAACCATAAGGCAGATTGCCTAGCTCAATTTTATTCCCATTAGTGGAGAACTAATTTTCTCCTAAAAGTCGCATATAAATATGCTAAAAAGTCGCATAAATGTAAAATATGCAAAAAAAATTAATAAAAGACGTCAGACCACGGGCATCAGCTGAGTAAGATCGCATGTACATAATAATTAAATAATTACAGCTAAAGCATAAAAAATAAACATAAAAATAAAATAAACCTAAACTATCTATTAGAAATAAAACAGTTCAAATCAAAATCAACATTCATTCCACCTGGGGATAGGACCTTAGTCTCATAGATCCAGAATGATTCCCTACGACTAAGCTGTCGGATAAAGTGGCCACCTCTCCACTGTCGGGAAACTTTTTCTATCCCCCAAAATTTAAGGCACTTGGGGTCCCTCTGATGGCAGAGGCGGAAATGCCTGGACACACTGTGGGTTTTAACCCCCCGCTTAATGTTACTGATGTGTTCGCCTACTCTCACATGTAGTGCTCTTGAGGTACGGCCCACATACTGGAGGCCACAATCACACTCCAGCATGTAGACCACCCCCTCTGTTGAGCACGTAATCAAGCCATCAATTTTGTAACTTTTGTGCGTGACATTAGATACAAAATCCTTTCGCCTTTTAATATTCCTACTAGCCTTCCTACACGTGGCGCATTTACCACACGCGTAGAAACCGGATAAAAAGCCAAACAGCCTATTGGTACCTATTTTAGGTGGATCAATGACCCCTGGGGCTAACCTGTCACGTAAAGATGGAGCCTTACGGTATATGAACCGAGGGTGCTCAGGGAGAACCGGTCCCAGAGTACGATCTCCTTTGAGGATTGGCCAATGTTTAGCTATTATACGTTCTAATTTTTTATACTGGATATTGTAATCCAGTATTATACGATAGCTTGTAACATTGTCTCTTCTAACCATGGCATTCACCTTATCCGCCACCACAGTGTTTCTATCAGTTGCCAGTACTTTGGCTATTTCCGCATCTATCGAGGCTTGCGTATACCCTTTTTCTTTAAACCTAGTGGCTAACACTTGGGATTGTGTTAGGAAATCTTCATCTAAGGTACAATTACGGCATAACCGAATAAATTGGCCTCTTGGTATATTACAGAGCCAAGATTTATGGTGGCAGCTAGTCAGTGGAATATACGCATTCCTATCTGTTATTTTAAAGTGATTTCTGGTTTGGAAGCCTGCCTCCCCTTTAAAAATTTCAAGATCTAGGAATGTGATCTGCTGATAATTGATCGTCCATGTTAATTCAATATTTTTGTTGTTAACATTCAACTTATTCATAAAACTGTGTAAGCTCGTCATGTCACCTTCCCAGACCATTATTAAATCGTCAATATATCGTCTGTAACACGACAATTGCGACGGGGGGTCATGAAAAATAGTGTCTTCCTCCCAGTGGGCCATGAAAAGATTGGCCACACTGGGAGCAAACCTAGCCCCCATGGCTACTCCACGTGTCTGTAAAAAGAAATCTCCGTTGAACCAGAAATAATTGTTCAACAAACAAAAGTCTAAACTTTCTAGTAAAAAGGAGATATGGTCACTTGGGAGGTAAGCGCAATCTTTTATCTTTTTATTGAATAAAATTACTACGGAGAGCACTATGGTTGCTGTGTTTTATATTTCATATGCATCACCTGTTTCTGCTTGCGAAAGTTGAAGTGTGGAGGTTATACCAGCACCACCTGGATGTATCCATCTAGTCTATGCAGTTCATGCTATGTGACCTGTCTCAGGTCGAATAATTAAGGTAAAGGGGCCATCCATGTCCGGTGGAGGGATTACAGTCACCAATTACCTGCTTCCTGTTATCCAGTTACCTTGATTATTCACTGGTGGTCCTTGTCTTTTATGATTTATTCTCCACATCTGATTTATATTTTTTAAAGGACTTTTTATCTGCGCAGCACTGCTTTTCTGTTTTTTATGTCATTGAGGGATTGTTGAATTTACCTTAGTGTCTGCTTGCATTTATTTACTTGTGTCCGTATGATCAGTTAGCGCTGGATTTATTTATTTATTTATTTTCTGGTTATTATATAATTCACGCCAATCCAGCTGCAGACTATGGATGTTTTTTCATATGTTGAAAACAGAGAAATCATCTTAACTGATGTTTTTTCTAAGGATGTGGTTTATTCTCAACAGGATGACCTTGGTTTTGCGTTTAGGAAGCTGGGTCATCTTTTTGAGAAAAAGATTAAGACCTGGTGGGATATTGTTTCCTTTGAACAATATTTATCTGCTAATATTGTCCCCAGGCGTTTAAGGTGGGAGTTACCACCCAATGACGGTTTAACTGACAATGAGTCCAATATAGAATGGTGTAATTTCTTTGTTGAAAAAAGTTTTTATCTTCTCCGTTTTCTGCTTGTTCGTAAACAGAGGAAAAAGAAGCAGTTGGAGAATCAAATCAAAGAAATCACAGACCGTATTGAGAGTTTTAAGGACTCTAGTGAATTTGTTCAACTGTCAGGAGATTTGAAATCCAAACTCATAAAATGGGATAGAGAAACACGAGATAAAAAGAGAAAAAAGTTTTTGCGGGATGTTAAAGACTTTGAGGGTAAAAATATTTTCAAGTGGCAAACCCAGGATATTATACCAGCTAATCAGCCTGTGAGTACAGCAGCCGCAGTCCCAGTACCAGAAACTTATTTACCTCCTCAGGGTTACTTTAATTATGAAGTACCCCCCTCTCAACAAACCCATAACTTATCCAATTCATGTAACACACCTATAAGAGGGGGGCATGGCCCCCCTAGGAATAACAAACGAGGTCGGGGTAGAAGGAATCAACATCCCCACCCATCTTCACAGGCTAATGGCTATGATTACCGACCCCCTTATAATGACAATTACATGTGGCAAACAGTACCTAATAGGGGAAAGGGTAAATCTCTAGGAAGAGGTAATTTCCCAAAAGGAACACCCGCACATACTTCTAATTATTATGCCCCTTTACAAAATCTTCAAGGCGAACCTCAATATAATCAGGATCATTTTTTAGGACAGGAGAGGACCCCCTGGAGGGGACCTCCGCGCACTCCCGTATGGGTGAGAGATCCCGGCGACCAAATGATCCCTCAGGATCAAAGGAGAGGTCCGCAGGATCCAATAAGGAGAGACCAAGGAGGTTTAAAAAGAAAACACAGAGAGGGTGCAGGGGGGGAAGACGAGTCCAAAAGGCCAAGGCCCCAATAGGCACTGGTATATTTAATCTAAGCGGTACCCCTCTTACCACTGAGGAAACATTGGTTCTTGATGGGGGCTTGAAGTTTGCTCCAGTTCGGAATTTGAGCAAATTCCAAGCTTACATCAATATACAAAGATACATTCGTAGCTTAAATATGAAAAAATATTTTCTTTCCAATCCAGTGCAGCATCCCCCACTTGATACCACCTCTAGACATTCTAACTTTCGGAATCGGTCTGTGTTTAACCCTATCTGCAATGACAATAAGCATTTGGAAGTTTTTAAAAACATGGTGTGCCATGATCTTGATCAATTGAAGATTAAGAAAGCAAGAGATTCACAGGCCATTAAAAGAGGTATTGCTTCCCTTGAACAAAGGAAGGACATAGTAATCCGGCCAGCGGATAAAGGTGGAGGGTTGGTTGTGCTCAGCAAAACGTACTACCAGGCTGAAATGGAAAAATTATTGAACGACCAGAACACTTATCAACGCCTGAGGAGTGACCCTATGTTATCCTTCAAGAATAATTTACACTGTTTGATAGAAAAGGGTAAAAATGAAGGAATTTTGAACTCAAAGGAGGCTGCCTATTTAGACCCTTTTTATTGCAGGACTCCCATTATTTATATTTTACCTAAATTACACAAAAATGCAGAACATCCACCTGGTCGTCCGATTGTAAACGGAATAGATTCCGTAACTTCGAGATTAGGCCAATACTTGGATTTCTTCCTTCAGCCACTAGTCACAAAAACCAAGGCGTTCCTACGTGACACTAAACAAATACTTCAGATTTTAGCTACCCTCCCATGTACCCCGTCTAGCATATTAATTACTGCAGACGTTGGGTCTCTTTATACAATTATTGATCATAAGCAGGCTCTTGATTCTGTCAAGTGGGCTTTAGCTACCTCTGACCTCCCAAGTGACCATATCTCCTTTTTACTAGAAAGTTTAGACTTTTGTTTGTTGAACAATTATTTCTGGTTCAACGGAGATTTCTTTTTACAGACACGTGGAGTAGCCATGGGGGCTAGGTTTGCTCCCAGTGTGGCCAATCTTTTCATGGCCCACTGGGAGGAAGACACTATTTTTCATGACCCCCCGTCGCAATTGTCGTGTTACAGACGATATATTGACGATTTAATAATGGTCTGGGAAGGTGACATGACGAGCTTACACAGTTTTATGAATAAGTTGAATGTTAACAACAAAAATATTAAATTAACATGGACGATCAATTATCAGCAGATCACATTCCTAGATCTTGAAATTTTTAAAGGGGAGGCGGGCTTCCAAACCAGAAATCACTTTAAAATAACAGATAGGAATGCGTATATTCCACTGACTAGCTGCCACCATAAATCTTGGCTCTGTAATATACCAAGAGGCCAATTTATTCGGTTACGCCGTAATTGTACCTTAGATGAAGATTTCCTAACACAATCCCAAGTGTTAGCCACTAGGTTTAAAGAAAAAGGGTATACGCAAGCCTCGATAGATGCGGAAATAGCCAAAGTACTGGCAACTGATAGAAACACTGTGGTGGCGGATAAGGTGAATGCCATGGTTAGAAGAGACAATGTTACAAGCTATCGTATAATACTGGATTACAATATCCAGTATAAAAAATTAGAACGTATAATAGCTAAACATTGGCCAATCCTCAAAGGAGATCGTACTCTGGGACCGGTTCTCCCTGAGCACCCTCGGTTCATATACCGTAAGGCTCCATCTTTACGTGACAGGTTAGCCCCAGGGGTCATTGATCCACCTAAAATAGGTACCAATAGGCTGTTTGGCTTTTTATCCGGTTTCTACGCGTGTGGTAAATGCGCCACGTGTAGGAAGGCTAGTAGGAATATTAAAAGGCGAAAGGATTTTGTATCTAATGTCACGCACAAAAGTTACAAAATTGATGGCTTGATTACGTGCTCAACAGAGGGGGTGGTCTACATGCTGGAGTGTGATTGTGGCCTCCAGTATGTGGGCCGTACCTCAAGAGCACTACATGTGAGAGTAGGCGAACACATCAGTAACATTAAGCGGGGGGTTAAAACCCACAGTGTGTCCAGGCATTTCCGCCTCTGCCATCAGAGGGACCCCAAGTGCCTTAAATTTTGGGGGATAGAAAAAGTTTCCCGACAGTGGAGAGGTGGCCACTTTATCCGACAGCTTAGTCGTAGGGAATCATTCTGGATCTATGAGACTAAGGTCCTATCCCCAGGTGGAATGAATGTTGATTTTGATTTGAACTGTTTTATTTCTAATAGATAGTTTAGGTTTATTTTATTTTTATGTTTATTTTTTATGCTTTAGCTGTAATTATTTAATTATTATGTACATGCGATCTTACTCAGCTGATGCCCGTGGTCTGACGTCTTTTATTAATTTTTTTTGCATATTTTACATTTATGCGACTTTTTAGCATATTTATATGCGACTTTTAGGAGAAAATTAGTTCTCCACTAATGGGAATAAAATTGAGCTAGGCAATCTGCCTTATGGTTTTTTACTTTTATTTTTACTTTTGTGAGTTGCATGAAAGTAGGATAGATTTATTTCCATTTATTCTTAATTTTGTTTTAAGTTGCAACCTGTTTAAATAAGGCAGCGCGTACTTCTCCTCACTCCTATGGAGGCTGAGTGTCACGTTAACTATTCTCAGATGCAGCGGTTGGGATGTGCTGGCTTTTTGTCCCTCCCTGACTTCGGGGTTCCGCGCTTCTGATTGGTACTGCCGTTTCTATGGTGTAGTATATATACAAAGCGGGCCGTCACTGCGCATCCCGCCCCACGCCGATGAAGTCCCGCCCACAGGACGTAACGCGTACGGGGGTTAGGAGCGTGTGACGTCACCCGCGGCCATCAGCTGTTACGATCGCAAGCCTCCCAGCCGGCACTCGGAGCTGAGTGCCGGTTCTTGTAAGCGCAATCTTTTATCTTTTTATTGAATAAAATTACTACGGAGAGCACTATGGTTGCTGTGTTTTATATTTCATATGCATCACCTGTTTCTGCTTGCGAAAGTTGAAGTGTGGAGGTTATACCAGCACCACCTGGATGTATCCATCTAGTCTATGCAGTTCATGCTATGTGACCTGTCTCAGGTCGAATAATTAAGGTGAGGGGCCATCCATGTCCGGTGGAGGGATTACAGTCACCAATTACCTGCTTCCTGTTATCCAGTTACCTTGATTATTCACTGGTGGTCCTTGTCTTTTATGATTTATTCTCCACATCTGATTTATATTTTTTAAAGGACTTTTTATCTGCGCAGCACTGCTTTTCTGTTTTTTATGTCATTGAGGGATTGTTGAATTTACCTTAGTGTCTGCTTGCATTTATTTACTTGTGTCCGTATGATCAGTTAGCGCTGGATTTATTTATTTATTTATAATACAGGAGATGGTCAGAGACTGCAGACATAGTACAGGAGATGGTCAGAGACTGCAGACATAGTACAGGAGATGGTCAGAGACTGCAGACATAGTACAGGAGATGGTCAGAGACTGCAGACATAGTACAGGAGATGGTCAGAGAAAGCAATCATAGAACAGGAGATGGTCAGAGACTGCAGACATAGTACAGGAGATGGTCAGAGACTGCAGACATAGTACAGGAGATGGTCAGAGACTGTAGTTATGATACAAGAGATGGTCAGAGACTGCAATCATAGAACAGGAGATGGTCAGAGACTGCAGACATAGTACAGGAGATGGTCAGAGACTGCAGACATAGTACAGGAGATGGTCAGAGACTGCAGACATAGTACAGGAGATGGCCAGAGACTGCAGACATAGTACAGGAGATGGCCAGAGACTGCAGACATAGTACAGGAGATGGCCAGAGACTGCAGACATACTACAGGAGATGGTCAGAGACTGCAGACATAGTACAGGAGATGGTCAGAGACTGCAGACATAGTACAGGAGATGATCAGAGACTGCAGACATAGTACAGGAGATGGTCAGAGACTGCAGACATAGTACAGGAGATGGTCAGAGACTGCAGACATAGTACAGGAGATGGTCAGAGACTGCAGACATAGTACAGGAGATGATCAGAGACTGCAGACATAGTACAGGAGATGGTCAGAGACTGCAGACATACTACAGGAGATGGTCAGAGACTGCAGACACAGTGCAGGAGATGATCAGAGATTTCAGACATAATACAGGAGATGGTCAGAGACTGCAGACATACTACAGGAGATGGTCAGAGACTGCAGACATAGTACAGGAGATGGTCAGAGACTGCAGACATAGTACAGGAGATGGTCAGAGACTGCAGACATAGTACAGGAGATGATCAGAGACTGCAATCATAGTACAGGAGATGGTCAGAGAAAGCAATCATAGAACAGGAGATGGTCAGAGACTGCAGACATAATACAGGAGACGGTCAGAGACTGTAGTTATGATACAAGAGATGGTCAGAGACTGCAATCATAGAACAGGAGATGGCCAGAGACTGCAGACATAGTACAGGAGATAGCCAGAGACTGCAGACATACTACAGGAGATGGTCAGAGACTGCAGACATTGTACAGGAGATGGCCAGAGACTGCAGACATAGTACAGGAGATGATCAGAGACTGCAGACATAGTACAGGAGATGCCCAGAGACTGTAGTTATGATACAAGAGACGATCAGAGACTGCAGTCATAGTACAGGAGATGGTCAGAGAAAGCAATCATAAAACAGGAGATGGTCAGAGACTGCAGACATAGTACAGGAGATGGTCAGAGACTGCAGACATAGTACAGGAGATGATCAGAGACTGCAGACATAGTACAGGAGATGGTCAGAGACTGCAGACATAGTACAGGAGATGATCAGAGACTGCAGACATAGTACAGGAGATGGTCAGAGACTGCAGACGTAGTACAGGAGATGATCAGAGACTGCAGACATAGTACAGGAGATGCCCAGAGACTGTAGTTATGATACAAGAGACGATCAGAGACTGCTATAATAGTACAGGAGATGGTCAGAGACTGCAGACATACTACAGAAGATGGTCAGAGACTGCAGACATAGTACAGGAGATGGTCAGAGACTGCAGACATAGTGCAGGAGATGATCAGAGATTTCAGACATAATACAGGAGATGGTCAGAGACTGCAGACATACTACAAGAGGTGGTCAGAGACTGCAGACATACTACAGGAGATGGTCAGAGACTGCAGACATACTACAAGAGATGGTCAGAGATTGCAGACATGTTACAAGAGATGGTCAGAGACTGCAGTTCCTATGGACATTAGTACATAATGGCCGATCGGCCCTCTCACCTGACCCAGCGATACAGCAACGGTTCCTCTTATCAGGAGTCAGCTCACTCTGAATTGCCCATGGTGACTCCGCTGGGTAGCACCCAGATCTGTATTCCTGCAATAACTCCATTCCTTTCTCTGCCAGGGATGGCGTTAGGCTGTGTGGCTTTCCCTCTGGTGGTGCAGGGCAGCGGGGTTCTCTCTCTGATGGTGTTCTCTCAGCACTGTCCTCTCCCTCTGGAGTCCTGGGTGTACTTCCCTGAAAACTTTTCCAGGCTCCTGTCTCTCTCTCTCTCTTTCCCATTCAGCTGAGCATGCTGTGTGGGCTGCAGTTTCCATGTTACAGTGGAGCTGCCAGTTCTCGGGACTATATGTCCCACAATCCTCTTCTCTGCTCCTTTTCCTATTCTGTTTCCTCCCTGGTTGATATGAAGGCGGGGGAAGAAACATAGTGGGCAGCTGTGCTGGCAAGCACCGCTCACTAGTACAGCAGCACGCAGGAGGAGAGGGAGGGGGGAAAGGAGAGGGAGGGGGGAAAGGAGAGGGAGGGGGGAAAGGAGATCCCGCAGCTGCATTGGTTTCACTAGGGTTGGGGTCACCCCCCTTCCACCAACTATAGTCGCCCCTCAGTACAGACCCCCCTCCACTACATATAGACCCCCCCTCCGTCAGTGCAGAACCCGCACTAAGTATAAACCCCTCCCTCAGTACAGACCTTACTCAGTACAGATCCCCCCCAGTAACCCCCCCTCCATTAGTACAGACCCCCAGGACAGATCTCCCTCTCCATTAGTACAGACCCCCATAGGACAAACCACCCCTCCATTAGTACAGACCCCCCCAGGACAGACCCCCCCATTAGTACAGACCCCCCCCTCCATTAGTACAGACCCCCCTCCATTAGCACAGACCCCCTCCATTAGCACAGACCCCCCTCCATTAGTACAGACCCCCTCTCCATTAGTATAGACCCCCTCTCCATTAGTACAGACCCCCCAGTACAGACCCCCCTCCATTAGTACAGACCCCATTAGTACAGACCCCCTCTCCATTAGTACAGACCCCACCCACCTCCATTAGTACAGACCCCCCATTAGTACAGACCCCCCATTAGTACAGACCCCCCAGGACAGACCCCCCTCCATTAGTACAGACCCCCCTATTAGTACAGACCCCCCCATTAGTACAGACCCCCCCTCCATTAGTACAGACCCCATTAGTACAGACCCCCTCTCCATTAGTACAGACCCCCCTCCATTAGTACAGACCCCATTAGTACAGACCCCCTCTCCATTAGTACAGACCCCCCTCCATTAGTACAGACCCCCCCTCCATTAGTACAGACCCCCCAGTACAGACCCCCCTCCATTAATACAGACCCCATTAGTACAGACCCCCTCTCCATTAGTACAGACCCCACCTCCATTAGTACAGACCCCCCATTAGTACAGACCCCCCAGGACAGACCCCCCAGGACAGACCCCCCAGGACAGACCCCCCTCCATTAGTACAGACCCCCCTATTAGTACAGACCCCCCATTAGTACAGACCCAGTTAGTACAGACCCCCTCTCCATTAGTACAGACCCCCCCTCCATTAGTACAGACCCCATTAGTACAGACCCCCTCTCCATTAGTACAAACCCCCCTCCATTAGTACAGACCCCATTAGTACAGACCCCCTCTCCATTAGTATAGACCCCCCCCTCCATTAGTACAGACCCCCCTCCATTAGTACAGACCCCCAGGACAGACCCCCCTCCATTAGTACAGACCCCCCAGGACAGACCCCCTCTTCATTAGTACAGACCCCCCTCCATTAGTACAGACCCCCCCATTAGTACAGACCCCACATTAGTACAGACCCCACATTAGTACAGACCCCCCAGGACAGACCCCCCTATTAGTACAGACCCCCCTCCATTAGTACAGACCCCCCTCCATTAGTACAGACCCCCTCTCCATTAGTACAGACCCCTCTCCATTAGTACAGACCCCTCCTCCATTAGTACAGACCCCCCAGGACAGACTCCCCCTCCATTAGTACAGACCCCATTAGTACAGACCCCCTTTCCATTAGTACAGACCCCACCTCCATTAGTACAGACCCCCCATTAGTACAGACCCCCCAGGACAGACCCCCCTCCATTAGTACAGACCCCCCTATTAGTACAGACCCCCCCATTAGTACAGACCCCCCCTCCATTAGTACAGATCCAATTAATACAGACCCCCTCTCCATTAGTACAGACCCCCTCTCCATTAGTACAGACCCCATTAGTACAGACCCCCTCTCCATTAGTACAGACCCCCCTCCATTAGTACAGACCCCCCCATTAGTACAGACCCCCCAGGACAGACCCCCCTCCATTAGTACCGACCCCCCCAGGACAGACCCCCTCTCCATTAGTACAGACCCCCCTCCATTAGTACAGACCCCCCATTAGTACAGACCCCCCCCATTAGTACAGACCCCCAGGACAGACCCCCCTATTAGTACAGACCCCCCATTAGTACAGACCCCCCTCCATTAGTACAGACCCCTACCCCATTAGTACAGACCCCCTCTCCATTAGTACAGACCCCCCTCCATTAGTACAGACCCCCCAGGACAGACCCCCTCCATTAGTACAGAACCCCCCATTAGTACAGACCTCCCCTCCCTTAGTACAGACCCCATTAGTACAGACCCCCTCTCCATTAGTACAGACCCCATTAGTACAGCCCCCCTCCATTAGTACAGACCCCCCATTAGTACAGCCCCCCTCCATTAGTACAGCCCCCCTCCATTAGTACAGTCCCCCCCTCCATTAGTACAGCCCCCCTCCATTAGTACAGCCCCCCTCCATTAGGATACATAAATACACCCGGGCGGCAGCTGAAGAGGAGAGGACAGTGTGCAGCCAGCCGTGCTGCCCGGGTGGAGAGTAGAGCAGTTCAAAGCCGGCAGGAGTGGGAGACACAGAAAGGAGAATGTGTCAGGCACGGACCACTCCACCACCCCCCCGCGCGACATCACTGTGCGGCTGGTCTCTCTCCACACAGAGAACAGCCCCTCTGCCTCCGATGTCTCTCTTTCTCTGACAGGAGGAGGGAGGGGCTTAAGCAGCACACACAGCGGCGCTTTTCTTCTTTTAACACTGGCGGAGAGCCGCCGCCGGACACAATCAAGAGGAGGAGGAGGAGGGAAGGGAGCACTCTGGCGCTTCAGCGCCCCCACCTCTCTGGCGCCTGGGTGCAGTGCACCCCATCTAGGATCGGCCCTGGAAATTTACATTAAAAATGATTTTAAAAAATAAAATGAAAGGAACAGCATAAAAATAAAATAAAAAAGCAAAATAAATAATACATTTTAAAAAAAAGCGTTGGTCTCGTGTCATATGTAAACAGCAATTGCACCATGCATGTGAGGTATCACCATGAACTTCAGATCGAGGGCAGTAATGTTTGCAGTGGACCTCCTCTGTAAATCTAAAATGGTAACCTGTAAAGGCTTATAAAAGCTTTTAAAAATGTTTGTAGTTTGTCGCTGCTGCATGGTTGTGCACAATTTTAAAGCATGTCATTTTTGGTTTGTTCAGAATCCCAAAACTATACCTCTCACATGTGTACAGATAGAGATAGTGGCGCTAATTTATATTGTGTAAAAATATGAGTTAAAGCAGCATAATACCTGTGACCCTCTAATTATACATGAAAAACAGTACTATAGATATAAATACAACACCCAGTGAGAAGTGTCAATATAAATATGAAAAAATTATGAAAATCATAAACTGTGATAAATTCAAATACATGAATAAATTCAAATACATGAATAAATAAAGCACAACAGTTGTTTTTCAATCTTGTGTGATAAATCTTCTACTCTTCCACCACACCACCGTGATAGTGACACCACTCCTTCTGAAGAGCGCACTCACCAGATTGTATAGCCTCCCACTCTTGTGTTCGGCAAAACAGCAATTGAACCACACCTGGGTTGCATGTGATGAACCGTGACTCCAATCAAGCCAGTTCCATATATGAAAAACAAATGAATAAAGTGTTTTAAACTGAAACAAATAAGCCTTTGAACAAATCCACAGCAACCAACAGGATCAATGATCCAACGGTGCACCGCAGTCAGTGTGAACTGGTGTATCTCTCACCCAACCTTCTAAGGCCCAGCAGTTCGATCAGTGTAGTCCTCTTCAGACAGCGGTGTCTAATGTCAGTGTGATCAGAGAGAGTAAGAGAGAATCAGGGGGGCTTATTTTTATATCTCTTGCTACAAACGAATGTCATTTTTGGTATCTATCTACTTGGCATAAAATCATCTTTTATATTTTACCAAACATTTGGCCAATATAGTGTGTGTTTAGTGCATTAAAATTCAAAAAAGTGTTTTTTTTCCAAAAAATTGCGTTTGAAAAATTGCTGTGCAAATACTGTGTGAAAAATAAAATTGCAACACCCACCATTTTAATCTGTAGGGCCTTTTCTTTAAAAAAAATATATAATGTATGGGAGTTCAAAGTAATGTTCTAGCAAATGAAAAGTATTTTTTCATGTAAACAAAAAGTGTCAGAAAGTGCTTTGTCTTCAAGCATTTTCATTATTTTTATTATAACTGACAATTGCGCGGTCGTGCGACACTGTACCCAAACAAAATTGATGTCCTTTTCCCACAAATAGAGCTTTCTTTTGGTGGTATTTGGTCACCTCTGCGGTTTTTATTTTTTGTGCTATAAACAAAAGAAGAGCAAAAATTTTGAAAAAAACGCAATGGGGGTTATTTACTAAAGGAAAATCCACTTTGCACTGCAAGTGCACTTGGAAATAAAGTCGCTGTAGATCCGAGGGGGACATGCAAGGAAAATAAAAACAGGATTTTAGCTTGCACATGATTGGATGATAAAATCAGCAGAGCTTCCACTTATTTCAGATCTACCCCTTAGATTTAGAGTGACTGCACTTCCAAGTGCACTTTTAGTGCATTTTCAAGTGCACTTGCAAAGTGGATTTGTCTTTTATAAATAACCCCCAATGCGGTTGATTTACGAAAAGGTAAATACACAGTGCAGTTTGCGAAGTGCAGTTGCACTCTGCAAAAGCAGCTGCTCCAAAGCTTAGTAAATGAGCAAAAGCTCTACTGACTTCCATCATCCAATCATGTGTAAGCAAAAATGCATTTTTTTTTTATTTTCCTTGCATGTGATTGGGTACTTTTTGCAAAGTGAATCCTTGCCTCATTTACTAAGCTCTGGAGCATCTGCATTTGCAGAGTGCAACTGCACTTTGCACAGTCTATTTGCCATTAGTAAATCAACCTCAATATCTTTTACTTTTTGCTATAATAAATATCCCAAATTTAAAAAAAACAAAACGCATTTTTTTCCTCCGTTTAGGCCTATAGGTATTCTTCTACATATTTTTCTTTAAAAAAATCGCAATAAGCATATATTTTTTTTTTTTTTATTGCTGGGTTGCATTTTTTGGGCTTTTTCTTTTAGCTTTTCAATCACCTTTTTCTGTCACTTTTTAAATAGCTTTTTTTTTTCTTTGGTTCCTTTAGGCTACCAATTGAGGGGAGAGGTTAATTGCTCACAGGTGCTTGAGACCTATATAACTTTGTATAGGACTCATACTGAGCCTGCTCATTGTGAGGCTGGTGGAACTCAGTCCAAGTGGAACTGGTCTAAGTGGTGAGTTAAAACCAGAGTTAGTGGAACTGGTCTAAGTGGTGAGTTAAAACCAGAGTTTAAAACAGGAGGTTATAACAGAGTAGTGTGTGTGGATCGTTAGTACTTGTGTATTGTGTACTGTATACTTGTGTATTGCGAGTGCACGTAGGTCTGTGAGTACCTGTGTATTGTCTTGAGTATTAGTGCCAGGAAGCTAGCTGTTAGGTAATTTGAAGAAATGTAAGGGTGCAATAAGGATGGCTAAGATAGAACATGAAAGACACATAGCGGAGGAGAGCAAAAAAAATCCCAAGAAATTCTTTAAGTATGTAAACAGTAAAAAAGGGAGGACAGACCATATTGGCCCCATAAAGAATGAGGAAGGACATCTGGTTACAAAGGATGGGGAGATGGCGAAGGTATTGAATTTATTCTTCTCCTCAGTCTTCACGAGTGAATTGGGGGGCTTCAGTAACCAAAACTGCAGTGTTTATCCTCATCATGACACAACACAGGAAGCACCTCCATGGTTAACAGAGGACAGAATTAAAATTAGACTTGAGAAACTTAACATTAATAAATCACCGGGACCAGATGGCTTGCATCCGAGGGTACTTAGGGAACTCAGTCAAGTGATTGCCAGACCGTTGCTCCTAATTTTTACAGTCTACTGACTGGAATGGTACCAGCTGATTGGAGAAAAGCCAATGTAGCACCAATATTTAAAAAGGGCCCAAAATACATCCCTGGGAATTACAGACCAGTTAGCCTAACATCAATAGTATGTAAACTCTTGGAGGGGATGATAAGGGACTATATACAAGATTTTAGTAATGAGAACAGTATCATTAACAGTAATCAGCATGGATTCATGAAGAATCGTTCTTGCCAAACCAATCTACTAACCTTCTATGAGGAGGTGAGTTGCCATCTAGATAAAGTAAGGCCCGTAGATGTGGTGTATCTGGATTTTGCAAAAGCATTTGACACAGTTCCCCATAAACGTTTACTGTACAAAATAAGGTCCGTTGCCATGGACCATAGGGTGAGTACATGGACTAAAAACTGGCTACAAGGGCGAGTTCAGAGGGTGGTGATAAATGGGGAGTACTCGGAATGGTCAGGGGTGGGTAGTGGGGTTCCCCAGGGTTCTGCGCTGGGACCAATCCTATTTAATTTGTTCATAAACGATCTGGAGGATGGGGTAAACAGTTCAATCTCTGTATTTGCAGACAATACTAAGCTAAGCAGGGCAATAACTTCTCCGCAGGATGTGGAAACCTTGCAAAAAGATCTGAACAAATTAATGGGGTGGGCAACTACATGGCAAATGAGGTTCAGTGTAGAAAAATGTAAAATAATGCATTTGGGTGGCAAAAATATGAATGCAATCTATACACGGGGGAGAACCTCTGGGGGAATCTAGGATGGAAAAGGACCTGGGGGTCCTAGTAGATGATAGGCTCAGCAATGGCATGCAATGCCAAGCTGCTTCTAACAAAGCAAACAGAATATTGGCATGCATTAAAAAGGGGATCAACTCCAGAGATAAAACGATAATTCTCCCACTCTACAAGACTCTGGTCCGGTCGCACCTGGAGTATGCTGTCCAGTTCTGGGCACCAGTCCTCAGGAAGGATATACTGGAAGTACAAAGAAGGGCAACAAAGCTAATAAAGGGTCTGGAGGATCTTAGTTATGAGGAAAGATTGCGAGCACTGAACGTATTCTCTCTGGAGAAGAGACGCTTGAGAGGGGATATGATTTTGATATACAAATACCGGACTGGTGACCCCACAATAGAAATAAAACTTTTTCTCAGAAGAGAGTTTAACAAGACTCGCGGCCACTCATTAAAATTAGAAGAAAAGAGGTTTAACCTTAAACTACATAGAGGGTTCTTTACTGTAAGAGCGGCAAGGATGTGGAATTCCCTTCCACAGGTGGTGGTCTCAGTGGGGAGCATCGATAGCTTCAAGAAACTATTAGATAAGCACCTGAATGACCGCAAGATACAGGGATATATAATGTAATACTGACACATAATCACACACATAGGTTGGACTTGATGGACTTTTGTCTTTTTTCAACCTCACCTACTATGTAACTATATATATTGATTGGTTTGCGCAAAAGTTATAGCGTCTACAAAATAGGGGATAGATTTATGGTTTTTTATTTATTTTATTTTTTTTACTAGTAATGGTGGTGATCAGTGATTTTTATCGGGACTGCGATATTATGGTGAACACATCGGACACTTTTGACACATTTTTGGGACCAGTGACAATTATACAGCGATCAGTGCTATAAAAATGCACTGATTACTGTATAAATGTCACAGGCAGGGAAGGGGTAACTACTAGGGGGCGATCAAGGGGTTAAATGTGTTCCCTAGTGTGTGTTCTAACTGTGAGGGGAGGAGACTGACTAGAAGGAGAGAGAGAGATCGGTGTTCATACTTATACACGATCTGTCTCCTCTCCCCTGAGAGAACCGGGATCTATGTGTTTACACACACAGATCCCGGTTCTTGCTCTGTCATGAGTGATCGCAGGTGCCTGGTGGTCATCACACCCGCTGGGCACTCGCATTGGCTCTGGGGGTGAGCCGCAGGCATGTGTGCGTGCCTCTGGTGGCGCTTCCCCTGGTGGTCAAAAGGCAAAGCGATGTAAGGTAACGTTGTTTCGCTCAGGGGAGCCAACCTGCCACAGTACAACTGCGGCGGCTGGTCGGAAAGGGGTTAAATTACTTTTTTTTCTTTAGAAATGTCATTTTTCTGTGGCACTGTTCTACACATCGCACAGATGCGCCACTTTACAGGCAGACTAAGGGGACCCCCAGGTAAGATATTTAAAGGTATATTTAATTCTTATTGTTTCACTTTAAGCATTATTAAAATCACTGCTTCTCAAAAAACAGTTGTTTTGAAAACGTTTTTTTTTTTGCATTGATACATGTCCCCTGGGGCAGGACCCGGGTCCCCAAACACTTTATCGCAATAACTTGCACATAAGCCTTTAAAATTAGGACTTTTAATTTTTCATGTTTGTGCCTCATAGATTTTAATAGGAATGTCTCTTATAGTGAACTATGTGTTAGCCAGGCAGAATTGGAGTGTAAGGCTGGATTCACACGTATGCAGTTTTAGTGCTTTTTGCATTTTGCAGATTTGCACTACAGAAGGTGTTCCATTGGAAACAATGTTAAATGGACTGTAGTGCAAATCTGCAAAATACAAAAAGCACTAAAAATGCATAGGTGTGAATCCAGCCTTAAAGCCCCCGTATTTGACCTGAAGATGAAGTTCTGGAAACTGCTGTCATCTGGGATCTCCTCACCTTTTTATCCTTTCATTTCCATTTTCTGTATACATGCATAGATTTCTCTTGTTCTGCCCACGGGCTGAGAGATACTTCCATTCATACTAAACAGTATGAATGGATGAATCTACACTGCCAGCTGTTATAATCAGACAGCCCTGGGTGCTGTGGCTGTCTCAATACAATAGCTGGCAGTATAGATCAGCTTTTCCCAACCAGTGTGCCGCAGCACACCGGTGTGCCCTCAGAGGTTCTCAGGTGTGCCGCGGGATCAGGGGAGAGAAGGGCTGTCAGATGAGCCTGATCTTCCGATCCCCTGCCGAACTGTACATCGGTGCTGTGAGAAGCTCCGTCAATCTCAGCAAAGTGAAAGTAAAGTGCAGGGGAGTGTGCTGTGCTCTCTGCTTCCCCCTACAGTGCAGTACCCGGCTGAATGAGGAAACTGGAAAGGTACTGTGCTAGAAGCTAGATTTGTTTAAAAGGGCTTTATATATGTCTGTGTGTGTGTATGTGAGTGTCTGTCTGTGTGCGTGTGTACATGTGTCTGTGTGTGCATGTGAGTGTCTGTCTGTCTGTGTACATGTGTCTGTATCTGTGTGTGTGCATGTGTCTGTATGTGTGTGTGCATGTGTCTGTATGTGTGTGTGCATGTGTCTGTATGTGTGTGCATGTGTCTGTATGTGTGTGTGTGCATATGTCTGTATGTGTGTGCATATGTCTGTATGTGTGTGTGCATGTGTCTGTATGTGTGTGTGTGCATATGTCTGTATGTGTATGTGTGTGTGTGCATATGTCTGTATGTGTGTGCATGTGTCTGTATGTGTGTGTGTGCATATGTCTGTATGTGTGTGTGCATGTGTCTGTATGTGTGTGTGCATGTGTCTGTATGTGTGTGTGTGCATGTGTCTGTATGTGTGTGTGCATGTGTCTGTATGTATGTGTGTGCATGTGTCTGTATGTGTGTGCATGTGTCTGTATGTGTGTGTATGTGTCTGTATGTGTGTGTGCATGTGTCTGTATGTGTGTGTGTGTGCATGTGTCTGTATGTGTGTGTGTGCATATGTCTGTATGTGTGTGTGCATGTGTCTGTATGTGTGTGTGCATGTGTCTGTATGTGTGTGTGTGCATATGTCTGTATGTGTGTGCATATGTCTGTATGTGTGTGCATATGTCTGTATGTGTGTGCATGTGTCTGTATGTGTGTGTGTGCATGTGTCTGTATGTGTGTGTGTGCATGTGTCTGTATGTGTGTGTGTGCATATGTCTGTATGTGTGTGTGCATGTGTCTGTATGTGTGTGTGTGCATATGTCTGTATGTGTATGTGTGTGTGTGCATATGTCTGTATGTGTGTGCATGTGTCTGTATGTGTGTGTGTGCATGTGTCTGTATGTGTGTGTGCATGTGTCTGTATGTGTGTGTGCATGTGTCTGTATGTGTGTGTGTGCATGTGTCTGTATGTGTGTGTGTGCATGTGTCTGTATGTGTGTGTGTGCATGTGTCTGTATGTGTGTGTGTGCATGTGTCTGTATGTGTGTGTGCATGTGTCTGTATGTATGTGTGTGCATGTGTCTGTATGTGTGTGCATGTGTCTGTATGTGTGTGTGTGCATGTGTCTGTATGTGTGTGTATGTGTCTGTATGTGTGTGTATGTGTCTGTGCATGTGTCTGTATGTGTGTGTGTGTGCATGTGTCTGTATGTGTGTGTGCATGTTTCTGTATGTGTGTGTGTGTGCATGTGTCTGTATGTGTGTATGTGTCTGTATGTGTGTGTGCATGTGTCTGTATGTGTGTGTGCATGTGTCTGTATGTGTGTGTGTGTGTGTGTGTGCATGTGTCTGTATGTGTGTGTGTGTGCATGTTTCTGTATGTGTGTGTGTGTGCATGTGTCTGTATGTGTGCATGTGTCTGTATGTGTGTGTGCATGTGTCTGTATGTGTGTGTGCATGTGTCTGTATGTGTGTGTGCATGTGTCTGTATGTGTGTGTGTACATGTGTCTGTATGTGTGTGTGTACATGTGTCTGTATGTGTGTGTGCATGTGTCTGTATGTGTATGTGTGTGTGTGTGTGTGTATGTGTATGTATTTGTTTGGGTATGTGTCTGTATGTGTGTGTGCTTATGTGTCTGTATGTGTGTGTACACGTGTCTGTATGTGTGTATGTGTCTGTATGTGTCTGTATGTGTGTGTGCATGTGTCTGTATGTGTGTGTGCATGTGTCTGTATGTGTGTGTGCATGTGTCTGTATGTGTGTGTGTACATGTGTCTGTATGTGTGTGTGTACATGTGTCTGTATGTGTGTGTGCATGTGTCTGTATGTGTATGTGTGTGTGTGTGTGTATGTGTATGTATTTGTTTGGGTATGTGTCTGTATGTGTGTGTGCTTATGTGTCTGTATGTGTGTGTACACGTGTCTGTATGTGTGTATGTGTCTGTATGTGTGTGTGTGTGTGTGTGTGCATGTGTCTGTCTGTGTGTATGTGTCTGTATGTGTCTGTATGTGTGTGTGCATGTGTCTGTATGTGTGTGTGCATGTGTCTGTATGTGTGTGTGTACATGTGTCTGTATGTGTGTGTGTACATGTGTCTGTATGTGTGTGTGCATGTGTCTGTATGTGTATGTGTATGTGTGTGTGTGTGTGTGTATGTGTATGTATTTGTTTGGGTATGTGTCTGTATGTGTGTGTGCTTATGTGTCTGTATGTGTGTGTACACGTGTCTGTATGTGTGTATGTGTCTGTATGTGTGTGTGTGTGTGTGTGTGCATGTGTTTGTCTGTGTGTGTGTGTCTGTATGTGTGTGTACACGTGTCTGTATGTGTGTATGTGTCTGTATGTGTGTGTGTGTGTGCATGTGTCTGTCTGTGTGTATGTGTCTGTATGTGTGTGTGTGTGTGTGTGTGTGCATGTGTCTGTCTGTGTGTATGTGTCTGTATGTGTGTGTGCACGTGTCTGTATGTGTGTGTGCACTTGTCTGTATGTGTGCATGTGTCTGTATGCTTGTCTGTATGTGTGTATGTTACCTTTAATCCTGACCCCCCCATTCCTGTACCATCAGAACTGCATTTGTAGGGCTTGTTTGTGATAGCAGCAAGGACTGCTGCTCCTCCGAAAAGCAATCCATGCACAGATTGCTTTTCAGAGGCGCATTAGACAGGTGGTAAAGAGGCATTATGTTGCCTCCTCACCATACAGTTGTGGGGTAGTTCAGCCCCATTCACCCTGGTATACCTCCAGCTGCAGCCACAGCATGTATACACCCCCAGTTGCTGCCTCTGCAGCTAAAGGGGGAGAAGTTGGGGGTGGTAAAAACAGCTCAACCATGTGGTTTTACCGCCCCCCTCCAACCTGACATGTGAACAAGCCCTTGGTTCAAATTCATTTCAATGGGCTTCCCTATCCATAAAAATGCAGGGAAAGAAGTTCCTGCCCTTTTTTTTTTTTAAATTTCACTGCACCAAAAGCACCCCACATTTTCCAATGTGTGGGGTACCATTAAGAATGAATGGCACCCCTAAAGAGCAGAGCTTCAGCCTGTGTGTCAGAAACGAGTGCGATTTTGCGCATGTTCCGTGACACACAATAACGTGAACCAAGCCTTGGACTGGGGTGCCTTAAGACTGAAAATACTTTTTAAGGGCGCCCCCGACTGGAAAAAGGTTGAGAAACACTGGTATAGATACATTGTAAAGAAGCCCATGCATGCATGGCTAACCTTACAGAAAGTGAAAGATTAGAAGTTACCCACTCAACCTTAGGTGGACAGCATATGACGTCCTTAGGTTGAAGTAGAGATGCAGGAATCATTCAATTATTGTTTTTTTTTTTTATCCGGCGATTCCCTGCAATGTTTAGGCACCTGATTGCTTTTACAGGTGGTGGGAGGGGATGCTACACCCCCCCCCCCCGCTACCCTCTGGTGCTTCTCCCGGCTCTGGGCAGCAGTGGTTTACCATCGATGGTCCCCGGCCATCTCTATGACCCTTGGTGGCCGCAAGCAACATACTTTTTTCTGGGAAGCCTGAGATAATAATTATTTTTTTTTTTAATCTCAAGCTTTCAAACGTAGAGGAGATACCTGGGGACTTAAAGATTATTATTGTAAATAATACCTATCATGCCCTATTCCTATTACAAGGGATGTTTACTTGTTTGATCAAAGTGTAAAAACAAAAAAAATTATACAGAATAAACAATTTAAAAAGCTTGGTCTGGAAGTGGTTAAAAGAGTTGAGAAGATCCCAGATGACAACAGTTTTCAGAATGCTATCTTCTGGTCTAAAATGGAGGCTTTTATTCTCCAGTTCTGACTGTTTCACTTCCGCGAAGGACCCTCCAAAACATAAACATTTTACTCGTCAAAGCATACACTTATGCCCCGTACACGGTCGGACATTCATCGGACATTCCGACAACAAAATCCTAGGATTTTTTCAGATGGATGTTGGCTCAAACTTGTCTTACATACACACGGTCACACAAAGTTGTCGGAAAATCCGATCATTCTGAATGCGGTGACGTAAAACGCGTACGTCGGGACTCTAAACAGGGCAGTAGCCAATAGCTTTCATCTCTTTATTTATTTTGAGGATGCGTGGCACTTTGTGCGTCAGATTTGTGTACACACGATCGGAAATTCCGACAACGGATTTTGTTGTCGGAAAATTTTATAGCCTGCTCTCAAACTTTGTGTGTCGGAAAATCCAATGGAAAATGTGTGATGGAGCCTACACACGGTCGGAATTTCCGACAACAAGGTCCTATCACACATTTTCTGTCGGAAAATCCGACCGTGTGTACGGGGCATAAGGAATTTACACAAGAAACACATCGTTAATTACAAGAGATGTTCATTCTTTTTAGGATGCAGTCACTGTTCGGCCTACAATTTTCAATCCACCACTTTTAATTTTTCAATCAAAGTTTGTCGAACCAGGTGGTTCTGACAGGGCCACCCACAGATTGAATTTCAGTCTATTCATGCTCTGGCTCTCTTTTAATAAGATATGTTTGGTTGTGTCCTTCAGTGAAGCTAATATTTAGACATCGGCCAAAGTGGGCTCTGCACTTAGTGACATATAGTGAAAATTATACAATTTCCCTGTTCAGACATGAGATCACAAAGTCTGCCAGAGGAAAGTTTCAGAAACAATTCCCTTTGCAGCCTGGAGATATCAAATATAATAAAAAAAATACCGCGCTGGAGCAATAAGAAAAAGCAGCAGTAAACAGTGTGACAACACAATATATCAATAATAAAAATAAACTGCGCTAAGTGTCCTTTAGTAGAAAATGCCATAAATTGGGGTATAAATGGTATAGTCCAGATATCACTTAAAGTGAGAGAAAACTCCCCAGATCCTCCAAGTGGTACAACATGTATGGGAATGACTAATAATCCAAAAGATCACGACCATAAAATGCCCTTACCAGAGCGCAAAGTATATTAAGCAGACGGCTTAAACCCAGCCAGGGCCTTTAGGGGCAAGGACCGATCAGATCTGCCAGAGTTCAGGAGTAGTTTCCTCAGTTCATCACCGAAAGAGAAACAAAAATGCTTGCCATAGTATAATATTGTTTGCAATCAAGTTAAGCATGCACCTGATACCAAACACCCTATTGTGCATATAGGATAAAGGTGATAACCCACCACCGCAGCTGTAGATTGTGCTTACCAACTCTCAGGCTTTGTTATTCATTGAGCTCTATATCACTAGGAGATTGGTAGCTGTGTGATGAAATCCGCACAGGACAGATACCACACTCCCCAGTCTACACACACAGAACTGGGGAGTGTGGTATCTGTCCTGTGCGGATTTCATCACACAGCTACCAATCTCCTAGTGATATAGAGCTCAATGAATAACAAAGCCTGAGAGTTGGTAAGCACAATCTACAGCTGCGGTGGTGGGTTATCACCTTTATCCTATATGCACAATAGGGTGTTTGGTATCAGGTGCATGCTTAACTTGATTGCAAACAATATTATACTATGGCAAGCATTTTTGTTTCTCTTTCGGTGATGAACTGAGGAAACTACTCCTGAACTCTGGCAGATCTGATCAGTCCTTGCCCCTAAAGGTCCTGGCTGGGTTTAAGCCGTCTGCTTAATATACTTTGCGCTCTGGTAAGGGCATTTTATGGTCGTGATCTTTTGGATTATTAGTCATTCCCATACATGTTGTACCACTTGGAGGATCTGGGGAGTTTTCTCTCACTTTAAGTGATATCTGGACTATACCATTTATACCCCAATTTATGTCACTTTCTACTAAAGGACACTTAGCGCAGTTTATTTTTATTATGGAGATATCAAATGCCAAAAGCTGCAAAAACGTATATTTCCTTCCCCCATGTCCCCTCCCCTAATTTTTCATTTGACAAAAAAAACACAATCTTTAGTCCATTCCCTCAAGTCAGCACGCTAGTTGTGGTCTGGGACTCTGACCTCTCCTTTTGACCCCACAGCCAATCACTGTCTAAATGTTGCTGCCTCAACCTCCCTAACATCTCCAGAATACACCCCTTCTTACCAATGTCACCACCAAGATACAATTTTCCTTGTTATCCCTCACCTTGACTTTAGCAACCTCCCCCTCATTGGCCTACCTCTACACAGGTTATTCCATCTATAGTGCTGCAACTAGACTCATCTACCTTACCAACAGCTCATTACCCACCAACCCTCTTTGCCAATCCCTCCGCTGGCCTGCGCTCATCCAATGAATACAGTTCAAATTGCCTTTACCTGCTTAAATCTGTTAATATTAAAACTGTAATTAAACTTTGTGAAAAAATGTATAGCTTCAGCCATAGCTTCTACTGCAATATGTACTCGTGGAGATTCTCTGCAAAGCACCTTTTTGCCAATTATTGAAACATGGATTCCTAAAAAACTCTGACTAAAAGTAGGAACATTTTGGAAATAAATGTTTTTTCCATTTTGAGTCGATGTTATATTGTAAAATGTAATGATCAGATCATCCATCAACTGTTCAATTTGTGAATGTCTTGACAATAGACTGTCATCAAACTGACCTTTGTCTCTAAGAATTGGTGGATTAAAAAAATCCAAAGACAAACTTGTTGTAAAACTTATCATACTAGTTGATAACATGATTTCACTTGACGTCCAGCTCGGGGGAAAGATAAGCATATGGTTTCTATTGATCTGAGTGTATTCAAAAAGGAAATTCTGAGCATTGCTTGTGAAGGAACCACAAAGTATTAAAACTTTACAATTTATTTTACTAAGTGTGTCTGTCCACTGATTTATTGTAGCAAAATTTTCAGTCATTCTTTTTTCAAAAGCTACACAAATCTCTTGGGAATCCAAATTTCTCTTCAGAATTTGCGCTTCATTTTCTCCGGTATCATCATCTGATAAAAGTATTCCAACCCAGGTCCAGCCAAAATATTTCACTAGTTTGGAAATTGCTAAATAATGGACATAATCATTCTGAACGGTCCGGAAAACATGCGGGTAAAGGATTCTGTCACTTAATGAGCAATCGGTGGCTCCATAGCTGATCTGAGGAGAGGAGGATTAATCATTAACTATACTGTTACTATATTTTTAGATTACATTCATATCCAGATGCCACTGAAATTATTATTAGAGACCGCACTGTACAAATATTTAAAAATACAATTGAACTTTCAGGTTAAATCAGCTAAATATATTCAGTGTGCATCAAAACAAAAATGTTCAAAGTCTTACACAGTCTATCCAGTTGCCCCAGTGATGAAGTCTTCTAGGATGAAACGTATGTCGGGCGGTAGTAGTAGTGGTGATGCCAGACACTGTTTGATACTCTGAATGCCTGTTTTGATCTTCCATTTGTAAGTACCGTATATACTCGAGTATAAGTCGAATTTTTCAGCACCTTTTTTTGTGCTGAAAGTGCCCCCCTCGACTTATACTCGAGTCAAGCACTTTTCTGCAGCAAAAAATTTCATTTTCCGAACCGAATTTTGGGGCCCCGTATCTCAGGGCCACTTGGGGCTAGAAACCCCAAATTTGGTGTGCAAACCCAGTGGACCTGGTTCCACAACATATCCAAAGCTGGAGTTCCTAGCACTAAGTGGCCCTGAGATACGGGGCCCCAAAATCGGTTCGGAAAATGGCATTCTCTGCTGCAGAAAAGTGCTTGACATTTTCTGAACCGATATTTGGGGTCCTGTATCTCGGGGCCACTTGGATCTAGAAATCCCAGCTTTGGATATTTTATTGTGCTGGTTCCACCGGGTTTGCACACCAAATTTGGGGTTCCTAGCACTAAGTGGCCCCGAGATACGGGGCCCCAAAATCGGTCAACTGTGTCCATCTGTAGCAATGTCATTTCGGGACACTTTGGGTTCAGAGACCCCAAATTTTGGCTGCAGCTAGGGGGCATCTAGGAACCCTTAACTACCAAGTTTGAAGTTCCGGGGACCTATGGCTGCAAATGGGCGCAGTGAGGCATGCAAATGGGCACAGTGAGGCTGCAAATGGGCATTGTTGACCCTCTTTTCCACTTACAGTAGCTGTGCATTTCTCACCCTCGTCTTATACTCGGGTCAATAAGTTTTTCCCATTTTTTTGTGGTAAATTAGGGCCTCGACTTATACTCGGAACGACTTATACTCGAGTATATACGGTACATTTCCTTTAAATAAAAACTTGGATATTATGGATGTTGTGCAATGAGATGTTCCTTCCTCTATCTGTGTGCACATTATACCTCGTCCGTGGAACTGTGCAGTGATTACATGGTGCTGGATTGAGGAGACGGGGAGAGTACATACATACTAGTGCTTAGACCTGCCAGTGAAGTATCATCTCTTGCCCGTTGGAGGCTTTCTTGCTAAGGTGTTTTTTTTTACCTGTAAGGCTCAAACTTTCTGGTAAGAGGCTTATCCCCTTTGTTTGAAGTGGAGCACGTTGTGGTTACCATTCACAGTACAGAATACTCGACTACCTGGGACTCCCCTCTTCACTGGCTGAGACAGCAGCATGGCACCATTGGTTCCCGCTGCTGTCATTCAAAGTCAGTCAGCCAATAAGTAGAGAAAGGGGGCAGGGCCAGGCCTTGGCTCTGTGTTTCAATGAACACAGGGAGCTTTAGCTCGGCCCGGGTGCCCCCATAGCAAGCTGCTTGCTGTGGAGCACTCAAGAGGACGGAGGGGCCAGAAGCACCAAAGCGGGACCTGAGAAGAGGAGGATCTGGGCTACTCTGTGCAAAACCAACTGCACAGAGGAGGTAAGTATGACATTTTTTTTTTTTTAGTTAAAAATAACAAATAACGAGACTTTAGTATCACTTTAAATAAGCACAAATCAATAACTTTATGCTGTTTATATGAAATGTTTAGAAGCAATTTTTGCACTATATGAATTTATATGTTGTGTTTATTTTTAGTTTTTTAAGCATATTTTCACCATTGTTGGTTATTTGAATTTTCAATTACGTTGGTAAGCACATTTGCACTTTGATGATTTGATATATAGAAAGCAGTGTACATTATACTGGCTTTATGATTTACAGACAGTGCAACAATTTGTCTATTAATCAAAGTCTTACAGAGCCTGAGTAGATAAGCCTGCCCCCTGCCAGCATGCTATAGAGGAGGATCTTTGCTCTTTGCATTGAAACTGTGGTCTGCCTGAAGAGATACAACATGCCCCCTGTTGTGTCAGATTTATAGCTCTCCAATCAGCAAAAACCATAAGTATTTATGCTAAGGCTTGGACTTATCAGTGGGTATGTTGGACCTCACACAGAGAACATTGACCCTTCTCTGCTCCAGGCTGGCAGGGGACAGGCTTTCCTAGGAAAAAGTATGTATAACCAGCAAAACCATACAAATCAGGAGATGTGACATCAACCTGACTTTACTTGTGATCCGCTTGCTCTGGAACACTGGTTCTGGCTAGCCAGAAAAGCCAGTTTACCAGCATTTTCAGAAAGTGGTCAGCAAAGGATAGTCAACATGCTTCACTCAGTACATGTGTATACATACAGTATGTACCTTATATGTATAACTTTAACTGAGCAAACCAAAAGTGAATCAGAGAGCCCAGTAAACGTAGTACAAGCTCTAATAGCTCTTTGCATTCATTCAGAAAAGATAGATCAAAGTAACCAACACACACAGACCTTCAAATAAGCTTCAAAGCATTTTTAAAAACAGACAATTGGGACCTTTTAGCACCAAGAGCCTAGAAAAAAGAGGCAGAGGCAGAGTGACTAGATTTGTCCTCACAGATTAATAGGTATTTGTTTGTACAGAAATAATAAAATACCTTTTAGTGATATGTTTAACAAACCAAAATGGACTAAATAAGAAAAGCTAAATTGTCAGGACCCACCCCCACATAAAAAAAAAACATGTCCCTTCCCCAAAAAACATGGTCTCTACAATAAATGTGTCTGTCATTGTGTGCCTTCTATTTAACTGCTAGCTGACCAGCCACCACAGTTCTACTGCGGCAGGTTGGCACGGCTGTGTAAATCGCCGTGCAGGTGCATGTCCCCAGAGCGATGCGATGTCCCCTCGGCACCCGCGAACGCTCGTAACAGAACGAGTGTGTGTGTACAAATCCTGGTTCTCTCAGGGGAGAGGAGACCGATCTTGTGTTCATACTAAGTATGAACACTGATCGGTCTCCTCCCCTAGTGAGTCCCACCCCCTACAATTAGAGCACACCTAGGGAACATAGTTAACCCCTTGATCGCCCCCTAGTGTTAACCCCTTCCCTGCCAGTGACATTTATGCAGTAATCAGTGGCTATTTTTAGCTCTTATCGCTGTATAAATGTCAATGGTCCCAAAATAGTGTCAAAAGTGTCCGATCTGTCCGCCGCAAGGTCGCAGTCCTGATAGAAATCACAGATCGCCGCCACTACTAGTAAAAAAAAAAACTATACATATATACGTGTATATATATATATATATATATATATATATATATATATATATATATATACACGTGATCCTGCACTTCTGGGTGTGTAGCGCGCATGCGCGCTGACCTGTTCCCGCTGTGATTATTCACATCGGGAGCTGATCTGTGGGTACCGTGGACTCGATGTAGATCCTTTAGTTTGTCAGATTGCCATTCCGTCAGTAGCGAGGGCATGGATCTTGTTTTCCTGCAAAGAACATGGATACGGACACGGATCCATGCCTCCCCCTAGTAAAAGCACCTCCCGTAGGTTTAACCCCTTCCCAGCCAGTGTCATTAGTAAAGTGACAGTGCATATTTTTAGCATGTATTAGTGTCACTTGATCGTTGATCGCCACCATTACTAGAAAAAAAAAATCCATAGTTTGTAGATGCTATAGCTTTTGTGCGAACCAATCAATATATGCTTATTGGGATTTTTTATTGGCCTAAATTAATGAAGAAATTTGATTTTTTTTTACATTTTTTTATTGGATATGTTTTATAGCAGAAAGTAAAAAATGATTTTTTTTTTCAAAATTGTTGGTCTTTTTTTGTTTATAAGCACAAAAAAAATGCAGAGGTAACCAAATACCATCAAAAGAAAGCTCTATTTGTGGGGAAAAACATTACATTTATTTTATTTGCGTACAGTGTCACACAACCACGCAATTGTCAGTTAAAATAATGTAGTGCCGTATCGCAAAAAATGGCCTGGTCATAAAGAGGGGTAAAGCTTCTGGAGCTAACAAGGGGTTAACAAGGGGGGCCCCCCAGATTGAGTGACTGAATATTGGGTACATTGTACCCCAACTTATTCAACAAAAAAAGTATCAAAAAGAAATAAAGACAGGAGGCAGTTTTTGACAATTCCTTTGTTAAAAAAATAAAGAACAATGTCCCCTGATGTAGATCCATCATCACTCACGATGCCCGCCACACTGCGGACCTGAAAAAAGAAAACAAAAATGCTCTGAATGCCTAAACTCCGAATGCTTCCTTCCACCATGTGACAGTTCTTAAATAGGTAAGGGGCAGGGGCCATCTGGTGATGTCACCTGGTGACACCGCCCCCAGGTGACAATACCGACCCAGCATGCACCGTTAACTCCGCAACTAACGTCGATTTACGATCGTAATTTCCCACCTTTGCATAAAATTATAGAGAAAGATTTAAAAAACTGGCACTCGGGCACTTTGTCCTGGTTTGGCCGAGCAGACATTATTAAAATGACCATCCTACCGAGGCTACTCTACGTGATGCATACGCTACCGATTTAAACTACACCAATGCCTGTTTACCTCACTACGCTTCATCCTATTGAAGTTCCTTTGGAATCACAGGAGGCCTAGAATAGGAGGCCTAGAATTAGATTTTCACTTTTAACCAGACCTACAGTACCTGACTTCTGGGACTACTACCTGGCTTCCCATCTCTCAAGAATCATAGACTGGCACTGCCACAAAGATACTAAAGACTGGGTGTTCCTGGAGTCGGGTCTTAACCCTATCCCCCTGCAATTTGTCCCCTGGATTCCATGGTATAGCTACCCCCATTAACAGGAACCACCCTTGAGATCTTCCATAGGCTAGCCAGGGGTACAGATGTAACCTCCTCACTCAGCCCCCTTACACCGCTAAAAAACAATCCTGACTTCATGCCTGGCATGGGTAACTCGATGCTCCAACCAACTCTAAAAAAACACTTCTAGCTGGGGGCTACTTTCACCAGGGCAAAATAAAAGATTAATCTGTTTTAAAACAAGGCAATGATCTCCCCCAACTGCGCTTCTGGTCTTATCTACGGTTGTGTAGCTATCTCCATGGTAAATCCCGGATGGGCGACTTCTATAGACCCTTAACAGAATTTGAATCGGTTTGTCACACTGGTGATCAATTTGCTAGAGGGACCTCAGTCACCTATGCATGGTTGCAGTATGCCAAACCCCCCGTGGACAGACTCAGGAGGAAATGGTCCGAAGACATACAGATGAATATAACAGACAAACAATGGAGAAATGTGTGCATCCTAATGCATAAATGCCCTATCAGTACTAAAACACAGTAAACTGCATACACGTTGCTAACCCATTGGTACACAACACTAGTGAAACTACATAGATGGCAGCTTCAAACACCTGACACATGTTGGAGGTGTCAGAATGAGACAGGCACACTGATACACATTTGGTGGAATTGTCCGTTACTAGCACCTTTCTGCAACAAAGTCAGGGAAATAATTACACTAATCACTGAGACCAAACTCACACTCAATGCAGCGTGTTGTTTACTCCATGTGACAAACTTCACTCTCAAGAAGTATAAGCACTCGCTATCAAAGAATCTGTTAAATGCTGCTAAATCCCTAATTTTGATCCATTGGAACTCATCCGGGGTTCCTACAATACAAGATTGGTTGCATAAAGTAACGGACATTTGTGAAATGGAGGAGACCCTAGCACAATCCTGTGACCAGGTAGAGAGGTTCCATAAAACATGACAACCATGGTTTTCCTTCAAGTATTCTCAGAAATACACTACCATTATTGCTGACTGAAGTGACGACAGACTAAGCTTTAAATACTTTAAATGCTGACCGTCTTGATTTCGGGAGGTAACTCAGGAATATAGAGTATCTGGTAATTAGGTACTTATTCACACGAAAATGTCCCACATGGTCGATCACTTTTTACTATTCCTTCCAGCTATTTACTTATATTCCCTTTTTGCAATTATGGATGACTGTTCAACTTGGGTACTGTTACACTTGTTAAGCGATTGTCACTGCACACAGCAATGTGGACCAGCTTTTTTATATTCTGTTATGATAGAGCAAAGATGACTTCCTAGTATTTTGTTCCTTATGTTAGAACATACAGTACTTATAGTATTACCAGGATATTTCTTGTTCATGACATCACCTACATGTATTTGTCTTTTTTCTTTCATAATTGAAATTTCTTCCCATGTACTCATCTTTTAATACCAATAAAACTCATACTTTTTTTTTTTTAACATTAAGGCTCCCAGCGCATGTACGGAGCTGACCGGAGTGGACATGCCTGCCTGAAGCTCTGCTCCCTGAGGGAGGTAAAAGCTTAAATAATAGCGGCTGTTAGTAAAACATCCGCAATTACATAGCCCCTACCTGAACCCACAGCTGGACGGGTCAAATCGGTACTTGTTCGGGTGTTCTGAGGTACAAAATGAGCAAGAAATGCAGCGATCCATTCTACAGCTAAAATGGCACTGCTGCCATCTTCTCAGCCTCCTCACGCAGGGCTGTGAGAGACTTAAAGGCAAAAACACATTCCCAGGCTCATTCAGAGGAAGAGGATTTTGACTCTGAAAATTGGGAAGATACCTCAAAAGATTAACAGGCATCCTTTGCTTTGTTGAAACAAATTGAAAAAAATGTTTCAAAAAGCCTTAAAGTGCACTGCTGACCACATAACAAGTAGCCTCACTAAGGAGATTATGGAGTTGCGCCTTCTCATGACAGAACTTGAAACACTGGTAGATGATATAGAGAACTATACTGCAAACTATACAGCAGAGATTGAAAATCTTAAAGGAGAAAATCTTACATTACAGACCCGCTTGGAAGAGTATGAAAACCGTACGAGGCGTTATAATTCACAAATAAGAGGTATTCCTGAATCTGTGTTAGACCTACAAGCTACAATGTTAGCACTATTCCAGGAATTATTGCCTGCCATTCTTTTGAATGTCTTGAGATGGACAGGGTTCATAGAGCCTTGACACCAAAAAACCTGAGGGCCAACCCCGTGACATTATAGCTAAATTCCATTTTTACTGTACAAAAAAACAGCTTCTAGCTGCAGCAAGAGGAAGAAAGTCTATAATTTTCCAAGGACATAACTACCAACTTTTTACCAACCTGTCTCAACTTACCATCAATAATAGACGGGCTTTGAAGCCCTTACTTCAAGTATTACAACGCTTTCCCTTCTCAGTGCGTTTCACCTATCAAGGTTCCAAACATCTATGCAGATCAGCAAATGACTTGAAAAACACCCTTCAAGACCTAAATCTTGTGGATTCTCCTCAGGACCTAGAAAACACACATCATAGATCTGTCTCGTGTTCTACATGCAAATTTTCAACTCCATCAGGAAAGAACGAAAGCTTTAACAAAAGAGGTCGCTTCAGATCCCCAGATTCGATTCCAGATGACTCAGTGGATTGATGGATCTAATATGATGTGGTTTTTACACCCAATGGCTGGTAGAGACTGCCAACCTATATTGGTTGATCATCTTATAGCCTGACTAGAGTCTTATTTTATTTTATTTATTTATTTGTTTGTTCATTTTTGTACCCATAAGTAATATAATATACATATTTTTTTGATAATATGAAATGATACATGGGTATCTTTATTCAATTTCATCAGTCTACACCTTAGTGAATTATTTTTTATTAATAATTATTCCACGCCTTACATGAGATAGGCAGCTATTAGGGTTTTTAGTTCTTCCCTGCCTTAACATACTTTTTGGATTATATTTTTTGGATTAAATTATTGATTATTAAGGCTTATATTTATAGTCATAAACTTTCATTTCAATTTTGTTTGGGTTCTTTCTCAGTTATCCCACTCCAGAATATTAGGACCTACACTTTGTCACCAATTGTACTCACCGAGGCCGAGATGCCGAGAGCGGTTACACCTTGCGACTAAGCGCAGTTCGCCCCCTGGAGTTGGGACAGGGAGTGAATGGCACAAAGAGGCACAGGCTCCCCAATGGTCCCGAGCTGAGCAGAGGATCAAACACCGGGATGGTGCTATGGTACTGCAGGATCTGCAAGGTAAGGTGACAAGGTAAAGAGAGTCCAGGTACAAGCAGGAGGTCAGGCTAGGAGACAGGAGACAGTCCAGGTAACAGGCCGAGGGTCAAACACAGGAGATTGGTGGGAATCCGATAAACAGGCAGAGGTCAGGTCCAGGAGAGAGACAAGAGAGGTCCAAGGGCAAATCCGGGTCACAACGGGTAGTCAGGCAGAGAAACAGGATACAAGTTCAGGTAATACAGGAAGCTGAGACAAACCAGCAACTTGTGTGATTCTCTGAGCGCCTTTTATAGGCCGCCCAGGGAATCACGTTGGATGTGCACTAATGCGCGTGCGCGAGCACCGTAGCGCCGAGCCGCAAACGCGCATGCGCCGGAACGTCGTTCCGCAGGGAATGCGTGAGAAACGACCGGACCGGAACAAGGGCTTCTTCTGACAGTGTCCCCCCCCGAGGGGTGGCCTCTGGACACCCAAGGTTGACATCAATTCTGGATGTTCTCGGTGAAAAGCCTGGAAAAGCTGTGGAGCATGTAGATTCCTGGCTGGTTCCCAGGAGTTATCCTCAGAAGGATACCCCTTCCATTTGATTAAATACTGCAGCTGTCTGCCATTTTTTCTGCAATTTAGAATCTTTTCTACCTCAAACTCGTCTTCTCCGTTGATTAGAACCGGTGGTGGTGGAGGTTTTTCTCTGTCAGAAAAAGGGCTGGGAGCAATAGGTTTTAAGAGAGATGCATGGAAGACTGGGTGCACCTTGTAAGCATCAGGAAGAGCTAATTCAAAAGCGACTGAGTTGATTACCCTTTTTATTTTAAAAGGACCAATAAACCTTGGTCCTAGTTTCCGGGAGGGAATTGGCAGTCTGAGATGGATAGTTGATAGCCACACTTCTTCGCCTACTTTAAAGGCCGGGTTCTCCTTCCTTCCCCTGTTGTAGTACTTTTGGTAGTCATCTTGAGCTTTTTGCATCGCTGCTTTGATCCTTTGGAAATTTAACTGAATGGAGTTTACTCGGTCCTGCACTGCAGGGACAGATAATTCAGGAATGGAAACTGGAAGAAAGGAAGGGTAAAACCCAAAATTGGACCAGAAAGGTGTCTGGTTGGTAGCGGAATGGATGGAGTTGTTATATGCAAATTCTGCATATGGCAGGAGGGAGGACCATTCATCCTGGGAATCGGAACAGAAACATCGGAGGTATTGCTCCAGGGTTTGGTTTGTCCTCTCCGTCTGGCCGTTACTTTGAGGATGATAAGCAGAAGACAAGCAAACTTTTATTTCCAAGGTCTTGCATAATTCCTTCCAAAATTTTGAAGTGAATTGAACCCCTCACCGGGGTACCATGATGCTCACCGGGGTACCATGAAGCCTAATAATTTCTTTAAAAAACGTGCTAGGGGGGGCGTGGCGACCGAGCTCCAGCATGGAAGCTTAACCAGAGAGCTCCGCTCGGCCGCCGGAGAGAATCTATCCACATCCACATCCACGTCCACGTCCACCGGCCCCATCGCCACCGCAAAAGGCACCCACAGAACCACCGGGACCCGCTGTGCAAGAAAAGATGCCCAGACAAAGGAAAAACCCGCAGCATTTACAAAAAATGCAGGATTTCTTCAAAGGGCGCGAGCCTCAACAAAATGGCGCCGGCGCCTCAGGAAGACGGACGGAGCCGCAGGCCGTAACTAACAACGGCCGCTCCGGCTCCTCAAAACAACCGCACAGCTCGCATCCACACAGCGGATCATCCTCTGGAACCTCAAGCCCCTCCACCAGGAGTCCAGCCAAACAAAAACAGCGGACATCATCCCCGGATCGCCCGCTTCAGGACCCTGAGATGGAGGTAAGCAGGCCTCAAAACGCTGCAGACACAGCAGTGCATGTCTCACAAGACCCCATAGCAGCATTCCCTACCTCTGACAGGCCAGTGTCAGACACAGTCCTCAAAGAGATGTTGCTCTCCTTAAAAGCATCATTACATGCTGACATGACTGCTGGCATTAACCACTGCCAGAGGGAAGTCCAGGCTTTAGGGAACAGAGTGGATCACATAGAACAGAGAATGAGTGACTTTACTTCCTCATTTAACACAATGGTGGATGCACACAGTAACCATGCTGAAGAAATCGCATGGCTAAAAAACAAAGTCGCAGATTTGGAAGACCGTTCCAGAAGGAACAATCTCAAAATCAGGGGGATTCCTGAAACCATACCTGCTACGCAACTACTGCCATACACACAGGCACTATTCTCCACTCTGCTACCATCCTTATCAGCGCATGATCTGATAGTGGATCGTATACATCGTATACCCAAACCTGCATTTCTTCCTGAAAACACTCCTAGAGATGTGTTACTTCGGGTCCACTACTATCACATAAAAGAACAAATCCTCACTACGTCCCGCAGATCTGATGATAGATACCCGCAGTATGCGGAACTACAAATACTCCCGGACCTGTCCAGGCACACGCTCCAACAGCGTCGCAACCTAGCGACCATAACTAAGGCCTTGAGGAACCATAACATACTACATAAGTGGAAATACCCCGCAAAGCTCTCCATCACCCACAATGGAGTCTCAGTAATGATATCCACTTTGGAAGAAGGTATTGCAGCACTACGCAAATGGGGTATCTTACTCGACCAAGACAAGTCGACTACTCAGAGCCCTGCACCCAGCCCACTACAAGAAGACTGGCAAGTAGTCTCACGTAGACGGTCCTCAAAGAAAGCTACCGGTGGAAATGGCTGACAGCATAACGTTATGGAAAAATTCAAATCTCTCCGGACAACAGGAGATATATGATTAACATCCCTGTTTACCTCCAGTTATCCTTTGCAGCAGTTACGTCTGCCCTTGGATCAGTTCATAGATCCTTTCTTACTGAACTTACACTCTCTTCAATAACAATGCTCCTTTTTTTCATTTTTATTTTTCTTCACAACTGTTATTTTTTTTCTATTACTACATGTTTGAAGCACATCATCCAGCAACAAACTTCTCCCAGAGCCTGGACGAAGACAGCACACCCTTCCTCTACCAGATTCTCTACAAAAGGTCACAGTGAGTACCTATACTTCATAACAAAGCAGACACCATACTCACCTCCACATGCCTATTAACTGCCTATCTATAAATGCCAGGGGACTGAACCACCCTGCAAAAAGACTCTCCATGTGGAAGGAAGCCCAAAAACACAAAGCAGACATCTTATGTGTGCAGGAGACCCACTTCCAAAACACAAAAGCTCCTAACTGTACACACAAGGACTACCCACACGTATTTATAGCATGTACGCCAGAGAAGAAAACAGGAGGAGTGTTGATAGCACTGAGGAACACTGTGTCGTTTCATCAAAAAGATATTATCCTAGATCCAAATGGCCGATACATCATCCTGACAGGAGATATTAACTCCAAACCGTATACCTTAATCTCCTTATATGCACCAAACTCACGTCAGACCCGCTTCATCAGCAGAATACTCAAGAAACTACAGAATCATCTATACGGCAATCTTATTGTCTGCGGTGACTTTAACCTTATAGTTGATCCCAAAATGGATACGTCTGCTCCAAAACCACATAGCTCCTCCTATCTGAGCAAAATAATTCACCAGGCGGACCTGTATGATGTATGGAGATGTATCAACGCGAACGCAAGAGACTACACCTTTTTCTCCCACAGGCATTGCTCATATTCTCGCATTGATCTATTCTTGACAGACAAGTGGCTGTTACAGAATATCTCGAGTGCGAAAATACATGATATAACATGGTCTGACCATGCTGCTATTACCATAACCATCAATCACCAGGTTGTCTCCTCCTCCTCACCCATCTGGCGTAGTAATGTAAGATTAATACAAGATCCTCAAACTTCCACTAAGCTCTCCCAACATATTAAAGAATTCTTCCTAAACAATCTTAACTCTGTTACAAACCCTTTCACCTTATGGAACGCCCATAAGGCGTACATGAGAGGTATACTCATACAACTTGGAGCACAGGAAAAAAAACGGCATACTGCCCAAATTGATTCAATCCTAAAAGACATCCATACCATAGAAGCACAAAATAAACAAAATCCTAATACTAGCCTCACCCAAAAACTCTCAGCTTTAAGAGACAACCTTAGAAATAAGCTCTCACAACAATACGATTACCATCTTAGACGTCTGAAACTACAATCCTATGCCAATGCCAACAGAGCAGGGAAATACCTAGCCAATAGACTTAAAGCAGTGAAAACCAAAACAAGAATCGCCCACTTGCTCCACCCTACTCTCAAACATAAAGTCACCAACCCGCAAGACATAGCTAACCAGTTCGCAGACTACTACAGCAACCTATACAACATTAAAGACGACCCCTCTACATGCCAACCCACGCAAGACAGCATCCAAACCTTCCTCCAAAAATTAAACTTACCAGTATTATCAGAATCCCAGATTCTTGATTTAAACTCCCCGTTTACCATAACTGAAATAGCCACTGCCATAGAAACTCTACCAAATGGTAAATCACCCGAGCCTGACGGCTTTTCAAATGAATATTTCAAAACTTTCAGATCACTGCTTGCTCCACACTTACAGTCAGTTTTTACAAAAGCAGCAGCCACAGCAACCTTCCCCCCAGAGATGCTACAAGCTTATATTGTTACCATACCCAAACCAGGTAAAGAACCCACCACGCCACCCAATTTTCGTCCAATCTCTCTTCTAAATTCTGATATAAAAATTTATGCCAAACTAATAACCAAAAGAATAGCAACTTACATTCCATCGCTGATTCAAAAAGATCAGATGGGCTTCGTGAGGGGGAGACAAACCTCTGATGCTACGAGGAGAATAATCAACATCATCCACCATGCCAAAATAACAAAAACGCCTTCTCTGCTGCTATCCATAGATGCAGAGAAGGCGTTTGATAGAGTGAACTGGTTGTACATGTCAATGACTTTATCTAAATATGGCTTTAGTGGCCACATACTGAATGCGATCCTAGCCTTATATTCCTGTCCTTCGGCCCAGGTATACACGTCCAGCATGCTTTCCACTACATTCCAAATAACGAATGGTACTCGCCAGGGTTGCCCCCTATCCCCTACGATCTTCAACTTCATGATCGAACCCTTAGCGTAGGCCATTCGATCACATGATGGCATAACTGGTTTCCAATTCGGAACCACTACCCACATTATCAATCTATTCGCTGACGATGTGATATTATTTCTGACAAATCCGTGTACAGCACTCCCTATGGCGCATGAAATACTAACTTCCTTTGGCAACATATCATACTACAGAGTGAACTGCTCCAAATCCCTTATTTTGGACCTAGGTGTGAACACCAAACAGCGTAACACACTACAACACTCACTCCCATACACATGGAGTCCCAAAGGTATACCATACCTGGGCATTACACTTACTAATCACACCAGCTCCCTAATTGACGCTAACTTGAAACCCCTGTTAACCAAACTAATGATTCAAACCAACAACATAGCCAAGCACGAACTATCATGGCTAGGTAAATTAGCAGCATTTAAGATGTTAATCCTCCCTCAAATCCTGTACATCTTTAGAGTACTCCCGATCACCATCCCGGAACATTATCTCCAAGCCCTCTCTAGTCTCCAATGGAAACTCCTATGGAGTACAAAGAAAGCAAGATGCTCACAAACTACACTAATTCCCCATAAAAGAGTAGGAGGGGCGGGACTAATAGATGTCCATGATTACATGTGGGCAACTAGGTTAGACCAACTCAAATATTGGTTCTCACCTAATGAAGTTCCACTTTGGGTGGAAATTGAAAAAACCTTAGCTCCAATATCAGATTTACCATCGATCCTCATAAGTGACAGCTGGATTCCCTGGAATCTTAAACACCTACCCCCCACTATCTCTATATCACTCAAAGCATGGAGATTCCTCACATCTCGTCAGCTTACTGACAGTAGAGAAATAAACTACACACTCCCTCTAAGTGTGGTTGAAGCCAAGATACCAATGATAGCCTTGAAAACATTCCCTTCCCATAAAATCAATAGTGTACAAGACCTATATCATAAAAATAGACCAAAATCAGCATCCTGCTTAATGAAGGACCACAACATGCCACACAACATGCTTTTCACCTGCTTACGTGTAGCTCACCTCACACATAAACACCCGCGTAATGGTGTCCACCTTCCAAACCTAGCATGGCTTCACCTAACCCGAAGGTCATCCCATACCAAAGGAATATCTTTATACTATAATCTACTCCAGGGGAAAACAAAGTTCCAAAAATCAAGAGCACACACTAGGTGGGAAATGGACCTCAAAACTCCAATTACTGATAATCAATGGCAATTCGCGTTTAAGACCATACAAACGGTGTCACACTGCACCGCACACTGGGAAACATCGCTTAAGATAATACACCGCTGGCAATATACCCCCTGTAGACTCTCAAAAATGTTCACTAACACCTCACCCTTATGCTGGAGAGAATGCGGACAAAAAGGCCATCTTCTCCATATGTTTTGGGAATGCCCCAACGTTACCAGCTTCTGGAACAATACTTTTAAACTGATACGGGAAATTACGGTTATCATAACACCCCTAGACCCAAAACTAGCTATACTATTAATTGGACTAGAAAAATTTCCCTACCATGTAAGACATGTAGTAACACACATACTACTGGTTGCTAGGTCCCTAATTCTCAGTAACTGGAAAAGCGCTCCAACCCTTAACATCACGGATGTCACTAGGAAGGTCCAACAGAACTATATCTTTGAAAGACTCATAGCAATAAACTCGCTAAGATGTGCTAAATTTGACATACTGTGGAAAACATGGACTGATAAATATCATTATACATAAATGACTGTAAGCATAACCTGAAGATTTACCATACGACTGCCCTAGATATGTGCTTCTTATCCTTATTCTTGTTCTTAGTATTTTCCTTTCCCTTCTTTTATTCTATTTTATTTTATTATCTTATCATTATCATTACCATCTGTGTATATCCTCTACTTCAAAAATTTTTGTAAAACTTTATAAACCTAATAAAATATTTGAATGAGAAAAAAAAAAAAAAAAAAAAACGTGCTAGCAGTAGCGGAGGCAGAGGGAGTACCCACCATGGGCAGAAAGTGTGCCATTTTTGAGAGTCGATCAATTACGACAAAGATAGTCGTGAACCCCCCTGATGGAGGCAAATCCACAATAAAGTCCATAGAAATTTCCGCCCATGGGCGTTCAGGAATGGACAAGGGTTTGAGTAGGCCCCACGACTTTGTATTTGAGCCTTTGCTGCGCTGGCACGGGATGCAGGATGAAACATAGTTCTTGCAGTCTTGTCTCCAGCCTGGCCACCAAAAGGAACGTGAAACCAACTCCATGGTCTTTTGTGACCCAAAATGGCCTGCTAGCTTGTGGTCATGGAAGGACTGTAGGGTTAGGAGCCTAGATTCCAGCGGGACAAAGATTTTTCCATGAGACCAGAATAGACCATTGCGTTTCTCCATAGAAGCTATGTGGGGTTCAGAGCATTGAGTGGATGCAGATTGATTGTGGACATTAGGTCTCCTGGAGTGACTAGAAGGAAATTTTGCGGGGACAAGATGGTACTTGGCTCTGTTACCTGGGAAGTTTCATGGAACATCCTTGAAAGTGCGTCCGCTTTTCCGTTCTTTGAACCTGGTCTATAAGATATGTGAAAGTTAAATCGGGAAAAGAAGAGAGCCCATCGGGCTTGCCTGGGTCTTAGACGTTTAGCAGTACGCAGGTATTCCAGGTTCTTGTGGTCCGTAAAGATCATGATAGGATTGGACGCCCCTTCAAGCAGATACCTCCACTCCTCTAAAGCGAATTTGATGGCCAGTAACTCCCTATTGCCTACATCATAGTTTCTCTCGGGGATGCTTAGTTTCTGGGATGCAAAAGCCACGGGATGTAATAGAGCCTTGAGCCCTTGTCTTTGTGAGAGGATGGCACCAGTAGCAGTCTCTGAGGCATCAACTTCCAGAATAAAAGGCAGGGCTGGATCCGGGTGTCGCAAGACTGGTGCAGACGAGAATAGTGCTTTCAAATTTTAGAAATGCTTCCTGAGCCTCCAAGGACCATTGAAAACGATTGTGCTGGCGTGTCAGTTGAGTAATGGGAGCCACAATAGCTGAAAAACCTACAATGAATCTCCGGTAGAAGTTAGAGAAACCTAAGAACCGTTGTACCCCTTTTCTGTCTACAGGAGCTGGCCATTCCTGGATTGCTTTGACCTTCTGGGGGTCCATTGCAACGCCGTCAATTGAAATTATGAATCCTAAGAATTGCACTGTTGTCTTCTCAAATTCACATTTCTCCGCCTTGAGGTACAATTTGTGTTTTCTGAGAATCGAGAGAACCAGTTTGACATGTACCCGATGGAGTTCCAAGGTGGCTGAAAAAATGAGAATGTCGTCAAGGTAGACTACTAGAAAGTTGTCAAGATATTCACAAAAGATATCGTTCACCAGGTGTTGGAACGTGGCCGGGGCATTACAGAGTCCAAACGGCATCACCAGGTACTCATAATGTCCAAACCTGGATCTAAAGGCGGTCTTCCATTCATCGCCTGCTCGGATCCGGATGAGATTGTATGCGCCACGCAAGTCTAGTTTGGAGAAGATGCGGGCAGATCTGAAACGTTGGAATAATTCCGGGATGAGAGGAAGCGGGTACCGATTCTTGACGGTAATTTTATTTAATTCCCTGTAATCGATGCAAGGTCGGAGGGATCCATCTTTTTTTTCTACAAAAAAAATACCAGCTCCAGCTGGTGATGAGGAGGAGCGAATGAACCCTTTCTCAAGATTCTCATCAATATAGGTTTTAAGAGCCTTTAATTCTGTTTCGGACAAAGGAAAAATGCGACCAAAAGGGATTTCAGCACCTGGCAACAGGTCTATAGGACAGTCGTAAGGCTGATGAGGTGGTAGACAGTCTGCCTGCTGTTTATCAAATGAATCTCTGAATTCTAGGTAGCTTCCAGGTACATGTTGCAGACTATCGGCCATGGTTGCAATGGTAGAAGCAGAGGCTGGAGCCGGAGGAAGGCAATGTCTGGAGCAATATTGGGATGAGAAAGATACTTCCTTCTTATTCCAGTTGATCTGTGGTTCGTGGGCTTGAAGCCAGTATCAGTGGTGGGAAGGATGGGTCTGGTTTCCTGCGTGATAGGCCCAGAGAGGGGAAGAGACCCATCGGCTACGTGGATCCGTAGACTTTGGTTCTTCGTGGTCAAAGGAACATGCAAGTTTGCGGCTAATGAGGCATCCAGAAAACAGCTACACGCTCCGGAGTCAATTATAGCGGGTAGGTGAACCTCCTTTTCCGGAAGCTGTAAGGAGACAAAAAGAGTGACATAAGGCTGAGAAGAACCGGTAATGTGTTGATTAATAGCAGACCGTAGGTAGGACTTACTGGGTCTCACGGGGCAAGAATGAAGGAAGTGTCCAGAACCCCCACAATAAAGGCACAGAATGCCCTGGCGCCTACGTAGTCTTTCCTCTGAAGTGAGTGGGGCGCGGACTAGACCAAGCTGCATTGGTTCAGCTTCAGGAGCAGTAGGAACTGGTGGAGCTGTGTAAGGTGGATGAATGGGAATCAGTTTAGGCATCATCCAGGTAGGGCGAGGAGTCTGGAAACGCTCAGTGCGTCGCTCACGCATGCGACGATCCAGTTTGGTGGCAATTTGGATGAGGTCTTCCAAAGAATCGGGGTCTCTATCCTGGCCAGCTCATCCTTCAATGCTTCAGACAGCCCTTGACGGAAATGGTATTTAAGGGCAGGTTCATTCCAGCCAGTATCAGCTGAACATCTCCGGAACTCCACAATATAGTCCTCTACTGGTCTTCGTCCTTGACTCAGGTTATGCAATAAGGCTTCGGCCGTGGCCGTGCGCAGGGGATCATCGTAAAGTTGTGCCATACCTTCGAAGAAGGTATCTACCGAATTCAGTATGGGGTTCCTTTGTTCCATTAGGCTATGAGCCCAAGCTTGCGGTTCATCGGCCAAGAGGGAAATGATGAACCCAACTTTTACCACCTCCGATGAAAAGGTCCTGGGTTGCAGAGCCAAATACAGAGAACAAGCATTTTTAAAAGCCCTGAACTTTTTGCGATTGCCGGAGAAACGCTCTGGTGTGGGAACCCTAGGTTCTGGAGCGGCCATGACCACAGTGGGATTAGTTGGTATCTGAGGAGAGGAAGCTCCACTGGGAGGTACAGAAACCGCGGCAGGAGCTGGAGATGGTCCGGAAAGCTGCTGAAGGCGGCCATCAATTTGGGCGTAGCCGTCTTGCAATTTCTGAACGGCCTCAGTGAGGGCCGAGACCTGCTGACACAGGATCTCCAATGGGGAACGCGCTCTGTCGGCCTCAGACATGGCTGGTTTGTACTGTCACCAATTGTACTCACCGAGGCCGAGATGCCGAGAGCGGTTACGCCTTGCGACTAAGCGCAGTCCGCCCCCTGGAGTTGGGACAGGGAGTGAACGGCACAAAGAGGCACAGGCTCCCCAATGGACCGTGGGTGACTTGCTTGCGGGGTCTTGGTAGGGAAGAGCCGCTGTGCAGGCACTGGTAGGCAGGTATAACTGAAGACAACAGGCAGAAGGTCCCGAGCTGAGCAGAGGATCAAACACCGGGATGGTGCTATGGTACTGCAGGATCTGCAAGGTAAGGTGACAAGGTAAAGAGAGTCCAGGTACAAGCAGGAGGTCAGGCTAGGAGACAGGAGACAGTCCAGGTAACAGGCCGAGGGTCAAACACAGGAGATTGGTGGGAATCCGATAAACAGGCAGAGGTCAGGTCCAGGAGAGAGACAAGAGAAGTCCAAGGGCAAATCCGGGTCACAACGGGTAGTCAGGCAGAGAAACAGGATACAAGTTCAGGTAATACAGGAAGCTGAGACAAACCAGCAACTTGTGTGATTCTCTGAGCGCCTTTTATAGGCCGCCCAGGGAATCACGTTGGATGTGCACTAATGCGCGTGCGCGAGCGCCGTAGTGCCGAGCCGCGAACGCTCATGCGCCGGAACGTCGTTCCGCAGGGAATGCGTGAGAAACGACCGGACCGGAACGAGGGCTTCTTCTGACACACTTCCTGTGTGGGTAATTATGTTCTTGTTATATACAGTAAATACTTATAGTAATGAAATTATAATGGCTTTCCTTATCCTGCAGGGATGTTCCTTGTGCTCCCTACTTGCTACCCTCAGTTTGCTTATCTTAAAGTGGATGTAAACTCTCACATATACCACGTGAAGTGAACAGCCTCAGATGATACACAGAGATGAAAAAAATCTCACTATATAAGTTTTACATGTATATATGCTGTCTTCACATGTATATACTGTTTAGAAAGTGCACGTTCTGTTAGAATTTTCTCTTTATCATTCCCCTCTAGGTGGGGATTATTGCTGTACACTGTGAGACAGCTAAGTAATATAGTGTTAAACCACGCTTAGTGTACAAAAAATATAAATAACAAATACAAAGCAGCCAGCACTACAAGGGACAACTTGTGCAAAAGGAATAGGTATAAACAGTGCAGCACTAAACATAAATCATTGAAATATAAATAAATATGAATCATTAAGTGAAAAAATATATATAAATAGGAGAACTCATGAACAGTTCATATTTGAGAGAAGTGAGTCCATATATTTGTGGATCAAATAGTGGTAGTAAATCGCCCAAGTGAAAATAAATCATTGCTTTGAAAACCTTCTGTCACCAAATAGAATGTAAGGAGGCATATCGGAATATTGGGACAAACTTTTGCATGTACCAAATGGGTCAAATGGGCAGTGGTGTCTCAACACCCGAATATGGAAACTTCACTGGAATCTTCGAAAATGGACCTTGTGATGTTAGGAAAATATACCAACAACCACCGAAGCCAATGTAATGGTATGCAAACTTATAGGACCTTTCAGAGTCTGAAGTCTGAGTGGGCAGGGTGGTAGGTACTGTGAGCAGTGCAGCGGCTCCGTCCATTCCATACACATCAGAGGGGGGGTGACAGCAGATGGCTCACAGGTCCGGGCTCCTCACTGTCGCACCTGCAAAAAATAGCAGGTGTGACAGAGACGAGCCCGGACCTTTGAGCCATCCGCTGTCATCCCTCCCCTCCAATGTGCCCAGACTGGACGCAGCCACCGCGCCACTTCCTCAGGGCACCGGATTGGCTGTTGTCATTGTCTATTTATATTATTAGGGCCAGAAGTAAACAGATCGCCATTTTGTTGTAGACAGGATGTGTGTTAGTACTGCGGCCATCTTGCGGGGGATGGTCACGCTGGTAATGTTTAAATAAAGTTTCTTTGCATACATACAAAGGAGTAAAAAAAGGGGGACTTGGATGTTTGGATTGCAGGGAGATGTGCTACATAACTGATGCAGCACAGCTCCACGATCGCTCAACCTGCACTTATGATATGCATACAAACAAATAAACATAAATAAATAAATAGCTATGGTAGTCCCCATGATAATACATTACATATAACATTGGATACCTAAAACCAAACCGTAATGTAAAAACCCCGAGCTACATAAAAATAAGAATAGAAATATTTATTTATGTTTATTTGTTTGTGTCATCAAGGTGAGAGTTCTGGGAGCCCCGAGTGGGGACCAAACACCACGAAAGTCACCAGATCTCCTATCAACGCACGTGCACTTTGTTCAGTCACTTTATATGTATGCATTAGTCACTTCACTGTATATACCAGCACTGAAGTCACTTTAGATGTTTGTTTTTTATAGAGCATTATCTTTTATAGATGCACTTATTGGTACCTATTGCTCACTTTTTTACCAGTGGATAGTTTTTTTGCGCAGAATCACAGACACATTTTATTGTTGTGGTATTTATTGAATTGTAGGTAGTGGAGCGGTGTTCACTATTAGATTTTGCAGCATTACTCAGAGCATTCCTATATCACTCTAGTAGCGCAGAAGTCCATCGCAAGATAACACACGATGATTTCTTTTCACTTGGGTGATTGACTACCACTATTTGAACCACAAATATATGGACTCACTTCTCTCAAATATGAACTGTTCATGAGTTCTCTTATTTATATATTTTTTTCACTTAATGATTTATATTTATTTCTATTTATATGATTTATGTTTAGCCCTCCACTGTTTATACCTATTCATTGTGAGACAGCTGATTGGAGGAAAGCCACACACCCCCTCCCCATGCATACAGAGGTTGCCTGTGAATTGTGCAGCAGTGTGCTCACACACTTCTTTTTCTGGGCCTTGGAAAGCTTGTCAAAAGTCGATGGCTGATAACAGAGGAATGGAGCACGAGACACAATACTTTGAAGAAAAATAAGAAAACGCTGCAGATATATGTGCAGAGCTCAAATTTCATGAATCGTATTTACATCCCCTTTAAGTGAGCAACTGACAGTAGCTAATGTACCCATGGAGGGAGATTTTCTCTCCCCTCAAGGAACAAGTTTCATGGTTATACATATTTTATCTAATTAACTTGACATCAAAAATTTCAATTTCCCTTATGATCGTCTCTACTTCTTCTCAATCTTTCTTTAACTCGCCACCCCCAAAGGCAGATTCTTCCAAACATCAGTCTGAACTACCAGACAATATACCTTATAAATCTACAGATCTATGACCCCCTTAAATGTACTATCTCTAAATGTACAGGGATTAAACATTCCACAAAAATTCACCAAAGCCTTCCGATCCTTTGCCTCTAGGAAGGCCTATATTCTATGCCTCCAAGAAACACACTTTACAGCACAATCCACCCCTACATTTTTTAGAACACTGTACCCTCAGGTATTTACAGCCTCCGCCTCGACTAAGTAGCGTGGTGTTCTTGTAGCTTTTCATCGCAGTACTCCATTTACAATTTTAAAAGAATTTAAAGAACAAGAAGGTCGGTATTTGATCCTGTCAGGATATTTATTAGACTGAGGTGTGTCATATTATGCTCCCAATAAAAGGACTATGTAATTCCTTTTACACCTTTTACAGGTGGTGGATTCCCACAAAATAGGTACAGTATTTATATGTGGAGACTCAAATTAGACCCTCTTTCCCTTTTTACGCAAATCCCCAATCCCTCAGTCAAATAGTCCCAATAGACACTCTTTTTTAGAATTGCAAATCATAATTTAGTGGATTCTTGGCGTGAGCTGAATCCAACCAAATGACAATATACACACTACTTATGTCTTTTTTCAACCTGATTAATTATGTAACTATGTACTCTTATGCTCACAATTCATTTTCATGAATTGATCATATATTTTTAACCATAGGCATCCAAGAGCATACCTGTCACATGGTCAGACCATAGTACGGTATACACTCACTGTCATAGCTTCTGCGTTTCCAAAAGCATGATCCCACATGGTATCTCAAAGACTCTCTTCTTTAAAATGCAACACATAGACTAGATATTGAACTTGCACTTAAGGAATATCTAGTGCATAATTTCACCCCGGACAGATCTCCTCTCACTCTGTGGAAGGCACATAAAGCAGTTATCCATGGTATATGTTTAAGTCAAGTTGCACTTTTTAATAAGCATCGTAAAGCCCTTTGCAGCAAACTTTAAGCAGATTTCAACGCATGGTTTATGGTGTTTCAAAATAATCCTTTTCCAGCACTACAATTGAAGTTGGACACGGCTAAACTGGAACTTGATTGGTTTCTCACAGAGTCAGTTGATAAACCTACTAAACGTTCTCACCACAATTACTACATTAAATCCAATAAACCAGATACACTTTTGGCCCGTACACTCAAATCATTCCACAAACCCACAAAACCAATTCGCCTTAAGTTGGCCAGAGACAGATATTCCAATGACCCAGTGAAGATACTCCAAAAGTTTAGATCACACTTGGCTAACCTATATTCACCTGATAGTGAGATGGATACCTCCAAGGCAGACGATTTCTTCTCTCATATCTCTCTTCCAACATTATCTCAATTAGAAACACTTGAGGGTCCTATTTCGGCTATCAAGGTGTCCAACGCTATAAAAACATTAAAATTAAATAAAAGATCAGGTCCGGATGGATTCTCTGCGCTCTATTTTCCCGTCTTAGCTAATGCCTTCAATGCTCTCCTCAAAGGACACTCCTTTAGACAGGAAACTCTGACAGATATTATTTGCATGCTCCCCAAACCTCAAACTGATATTACAATTTGATCTAATTATCGTCCATTCTCCCTATTGAATTTGGACATTAAGATTTTAGCTAAAATTCTTGCTACTAGGTTAAACAAATTTATTGGAAATCTTATACATCACGACCAGGTAGGCTTTATGCCAATTCCACAAGCTAGTGATAATATTCCATGAGCGATCCTCCTAACCCATGCTGCTAAAACACGTTGTATTCCATCATGCTTTCTTTCATTAGACATAATGAAAGCATTCAACACTATATCATGGTCCTATATACACTTTACTGGAAATGGGGCTTTGGTCCACAATTCATGCTATGGATCTCTGCATTTTATAATAAGCCTAAGGCTTATATTAAATACGTGGGTTATAAATCAGTTGCATTCAATATAGGAAGGGGCACCCATCAGGGATGCCCACTCTCTCCTCTCTTGCCCTACTTATTGAACCCTTGGCTCAGCATATCAGGACTGAACCTTCCATCACAGGTATAGAATTAGGTGGATGTCATCACAAAATATGCTTGTTTGCAGATTATATCCTTCTATTTTTATCTGCCCCACAGATTTCTGCCCCTAACCTTATAAATATACTTAATAGGTTTTCATCTATTTCAGGTCTTAATGTTACTGTCAAGAAATCTGTGGCGTTGAACATCTCGTTAGCTGATAAAGAGATATGTATGGTTCAAGAGGTATTTCCTTCCAAATGGGCCAAACATAGTCTCCCTTATTTATTAGGTATTCATCTCACTGCCAATATTACAGATTTATACAGAGCCAATTATCCAGCCTTATTGAAACAAACTACAAACTTGCTGTCAAAATGGTCATCTATCCCACTTTCTTGGTTCGGGAAAATAAACATTAATTAAATGGCTATGCTACCAAGTTTTTATATTTATTCAGAGTCCTCCCAATATCTGTTCCTGCTCATTTTTTTTTTTTTAAGAAATCATACAAAAGAGAGCAAAACAATTCACTTGGGGAAAGATTAAAGTGAGATTACCTAAAGAAACCTTGTATCTCCCCAAAGTGCGTGGCGGTTTGGGCTTCCATAATTATACATCATATTATAAGGCTACTCTATTGGCACATTTGTCAAAATATCAAGCTACGGAAGAGATCCCTATTTGGGTTTCGATAGAAGCAGTGGACTGTGACCCTTTCTCAATCTCCCATATCCTTTGGTTATAACCAGGGGAGCGTAAGGCTTTATTAAACCCAATCACTAAACATTCTTTATCAATATGGGACAGGCAAAAAAAACTCACATGGTCTACAATCTCCACATAATCCGCTTCTTTCATTCCACAGAAATCTGGCCTTTACACAGCATGGGTATCTCCCATGGCTTTCAGAGTTTGGGCCACAGTAGGAATCTTGCGATCATACAACATGGTTTCTGCGACATCAATTCTTCCCTTTTCAGAATTATGTAAATCCTATGGACTCCCCCAATCTGAGAAATTCCGTTGTCTACAAATAAAACATTTCTATACCACTCTTCTGAACACAAAGGATACATTAAACAAACTATCCCAGTTTAAACAAATTTGTATGGAAGATTCACACATTAGGGGACAAATTTCAATACCTTACTCCAAATTGCTCACTAAACCAGATGAAAAACCACCTGTTGCTAAATAGGAAAAGGATCTAGGATCTAGGTTGTACTATTGATACAGCAGAATGTTCTAAGGCAGGGATATGCAATTAGCGGACCTCCAGCTGTTGCAAAACTACAAGTCCCATCATGCCTTTGCCTCTGGGTGTCATGCTTGTGGCTGTCAGTCTCGCTATGCCTCATGGGACTTGTAGTTCTGCAACAGCAGGAGGTCCACTAATTGCATATCCCTGGTCTAAGATATGGTCTATAACAAAAGCTTCCTCACCTAATGTAATAGCAGTTGAAACTGCATACAAGGTACTTACACGCTGATATTTAGTCCTTGCTAGAATTACCTAATACGCACTTGACTATTCAGCTCTCTGTTTTCATGGCTGTTCTGAGCTGGGTACGCACTTTCACACCTGGTGGATTTTTCCCAAGGTACAAGAAATTTGGAAAAATATGTTCAAGCTCGCCTCAGACATGTTCAAATGTCCTATTACGCCAGTTCCGGCTATGGTCCTTTTAAATCTAAGACCGGAATTTTTAACACATGAACAGTCCAAATTACTTATTCAGCTCATGACAGCCGCTAAATATACCATAGCTAAAGCATGGAAAACTCCTATATTGAATATAGCTGAGACCAAACAAAGAATGAACCAAAGTACTTTTATCTTGGTAAATGATATTCAAATTTAGGGATGCACCACTATATAAATATAATATATATATATATATATATATATATATATATATATATATATATATATATATATATGGCTGACTTTAAAAGTTTGAAACGTTATAAATGTACTGCTATGATTTGTCTTGTCTTTTTCATCGGATTGTCATGTTCACCTAGTAATATACCTATATGTAATATGCTTAACTCAATAAGTTGGTAAAATTCCTTCATTGTCTATTACATCTTTCTGATGATCTTTCAATAAAACATTTGAACGAGAAAAAATAAGGGTCTCAAAACTGAAATTTGGGGTACACCACTAATAACCTTAGACCTTAAAAAACATTATTATTTATTTTTATTTTTTAATAAAGGAATTGTGAAAAACTGCCTTCTGTCTTTATTTATTTTGAATATTTTTTTTTGGGTGAATGAATAGGAGTACAATGTACCCTATACTCATTCACATAGGGGGCCTGGGATCTGGGGCCCCCCTTGTTAAATGGGCTTCTAGATTCTGGATATTGGAGATTGTGATAAACCTCCCTGTTCGCAGACCTCAACCACCACCTAGGGGTGTTGGGAAGAGGCCCTAGTCCCCATCAACATGTTCTGGTGTGAACTGAACCAGGAGTGTTCGGCCCAACTAGTAATGACAGGAGGAGCGACTGTAAATCAAATACCCCCACCCACCACGTAAAACAGTGCTGTTAGTAAAGTAGGCAAATTGGAGACTAACAGGGGTGGGTAAAAATGTAAGATTCCCATAGCCCGGCGCTCATCACTCTAATTGACAGCTGCTTCCAAAGGTGTTCTGCAGTCTCTGCCCCTAGCACTCCAAGTCGCAGGAGAAGAAGGGACCAAATAGCCACATGACCATAGATACAAGACCTAAAAAAATTGAATTGCATTGGATTTTAATAATGAAAAGTGGTGCAAAATCCTTAGTGATGGTTCCAGGTGTGTTTTCATTTGTTTAACTGACTTTGCATTTACAAACATTATAACTGTTAGAGTTCATATACACTTTAACCTTCACAGACTGGCATATTTTTGTAAAATGTATATTATTGTCTCTGTTAACTTAGAATAGTATTAAAAAAAATACAAGTAGTTTTCACTCACCTGTGTGTACCTGTACAATCCAAGTATTTGGGCAATTGGGAATGTAGTGACTGAATGGTGATCTCCAATAACACCAGCCAGCTTGCCTTTTCCTTTACAGGAATAATTAGGAATTGTCCCATTTGGTCCAGATAAGATCTGCAGAACACTCTGTACACCCTTCCTGGGTTCCAACCATGAATCATATAGATGGAAGCCGAGAGTGATATTGGGTAAGATGTCTGGATCCTGGTTAATATTATCAATTGCGGAAAGGAAAGCTAGGAGGTTCACGTAATACCAGAAAGATGGGCTACAAAAAGATTTTTTTTTTTTTTTTCAAAACAGTAAGTCAACGATTTCTATATATATGTAAATTATTTTTTAAATATTCATACATGTGATCAGCTTAACATTACATACAGAGGGAAAGACTTATGCAATTCTTCCTGGGGGATATATAAAACAGTAGAAACAATGTTGAGGTAATGCAAAATTTTACACAGCCTATCTGTAAATACAAATCTCACTACTAGGTGTTTAACCAATCGTGTGGCCTTTTTAGATCCAGAACGCCTACTTGTGGACTGTCTTGGAATATTTTGCACATCAATTGATGTAAATGGAGGAATCTCGTTCCGTGTATGCCCAATATTAGTGGGTATATGCAGGGTAGGAGATTGGCGGGCATAGCAAATATTGGTGAACATAGCAAATAAATATATAAGACCTGTTCTAGAGACAGCTAATCACATCCACATCCCTAGGTAGTATCAAACAAATTGTAAGGAGAATCCACTCTCCTATCAAATAATGGGACTTTAAAGGATGTGAAGCTGTCATTGAGGTGAGCACACAAGAATGTAATGGTAAAAATGTATCTATTGTACATACAAAAATAACATAAAAATTGACAAAAACACTGTCACATATATCTTTCGCCAATATTGATACTTAGATCCTATTAAATCTTTAGAAGATGCTGGTGCATGGAGGATTCCAATGCTATTCGCAGATCCAAGAGTCTGCTTCTTCTGGGCAACTCTACATGCATCTAGATTTGTCAAATAAATTACCAAACACATTATTATGATCACATTTTTAACATTTTCAGTTTCTTTATTAGTGAACTTTTATCATGTATTAAGTGCTCACCAATTATAACATGAACTGTATATGACCCCCAGCATCCCAGGGAGACTCAAACCATCATCTGGCTAGCGGTCAATAGTGTCAGAACTACTGGCCTAGTCTGGTGGACATCGGATCGTGACCAAGACGATCGGATAGGCATCACCTGATACAGTACCTATAATGCCAGAATAATGCATTCAGATGCAAAGAATACATCACCATCTGTTCTCATCATTATCAGTAATCTGCATAAACATACTGTATGTCCAAAAACTCTTTATTACAAGGTACCACAGGCAGTCACGATCAGAGGGACATCTATGTAGGCACATGACTGCACCTGTACCATACACACATACTAAGTGCATCCAATCAGCATTCACAAGGAGGTGATCCAATTGCAATGATCTTAAATATAATACAAACACCCCCTCACCCTTTGCACTGGAAGCACACATCCCACTGAGCCCTATCTAACCCATGCCAATACACACATAGGCAAGCCAATCCATGGACAGTCAACACAACCCCATTGTCACTGCAGCCTTAACAAACAGTTATAACATAACACAATAACCGGCTCACATCATACCTCACATCCATATGACCATGGATCCCAGGCCCAAACATAACCACATCCCCAATCCTGCATACATACTCACATTTACAGTATCTTACAGTGATGGCCAACCATTCCCATCCTCCCCAAATAGCAACAGCCAAACCCACCACAATAATGATAGCGTCACATGCACCCAATCCTGCATTGGGCACTGAATAGTGCCCATGCATCACTAAGTATACAGCCAGTCTAGCTTCCATATAATCACCTTATAAGGGAGAACAATATGCACATATGTGCATCAATCACACGTGATTGTCCCAGCCTCTGTGCCGCCATTTTCCACCACCCGAGTATGCGTCCGTCTTCCCCGATTCCTGACACCTTATGAGCATGATCCCACCAGACATGACTGAGCCAGATGCGGCTCACTGACCTCATATCTGACGTGGGTGCCCCTGTTGGAGCGTATGCACAGTAACCACATAGCACCGCCCGCATAGTTGGACAAGTGATGCGGTGAGAGGGACATGCACAGAGCCTCCTGCCTGTCAAAGGGAAAACAATGGGCCGTTACCAAGATAAAGAAAAAGTTTCTCATCCACCAGGGGCATCCGAATGTCCCCCCATGCAACAACACTGAACATTGGATGAAAAAGTCCCAGCAATGCCGGAAAGCCATACACCAGCAATAGAAAGTAAACAAACAAATAAACATAGACTGCTATTAGAAGTCCAGTCAAGACATTATACCTAAATTGGGCTCTAATATATAGCAATGACAAGTCAAAAGTGGTCTTGTTTTAAGGATATTCAATTTTTAAGGAAATGGTTTAAAAGTGTTTAACCTTGGAAATTCAGTCGCCTTTTGGTTATAGATCCATTTGGCCTCTTGTTGTAAGATCTTTTTATCAAAATTTCCTCCCCGTAGCTTTTGGGGATCACCTCTAGTACAAAAAATGAGATAACTGAGGGGTCATGACTATGATTCAGGCCTACATGTTGCATATAGGCGTATACAGGAGACCCACATCCAGATAATAAAGGTGGTCCTGTACACGTCTTGCAAATGTCCGTTTGATTTTCCCCATATAAAATGCTTTGCATGTACATGTTGCCAAATACAGCACTTCCATAGTTTGACAGCCCACATAGGACTTATATTTAAGACACCCACCTCTGGGCAGTGGGCATGTAGTGCCCTCCCTGACCCAGGGGCATTGAGTACAATTACCACATTACAATTTCAACATCAGTTGGTCCCATAGCCCCCCACTGCTTCCTTCAAGGGGGCCAAAGAAGTATAGTGGCTATGTTCCGGGTTGTTCCTAATAGAGTGTGACCTCCTAAATACTATCTCCATACGGTTTTTAACATATTTGGAAATAGTGGTATCCTCTGCAAGGAAATGCCAATTGCAAACTACCAATTCACAGAATTGGTCCTGTTGAGCACTGAAGGTTGTGGTACTGATACTGATAAGTTTAGTGGTATGGGTAGTGCTTCTATTTTTAAATTTAAAGATTAGATGCGCTCTTTGGTGTGATTTGGCTCTCTGATAGGCCTGCTTGAGAACTTTTTCATTATAAACCCGAACTAAAAGTCACTCAAAAAGGGGTTTAACCTCTAACTCAAAATCCTCCTCCCTGGCGCAATTTTGATGCAGCCTCACGTATTGGCTGAATGGGATACTGTGTACCAGGGAGCAAGGATGAGCACTCATAAAGTGTAGAATATTATTCCCTGTGGTCTCCTTATGAAAGAGAGTGGTGTAAAGGGAGCCATCAGAGTTAAAGAATATTCTTAGATCCAACAAGGGAATACTATAGGCATCCGGCTTCAAAGTAAATTTGAGGTTAAAATTGTTGTTGGAGATAAATAGCGTGAATTCCAAAAGCTCACTCACAGTCCCTGTTCAAATGACTAAAACATAATCTATATACCCCACCACAATAAAATGTGGTGAAGGAACACTGACACATCGTCATCTGCAAATAAGGATCTTTACCAACCCCCCAGGTACAGGTTGGCATATGATGGGGCACAAGAAGTCCCCATTGCAACACCCTGCACCTGGAGGTAGGTAGGTCCATTGAAAATAAATACTTTTCTTGTAAGGACATTGGCCAACTGGTCCTGTCCTGTTCCCTCAAGAAAGCTGAAACGGTTTCAACTCTCTTCTTATGGGGGATGCTGGAGTATAGGGCCTCAATGTCTATAGCCACTAAAATCGCTCCTGGTGGGACAATTAGGACCTTGATTACTTTTAATAGTTTGAGCGTATCTTTCAAAAAGGATGGTAGTCTAATGACATGGGGTCTACAGTTGTGTTCAAATGATAATAACAGAAATCACCCAAATGGCCCTGATCAAAAGTTGACATACCCTGGAATGTTTGGCCTTGGTACAGACACAGAAGGTGGCACACACAGATTAAAATGGTTATTAAAAGGTTAATTTCCCACATTTGTGGCTTTTTAAATCGCCATTAGTGTCTGTGTAAAAAAAGTCAATGCGTTTGTTAGCTCTCACATGGATGCACAAAGCAGGCTAGATACTAAGCCATGTGGAGCAGAAAAGAACAGTCAAAAGACCTGCGTAACAAGGTAATGAAACTTTATAAAGATGGAAAAGGATATAAAAAAAACAGAGGGGCGTGCCTGGCCAGCGGAGAAGATGGCCACATAACTAAGAGCCCTGACAGCCTTACGCTCTGAACAACACAGCGACAGTGGGGAGAGATCTCTTCAGGCTCTATATCCACTCACTGAAGTGCTTAATACCTGTGGGAGTGATGACCAAGTGGCGGAAAGCAAACAGGCAGCCGCAACGCATCACAGACTTCAATCCAGCGGCACCTCAGAGAGGTAGGGAAAATGGCACCGGCTCCAGCTCCATAGGAGCGGCCCGATCCCAGCCCGGCCATCAAGCTGCAGGGAGAAACACCATCACCCAGCCTGAGGAGCTGGAAGAATGCTCTCCCCAATCTACTCCCACCACTCACAGCTCAGTGAAATCTAAGCAGTGCAGGCAGGATGAGTTTTCCCCTGCACTGCAGCACATTCCGATCTCTGGGAATCCTGGACCTTCTTGTGCTCCCTTAGATAAGTGCTCCTCAGGCCACCAATTAGGATCTTCAAATAGGTGATGTCTGCCGTGGGGATCACCGACTTCACAAATTGCAGCAAATTATCCAGTGCTGCCTTCCTCTTTGTTTGGTTCTTATAATCAGGGTGGTTTATCTGCCACAGACATGGTAGCTCCCTGAACATATCTATTAAGATTGGCATAAAGTCATGATCCTTCAAGATATTCATTTTAACTGCAAGACACAACACAAGACAAACCCTAATGTCAGCCTAAAGTCTTCTAAACTTGTCCTAATACAGGCCTCAATCTAGAAGCAGTATAGGCCCAATTTTAAATCTTACCTTCATTATCACGATCTGCGCCTCTGATACTCCTTCCTCCGCTCACAGATCGTACGTAAGACACATGCGTGTTATGCTTTATATACACTGTGCATGCGTGAAACTCCGCCCGCCCCTGACGTTCTTTCTAGTCTATTCCCCGCCCCTTCTCGTTTGGCGCAGTGGGGAAGAGCACATGGTGGAGACACAGCAGGTGTCAGATAATTACACCAACGAGGAGGAGGAAAGTCCGGAGCCAGAAACGTCCCGATCCTGGAGGAGACAATTTAAGGCATCAAATATGTCCTTTGGGGAGATGTTGGAGATGGTGGACATCCTGAAGAAGGCCGACTATGACGGGAAGTATTGACCTTACCCCAACCCCAATGTCAGAAAGGCCAAGATCATGGCGAAAGTAGTCAAGAGTCTGCACCGGAATTTCGGGTACGACGATCCAAGGATCAGCTCAGGAAGCAGTGGTCGGACCTGAAATTAAGGGAGCACAAGCAGTACAGAAGGATCAGGAGAGTGCTGCAAAAAAGTAAGTAGTTGTCCTGTGTTCCTAATCTTTCTTTTTATTAAGTTCGTGCTGCTCCATGTGCTTTTCTTTACTGTTGTACAGTTTAAAATGGCAACTTTCATGTTCATGGGCACATTGTTCGTTCGTATGAAACATTGTTCGTTCGGCCTAGAAAACACCATTGTTTTGGCCATATGCATTTGAATACATTTTTTCGGCCCTACTTCTATTCAAATAATTTTGTTGTCTAGATGGGTTTGTAAGTAGAATGTAATGCAAACTAGATTCTGTGTAAGGAGAGGACACTCAGAAGCTGTTTACACATCTGGATGCTGGAGCACTAGTGTGGGACTACAGAACACCCTTTTTATTAGGGGGTCCCACACAGGTGCTCCAGTGTATACTATGGGGTGTCTTCATCTGTGAAGCTTGTACCAAACAGGTAAGTATTCAAGCTTGACAAAGGGAAAAAATATTTCTTCATCTTGGAACTCTGCCCAAATAGACAATTGTACCCCCACTGCCAAGCAATGTTTCATATTCCTATTTCTGCCATGAAATATCTGTGTGCTAAGTATATCTATTTTTTTTACATAGGGGAGAAAAGACTCGGAGGACACCCCTCATCCGAGGAGACCACAGACCCCCCACCTCAGGAAGAAGTGGAGACCCACCAAAGACAACAGGAGGAGGAGGAGGAAGGAGATGTGGTGGAAATTTTCACCGCAACAGGTGAGTGTCTGCGACCGCAGGCTCAGGTAAGAGATGGATGCCGGCAAATTTATAATACATGGTGTGTTTTTGTTTCTATCTTTTTAGGTGATCGTGATGTTGTGGATCCAGGGCATTTCACCAGTGAAAGTGCACAGATCCTGATCGGGGAGATCATGGGGTATAATAGGGACTTGGAAAACATCCAGAACAACATCAATGATGTTAAAAAAAAAATTAAGAACATCATTGATGTTTTAGGGCAAGTTTGAAACAACTCCAAATCCCTTCCCTCTTTGGTGCTTTTTGTAATCTCAGAATTTCTCTTCTTTTTTGACAGATTTGATAAAAGCCAAATTTTGAAGATGCACACAGTGTGTCAACATGTGCTATCTGCCATCACAGGAGATCAATGTATGCGTTTTGGGGGTGCAACCCCTTCCTCAATAATAAAGTAGCTGGGAGGAAGGGGTTGCATCCCCCAAAACACGTCCCTTTATCCCCCGTGATGGCAGGTAGCACATGTTGACATTTGGCAATTTGTGTGCATCTTCAAAATTTGGCTTTTCCAGGGATGACTTCACACCATCTGAACGCAATATCAAACACGGTTTATAAATACTCAGGTCTAATATTGCCTTCAATTTCTTTAAAAGTTGAACTTTGTAAGTTCCAGATTTGTGTCTTTCTTGTTGGTTTTAAACATGCCTGTTTTACCTTAAATGAACATTTCTACTTTTAGTAATGTGACCCAAAAAATTGTTATACAACAAACATGTTGGTTTGTTTTAAAAACCTTTGATAAATGCACATGTGATTGTGCTGGTATTAAAAAGATTGATAATCAAGAATGTGTGGATTATTGTTTCAACACTCCCAAACTTTTGTTGTGCTCAAATTGGTGTTTTCTGTGACAATGGGGGTTATTTCCTAAGGGAAAATCCATTTTGCACTACAAGTGCAGCTTCAGTGCAGTTTCAAGTGCACTTGTAGTGCAAAGTGTCTTTGCCTTTAGTAAATAACACCCAACAGTGCTTTGTAATGTTACACAATCACGCCATTTTCAGGACTCACCACATTTCTGTCAGGGTCAGTTAAAAGAAACACAAGCAGTAAATGTCACCAAAGATTTTAGTAGTTAAAATTATTTTTTTATTTTAAAAATGTTTCAGACATTGTCTGGCATATTGATGGCCCCCCTACCCGAAAAGTAATCAAAGTATCTAGGATGGACCTCACGGGCACTCAGGGGGGGCAAGCCAGGACGGCCACTTTCAAGTGCAGTCAGGGTTGGTTGATTATGAATTCCGGCCTCAGGCCCAACTGAGACACCATAGTTGGCAGAATTTTTCCTTAAAAAGTTGTGTAGAACACAGCAGGATGATATGATTCAGTTTGTACTCCGCCATGTGTATGGGTGTAAGAAATAGGCGGAACCGGCTGGCCACGATTCCAAATGTGTTCTCCACCACTCTTCTGGCTCTGGCCAGCCAGTAATTAAAAACCCTCTGGTCCGGGGTGAGGGTCCTCATAGGGAATGGCCGCATAAGATGGTCCCCCAGCGCAAAAGCTTCACCAGCAACGAAGACGAATTGGAGTCCTTCCACATTGTCTTCTGGAGGTGGCAAGTCCAAGCTGCCATTCTGGAGATGCCTGTAGAACTTCATCTGGACAATGACTCCACCATTGGACATCCGGCCATTCTTCCCCACATCCACATACAGGAACTCATAAGTAGCCGACTCTACCACCAACATCACAATACTATTGAACCCCTTATAGTTGTAATAGTATGACCCCGAGTTGGGTGGTGGGACAATGTGGACGTGTTTCCCATTAATTGCCCCTCTGCAGTTAGGAAAGTCCCACCGCTGGGCAAAGTAGGAGGCCACAGTCTGCCATTCCTGTGAGTTGGAAGGAAACTGTGGAGTCAAACAAGGAAAAAAAAATCATTTTGCACCTAAACAGGGAAAGCAGATTAGATACAAACATTCTTGGCCAACATCAGTATAACATTTATTTTAGGGAGTTTTGAAAGACCAAGGTATAAGGTCCACCTATCAGATCCCCCCCCCCTCTCATGGGCCATTTATAAAATTTTAGGGGGGAGATCTTTTGGACAGGTAACTCCCCCCCTCTCATGGGCCATTTATAACATTTTAGGGGGGGGGGATCTTTTGGACAGGTAACCCTCTCCACTTAATAATGTGTATTACTTTGGCCAGCCCCTCCTTACACTATTGACAGCCCACTGGACAGGTAAGAAGTGTCATAATACAAAGATATAAATACACATTGTACACATTTTAGCACATTTGGACATTCTGCTATTACCTATCAAGATAATAATAGTATACAAACACTTTAAACAGTGCCATTTGAAAGTATACAGGCAGGCCCTTGCACTACATGCTTTGGGAAATTCATCCATACATCTGACCACAAAAGAGATGGGTATAGTGTGTATGGGTTTGGCAAAGTCAGCAGATAGATGATTGAGGATATATAGAGAATTGGTATCAGCTGACTTAGCAGTTGGGGGGAGGGAGGGTTCCAAATGATTTGGGGACCCAAAAAAAAGCCTCTGGCACTCTGCATGAATTTAAAGCACAAATCACATTTTAAACATTTTAGGGGGGTTTTAGGGTAAAGCACTACTATGGAGCTGACAAAATACACTGTTAAGTGACTACGTGAGGTAAATATAGGGGCAGGAGAGCATGCTGGAGAGGTAAGAGAAGGCAAATATGTATGAAGGACAAAAAGAATAAGTACATACAAATCCATCATGCATGAGGACAAAGGGGACATTCACAGCATCTTACAATCATGGTAATTAGGGAATGAGGAAAGAAATACAATATATTATCAAACATTAAATACAATAAAATGTGATATAAAAGAATAAAAATCTTACCTTAATATAATCCTTCTGCAGGACCTGTATGATGGCAGAACAGGTCTCCGGGATAATGATCCCCAGAGCCTGGGGGAGATGCCTGTCGAGAACTTGAGGTCCTGCAGGCTTCTCCCCATGCTATGTACCGCAGGGTGGCGACTAGCCTCTGCTCCGGAGTGATGGCTTGCCTCATGCAGGTACCCTGCCTGCTAATATAAGGGGTCAGCAAAGCCAACAAATGGTGAAATATGGGGAAAAGTTGCCCTCTGACATATGTGCATCCTTGCAGACATTTTCTAGACATGATTTTCAAGGGGCCAAGTGGAGACCGCAGTGAGAAATACCCCTATCCAGACCGTGCTGATCCTCCGGATGTTCCCCTGTTGTGGCTTTTGTTTGTTCCGCCTCCTCAGCCCCCAAGCTGGATGTACTACACGGCCGCCATCTTGATAGCCAGCATTTGGCGATTTATCTCAGCCATTTGGTAAGTATGAGGTCTCTGTTTCAGACCTCTCTTGCCAATCATTCCATCTGGCCCCTTTTATCAACAATATACATCTATTGATCTTATCACTTATATTGCAGATACAACATTCATGCATCCGCCCCTGAAGAAGCGAGCAGGGTCTCGCAAAATGCATAGGGCTTTATTGATGCTTGTTTTATGCCGATACATGCTGGGTATTATTGATGTCTACATACTTTCCTGTCCATATGTATGTACATTTTATTTTCTTATTGTATATGTGTATTTACTGACCTAGCAACTTTTAAGTTTTATTGTTTATTGTTTTTTTGTGCACTATTGGGATGGAGGTGTCAGAGGGGTCACACCAGACCTTAATCTCCTTTTTTTAAATTTCTACTTAACACTGCACCCAGAGACACTCTGGCACATATTCACTACTACCATGTCAAAGAACATTTCATCATAGCGGCAGCCAAACAGAGCCCTGCAGTATCAGAAGAATTTAATGGCATCTCCTTATATGCAGACATATCGCAACAGACAGCAATGAACAGAAAGAAGCTCACCCTGCTCACAAAATTCCTTCGCAGCAATAGCATAATTTACCGATGGGGCTTTCCTACAAAGCTACTGTTCACTTGGGACAGTGAAACCTATCCCATATACAGTGTGGAAAAAGGCATCCAACTCTTTAAACAATGGCAACTACTCCCTGCAGATGTGCAGCCTCCTGCTCTGTCTTCCCTGAAACGGCCGCAAGTAGACTGGCCCTGACATAGATCTCCTATTAGCAACTAGACTTCCCCCCACCAGCATAATCTCTGTACTAACGTGAGGCTGGGAGCTCAACCACTTGGCTTACTCCTCTTTTTTTTGTGGTTTGTTGGCTCAGTACCTAGCACTGGCAATCTGAATTCCCCCCACGACACCACAGCAGCTCCAGCTGCCCATTGTGCCTGTGTTCTTTGTTTCTCCTTTGTTTAACTTTTTTCTCTAGTTCCTACCATCCACGCAGTCACCACCTACGACACTATGTCTACCAGAAATTAACCTGGATTAACACACATGTTCCCCCTGCTGCTTCTCACAACAAGAGACCTTCCAATCAACCCACCAACTGAATCTGCACTACATACACGGCTAGAGAAATCTCCACATGACAGGTACTCTTTTCCTGGTTTTCCCCTCTACAATGTTTTTCTCTGCAACGATACCTTAGTAAATACCCATTCTTCAATATGCCTCTAAAATTTATGTCACTGAACTCTAATGCTGCGTACACCGATTGGACATTCCGTCAACAAAACCGTGGATTTTTTTTCTGACAGACGTTGGCTCAAACTTGTCTTGCATACACATGTTCACACAAATGTTGTCAGAAATTCCAAACGTCAATAACACAGTGAGGTACAACACGTATGACGAGCCAAGAAAAATGAAGTTCAATAGCCAGTGCGGCTCTTCTGCTTTATTCCGAGCATGCATGGAATTTTGTGCGTCGGAATTGTGTACATGTACAAGTTTTGTTGTCGGAAAATTTGAGAACCAGCTCTCATACATTTGTTGTCGGAAATTCCGACAGCAAATGTCCGATGGAGCATACACACGGTCGGATTTTCCGACAACAAGCTCACATCAAACATTTGTTGTCGGAAATTCCGACCATGTGTATGAGGCATAAGGGCCTCAACAGCCCCTTTAAACATGCAGCACTGATGAAAGAAGCACACTCCCTCAAGGCTGATGTAATCTTTACCCAGGAATCCCATTTCGCTGCCCACAAATGCCAATGAGTGTCCTTTCGACATTTTCCTCACTTGTACATGGCCAACGGCCCCAAGAAGGCCTGTGGAGTCTTTATTGCTGTCAAGGACTCTGTGGTATTTCGTCATATACGCACTATTCAAGATTAGGGATGAGCTTCAAGTTCGAGTCGAACATCGGCTGTTCGCCAGTTTGCCGAACAGCGAACAATTTTGGGTGTTCGCAGCAAATTCGAAAGCCGCGGAACACCCTTTAAAAGTCTATGGGAGAAATCAAAAGTGCTAATTTGAAAGGCTTATATGCATGGTAGTGTCATAAAAAGTGTTTGGAGACCTGGGTCCTGCCCCAGGGAACATGGATCAATGCAAAAAAAAGTTTTAAAAACGGCAGTTTTTTCGAGAGCAGTGATTTTAATAATGCTTAAAGTGAAACAATAAAAGTGTAATATTCCTTTAAATTTCGTACCTGGGGGTGTCTATAGTATGCCTGTAAAGGGGCGCATGTTTCCCATGTTTAGAACAGTCTGACAGCAAAATGACATTTCAAAGGAAAAAAAGTCATTTAAAACTACTCGCGGCTATTAATGAATTGTCGGTCCGACGATACACATAAAAGTTCATTGATAAAAACGGCATGGGATTTCCCCACAGGAGAACCCCAAACCAAAATTTAAAAAAAATGGCATGGGGGGTCCCCCTAAATTCCATACCAGGCCCTTCAGGTCTGGTATGGATATTAAGGGTAACCCTGGCCAGAATTTAAAAAAAAAAAAAAAAAAAGGCGTGGGGGTCCCCCTCAAAATCTATACCAGACCCTTATCCAAACATGCAACCTAGCAGGCCACAAGAAAAGAGGGGGGAGGAGAGAGCACCCCCCCTCCTGAACCGTATCAGGCCACATGCCCTCAACATTGGGAGGGTGCTTTGGGGTAGCCCCCCAAAGCGCCTTGTCCCCATGTTGATGGGGACAAGGGCCTTATCCCCACAACCCTTACCCGGTGGTTGTGGGTGTCTGCGGGCGGGGGGCTTATCGGAATCTGGAAGCCCCCTTTAACAAGGGGACCCCCAGATCCCGGCCCCCCTGTGTGAAATGGTAAGGGGGTACAAAAGTACCCATACCATTTCACAAAAAAACTGTCAAAAATGTTAAAAATTACAAGAGACAGTTTTTGACAATTCCTTTATTTAAAGTCTTCTTTTTTCCATCTTCTTTCTTCTAGCTTCCTTCGGTTTCTTCCCCCATCTTCATATGGTTCTTCTGGTTCTTCCTCCGGTGTTCTCGTCCGGCATCTTCCTCCGTGGCGTCTTCTTCCCTTCTTCTTCTCGGGCCGCTCCGCATCCATGATGGGAGGCTCCCGCTGTGTGATGCGTCTCATCTTCTGACGGTTCTTAAATAACAGAGGGCGGGGCCACCCGGTGCCCCCGACCCCTCTGACTCATGGGGACTTGACAGGGACTTCCCTGTAGCATTCCCCATGACGTCAGAGGGGGGGAAGGGTCTCTAGTAGTCTTTACTAGTTAACCTCTATGCTCCGAACGTTAAACAGAGGAAATTCCTTATTCCACTGTTCTCCAAGGTTATGGAAGTGATGCAAGGCATCTTTATTATTGGCGGAGACTTTAATACAATCCTGAACCCCACCATGGACTCCACCCCCCCCCCCGCTAGAAGACCTGGTCACTCAATTGCCCCTTTGCTACATAAATATGAGCTTGTATGATATCTGGCGCTGCTTCCATGGATTCAAGAAGGATTTTACTTTCTTGTCTGCAGCTCACTCTTCCTACTCCCACATTGATTTTTTCTTTACTGATAAAGGGTCTCTACAAAATGTTTTGCATATGGACATTGGTACAATGTCTTGGTCAGATCACGCCCCGATCACACTAGAGTTTGATGACACATTTCATACCTCCCCCCTCCACTATGGAGACTAAACACCTCACTTTTGGAGGACAAGGAATTGTACCAAAAGATTGTGCAAGAACATCATGATTTTTTTGGGTATAATGACACTCCTGAACCCCGAACCCTCTCCTGCACTCATTAGTACCTTTTTAAGTAAAATTAAACTACCTAACCTTGATGACGACCAACTCCAGTCCATCTCCCAACCTTTTAGTACCCAGGAGATTTGCTCACTCATCAAGAAATTATCCAATCACAAATCCCCAGGGGATGATGTTTTTTCAAACGAATACTATAAATACCTTTCCACTGAAACTGCTCCTTATCTACAATCCGTCTTCGATCTCGCTTCCTCCTCTGGTACATTCACACCTGGAATGTTAAGAGCTGTGATCATGACTATCCCTAAACCCAACAAAGACCCCACCTCCCCTGCAAACTACAGGCCCATATCTTTTCCGAATGCGGATGTCAAGATATTTTCCAAACTTTTAGCACTCAGACTATAAAAAATCTTACCATATCTTACCCACCCCAACCAAGTGTGCTTTGTCCCAGGTCGCCAGGCCCCTGACAGGGACTAGGCGTCTCATTAATTTAATCTCCTGGCTGGGCCCTCTCGGACACCTACTCTGCTCCTCTCTTTGGATGCGGAGAAGGCGTTTGATAGGGTCCACTGGGGATACCTCAAGACAGTGCTTGGCAAATTCAGGATTACAGGATGGATACAAACAGCCATTCTATCCCTTTATTCCACTCCCTCAGCCATTGTACTCACCTCAGGACTTACCTCCAAACCGATACGAATAACTAACGGAACTAGGCAAGGGTGTCCCCTATCGCCCATTATTTTTACGCTCCTTATCGAACCACTGGCGGAGAGCTTCCGATCTCATCCCAACATTACAGGCATCACTATTGGTGGTACTGAACACAAAATAAGCCTATTTGCGGATGATGTCATGCTCTCTAACCCCAAGACATCATTACATGAGACACAGAAATTGCTGGACGAATTTAGTGCTGTGTCCTACTATAAACTGAATGCCACAAAGTCCCAAATTGTAGGTGTTAATGTTCCAACCTCTATGCAAACTTACCTAACTAACAGGTTCCCCTTTGTTTGGTCCCCCCACTCCTTGACATTTTTAGCAATCCAACTGCCTGCACACACCTCACAGCTCTATGAACATAACTTTAAGCCCTTCTTCGAATCACTGCCCCAACAACTATCCCACCTGAGGACTCAGGAACTATCAGCAGCAGGAAGAATAGCAACTTCGAAAATGTTGCTCCTCCCAAAACTCCTTTATCTCTTTGCACCCTAATAATCCCCTTACCACGAACCTTCCTTTCCTCTGTCCAAAAAGCTTTTCACCTAATTTGTTTGGAGCCATAAACTTCTCAGATGCTCCCTTAATATTATGATAAGGCATAGAATGAATGGTGGAACGGGGGTACCCAATATTATGGCCTATTATAAAGCCTGTGCTTAGATCAACTTAGATATTGGTGAAACCCCCCTAAACATAAAATGTGGCCATTTATGGAATCCACTGCGGTCCCACATAAAGATTTTCAATTGACTCTCATTGCTAGTAAGCTGGGAGCTCCACCACCCATCTCTACAGATGCCCCTTTCATCTTCACCCAAGGGATCACTTTGCAAAATCCCTACCCCAATATTGGTGCTCCAACACCCTGCATTGACCTCCACTAATGGAAAAAAAGATATCCAAAGCCTTGAATATGCCAGTCAGTACTGTTCAATCATTTAATAAGAAATGGAAAATTTGGGGATCTCTTGATACCAAGCCAAGGTCAGGTAGATCAAGAAAGATTTCAGCAGCAACTGCCACAGGAACTGTTTATGACACAAAGAAAAACCCACAGGTAACCTCAGGAGAAATACTGGCTGCTCTGGAAAAAGATGATGTGGTTGTTTTTAAGGAGCACAATACCATGATACTTGAACAAAAAAAGAGCTGCGTGGTCAAGTTACCAGAAATACCAGAAATAAGCCTTTACTGCACAATTTCCACAAAAAACCTGGTTACAATATGCCCAACAGCACCTTGACATACTTCATTGGGCTTTTTTGTGGCATTGGCGCAGTAAAGGCTTCCTTCTGGCAGCTCAACCATGCAGCTCTTTTTTGTTCAAGTATCATTGAATTGTGCTCCTTAAAAACCAACCACACCGTCTTTTTTGGAGAGCAGCCTGTATTTCTCCTGAGGTTACTTGTGGGTTTATCTTTGTATCTTGGGCAATTCTTCCGCCATTTGTGGCTGCAATCTCTTGGTCTAACTGACCTTGGCTTGGTATCAAAAGAGCCCCGAATTTTGCACTTCTTAATAAGGGATTAAACAGTACTGACTGACAAATTCAAGGCTTTGGATATCTTTTTATATCCTTTTATATCCAAGTGAGAGCTAACAAACTCATTATCTATTTATACTCAGACACTAATTGTGATTTAAAAAGCCACAAATGTGAGAAATTAAACTTTAATTGCCATTTTAACCTGTCTGTGCCACCTTCTGTGTCTGTACCAAGGCCAACCATTCCAGGGTACGTAAACTTTTTATTAGGGCCATTTGGGTGGTTTCTGTTGTCATTATGATTTAAAAAGGATCAAAAAAATATGTGATAATAAATGGCTTCATGTGATCACTATCCTTAAATAAAAGACAGTTTTCTGGCATGGTCAGTCAAATTTTCAATATTAATGCCAAAATGTGACAATTTCTGCAAGGGCAAACTTTTGAGCTCAACTGTATGTTGACTATCTATATATAGCTTGCCCTTTTAGTGTGACAATCTATTCCTGAAACTCGGGCATCCAGAAGGTTTAGTCAGATTCTTGTGGATCTTTGGAAGGACCTAAAAGGTTGGCGTAATTGACCATTTTACATCAAGATATTCAAACAGGTCCTTAACAATCAAAGATTGATGATAGGCATTAGGGATGAGCTTAATGTACAGGTCGAACATACATTCAACCTGAACATTGTGTCTTCGCCTGTTCACTGAAGAGCGAACATTATGGAGCGTTTGCAGCAAATTCGAGAACTGCGGAATGCCCCATAATGCACTGTGAGATCACAGTGCATTGCTGAATGATGATTGGCCAAAGCATGCACCTGACCTGCATGCTTTGGCCAATCCCAGCGTCCTCTGCTAAGAGAGCCATAATTGGCCAAAGCCAGGGTGCCTTTGGCCAATCATGGCTCAGGGGGACTAAGTCCTTGCCTCAGACTATATAAGGCTGCCTACACGGTGGCCCTGTGTAGTGTTGTTGGTGTGGACGGAAAGATAGCGTACACAGTCTCACTATATATATATATATATATATATATATATATATATAGTATCTCACAAAAGTGTGTACACCCCTCAGATTTTTGTAAATATCTTATGATATCTTTTCATGTGACAACACTGAAGAAATGACACTTTGCTAGAAATGTAAAGTAGTGCGTGTACAGCTTATATAAAAGTGTAAATTTGCTGTCCCCTCAAAATAACTCAACACACAGCCATTAATGTCTAATTTTCTCTCCCCGGTGTCATGTTAGTGTTACAAGGTCTTAGGTGTGAATGGGGAGCAGGTGTGTTAAATTTGGTGTTATCGCTCTCACTCTCTCATACTAGACACTGGAAGTTCAACATGGCACCTCATGGCTAGGAACTCTCTGAGGATCTGAATAAAAGAATTGTTGATCTACTTAAAGATGGCATAGGCTATAAGAAGATTGCCAAGACCCTGAAAAACTGAGCTGCAGCACGGTGGCCAAGACCATACAGCGGTTTAACAGGACAGGTTCCACTTATAACAGGCCTCGCCATGGTCGACCAAAGAAGTTGAGTGCATGTGCTCAGCATCATATCCAAAGGTTGTCTTTGGGAAATAGACGTATGAGTGCTGCCAGCATTGCTGCAGAGGTTGAGGGGGTGGGGGTTCAGCCTGTCAGTGCTCAAACCATATGCTGCACACTGCATCAAAATGGTCTGCATAGCTGTCATCCCAGAAGGAAGCCTCTTCTAAAGATGATGCATAAGAAAGCCCACAAACAGTTTGCTGAAGACAAGCAGACTAAGGACATGGTTTACTGGAACCATGTCCTGTGGTCTGATGAGACCAAGATAAACTTATTTGGTTCAGATGGTGTTAAGCGTGTGTGGCGGCAACCAGGTGAGGAGTACAAAGACACTTGTGTCTTGCCTACAGTCAAGTATGGTGGTGGGAGTGCCATGGTCTGGGGCTGCATGAGTGGACCTACAGTTCATTGAGGGAACCATGAATGCAACATGTACTGTGACATACTGAAGCAGAGCACAATCCCTCCCTTTGGAGACTGGGCCGCAGGGCAGTATTCCAACATAACAACCCCAAACACACCTCCAAATGACCACTGACTTGCTAAAGAAGCTGAGGGTAAAGGTGATGGACTGGCCAAGCATGTCTCCAGACCTAAACCCTATTGAACATCTGTGGGGCATCCTCAAATGAAAGGTGGAGGAGCGCAAGGTCTCTAACGTCCACCAGCTCCATGATGTCTTCATGGAGGAGTGGAAGAGGACTCCAGTGGCAACCTGTGAAGCTCTGGTGAACTCCATGCCCAAGGCAGTGCTGTAAAAAATGGCGGCCACACAAAATATTGACACTTTGGGCCAAATTTAGACATTTTCACTTAGGAGTGTACTCACTTTTGTTGCCAGTGGTTTAGACATTAATGGCTGTGTGTTGAGTTATTTTGAGGGGACAGCAAATCTACACTGTTATACAAGCTGGACACTCACTACTTTACATTGTAGCAAAGTGTAATTTCTTCAGTGTTGTCGCATGAAAAGATATAATAAAATATTTACAAAAATGGGAGGGGTGTACTCACTTTTGTGAGATACTGTATATATATATATATATATATATATATATATATATATATACTCTGCACCCAGTGCAGGCAGTGTACACATTATCTAATATAGTGTCAGTATCTAATACAGTGTGTACAGTTTCTACTACACTTCTTGTGGTGTACACAGTATAAAATACAGTGCATCAGTAGTAGAGCTGCAAATGCAGTGCAGGCGGTGTACAGTGTCTACTACACTTCTGGTGGTGTACACGGTACACAATACAGTGCAGCCGTAGTACAGTTTCTACTACTTTTCTGGTGGTGTACACAGTATCTAATACAGTGTGTACAGTTTCTACTACACTTCTGGTGGTGTACACAGTATAAAATACAGTGCAGCAGTAGTACAGTTGCTAATACAGTGCAGACGGTGTACACACAGTATCTAATACAGTGTGTAGAGTTTCTTTTACACTTCTGGTGGTGTACACGGTATCTAATACAGTGTGTAGAGTTTCTATTACACTTCTGGTGGTGTACACAGTACACAATACAGTGCAGCCGTAGAACAGTTGTTAATACAGTGCAGGCGGTGTACACAGTATCTAATACAGTGTTTAGAGTTTCTACTACACTTCTGGTGGTGTACACAATACAGTGCGGCCGTAGTACAGTTTCTACTACTTTTCTGGTGGTGTACACAGTATCTAATACAGTGTGTACAGTTTCTACTACATTTCTGGTGGTATACACAGTATAAAATACAGTTCAGCCATAGTACAGTTGCTAATACAGTGCAGGCAGTGTACACAGTATCTAATACAGTGTGTAGAGTTTCTACTACACTTCTGGTGGTGTACACAGTATCTAATACAGTGTAGTGTGGTGTTGCAACAGAATATACATCATGTCCGGAAGGCCACCAAGGAGAGGCAGCCGCTCACAGGCAGTGGCGGCTGGTGCTCAAAAGTTTTGGGGGGTGCAAACAAACTGAAAAATACTGAACCCCCCATCAATTGCAACCTCACTGTGCTCATCAATTGCAGCATCACTGTGCCCATCAAATGCAGCCATTGTGCCCATCAAATGCAGTCACTGTGTCCATCAAATTTAGCCATTGTGCCCATCATATGCAGCCACTTGTGCCCATCATATGCAGCTATTTGTGCCTGTCAAATGCAGCCACTTGTGCCCATCATATGCAGCCACTTGTGCCCAGTTTATGGCGCCACTTGTGCCAATCAAATGCAGCCACTTATGCCCATCATATGCAGCCACTTGTGCCCATCAAATGCAGCCGCTTGTGCCCATCAAATGCAGCCGCTTGTGCCCATCATATGGAGCCACTTGTGCCCATCATATGGAGCCACTTGTGCCCAGTATATGCAGCCACTTGTGCCAATCAAATGCACCCCTTGTTCCAATCAAATGCACCCCTTGTTCCCATTATATGCAGCCACTTATGCCTATCAAATGCAGCCACTTGTGCCCAACATATGCAACCACTTGTGTCCAGTATATGCAGCCACTTGTGTCCAGTATATGCAGCCACTTGTGCCCAGTATATGCAGCCACTTGTGCCCATCATATGCAGCCACTTGTGCCATTCAAATACAGCCACTTGTGCCCATCATATTCAGCCACTTGTGTCTGTCATATGTAGCCATTTGTGCTCGTCAAATTCAGCCGCTTGTGCCCGTCAAATGCAGCCACTTGTGCCCATCATATGCAGTCATTTGTGCCCAGTATATGCAGCCACTTGTGCCAATCAAATGCAGCAAATTTTCCCCATCAAATGCAGCTATTTGTGCCCATCATATGCAGCCACTTGTGCCAATCAAATGCAGCCCCTTGTTCCCATCATATGCAGCCACTTTTGCCCATCAAATGCAGCCACTTGTACCCATCATATGCAGCCATTTGTGCCCATCAAATGCAGTCACTTGTGTCCATCATATGTAGCCATTTGTGCCGATCAAATGCAGCCACTTGTGCCTGTCAAATGCAGCCACTTACCCTGGAAATAAACACACACCCCCTCGGGGCCCACAGCTGCTGGAACTTGCACAACCCACCCCCTGGGTTTCACAGCTCTAGACCCCCCCACCCCCATGGGAGGTCCAGCACTTACCTGAAGACTCATATCTTCTGTGTCTCCGTCCACTCTCCTCCTCTCCTCTACACTCGGGCAGCAGCAGTGGCGGAGGTGCGCGCTCCTCCCATGCTTCCTCCGCTTGCCAAAGTGCCACTAGGCATCTGATAGGCATAAATAGTTTTGCCTGGCTCTTTGGCCAATCGGAAACAGGTCTTACCAACCTGCCTCCTGATTGGCGGGGATATATATATATATATATATATACTACACTTCTGGTGGCGTACACAGTATAAAATACAGTGCAGCAGTAGTACAGTTGCTAATACAGTGCAGGCGGTGTACACACAGTAAGATAATCAAAAAAGAAGCTGCGCTTAGGACACGTCTATAGGGTCAGAAACCACAGGTTGCTGCCTCCCTCACACAAAGTCCCCAATGGGGTGCTTTGCAAAACGTATTGGGATATGAAGTTTGGGTGTAATGGCGCTACCTGTAGGTTTAAACTGGGATAGCCTTAAATATAGCAACCCCCTACTCGTGGTTGTAAATCTATAAGGTATTGAACATATAAGAAAAATTCCCCCTTATATTATGAATGATACTTCAGCTAACAAATGTGTGCAACTAAATTTATGCTGCGGATATATAGCAAACAATCAAGTGTCGCACGAAATAAAGTTGTCCTACAGCGTCTGGTAGTAAAGCCAGAGGCTATATTCCATAGTGTGCATTTATTAAACCATATACCATATGCTATAAAGTAATTTCTGTATGTAACTCTATGACCATATCAAACAATTGAATACATCATGGAGGTTGCATTACTCCATATATCAATACCATGCTATGCATATAGATTATGCCACCCTAATCAAATACCATATGTGTAATCAAGGAAGGGCTAAAATTGCATGTATACAAAACGGAAAATATTAGCACAGAAATTCCAGCAGTTAGATCTCAGGCATAGTATAACAGTCCCATATGTTGGCACTGTGTTAACTGAATGAGATTCCCAATGGTGACTTTGGTGCTGCAACAATTGTCTGGTGACTCTTGTGCTCCCCCTTTTGGTTGCCTACTCACCAGCTCCCAGAACCCCAACAGGGGTATTACGCCTGTGGTGTAGTATGCTAGGTTACTTCACTTGTTGCTTCCTCTGGTAGATGCTTATAATATGATCAGCTCCCCAAGCCCCACGCCGGGGTAATGCGACTGTGCTGGAAAATAGATCGCTTTGCTGCTATATTTTTTGTGCTGGATGTCTCCTGTGCTTCTCAATCCGTGAAGATGTTGCTTCCACTCATATATTAAGAGAAAAGAGCTTCCATGGCGTAATAAAGTATGATACTTTATTTAAAAACATATGTACCCACAAGCCAGGGATTTTAAACAGACAAAAATAAGTCCAAATAAACAAAAAATAATAAACAAAAATAAAGTAAAAATTAAAAGTCCGGGCACTATTGTGTAAAGCTCTGTCCAGATGGAATAGGACAGCAATAGTTACCAGACAGTATACAAGTTTAAAACGTCCCTCCTAGACAGCATAAAAAACGAGGTGGGGGTGCGTGTTCCCCAGCCGCTAAACAGCGTACTCCTCTCTCGTATGCCCTGGAGCTGACTAGCAGAGCGTGATGCCGTTGATAATAAAAAATAAAAATGAAAATAAAAATAAAAATAAACAGGAGCATAAGGAGGGGGGTTGACTTAATGTATCATGACTCGGCTATAAAGCAATTGAGGTCTATATCTAGGTTGAGGCCCCTAGGCGCTAGGGACCTCAACCTATATATCCAGGCTGTTTCATTTTGAGAGATGAGAGTGGTCTTGTTCCCTCCTCTCCAGTGGTCTTTTATGGAATCAAGGCCATAGAAAATTAGCCCTGATGGATCTCTTTTATGCACTTGGTCAAAATGGCGTGACAAATTGTGTTTAGGAAAGCCGTTCCTTATATTCTTGATGTGCTCACGTATACGTACATATAAGGGCCGGGTGGTTCTGCCCACATACTGGAGGTGGCAAGGGCACTCAATGACATATGTCACATGAGTGCTATGGCACGTGATCAGGTTTCTGATTTTATATTCTCTCTGATCGACCTTAGATTTAAAGGTTTCTCTCCTCCGGGGTACCTTCTTACTAACCCTACAGGGTAAGCATCTCTGGCATTTATAAAAACCCTTTAAATTAGGAAAGATCTCTATCTGCTTCGGGGGGTTGATGACATTGTGGACCAGATGATCACGGAGGTTGGGAGCTCTTCTGTATATGAAATTTGGTTTGTTTGGTAATATCTTGGCCAACACTCTGTCTTCCTTAAGGATAGGCCAATACTTCCTGACGATTTGTTCTAAGTTTTTATATTGGCTGTTAAATCCTGTTATGAACGCTATGTCCATTGGTTTGTTCTTTCTTATGTTTTTCGTGAACAGTTGCCTTCTATTCATACTTGCTACAACGGCTTTTAGTTTTACCAATTCGTCCTTCTTATAGCCTTTTTCACAGAATTGCTCAATCAACCCATCTGCTTGGGCCAAGAAATCCTCGATGTTATCACAGTTTCTCCGTAATCTCAATAGCTGTCCTTTTGGAATATTTCCCTTCCATTGTGGATGGTGGCAGCTAGTGATAGGTATGTATCCGTTTTTATCGGTAGCCTTGAAGTACGTCTTAGTGTGTAATCTATCTCCATTCTCGAAGATTTCTAAATCCAAGTACTCAATGTGTTGGTGATTCCATTTACCAGTAAAGGTAAGGCCATATCTGTTGTTGTTGAGGTTATTTAGAAACTGTTCAAGCTCCTCTGGTGTTCCTTCCCAGATTATAAACAGGTCGTCAATGTACCTTCGGTAGAACTTGAGGTGGGGGATGTTTCTTGTGTATAAATACTCCTCCTCCCACAAATTCATGAGGAGATTGGCTACGCTCGGCGCGTAGCACGCCCCCATTGCGACTCCTTTCTGTTGGACATAATAGTTGTTATTGTGCCAGAAGTAGTTGCAACTCATTGCTAGTTCTAGACCCTCCAGTATATAGTTGATTTGTGGTTGTCTCATCTCCGTGTGTTCATGTAAGGCTTTCTCTACGCCATATAGGCCGTAGAGTTGACGTCAATTGTAGCAAGAATGTAGTTCTGAACTCCCCTAATTTCTTGTAGATCTTGCAAAAGTTGTGAACTGTCACGTAGGTAGGATTTGCCCTTGCATACCATTGGTTTTAGAAATTTGTCCAAGTATTCACCCAACCTCGAGAAGACAGACTTTATCCCACTGACTATGGGTCTTCCAGGGGGCTTCTCCAGCCTTTTGTGAATCTTGGGGGTGTAATAGATGACAGGGGTCTTAGTAGAGTTGGATACAAGGTATTCAGCTTCCTGGATATTGAGTATTCCGCTTTCTTTCCCTTTTTGTACAAAGGCCTTAAGCTTTTTCTTGTACATCTTCTTAGGGTTACTTTTTAATTTCTTATATGTATTCTCCACTTGTAACAGGTTGTTCATTTCCTCCTCGTAATCTTCCTTATTAAGGATCACCAGTCCACCCCCCTTGTCTGCCGGTCGTATGACCACCTCATTCTTTTTACTCAGTGCTCTGCCCTGTTACAAGTGGAGAATACATATAAGAAATTAAAAAGTAACCCTAAGAAGATGTACAAGAAAAAGCTTAAGGCCTTTGTACAAAAAGGGAAAGAAAGCGGAATACTCAATATCCAGGAAGCTGAATACCTTGTATCCAACTCTACTAAGACCCCTGTCATCTATTACACCCCCAAGATTCACAAAAGGATGGAGAAGCCCCCTGGAAGACCCATAGTCAGTGGGATAAACTCTGTCTTCTCGAGGTTGGGTGAATACTTGGACAAATTTCTAAAACCAATGGTATGCAAGGGCAAATCCTACCTACGTGACAGTTCACAACTTTTGCAAGATCTACAAGAAATTAGGGGAGTTCAGAACTACATTCTTGCTACAATTGACGTCAACTCTACGGCCTATATGGCGTAGAGAAAGCCTTACATGAACACACGGAGATGAGACAACCACAAATCAACTATATACTGGAGGGTCTAGAACTAGCAATGAGTTGCAACTACTTCTGGCACAATAACAACTATTATGTCCAACAGAAAGGAGTCGCAATGGGGGCGCGCTACGCGCCGAGCGTAGCCAATCTCCTCATGAATTTGTGGGAGGAGGAGTATTTATACACAAGAAACATCCCCCACCTCAAGTTCTACCGAAGGTACATTGACGACCTGTTTATAATCTGGGAAGGAACACCAGAGGAGCTTGAACAGTTTCTAAATAACCTCAACAACAACAGATATGGCCTTACCTTTACTGGTAAATGGAATCACCAACACATTGAGTACTTGGATTTAGAAATCTTCGAGAATGGAGATAGATTACACACTAAGACGTACTTCAAGGCTACCGATAAAAACGGATACATACCTATCACTAGCTGCCACCATCCACAATGGAAGGGAAATATTCCAAAAGGACAGCTATTGAGATTACGGAGAAACTGTGATAACATCGAGGATTTCTTGGCCCAAGCAGATGGGTTGATTGAGCAATTCTGTGAAAAAGGCTATAAGAAGGACGAATTGGTAAAACTAAAAGCCGTTGTAGCAAGTATGAATAGAAGGCAACTGTTCACGAAAAACATAAGAAAGAACAAACCAATGGACATAGCGTTCATAACAGGATTTAACAGCCAATATAAAAACTTAGAACAAATCGTCAGGAAGTATTGGCCTATCCTTAAGGAAGACAGAGTGTTGGCCAAGATATTACCAAACAAACCAAATTTCATATACAGAAGAGCTCCCAACCTCCGTGATCATCTGGTCCACAATGTCATCAACCCCCCGAAGCAGATAGAGATCTTTCCTAATTTAAAGGGTTTTTATAAATGCCAGAGATGCTTACCCTGTAGGGTTAGTAAGAAGGTACCCCGGAGGAGAGAAACCTTTAAATCTAAGGTCGATCAGAGAGAATATAAAATCAGAAACCTGATCACGTGCCATAGCACTCATGTGACATATGTCATTGAATGCCCTTGCCACCTCCAGTATGTGGGCAGAACCACCCGGCCCTTATATGTACGTATACGTGAGCACATCAAGAATATAAGGAACGGCTTTCCTAAACACAATTTGTCACGCCATTTTGACCAAGTGCATAAAAGAGATCCATCAGGGCTAATTTTCTATGGCCTTGATTCCATAAAAGACCACTGGAGAGGAGGGAACAAGACCACTCTCATCTCTCAAAATGAAACAGCCTGGATATATAGGTTGAGGTCCCTAGCGCCTAGGGGCCTCAACCTAGATATAGACCTCAATTGCTTTATAGCCGAGTCATGATACATTAAGTCAACCCCCCTCCTTATGCTCCTGTTTATTTTTATTTTTATTTTCATTTTTATTTTTTATTATCAACGGCATCACGCTCTGCTAGTCAGCTCCAGGGCATACGAGAGAGGAGTACGCTGTTTAGCGGCTGGGGAACACGCACCCCCCACCTCGTTTTTTATGCTGTCTAGGAGGGACGTTTTAAACTTGTATACTGTCTGGTAACTATTGCTGTCCTATTCCATCTGGACAGAGCTTTACACAATAGTGCCCGGACTTTTAATTTTTACTTTATTTTTGTTTATTATTTTTTGTTTATTTGGACTTATTTTTGTCTGTTTAAAATCCCTGGCTTGTGGGTACATATGTTTTTAAATAAAGTATCATACTTTATTACGCCATGGAAGCTCTTTTCTCTTAATATATGAGGGGAAGCAACATCTTCACGGATTGAGAAGCACAGGAGACATCCAGCACAAAAAATATAGCAGCAAAGCGATCTATTTTCCAGCACAGTCGCATTACCCCGGCGTGGGGCTTGGGGAGCTGATCATATTACAAGCATCTACCAGAGGAAGCAACAAGTGAAGTAACCTAGCATACTACACCACAGGCGTAATACCCCTGTTGGGGTTCTGGGAGCTGGTGAGTAGGCAACCAAAAGGGGGAGCACAAGAGTCACCAGACAATTGTTGCAGCACCAAAGTCACCATTGGGAATCTCATTCAGTTAACACAGTGCCAACATATGGGACTGTTATACTATGCCTGAGATCTAACTGCTGGAATTTCTGTGCTAATATTTTCCGTTTTGTATACATGCAATTTTAGCCCTTCCTTGACTACACATATGGTATTTGATTAGGGTGGCATAATCTATATGCATAGCATGGTATTGATATATGGAGTAATGCAACCTCCATGATGTATTCAATTGTTTGATATGGTCATAGAGTTACATACAGAAATTACTTTATAGCATATGGTATATGGTTTAATAAATGCACACTATGGAATATAGCCTCTGGCTTTACTACCAGACGCTGTAGGACAACTTTATTTCGTGCGACACTTGATTGTTTGCTATATATCCGCAGCATAAATTTAGTTGCACACATTTGTCAGCTGAAGTATCATTCATAATATAAGGGGGAATTTTTCTTATATGTTCAATACCTTATAGATTTACAACCACGAGTAGGGGGTTGCTATATTTAAGGCTATCCCAGTTTTAACCTACAGGTAGCGCCATTACACCCAAACTTCATATCCCAATACGGTGTACACACAGTATCTAATACAGTGTGTAGAGTTTCTACTACACTTCTGGTGGTGTACATAGTATCTAATACAGTGTAGTGTGGTGTTGCAAAACAGAATATACATCATGTCCGGAAGGCCACCAAGGAGAGGCAACCGCTCACAGGCAGTGGCGGCTGGTGCTCAAAAGTTTTGGGGGGTGCAAACAAACTGAAAAATACTGAACCCCCCATCAATTGCAGCCTCACTGTGCCCATCAATTGCAGCATCACTGTGCCCATCAAATGCAGCCATTGTGCCCATCAAATGCAGCCACTGTGTCCATCAAATGCAGCCATTGTGCCCATCATATGCAGCCACTTGTGCCCATCGTATGCAGCTATTTGTGCCTGTCAAATGCAGCCACTTGTGCCCATCATATGCAGCCACTTGTGCCCAGTTTATGGCGCCACTTGTGCCAATCAAATGCAGCCACTTATGCCCATAATTTGCAGCCAATTTGCCCATCATATGCAGCCACTTGTGCCCATCAAATGCAGCCGCTTGTGCCCATCATATGGAGCCACTTGTGCCCATCATATGGCGTCACTTGTGCCCATCATATGGAGTCACTTGTGCCCATCATATGCAGCCGCTTGTGCCCATCATATGGAGCCACTTGTGCCCAGCATATGCAGCCACTTGTGCCAATCAAATGCAGCCACTTGTGCCCATCATATGCAGCCACTTGTGCCAATCAAATGCACCCCTTGTTCCCATCATATGCAGCCACTTATGCCCATCAAATGCAGCCATTTGTGCCCATCAAATGCAGCCACTTGAGCCCATCATATGCAGCCACTTGTGTCCAGTATATGCAGCCACTTGTGCCAATCAAATGCAGCCACTTGTGCCCATCATATGCAGCCACTTGTGCCAATCAAATGCACCCCTTGTTCCCATCATATGCAGCCACTTATGCCCATCAAATGCAGCCATTTGTGCCCATCAAATGCAGCCACTTGAGCCCATCATATGCAGCCACTTGTGTCCAGTATATGCAGCCACTTGTGCCATTCAAATACAGCCACTTGTGCCCATCATTCTCAGCCACTTGTGTCTGTCATATGTAGCCATTTGTGCCAATCAAATGCAGCCACTTTTCCCCATCAAATGCAGCTACTTGTGCCCATCATATGCAGCCACTTGTGCCAATCAAATGCAGCCCCTTGTTCCCATCATATGCAGCCACTTGTGCCCATCATATGCAGCCACTTGTGCCCATAAAATGCAGCCACTTGTGCCCATCATATGCAGCCACTTGTGCCCATCAAATGCAGCCACTTGTGCCCATCAAATGCAGTCACTTGTGTCCATCATATGCAGCCACTTGTGCCCATCAAATGCAGCCACTTGTGCCCATCATATGTAGCCATTTGTGCCCATCAAATGCAGCCACTTGTGCCTGTCAAATGCAGCCACTTACCCTGGCAATAAACACACCGCCCCCGGGGCCCACAGCTGCTGGAACTTGCACAACCCCCCCTTGAGTTTCGCAGCTCTAGACCCCCACCCCCATGGGAGGTCCGGCACTTACCTGAAGACTCGCATCTTCTGTGTCTCCGTCCACTCTCCTCCTCTCCTCTACACTTGGGCAGCAGCAGTGGCGGTGGTGCCCACTACTCTTATGCTTCCTCCGCTTGCCAAAGTGCCACTAGGCATCCAATAGGCATAAATAGTTTTGCCTGGCTCTTTGGCCAATCGGAAACAGGTCTTACCAACCTGCCTCCTGATTGGCGGGGAGGTACTGTAGTGTGAAGGTAGCGAAAATGTATTCGCTATGGTCACACAATTGGGTGGGATCAGGGTGTACTCTCTCTCCTGAGCCCACCCTTTTTTGAAGCCAATTAGAGCTTCTTACTCTAATCACGTGCTTCAAACAAAACCCACCCCTCCCACCCCCGCCATAGGAATCCATGTGTCTGGCATCCTTAAAGGAGCCAGAATATGCAGAAGAGTTGGTGGAGTGGATAACAAAGCCGTCTTCATCCTCCTCATCCTCTTTCACCCAGGCTCAGAGTAGTTTGCTTTCCAATATAACTGCCAAAGCGGCCTATTCCACTAGCTCCTTATCCACAGTCACTCCTTCCGTAGCCCCACCATCATGCATGGAGGAGTCCCCAGAATTATTTGACCACAGTGTAGGGTACATGCTGCTGGAGTATGCGCAGCGACTTGAAGGCTCCAATGTTGGTTCCTATGTTGAGGAAGGGAGTAACGTGAGCCTAGAGAGAGGGGGTGCCAAAGAAGGACAACAAACTGGCAATCATGTTCCCCCAGCTGCAGCATACTGCCAATTTTTTTTTTTTTTTGCTTTAATACTTTTTATTAGAAATGTTCATTTGTTTTCCAGTCTCGAAATCTCATTACAAAACCATATACAATACCCATAACGAGAATGAACATAAAAAAGGGAAAAAGACAGAAGCTAAAAAGAGGGTCACAGTTTCCAAAAAACAAACTGTATTTCCCTTTTCATCATCCCGACCCACCCCCTACCCTACCCCCCCCATCCATATTGCAAACAACTTCCATTCACTACCTACTTCATTCATACTCATTCACATTCACCTATCCAGTTTATTCCGAATCTAACCACTGCTTCCATATTTTAACAAACTGCTTAAAATTCCTTCTTTTCCTATATATATATTTCTCCTTCTCAATTGTTTCATTCACCACTTTCTCCCATTCCGATACTGTTGGTGGTTTTTTTTCTTGCCATTTACGTGCGATTAACAACCTTCCCTGAAACAGGCACCTACAGTAATCACCTCGGTCTGTACAGGACTCCGTACCCCTTCCTCCTCCATGAACCCCAGGAGACATATCTTTGCCTCTGTATCCAGCGATGTTCCAAACACATCATTAATTTTGCTAATTATACCCTGCCAGTATCTGTACAGATTGGGACATCCCAGATCATATGCACCAAGTCATCCCTCCCATCTCCACATCTTTGATATTCTGCATTTCGTCTGTTCCCAAACAAAAACATCCTTGCGGGTGTATAATAGGATCTATGTAACAGGTATAGGTGGGATACAATCTGTGATGGTGAGAGCGAGACCTTGGGGCCCAGGGCCAAAGCCCTTCTCCATTGTTCCTCCGTTATTGGCCCCACATCCCTTTCCCACCTAATCCTATTACTGCGCTCCACTTCGCCTTTCTGTGCTGCCCCCCTTATATTCTCATACATTTCTGATATTAACCATTTATATGATCCTGCCTTAACCAACCTCTCAAGGTGGGGCATTTTACTCAGTTCTGGTGCCTTCCCATTAAATTGTGTATTTAGAGCATGTCTGACTTGTAAGTAACTATAAAATAATCGGTTCGGAATTTCATACTCTACACTAATTTCCTGAAATTATTTCAGTCAACCTTCACTGTATAACTGTGCTAAAAAGCAAATACCCTTCTGGTCCCATTCTTCCACCTTCCCCAATATCCTAAGTTCTTCCAGTTTTTTATTATCCCAAAGAGGGGAAAATACAGAGAAACCACTATAATCCAGTATAGCCCTAACATTATTCCAGATTTTTACCATTAATTGTGTTGTTAAACATCTGGTTTCAAAGGAGTCAGCCTCTACCGCTTCCACTACTGTACTATGTCTTGTATCACTTAACAATAGTTTATTCCCTCCTTCCTTTCCTACAGGTATATTACTTCTCCTCATATATTGTAGTTGTGCCACCAAAAAATAAAATTCCGGATTTGGCAGGGCAAGTCCTCCCATTTCTCTCGGGCGCTGTAACGCCTGCAAGCGGATACTTGCTGGACCATTCCTCCAAATCAATTCCCTAAATGCTCCTTCTAATTTTTTGAACCAATACTTTGGGATCCATACTGGTGAATTATGTATTATGTATAATATTTGCGGCATCCACACCATCTTAATTAAATTGATCCGGCCAGCCACCGAAAGCAGTAGTTTGCCCCACACCCTGCTCTTCTGTTTAAGTTTTACCATAAGTGGGACCATGTTCCTTGCTATGAACTGCCCCGGGTCTTTTGTTAAGTTAACGCCCAGATATCTCATTTGATTTGCTATCTTTATCTGGGTTGCCTGCTGTTGAAGTGGCTCCACGAGGGGGTCTATGGGCATAAGTACGGACTTCTCCTATCCTATTTCCAGTCCAGAGAAGCGACCAAAATCCTGTACCAACCTTAAAACTTCTTCTAAGGAAGATTGTGTGTCCCCCAAAAATAGCAGGACATCATCAGCATACATAGCAACTTTTTCTTCTCCTGTTTCTCTTCTAAATCCCTGTATTCCCTGGGAGGTTCATAAGGCAATGGCTAAGGGTTCCATTGCAAGAGCGAAAAGAAGGGGAGACAGAGGACACCCCTGCCTCGTCCCCCTCTCCAACTGGAACCATTCAGAGCACTCCCCATTTATTCTTACCTTTGCCCTGGGGCCCTCATATAATAATTTTATCCAGCGGACAAATTGGGGTCCAAAAGGAAATTCTGCCAATACCTTCCACAAGTAATGCCATTCTAAGCTATCAAAAGCTTTGATTGCGTCTAATGACAAAATGGCTCTATTCCCTCCATTTACGACTGGGATCTGTATGTTCAGATAAGCCCGCCTTATATTTAGACTTGTGGATCTATCTGGAATAAACCCGGTTTGATCCGGGTGTATTACCTTACTAATTATTTTGTTCAATCTAGCTGCTAGCACTTTTGCCAGGATTTTAACGTCCAAGCCCAAGAGGGATATTGGCCTATAAGAGGTTGTTTCTAGATTATTTTTCCCTTCTTTTGCTAATACAATTATTGTTGCTTCCATCATAGAAGTTGGCAATCTTCCTTCCTTCATGGCTCCATTGAACCCCTGAAGAACTTTAGGCAATAATATGTCCTCAAATTTTTTATAGATTTCTATTGGCAAGCCGTCCGGGCCTTCTGGCTTGCCATATCTGCTGTTGCTTTGCGTAATTCCTCAAGTGTCAATGGAGCCTCCAACCCTTCTCTGTCCTCTTCTGATAATGAAGGTATTTTTAGTTTGTGAAAAAAAACCCACATCTCCCTTTCTACATTCCTCTGTGAAGTGCTATATAAATTTTTATAATATTTCTTAAATTCGTGCACTATTTCAGGAGTGGTCCTTCTGATACCCCCTTCTTTATCTTGTATTGCAGATATAGTAGTTGAAGGGCTATTTGCCTTGGATATTAGGGCCAAAATTCTCCCTACTTGCTCGCCCTCCCCAAAGAAAGCCCGCTTCTGAAATAGTTTTTTATTTTCCGCTTTCTCCCAAGCTAATTTTTTATATTCATCCTGCTTCCTCACCCATTTGTCGTAGTCATCAGGGGTTGATTGCCTTTTGACGTACCTTATTTTTTGTATCAACTCCCCCCGCAAGTATGCTTTTAGGGCATCTCAAATTATTCCTAGTGGTGCAGTCCCTGTATTCACATTTATAAATTCTCTCAAGTTTGTGGCAATCCCCTCATTGTCCTTAATTATCTCCAGCCAAAATGGGTTTACGTTCCAGTCCCCCCTACTATAATTCGTCCCTATTTTTATTGAGAAAACTATTGGTGAGTGGTCCAAGATCCCTGATTCCCTTGATTTATATTCTACCTCCTCTACCAACTTCAGGGCCTCCTCATTACATAGTATAAAATCAATCCTGGACAGGGTAGAACATGATCTAGAATGGCAGGAATATTGTTTTACCCTAAGGTACCATCTCCTCAATATATACACAAACCCTGTCTCCTCACAAAATCGAAACAGTGGGCCTCCAGGGGATCCATTAACAGGGATCCTCTGTGGGAACCGATCTAGACTCTTATCCATTGTCATATTAAAATCTCCTGCTATTATGACCGGTACTCCTGGTTTATCGGCAACAAACCTCATCAAATTACATAAAGTTTCCGATTTAAATGGTCAGGAATGTAAACATTTGCTAGCACGAATTCACAATCTTCAATCATACTGCCAAATTTGCTCCAGTGACGAGGAGGGAGGGGATGATGAGGTCACTGACTCTACTTGGGTGCCTGAGAGAAGAGAGGAGGAGGAGGCACAACTTCAATGAGGCAGAATGTCCTCTAGGGGGGCAGCTTAAGGGCCACCACCCTATTGCATCACACCGCAGAGCTCTGCAGGTGCAGGGTGCTGCTGACTCCCCGCTGACTTTTAAAAGTTCCTTGGTGTGGGCCTTTTTCAACACGTGTGCAGCAGATCACACCATTGCTGTTTGCAACCTATGTCTGAAGCGGATCAAGCGTGGCCAGAAAAGCAGACGCTTGGGCACCACGTGCTTGACCAGACATATGACAACCTGCCATACAGTCCGTTGGCAACAGCACTTGAAAGACCCACATCAAAGAAAAAGGCGGACTTCTCCTTGCTCCTCATCTGGGATCTCCAACCCCACTATAAGTCCAGTCCTCTCAGAAACCTGCACTGAGAGGAATGAAGGTATAGCAGTAGGTGTCCCAAGTACTTGCAGCCAATCTGCTAGCATTACACCATCATCTAATTTTAGCAGGCAAATTACCCTACCCCAGTTGCTGAACCGTAAAAAGAAATTTGGTCCCAGCCATCCACATGCTCAGCACTTGAAAGCTAGCTTGGCCAAATTGCTAGCACTGCAACTGCTGCCTTTTCAGCTGGTAGATTCTGCCCCCTTTCGTGAATTTGTGGAATGTGCTGTACCTCAGTGGCAGGTTACAAAACGCCATTTCTTTTCATGGAAGGCCATTCCAGCTCTCTACAGGCATGTGAAAGGCATCGTTGGACAGGGCGGTCAGCAGTAAGGTGCATATTACCACTGAATCATGGTCCAGCAGGTATGGGCAGGGATGTTACCTTTCCTTCATGGCTCACTGGGTAACTCTGCTGGCTGCTGGGAAGGATGCAGGACAGGGTTCAGTATTGTTGGAGCTTGTTCCGACGCCATGCCTTCAAAATGCTAGTGGTGATTCTGCCACAGCTCAATCCTCCACCCCCTCCTCTTCTTCTTCCTCTATGGCCTCTTCTGCAGATTTGTCCTCTAAACCAGCGGTGTTCCGTAAGCGTTCAAGGGGCTACGCAAGCAGTCAGGCAACAAGATGCCATGCGGTGCTTAAGTTGGTCTGCTTAGGAGACAGGAGCCACACTGGGGCAGAGATTCTGTCAGCTCTGCAGGGGCCAGCTCAGAGGTGGTTGACGCCATGTCAGCTTCAGCCAGGAATGGATGTATGTGACAATGGCACCGATCTTCTCTCTGCCCTACAACGAGGACACTTGACCCATGTTCCATGTTTGGCACACATCGTGAATTTGGTGGTGCAGCGGTTCTTGAGCAGGAACCCAGGCTTACAGGATCTCCTGAGGAGGTCTGTGGTAATTTCCGCCAGTCATACAATGCCAGTGCTTGGCTGGCTGACATTCAAAGGGAATGCAACCTGCCCACCGAACGCCTCATTTGTATCATGCCCACCAGGTGAAACTCAACATTGGCAATGCTGCAGCTGGTGCACATGCAGCAGAGGGCCATCAATGAGTACCTGTGCGAGTATGGCACCAGGACAGGGTCATGGGAGCTTGGCTTTTTTTCACCACACCAGTGGCTACTGATCAAGGATGCATGCACTGTCCTGTCACCATTTGAGGAGGCCAGAAGGATGGTAAGCAGCGACAATGCATGCATCAGTAACAGTCTCCCTCTAGTCTTCCTGTTGTAGCACACACTTCGTGGAATAATAGACAGGGCACTTGAGGCAAAACAGCGGGAGGAAGAGGAGGACTTCCTTACTTCTCAAGGCCCCCTTTATACAGATAGCATTCCTGCGGGGCCCGCCAAACACACAGAAAGAAGAGGAGGAAGATTGTGTTTGCATGGACGTGGAGGATAACACTCAGGAGCAGCCTTCGAGAGATGGTTTTCAGTCCCCAGAAACCTAAGGAGTTGTACGTGGCTGGGAGGAGGTTGTAACAGATCATGTGATCCTTAGTAACCCAGAGGACTCAGAATTGAATGCCTCTGCAAACTTACCCTGCATGACCTCCCTGATTCTGCAAAGCCTGCGAAAGGACCCTAGAATTCGTGGTATCAAGGAGAGGGATCGTTACTGGCTGGCAACCCTTCTGGATTTGCAGAACTCATCCTGCCTTCGCAGAGGGAGCAGAGGATGAAACATCTTCAGGAGGCCTTGAAGAAAGGTTTGTGCAATGTATTTCCAGACCCTGTGAGGTTGCAAATTCCTGGTGCTGGACAACGTGTTGCTGAGGCTTCGTTCACACAGAAAAAGATCGGTGGGGGAGGTGGCCGGCTGACCGATGCCTTTAAATAATTTTTCAGTCCTCAGCACCAGCGTCTGCATTACATGGTGCAGGAATATCTGGGGGCAAGAGCAGACTTGGTAGACCTTTCCAACATAGCATCTGCTTGGTAACCGGGTCTTGAGGATGGACCACTGCCAGAATTTGCTTAATATGCAATTGAGCTACTGGCCTGTCCTGCATAAAGCCTTCTTTCTGAACACACATTCAGTGCTGCTGGAGGGTTTGTAACGGATCATAGAGTGCACCTGTCCACAGACTCTGTTGATAGGCTTTCATTCATAAAAATGAATCAGTCTTGGATCAGCAGCTATCAAGCACCTGATGCTGATGTAATGGATTGAATTTTCTATGGATGTGGGATCCTTTGAAGACTGCTTATGCTGGCTATCCTATTCCTCCTCAATCTTGATGATGCTAGCTTCCAACAATATTTTTGGTTTAGGGCACCACCACCATCCAAGGCCCAATTTGTCTGCCCCTGTTTAACTGGGCATGTAATTACAATTTTTGATCTGATATTTCACAGCAGGGCCCATTCCTGCGCCCAACAAGAGTATCTGTGAGGGGTTACAGTGTTGTGGCACCACCACCAAAGGTCCAATTTTTCTGCCTCCGTTTAACAGGGGCGTGTAATTACAATTTTTGATATAATATTTCAATGCAGGGCCCATTCCTGCACCCAACAAGAGTATCTGTGAGGGCTTACAGTGTTGTGGCACCACCACCACCTAATACCCAATTTTTCTGCCTCTGTTTAACAGGGGCATGTAATTACAATTTTTGATATACTATTTTAATGCAGGGCCGGTTCCTGTGCCCAACAAGAGTATCTGTAAAGGGTTACAGTGTTGTGACACCACCACCACCCAAGGCCCAATTTTTCTGCCCCTGTTTAACAGGGGCATGTAATTACAATTTTTGATGTAATATTTCACAGCAGGGCCCATTCCTGCGCCCAACAAGAGTATCTGTGAGGGCTTACAGTGTTGTGGCACCACCACCACCACCCAAGGCCCAATTTGTCTGCCCCTGTTTAACAGGGGCATGTAATTACAATTTTTTATATAATATTTCAATGCAGGGGGCCTGTTCCTGTGCCCAACAAGAATATCTGTGAGGGGTTGTGGCACCACCACCACCACCATCCAAGGCCCAATTTTTCTGCCCCTGTTTAACAGGGGCATGCAATTACAATTTCTGATATAATATTCTAATCTTTTTGGCTCTATACACCACCACAATGGATTTGAAATGAAACAAACAAGATGTGCTTTAACTGCAGACTTTCAGCTTTAATTTGAGAGTATCTACATCTAAATCAGGTGAACAGTGTAGGAATTACAACAGTTTATATATGTGCTTCCCACTTTTTAAGGGACCAAAATTAATGGAACAATTGGCTGCTCAGCTGTTCCATGGCCAGGTGTGTGTTATTCCCTCATTATCCCATTTACAAGGAGAGATAAAAGGTCCAGAGTTCATTTCAAGTGTGCTATTTTCATTTGCAACAATGAAGTCAACAATCAAAAGAAGACTTCACCAGAGTGATGGGAGAGAAGAGTATGGAGAAGGAAAGGAATTGCTCATGATCCAAAGCATACCACCTCATCAGTGACGCATGGTGGTGGTAGTGTCATGGCATAGGCAAGAACAAGCAGCAACTAAAGACAGTTGCAGTATAGGCCTGGCAGAGCATCACCAGGGATGAAACCCAGTGTCTGTTGATGTCTATGCATTTCAGACTTCAGGCTGTAATTGACTGCAAAGGATTTGCAACCAAGTATTAAAAAGTGAAAGTTTGGTGGATGATTGTTAATCTGTCCCATTACTTTTGGTCCCTTAAAAAGTGGGAGGCACATATACAAACTGTTGTAATTCCTACACCATTCACCTGATTTGGATGTAAACACCCTCAAATTAAAGCTGACAGTCTGCAGTTAAAGCACATTTTGTTTGTTTCATTTCAAATCCATTGTGGTGGTGTATAGAGCCAAAAAGATTAGAATTGTGTCGATGCCCCAATATTTATGGACCTGACTGTATATAGCGCTAACCATTTACGCAGAGCTTTACAATGTAAAAAAGGAGATGATACAGTTATAATACAATAAAATACAATAGGATTAAGAGGGCCCTGCTCAGAAGAGCTTACAATCTAATAGGGTGGGGCAGATGGTACAAAAGGTTGTAACTGTGGGGAATGAGCTGATGGAAGTGGTAAAAGATTAGTTGGAGATGTAACAGGCTTCCCTGAAGAGATGAGTTTTCAGGGATCGCCTGAAGGTAGCAAGAGTAGGGGATAGCCGGACAGGTTGAGGTAGCGAGTTCCAGAGAATGGGAGAGGCTCTGCAGAAATCCTGGAGACGAGCATGGGAGGAGGAGATGAGAGAGCTTGAGAGTAGGAGGTCTTGAGATGAGCGGAGAGGACAATTTTGGTGATATTTGGAGACAAGATTGGTGATGTAGCTCGGGCAGAGTTGTGAATGGCTTTGTATGTTGTGGTTAGTATTTTTAAATTTGCTGGGTGATTGGGAGCAAGTGTAGGGATTGGAGGAGAGGTTTGGCAGACAATGAGTGGTTGGTAAGGTGGATAAGTCTGGCAGCAGCATTCATGATAGACTGAAGAGGGGGATAACCTATGGAGAGGCAGGCCAATAAGAAGGGAGTTGCAATAGTCAAGGCGAGAGATAACAAGGGAGTGAATGAGGAGCTTGGTGGTTTCGTTAAAAAAGGGCGAATTTTAGAGATGAATTCTGCAAACTTTTGACAACGATTGGACTTGAGGCTGAAATGACAGTGTCAGAGTCTAGGATTACACCTAGTACCCTGGAGTGAGAGGAGGGACTGATAGTTGCATTGTTGATTTTGATGGAAAAGTCATGGAGAGGGGAACGGGCGGGGGGAATATTAATAACTCAGTTTTAGAGAGATTTAGTTTAAGGAAGTGGTGTGACATCCATGCTGATATGTTCAGTTAGTAAGTTAGTAATGTGAGAGGAGACTGAAGGAGTGAGGTGAGGAGTAGACAGATAGATTTGGGTGTCATCAGAGTATAAGTGGTATTGGAAGCCGTGGGTGGTTATCAAGTGACCAAGAGAGGAGGTGTAGATAGAGAAGAGAAGGGGTCCAAGAACAGAGGCTTGGGGGACCCACACAGAAAGGGGCAATGGAGAGGATGAGACAGATTTGTAGGTGACACTGAAGGAGCGCTGTGATAGATAGGCAGAGAACCAGGATAGAGCTGAATCTCGGAGGCCAAGGGAATGTAGTTTATTGAGAAGGAGTGAGTGGCCAACAGTATCAAAGGCTGCAGAGAGGTCAAGTAGTAGGAGTATGGAGTACTGGCTGTTGGTTTTAGCAGTTAGTAAATGATTGTGACAAAACAGGGGGCTTTCCCACTGACAGCTGAATTAAAAAAAAAAAAAAAAAAAAACCATTGCCGATGTTTCATAAGATTTGGCGACCCGTCAGAATGTGTAACGGAAGTGACGTTACGTCACCGCCATCTTGCTACACCCCGCACTCCCCCTCAGTATTAAGGATAGAGTGGGAAGGGAGAAAGCGGACATCTTGTTACACCCACCATAGTTTTGCATTTTACACTTATTTTTAACTGTAAACTGAGGTTATATAGTGAAATACAGTACTTAGAATTCTGTCTGACTGTTTAGATGCTGAATTTTAAAAGCAGCGGCAAGCCTGTTGATCTCATAGGTTTGCTAATCTGACAGAAGTTTGCTGCTTTTAAAATTTGACCTCTAAACTGTCGGACAGAGTTCTAAGTATTGTATTTCACTATATACCCTCAGTTTACAGTTAAAAATAAGTGTAAAATGCAAAACTCTGGTGGGTGTAACAAGATGTCCGCTTTCCCCCTTCTCAGTGTATCCTTACTGTGGGCGAGTGCAGGGTGTAGCAAGATGGAGGTGATGAAACGTCACTTCTGCTACACATTGTGACGGGTCGCCAAATATGACAAAACACCAGCAATAGAAAAAAGTGAGATAAAAATGGTTTGCCCCCCCAATATACCAGGCCCTTTGAGTCTGGTTTGGATTTAAGTAGGGATGAGCCGAACACCCACCTGTTTGATTCGCACAGGCAAAAAATTTGGCAGAACACACGAACACTGTTAAAGTCTATGGGACACGAACATGGATAATCAACAGTGCTAATTTTAAAGGCTTATATGCAAGTTATTGTCATAAAAAGTGTTTGGGGACCCAGGTCCTGCCCCAGGGGACATGTATCAATGCAAAAAAATGTTTTAAAAATGGACGTTTTTTTTCGGGAGCAGTGATTTTTTTTAATGCTTAAAGTGAAACAATGAAAATGAAATATTCCTTTAAATATCGTGCCTGGGGGGTGTCTATAGTATGCCTGCAAAGTGGCTCATTTTTCCTGTGTTTAGAACAGTACCACAGCAAGATGACATTTCTAAAGGAGAAACTGTCATTCAAAACTGATCGCGGCTGTAGTGAATTGTCGAGTCCCCCTCCCCCAGTCCATTACCAGGCCCTTTGGGTCTGGTATGAATATTAAGAGGAACCCCAAACCATAATTTAAAAAAAAAATGTGTGGGGGTCCCCCTAAAATCCATACCAGGCCTTTCAGGTCTGATATGGATTTTAAGGTGAACCCTGCACCAAAATAAAAAAAATGGCGTAGAGGTCCCCCCCAAAATCCATACCAGACCCTTATCCAAGTGTTGTAATATGTTGGCCAATTTATGTATAATATTGTATTGGAGTGCCATGCTGACCAGAAATTCAGTTGCATTGTCCAACTGAATTTTAGCATAGCAAGGGAACAGCTGAAAACCCTTTGATGTGCTAGTCTCATGCAAGTCTACCTAGGGGTGTGAGGTATGGGCTGTTAACCTAATTGAACATTTCAAAGGGTACATTGTTTAAAGGACCATAGAAGAAATATTTATTGATGGTAATTAGACTTGAGGGGGTAACAATGGGATCAGGAAGTGTTTTGGGTTGGCCTAGCGGAGGCTCCCTCCTGTGGGGCTAATTTATCAGGGGGGCTTGTTGATATGCAGGAATGTAGGTATTCCAAGGGCTCAAAAGGGTGTTCTGTTTATCTAATTAATATATCTAAAGGGGACTTGTTGATGTTGATATGCGGGAGTGCAAATTGGGGTGGTTCACGGCTGTTCACGGCTGGGGGTTGTTGTCTGTTTGAAAGACTAAAGCTAATCAAAGTCCTAAATTGAAACGGCCAATCAAATTGCTCAGCCATTCAATATTTAGTGAATATAACACGGCATTCAGTCTATAGGTTAGGGGGAGTGAGGCTTGTCTTTGTATGAGTGAGGCTTGTCTGTGTATGCACACTCGGACCTAAGACATGGGGTTCTGAATTATATCTCCTCTGTTGGATTTCTTTGTCATCTGTGGACTTTGGACTTTGTTCTGTGTTGGAAGTCAATAAAGTGCATCTCTCTGGAAGAATTGGGTTGCTGCGGAAGAGTACTTACATCATCATCATTATTATAATGCCTAAATATTAATTATCATATCACCCAGTATACATACATATACACTCGATCACTACATTGGTTCCGTGACTCGGATAGATTACCGTGCCTTAAACAAATATGCTAAAAGTATGGCACCTGTAGTAGCAGCTTACCCTGAAATGATTGCCAAGTTGACGCCAGAAATGAAATGGTTTACGGTCATTAATATCAGTAACAGTTATTGGAATTTACCCCTTGACCCAACATGTCAATACAAAACAGCCTTCAGCTGGGCAGGCCTTCAATATTATTGGACAGTTCTTCCGCAAGGCTATAAAGACAGTGCAGCAATATTTCACTCACATATGAAAGAAGTGATTGATAAATTTTCAAAACCCGAAAGAGTAATTTCATATGTTGATGACATTTTGATTGGGTCAGCCTCTATGGAGGAGCATGTGAACGATGTGAGTGAAATGTTATTGCTTTTGAGAGAAGCAGGTCTGAAAGTTAATCCAAAGAAAATACAATTGGGAAAGCAAGAAGTCCAATTTTTGGGTGTTACTGTAGCACAGTCAGGGCGAAGTATCAATGAACAAAGGGTCGAGCTGATAGGTAAGCTACCCTTGCCCACTGATGAAAAAAGTCTGAGACAATTCTTAGGCATGACAGGTTTCTGTAGGGAGTTTGTGCCTCATTATGCATCATTAACAGAGTGTTTATATGATCTGCTGAAGCAAGATGAATGGAAATGGAAATCAGAGCACACACAAGCTATTGAAGCATTAAAGGAAACTTTAGGCAATGCCCCTTCATTAGCATCACCAGACCCCAACAAAGAATACAGACTCTATCCACATGTAGGCCTTAGTACTTTGTCTGTTGCACTCACCCAAGACTATTTTGGAAAACAAAGACCTGTAGCCTATGCTTCACGTTTACTATCAACTGTAGAACAGAAGTATCCTTTGTGTACTCGTATGGTGCTGTGTTGTTATTGGGCAATCAACAAATTCAGGTACACAAAGAGTCATCATTGCTAGTCATCACACTCCTATAGTCATGTTAGCAAATGGAAAATGGAAAGAAGCAGATGTGAATTGTAAAAGGCTGGCGAGGTGGACTACAGCTTTATTGTCAGAGAATATTGAGGGTTTGATGTTAAAAGAACCTAGTGTCCTGATTGGTGGATTGATGATTGAAGGTGAAGCTCACGAATGTCAAGTGCAAGGAAAGAGTTTGCAGCACAGAGTTTTTACTGCCATATCCAAACCTTTTGACCTTGAAAGTGAATGTTGGTACATTGATGGTTCCTCTTATTATAAAGATGGAAGTAGAATCTCAGGGTTTGCTGGTGTTTGTGTAAAAGATGGCGAGGTACAGAGACAATTTTCATATTCGTGTAGAGCTCGTTCTGCACAGTATGTGGAGATAGCAGCACTTCTGCAAGTTCTCATTGAGTTAAGAGATGATGGTGGAATTGTTAACATTGCTTCTGACTCAGACCAGGTATGCAAGGGTGCAGTTGTCTATCTTTCATGGTGGAATGTGATGGGCCTTAAAAGGGACAGATGGCAGTGAGATAAGATATGCATCCCTATGGAAAATGATAGAGGAGGAAACGCAATTCTTTTCAAAAATTAATATCCGGAAGGTACAGGCCCACAGAAAACAAACAACCGAGCACTACTGGAACAATACTGTTGATAGATTAGCAAAGGAGGCGGCAGTAACATCCCCCGAATGGCCTCATATAGAGCATACTTTGTCATTTCCAGTGTCTGCCCTTACACGTGCTCAAGCAAAAGGAATTGAATAAAGGACATGTGACTTGGGTAATTTACAAGATCAGGATGAGGAATTAGCTCAACTAAAAGAAATGTGTAGGACTGGGCCCATGCAGTTTGAGGGTCAAGAGATGCAGGTGAAGGATGGCCTTCTAATAACTTACAAAAACAATTTATCTTTATGGGTTGCCCCAAAAGGTGTGAGGAAAGACATTCTTACATGGATTCATGGATCCCCTGCTGGTGGACACCCCAAACTTCCTTTAGCTTTAGAGAGATTAGATCACGTAGCATGGTGGCCTCAAAATAAACAACACATGCAGGACCATATCTTATCGTGTTTGATGTGTGCCAGGCATGATCCCGCAAATAGGAAGAGGAGAGGGGCACTGATGAGACAAGCTCCCATGGGACCATGGGAGCGAATACAAATTGATTACACAGGTGAATTGCCTAACACTGCACACCAGAACAAATATTTACTGGTTGTGGTGGATTCCTTCAGTCACTGGGTTGAAGCTTTCGCTACCAAAAATTGTACTGCCACTACTACTGCAAGGATCTTGGTCAAAGAAATATTTAGTCGGTGGGGGATACCAAAAGTTTTAGACAGTGACAATGGGCCAGGATTTGTAGGTAATGTGATACAAGAGACATGCAAGCTCCTTGGGGTCATCCAAAAATTTCACATCTTCTATCACCCTGAGTCTGCGGGACAGGTTGAACGAATGAACAGGACAATTAAAAATGCTCTTAGAAAGGTTGTCAATGAGCAAGGTACCGATTGGGATGAAAAATTACCCTTTGTTCTGGCAACTATTCGTTCCAGAGTTTGCAGGTCCATAGACTTTGCCCCTTATGAAGCTCTGCTCGGCAGAACAATGAAAACGTGGGAACATCTGATAAATCCGGTCCCAGCCGCATTAGAAACTGTGTCATTATCTGAATCATGGGTAGAGACTTTAAAGGATCATGTGATTACAGTACATAAGGCTGTGTGTGCCACTGATGAATGTACCCATAAAAGCTCACAACAGTGGTTTAATGCGATGGGTGATATGAGCGAATACCGAATTGGGGCTAGAGTAATGTTACAGGATTTTTCTGGGTTTCACCCATTTCCTAGGGCAAAGTGGAAGGGCCCTTATGCAATCATAGACAAAATTGGACCCTCTGTTTACTTATTAGACTTGGGAGAGGATAGGTCAAGATGGAGTCATGCATGTCAGATCAAAGCATTTAAAGGAAAAATGGATTTGATGGATGAAAGCATTGTCTAACTCTCTTCCTGAGATTGTCTTTCAGGTCCCAGGAGTAATGCGAATACCAGAGGACTACATCAACATGAAGACATCCCCCCTGGACAAATACAAGCCTTCTCTATTTGCATGTGTGTTGATAACAGCGTCAGTCACTCTACTACTTTGCATCACAAACATCAGAGTGGAAACGTGTCAAGTTAAAGAATTGGAGTGCTTACCAGTGGGGAAATCTGATCGAAGTAAAAGAAGTATAGTGGATCATACTACAGAACTTACTGTTTTACGGGAATCAGAAGGCATCCAGATACATGGGGATACTGTAAAGGGCATAGTCGGGGGGTGGATAGTCGTTAGATGTGAGATCATGATGCCAAAATCTGATTACTTTGTGGAATCTGCTGTTTGGACTTACCCAGAAGGAAGCGATCGTCACAGGAGTACAGATATAATATTAGTGGAGACAAAGAATGGACCACAAATGCAAATGACTTTAGAAAGGAATTTTACAGTATTTAAGGAGGGTATTATATCCTGTAGTCCTCATGACGTGGAGGATGGAGTCTATACAAAAATCTTACATATAATGGTCACAAATTCTAGAGACTGTCCTACAATTTTACAGTGGCCAGAACATGGACTTTTCCTTGAACAGACTCAAAATTTAGTATATAGCGATGTTTCATATTTATCATTACCATTATTGTTGAATTTTACATCATTTAACATTCCAGAGAGTTGCCCAAAATCAATGGGATTATGGTTTAAAACGGTTTTTCAAACACATGTAAACTTATTTTGGGATGCTACACAAGGGCTTAATTTTAAGAAAGTTTCAAAGAGGGATCTGGGTACTGATATCATATCAGGCCTCAGTTTGGGTAGTTCGATTTGGAATAGGGTTGATATAGAGAGTTTAAATATAAGAGAACAGAATTTTGTGGGTGGATTACAGCAGATACTGCTTAAAGGGGGAAGAGTGGATTTAAACACTCTAGCTGAAATGAAAATAGATATTCAGAACATTCACACCATTGCTGCAGATTTGCAGAACATTCAAATGTCGGTGAGTGCACTGAATAAAACCCTTCAAACAAATAATGTATCCAAGTCTATAGTCTGTGGTATTATAGGAAACTTGCTGAGTGAACACCTGAGCCTAGGGCTTCAAGAAATCAAACAAGGAGAATGGCCAAGGATAATGAACTCAACTTTATTATTCAATCTTATCAAAGACAGTGGTGTTACTTGTAGGAACTTTGCCCTTGCTAATGTAAGGAGCCTGGATACTCTTTGTAATAGAGATCGCATCGGAAAGCAGGAAATACCTCTGACTGTCGACATCCCTACATGGTCAACAATACCCTTACCCGTATACAAGATGATCGTTCTTGGTGAGGTGGAGGTGAGAAATGGCACTAATATACTGAAACAACTGCTACCAGAAAGCAAACTCGTCGTCAAGGACAACCAAGTGTGGAAAACCATGGACCCCAACTGCTGTACCAGGCGTGCCCAGACTTGGCTTTGTTCCTGTTCTTTTGAGCGATTGGAGCACATAGAGGGCTGTGCTGCTGCACACTCTGGAAACTGCCTGGTTCGATTGCAGAAATTTGAACCAGCCTGGAAGAGAATAATTCATGGAGAAGGCCCAAGGGTCTGTGCATTGGGGGTTCCCTCATTCACTTGGCAGAAACAAGTTCAGTGCCGGACCCCTATCACAGGATGGTGTGTGAATCTCACCGATGGACTGCTAACAATTGGAGAGGAAGACATTCGAGCCAATATCCAGATGAATCAAGTATCTATGGACATTGAGCAAACTGATCTTGGCAATTGGGACTCTATGATTTCTCCTTTATTTAAGAAAATACCACCACTTACAGTTGAATTGGATACATTATTTAAGAGGGATAGTAGGAAAATTATAGAATTACAAGAACTGGTAAAGGAAAACCTAATTAGTTCTAATAAAATTGCTAAAGAATTTCAGGAGCCTTGGTGGAGCATACCCAATAACACTTTTACTCACCCGCTATTGAGAACTCTGTCCATAATTTTTGTGTTTATTCAATTTATATTAATATGTTTTTTGTTTGGTTTATATTGTTGTGGTAGAAGACAACTAAGAACAATCCAGAGGAAGAAGGAAAGCATAGAGATGGCTTCAATCTTAAGAGCCAGGGATGTCTGAGCAGTTTGGTTGTGAATCGATTCTGATTCGAACCGATCCAAGTGGGGGTATATGTTGTAATATGTTGGCCAATTTATGTATAATATTGTATTGGAGTGCCATGCTGACCAGAAATTCAGTTGCATTGTCCAACTGAATTTAGCATAGCAAGGGAACAGCTGAAAACCCATTGATGTGTTAGTCTCATGCAAGTCTACCTAGGGGTGTGAGGTATGGGCTGTTAACCTAATTGAACATTTCAAAGGGTACATTGTTTATAGGACCATAGAAGAAATATTTATTGATGGTAATTAGACCTGAGGGGGTAACAATGGGATCAGGAAGTGTTTTGGGTTGGCCTAGCGGAGGCTCCCTCCTGTGGGGCTAATTTATCAGGGGGGCTTGTTGATATGCAGGAATGTAGGTATTCCGAGGGCTCAAAAGGGTGTTCTGTTTATCTAATTAATATATCTAAAGGGGACTTGTTGATGTTGATATGCGGGAGTGCAAATTGGGGTGGTTCACGGCTGTTCACGGCTGGGGGTTGTTGTCCGTTTGAAAGACTAAAGCTAATCAAAGTCCTAAATTGAAACGGCCAATCAAATTGCTCAGCCATTCAATATTTAGTGAATATAACACGGCATTCAGTCTATAGGTTAGGGGGAGTGAGGCTTGTCTTTGTATGAGTGAGGCTTGTCTGTGTATGCACACTCGGACCTAAGACATGGGGTTCTGAATAATATCTCCTCTGTCAGATTTCTTTGTCATCTGTGGACTTTGGACTTTGTGTTGGAAGTCAATAAAGTGCATCTCTCTGGAAGAATTGGGTTGCTGCGGAAGAGTACTTACATCATCATCATTATTATAATGCCTAAATATTAATTATCATATCACCCAGTATACATACATATACACTCGATCACTACACCAAGAACACAACCTGGCAGGCCATAGAAATAGAGGGGGGACGAGAGAGCGCCCCCCCTTCCTCCTGAATCATGCCACCTTGTCCCCATGTTGATGGGGCAAGGGCCTCATCCCCACAACCCTTGCCCGGTGGTTGTGGGGATATGCGGGCGGGGGGCTTATTGGAATCTGGAAGCCCCCTGTGTGATTCCGGCCCCCCCCCCTGTGTAAATTGGTAATGGGGTACATTGTACCCCTACCATTTCACAAAAAAAGTGTAAAAAAAATGGTAAAAAAAGACAAGAGACAGCTTGGGACAAGTCCTTTATTAAAAAATAAAAAAATAAAAATATCCCTCGATGTAAGTTCACACCGCCCGACGGACCGAAAAAGAAAAAAAAAGCCGCAACCGATCTGCCTCCATGGGAGGATCCTGCCGACTGACGCGTCTTCTCTGTGACAGTTCTTATATAACTGAGGGCCACCATGTGAGTGTGATGTAAATGGGTGACCCTGCCCCCCCTTGGGGAAGCCACTTCTTCTCCGATGCTTCTCCAGGCTTGCCTGTCTGATCAGGGAGCCAGAGAATGAATTTGCCAGTGGCGGTGGTATCCCATAGGGCTGGTTGTGGACCAGATGGTCCCCAGCCATCTCTATGACCCTCGGAGGCTGAAAGCGACATCATAACATCACTTATGGTACCAGCAGATGTAAACACTGCCGATTCCACAAGTGTGCATAATTTTAAAGCATGACATATTTGGTATCAATTTCCAATTCCAATTTCCTCAGTGTAACATCATCTTTTATATTTCACCAAAAAAATTTGGTTATCTATTTTGTTTTCTTGCATTAAAAAAAATTTTGTTCGAAAAAATTGCTGCCCAAATACTGACATAAAAAACTGCAATGTCCGCCATTTTATTCCCTAGGGTCTCTGCTAAAAAAAATCTATATTCATTTATTTTAATGTTTGGGGGTTTTGAGTAACTTTCTAGCAAAAAAATATGATTTTTACATGTAGGAGAGAAATGCCAGAATTGGCTTGAGTGGCAAGTGGTTAAAAAAGAGAAAGCTAGAATGAAGTTTAAATATTAAAATGGAAAAAAATATATAAGTGAAGGACATTGTACCCCTACCATTTCACAAAAAAAGTGTAAAAAAAATGGTAAAAAAAAGACAAGAGACAGCTTGGGACAAGTCCTTTATTAAAAAATAAAAAAATAAAAATATCCCTCGATGTAAGTTCACACCGCCCGACGGACCGAAAAAGAAAAAAAAAGCCGCAACCGATCTGCCTCCATGGGAGGATCCTGCCGACTGACGCGTCTTCTCTGTGACAGTTCTTATATAACTGAGGGCCACCATGTGAGTGTAGGAGAGAAATGCCAGAATTGGCTTGAGTGGCAAGTGGTTAAAAAAGAGAAAGCTAGAATGAAGTTTAAATATTAAAATGGAAAAAAATATATAAGTGAAGGACAAAAATATGGCAGCCGCCACCAATCCAATAAGGGAACCCGGCAGTGATAGATAGTGAAGAGGAAGTCACTCATCTGTCAGATTCAGGCTCAGAATACGATCCTGTAGACCACAGCGGCTCTATGACAGATAGCTCTGACAATGGAGTTGTGGTCCCTGCCAAGGTCAGGCGTACCAGACCCCGATCTTCTTCTGCTGTTGTTGAGGTGCAAGAACCACAGGGCTCTCGTATGGAGCAGAAGAGAAGTACTAGTGCCGCTCATCCTTCTGGTGAACTGGCAAGCACCAGCGGCCTAGTACACCCTGGTCGTAGTCAAACCAGCATTGCAGTAACACATGGTGACGTAGCGAGTCCCATAAATGCAGTTCAAGCTGGCGAGGTGGCAAGCACAAGTAGTGTCCCGCTGCCACCAAGAAGACAAAGACAGGCCCGTCGTGCCCATAGTGTCCTTCCTGCAAAATTTTCCAATCCTAATTGGGAGCCCACCACTTCTGAAGCACCCGTACTTCCCCCATTCACTGGCCAACCCAGAATTCAGGTGGAAACAGTTGATTTTATGTCACTTGATTTTTATTTGTTGTTTTTCACCAAAGATCTCAATAGATCTATTGTGGACCAATGTAATTTGTATGCTGGTCAATTCATCACCGCTAATCCCCAGTCCTCCCTTGCCGGAGATTGGAAACCAAATTATGGTTTCCGAATTTAAGACCTTTCTGGGCCTATCCCTCGACATGGGCATAGTTAAAATGAGTATGTTGCGGTCATACTGGTCCACTGACCCAATTTACCATATGCCCGTGTTCTCTGCCTCCATGACCAGGGCACGATATTAGCAGATCTTGTGGTTTATGCATTTCAACAACAATGAACTCTGTCATCCTCGTGGAGACCCTGGATACGATTGGCTCTACAAAATTCGGCCCCTCGTAAACCACTTCAACCAACGTTTTGCAGACTTGTTTACTCCCCATCAAGTTGTCTGCATTGATGAGTCCCTGATTACGTTTTCTGGCCGCTTGTCTTTCAAACAGTATCTTCCCAGCAAGCGTGCCAGATATGGGGTCAAGATGTATAAGCTCTGTGACAGGACCATAGGCTATATATATAGTTTTATGCTTTATGAGGGAAGAGATAGTCACGTAGAGCTGCCGTACTGCCCAGATTACATAGGGAGCGCTGGCAAGATTGTGTGGGACTTGGTGTCACCCTTATATGGAAAGGGGTACCATTTGTATGTGGACAATTATAGTGCCACTTTTTAGTCACTTGTTTGATCATCAGATTGGCGCATGTGGCACCGTGCGATCTAATCGCCGGGGCTTTCCCCAGCAGCTTGTAGATTTCCTTCTTAGACTGGGGGAGAGAGCCTGCCTGAAGTTTAATAACTTGCTCGCTGTGAAGTGGAGGGATAATAAGAATGTTTTTGTTCTTTCCTCCCTTCATGCAGACACAACGGTCCAAATTCCTATGGCGACTGGTGTTGTGGAGAAATCCCTCTGTGTCCACGAATATAACCAAAATATGGGAGGGGTGGACCTCAACGACCGTACCTAGTTGCCCGTAAGGCCAGATGCTGGTACAAAAAAGTGTCTGTATACTTATTTAAATTGGCTTTGCTGAACGCTCATGTGCTATACAGAGCTTCAGGACAGACTGGATCCTTCCTTAAATTCAAGGAAGAGATCGTCAGAGCCCTTCTGTTTCCAGACAGTGCTCCACCTCACCTTCCCAATCCAAATGCAGTAAGCCAGCTGCATTAGAAGCATTTTCTGTATGTCCTCCCGAGTACCTCTACCCAACGATCCCCCCAAAGAAGATGTCGTGTCTGTAGCAAGAGCGAATATAGGCGTGACACCCGCTATTATTGTCTCTCCTGTCCTGACAATCCTGGTCTTTGCATTGGTGAATGTTTTGAATGCTACCTTACACTAGTGGAGTATTAGCATAGGGTAGAGCACTGCACAGACTAGGACACACTTTCACAGGGTCTCCCAAGATGCCATCGCATTTTGAGAGACCCAAACCTGGAACCGTTACAGTTACAACCGTTAAAGTTACAAAAAAAAAGTGTAAAAAAAAGTAAAGAAAAAAAAAAAACACAAAAAAAATAAAATAAAAAAACAAAAAATATTTGTCATTTTATTGTTCTTTCTCTCTATATTCTCTCTCTATTGTTCTGCACTTTTTTACTGTATTCTATTCTGCAATGTTCTATTGTTTTTATGTTTTATCATGTTTGCTTTTCAGGTATGTAATTTTTTATACTTTACTGTTTACTGTGTTTTATTGTTAACCATTTTTTTGTTTTCAGGTACGCCATTCAGCTGCAGCGCAGATTTATTTATCTTGACAGCAACAGCATTTGCTCCCATGATACAGAAAGCCGTGACTCCAGCGCTGTAGGAGGTGATTTCACCACCACAGTTAAAAAAAAGAGCATATATGCCGAAGCATGGGGGCAACAAGGGTGGAGGAGTGATTTGCTCGTAACTTTTGGGGCAGATGCCCCCATGCTTCAGCCTATATTGTTTAGGCCATTCAGCTGCAGCACTGATTTATTTATCTTGACAGCAACATCGTTTGCTCCCACGATACATAAAGTCGTGACTCCAGTGCTGTAGGAGGTGATTTCACCACCACAGTTAAAAACAAAATGGTACATGTATGCCCATGATTAGAAGTCGGTGGATGAAGGGAGGTATTCTAATGGTGGGTATACCCACCGATCAATCTCTTTTTTTCGTTCAGCCCACAGGCTGCATGAAAAAAAGATTACAATATATGCCCAACAAGGACCAGCAACGTACTGGCATGTTGCTGGACTTTGAGTGGTTATACCAGAATGATGCCTGTGGGTTTAGGTATCATCTTGGTATCATTCTTTTCAGCCAGCGGTCGGCTTTCATGTAAAAGCAATCCTAGTGGATAATTATAAAATAAAAAACCAAAATAAATAATTAAAAAAAAAAAAAAGCACCCCTGTCCCCCCTGCTCTCGCACAAAGGCGAACACAAGCGTGGGTCTGGCGTCATATGTAAACAGCAATTACACCATGCATGTGTGGTATCACCACGAAGGTCAGATCAAGGGCAGTAATTTTAGTAGTAGACCTCCTCTGTAAATCTAAAGTGTGAAATTACACCCCATAATACATTCTGTTGCTTCTCCTGAGTACGGGGATACCACATGTGTGAGACTCTGTGGGAGCCTAGCCGCGTATGGGACCCCGAAAACCAAGCAGGCTTTCTAATGCCCCGTACACACGGTCGGATTTTCCGATGGAAAATGTGTGATAGAACCTTGTTGTCGGAAATTCTGACCATGTGTAGGCTCCATCACACATTTTCCATTGGATTTTCCAACACACAAAGTTTGAGAGACAGGCTATAAAATTTTCCGACAACAAAATCCGTTGTCGGAATTTCCGATCGTGACATAAATCCGACGGACAAAGTGCCACGCATGCTCAGAATAAATAAAGAGATGAAAGCTATTGGCTACCGCCCCGTTTATAGTCCCGACGTACATGTTTTACATCACCGCATTCAGAATGATCGGATTTTCCGACAACTTTGTTTGACCGTGTGTATGCAAGACAAGTTTGAGCCAACATCCATCGGAAAAAATCCTAGGATTTTGTCGTCGGAATGTCCGATCAATGTCCGACCGTGTGTACGGGGCATTAGGGTATACATTTTTGATTTCACTCCTTACTGCCTATCACAGTTTCGGAGGCCATGGAATGCCCAGATGGCACAAAACCCCCCCAAATTACCCAATTTTGGAAAGTAGACAAGCTATTTGCTGAGAGGTATGGTGAGTATTTTGCAGACCTCGCTTTTTGTCACAGAGTTTTGAAAATTGAAAAAAAATACATTTTTCTTTTCTTTCTTCATTTTCAAAAACAAATGAGAGCTGCAAAATAATCACTGACACGGAAAGGATTCTGTGTGAAATAAAAAATTTATGCCCTTAGAATTCCTGAAGGTGGTGATCTGTTTTCAGGGCCCTGTACGTGGCTAGGCTCCCAAAAAGTCCCACACATGTGGTATCCCCGTACTCAGGAGAAGCAGCAGAATGTATTTTGGGGTGCAATTCCACATATGCCCATGGCATGTTTGAGCAATATATCATTTAGTGACAACTTTGTGAAAAAAAAAAGTTTGTAATTTTCCCGCAACTTGTGGCAAAGTAAAATATTCCATGGACTCAACATGCCTCTCAGCAAATAGCTTGGGGTGTCTACTTTCCAAAATGGGGTCATTTGGGGGGGGGGGGGGGTTGTGCCATCTTAGCATTTTATGGCCTTCAAAACTGTGATAGGTAGTGAGGAGTGAAATCAAAAATTTACGCCCTTAGAAATCCTGAAGGCGGTGCTTGGTTTTCGGGGCCCCGTACGCGGCTAGGCTCCCAAAAAAATCCCACACATGTGGTATCCCCGTACTCAGGGGTAGCAGCTGAATGTATTTTGGGGTGTAATTCTACATATGCCCATGGCATGTGTGAGCAATATATCATTAAGTGACAACTTTTTGTAATTTTTTTTTTTTTTTGTCATTATTCAATCACTTGGGACAAAAAAATTAAATATTCAATGGGCTCAACATGCCTCTCAGCAATTTCCTTGGGGTGTCTACTTTAAAAAATGGGGTCATTTGGGGGGGGGTTGTACTGCCCTGCCATTTTAGCACCTCAAGAAATGACATAGGCAGTCATAAACTAAAAGCTATTTAAATTCCAGAAAATGTACCCTAGTTTGTAGATGCTAAATATACGCTTATTGACATTTTTTTTACCAATGACATGTGGCTGAATACATTTTGGCCTAAATGTATGAATAAAAATTGACAGTTACTTACCGATAACTGTTTTTCTAGGATATCTTCCAGGACGGCACACCTGAGATGAGAGGCTCCTCCCTACAGGAAACACAATCAATCGACAGCTGTTTTAAATCCCCACCCTTCCCCTTGATCCTCAGTTTGTAGAGAAGTAACTCCTGAACCTGGTTCACAAGGGAAATCATTCCTCATAGGTACTCACCTTCTAGTGTTCTACCATTTTCCCTCCTCCAACGGGCGGGACGTAGGCCTGCCGTCCTGGAAGATATCCTAGAAAAACAGTTATCGGTAAGTAACTGTCAATTTTCTCTAGTCATCTTCCAGGACGGCACACCTGAGAGGATAATCAAGTACCTCAGGCCTACCTTAGGGTGGGACCACTGCAAGACCCTCTTGGCGAACCTTGGTTCTGCAGTGAGTTTTACCTCCACTCCATATGCTTGATGAAGGTATTATAGCTGGATCATGCGGCTGGTCTGCAGGTCTACTCCACCGATGTCCCTGCCTTCTCTGCTTCGGATGCAGGACCTAGGTGGAGTGGGCTCTTAAAGATGGAATCAGAAAACATGTTAAACTTGTAGGTTATCAATGTTGCCTGTCTCACACATCTAACAACCATGGCCTATTGTGCCTGTAGGTGCTACTTAGAACCCTTAAAGATTAATCAGAGACCTGTGTTGTAAGACAAGGACACTAATTGATCACTAAGAGGGCCTGTCTTAACACTACCCTGTTCAGGGAATTAAAACTGCAAAAAAAGGTGGGCCCCTAACAGACAACCTTTTTTGTTCATTTTTATCTTTACATCAGCAAAGACTAAAGGGAAGCCTACTTAAGGGTAATAGATTAACCGAGGCTTGATCCCTGGGTTTAAGGCATGCCCATTCTGTGGCTTTACTTACGCCTGAGTGCCTACTTCAGGAGAATAAAGTTCATAGCAGGAGTATAACACTTATACTGCTACATCTAGTTCTGCTAGAAGGGTGAGATGAAGGCCATGCACCGAGCCGTAACCTATTCGGTCGGGTGGACATCTTTATACTTCATCTTCAGGTCATAATACTCCACTGAACAGAACTTCCCCAGTTCTTACTAAGCAGGGTGATTCTTTATCGCCTTCCTCCAGTGTCCTATAACCCTACTGGGCTTCAACCCTAGGAAATGGTTCCAGCATCCCTGAATGTAAGGGGCTGAGGCTTTCTGACATGTGACATCTGCAGCCAGAACTCCAGGCCCCTCCACGGAAAAGAGGGCTGAAATACAAAAGGTGATACATGCATTATTAATATCACAAATTAAAAAAGACAGAAAGGACACAAGCATAGACAATAATGTGTATCTGAGTGTGGCTAGCTAAACCAACATATCAAATATGGGAGAGACCCAAATCTGAACTTCAATGTAGACAAACAGTCCTCACAGTCTTGTTTTCTGATGTGCAGCCAATCTGTAAAAACATTAAGACACACGCAAACCTTCAGCCTTGGTTCACACTGGGACGACTTGTCAGGCGACCTAGTCACCTGACAAGTAGCGTCCTGTTCTGTGCAATGGAGCCGTTCTAAATCGCCGCGATGCAAGTCGCTCCGACTTAGAAAAAGGTTCCTGTACGACTTTGGGGGCGACTTGCATTGACTTCTATACAGAATTCGTTTCGCAAGTCGCCGCCGAGTCGTGTCCTGGGTCGCCTGAGGCAGTCGCGCTGTAAGTCGTGCTGCCTCAGTGTGAACCGACCCTAAATGCTGCGTGTTTCTGAAGTGCAGCTAGCTAGGTCATAACTGATATAGACAGAGGCAGAGAAACACACACATGGATTTTTTCAGAATAACAAAAGGACTCTGCTCGGGCTTGCCACCAACAAGTCATCAACATACATAAGTAGAACAGAACCCAGCTGTGGCTGCCACCCTTTTAGGAGACTCCCGGAGGACCAATGAGTAAACTGCTGTGTTCCTTGCCAACTTTTGATCAGCTCCCAACTTACTATAGAGCCTGTTTATCACCGTGAGTCGGTAAGCACAATCTACAGCCACGGTGATGGGGTTTTTTTTTTTTTTTCCACTTCCCTCCCCTCCTTTTTTTGGTTGTTGTTATGTGCACACCAGGGTGTTTGGTATGTCTGTCTGTCCATGCCTAACATTTAATATACTACACTATGGCCAGTTCTCTTCTGTTTGTTCTTTCCTGCATCCATTGAGGGGATTTTAATTTGAAAACGGACGGTGCTGACTGGTCTAATATTCCAAAGGCCCTGGCAGGGTTTCTTGCCATCCGCTCATATTACTGAAGTTCTGGTAAGAGCAATCACAGCTCATTTGGATTATTATCTACATTTAAACTGAACATCCTACCATTTTGAAGTTTTGGACTTTATATTATTTCTTATATATATTTGCTGCTGTTAGGTTATACTACCACTTTACTTCAAACATAAGATTTTTGTTTAGCGCAGTTTATAATTTTCCTTGTTCTGATTGGTGTTGTCGCACTGTTTACTGCTGCTCATCTATATATGCTTCTAGCGCGGAATTTTTTGTTATACATAACTGATATATATACATAAAGGACGGGAGTCCTGTTTACGGTGGAGTTTTACTGATGTACAGCAAAACAGGGCCATAAATTTAAGACAGAAAGACCCAAACTTCTATGTTGCGTATTTCTGATGAACCAAATACAGTTATAAGATCAATATGGCACTGGCTAGCTAAACCAACATAACAAGACAATATCTTTTCTGTTATGCAGTTCTGTAGTGCAGTCACATAGAACCAACACGGAAAGGACCCAAGCAACCTGCAGCATTGTGTTTTTCCGAAGTGCAGTAAGGTAAGGGAATCTGAAACAGAAAGCACCAACAAGCTTCAATGTTGAGTATTTCTGCTGTGCAGCCACATAAAAACAGACAGCCTTCCTAGCTGCGATCTTTCTGGTGTATTGCAAAGTAGGGCAATGAACTGCATGATGTCTATTCTTGTGTGTAGCAAAACCTCAACCAGAAGGGAAACTTAGGGCTCCCACACCTGTGCGACCCAACCTGCAACCGCAAAAACGCAAGAGAAAAGTCATACACTATGGCTTCCAATGGGAACCATTTGTGTCTGTGCAACTCCAGGTCGCAGCGCCACCAAGCAGACCCTGCTTTCTGGATCCACAGACCTCAAGATTACACAGGTCGCAGGTAACTTGCAATTTTCAGGTTGAACAAGCGAGGGGTCCCCAATGCTGTATCTCCCTGGAGGCGTGCAGCCAACAACCCCCTGCTGTGTATCCCTAAGAAGCAGCAAGGTAGAACAATGAGAAACAGAAAAGACACCCCTCACTGCTGTGCCTTTCTGATATGCAGCCGATAAGGCAGTAAATATAGAACATACAGGACACAAACAATCTTCAATCTTTGTGTATGTCTGATGTGTAGTAATATACCAATACTGAGCAGTTACGCCACCATCCTCAATGTGTCTCCCTGCTAAGGCAGCAAAAACAAATCAGAAAAGGACAAGCAACCCCACTGCTGTGTCCTTTCTGATATGCAGCCAATAAGGCAGTAAATGTAAGACATAAAAGGACAGACAACCTTCAATCTTGTATATATCTGATGTGCAACAATATAACAATCTGAATAGAGATAGCACATCCATATTGAAGGGATTTGGCATGCGACTCAACATGTCAAATCGCATGCCTAAAATCGGCAACCTTTGCCGTTAATAGTACTGTCAGCCTGACGCCACTTTGCGGGGCTGCACCGATTACCAAAGGCAGTACCAGTACTACCCCTGGCACAGGTTCAATTTGTATTTCCCAACAATTCAGGCCCATCAATCTTCACTACTGCCTTTCTAATAAGCAACCAATAAGGCAGTAATACAGGACACAAAAAACCCCAGACAGAACTCAATTTTGAGTATGTCTGATGTGCAGCAATATAACAAATATGAGCAGTGATGTCATAAGACTCAATGATGTGCATTTTCGCCATGAAAGTACAGACCACCTTCCCTGTTGTATTTTTCTGATCTGTAGCCAAATAAGGCCGTACCTTTAGGATATAACAGACGACAACCAAGCTTCAGTGCATTTCTGATGTACAGCAATATACCCCTTATGAGCAGAGATGTCACAAATCTCAATGTGTATTTCTGCTGTGCCACAAAACATCCCAGCAAGGACAAACCTTCACTACTGAGGTCTACTGGTGTGCAACCAAGGAGGATTCATGGTGTATCCCTTTATGAAATAACCAAACAGAGCAATTTGATCCCTAGGCATAGCCTGGGCTGTAGATACTAACACTTCACCCCCATTGAAGGAACAAATTCTAAAAATGGTTAGACACCTTACTATAGTAGCTGTTGTCCTACCTTACCTCCGTAGACTGAGCAAACGCTGGCCAGCTCACACACAGGTGGGGCTGATCAGAAACTAAAGTCTCAATGAGCCCAGCCCTAGAGACCAATTTAGGACAGCCTCTAGAAAAGGTGATCACCAATTTAGCCTGGAGGAAAATAGCCACCTGCAGGCCTTAAACAAGCAATCATGTATCTATCTAGCTCTTGCATATGTTTGCACAGAAAATCCTTAATTAAAGGATATAGGAAGCGATTTATGGTAAATCGCCTTTAGATCTATCACTGAGCCCAAACCAACAAAAAGGTTTTTCTTACCTCCTGCACTTCAATATAACCACAATGTAAAGGTGGAGTGGGAGGTTGGAGCTTATGACTTCAGATTCCTAGCAGCTGGGCTAATAGGGCCATATAACCTAGTGCACCTGCTGACCAGGAGAGCTTACTCCTGAATCCTTCAACCATAGCACAATCCATAAATTGTTCAGTGGTATACCTGGCCTGTAAGGAACTCTTTGTATCTACCAGGTCCTCCCCCCCTTCGCTCTATTCATCCCTACTAATGTCCCACAACCGGACATGTAGGGAGAGTCTGGAAACCTACTGTTGTGATAACCACAGTGTCTCTGCTGTAAGAGGGAGCTGTGGCTGGTGGTTTTAGCAGTAGCTTCTGGGCTATTTGTTATGCAGACCCCAGGTCCTGCACTGAACCACTTAGTAAATACAGGGGGAAGGGGAAGAAATGCCTTACCTACCTCTTTCCCATCTGAGGTGGTTTAGGCACACTCGCTCCTCTGCAACACTTGTCCACCATACAGCATCTCTGATGTAAGAGGGAGCTGTAACTGGTGTTTTTAGCAGAAGCTTTTGGGCTATTTGAATCTAGACCCCAGGGGAGATTATCTCAAATGCCCAGAAACTATCTGGCTGGGATTGGGGATTTTGCAGCTAAATTCCCAAGGTAAAGGAAAGTACTCACCGTTGTAGTCTTCCCCTTTTTCCACAGCCACCGGGCTTGCTTTTCCATCCTTATGGTCCACACGCAAGGAGGATAGCTGCCAAAGTGCCCCCCCAACTGCTGTCCCCGTAGGGAGCTGCAAGGTTAGGCTGTGTCCTGCCAGTCAGTATATACACCTGGGGGGGGCAATGCCGTACGTTCCTCATTCCATTCTGAGGTGGTTTAGGCAGACATCCACCGTAGTGAACTGGTGCCTCCTCGAAAGGAGGATGTGGGCGCCTGCTCCTGCTGACTCTCAGCCTTCCCTCCTGGGTAAGAACGCGGGTCATTCAGGCGGCGCCCTCCCCAGCAGCCCACGTGAGCTACCAGGGGCCCAGGAGTCGGGGGCCCTGGAAAGAACTGACAGCCAGCACCCCTGTCTGAACGGACGCCCGGACAGGTAAGGGGGGGAGACAGGAAAAAGGCCCCTGAAGTTCTGGGGACACCGCTGTACCCAGGGGCCTTCAGCTCTCAGGGGGGCTCTTCCAGTTTCTGCTGCCCCCCCTGAGGAAAGGATAGGGGAACCCCCCAGGAAGGATAAATATATCCGGCCAGACCCAGAGGCCCATCAGGTACTAACCAGGCCCGACCCTGCTTTGCCTCCGAGATCATACGAGATCGGGCAGGCGGCGCCCTCTTTCACTTTCAGGGTGATGTGGCCGTAGGACTTCCCCAGGCATTTGGTCCGGCTCCCAGGGGGGGACCACCAGCCCCAGGCTTTGGGTCATTTGGAAAAAAACAAACGGTTTCGCTGTGTTAGGGAGAAACACAATCAAAAACTGAGGATCAAGGGGAAGGGTGGGGACTTAAAACAGCTGTCGATTGATTGTGTTTCCTGTAGGGAGGAGCCTCTCATCTCAGGTGTGCCGTCCTGGAAGATGACTAGAGAAATTTAGTTTATTGGATTTTTCTTATAACAAAAAGTAGAAAATATCATTTAAAAAAAAAATGTCAGTCTTTCAATTTATATCACAAAAAATAAAATTTGCAGAGGCAATCAAATACCATCAAAAGAAAGCTCAATTTGTGTGAACAAAAGTCGCAAATTTTGTTTGGGTACAGCATTGCATGACCGCACAATTACCAGTTACACAATTACCAAGCAGTGCACTGCCAAATTGTAAAAAGGGAAGAGATATAGTGGGATACTCCAAGTTTCAACTAGTTATGGACGGCACAGTTGGTAGCACTCTCACCTAGCAGTAAAAAGGGTCACTGGTTCAAATCCTTACCATGACACAAACTGCCTGGAGTTTGCATGTTGTGCCTGTGTGGGTTTCCTCTGGGTACCCTGGTTTCCTCACACACTCCAAAGACATGCTGGTAGGTTAATTGGCTTCTGTCTAAATTGGTCCCAGTATATGAATGTGAGTTAGGGACCTTAGATTGCAAGCTCCTTGAGGGTAGGGACCGATGTGAATGTACAATGTAGATGTAAATTGATGGCACTATATAAGTATCTTAAATAATAATAGTTACATTAGAACTGTGGAACAGACTGTATGATACACTGTACATACTTTGCAGGAATAATGGATGGTTGCTCTTCAGGATTCTAGCCTGTATCCCATTTCTGCTGAACCCAGTAGCTGACTTTTCTTTCACAGAAGGGGGTAGCCTAAAGCAGTGGCCATCAACCCTGTCCTCAAGGCCCACCAACAGGCCAGGTTTTATGTATTACCTTGGAGAGATGCAGACTAGAATACTGCAATCACTGAGCAGCAAATTATATCACCTGTGATGTATTTCAGTTATCTTGCAAACCTGGCCTGTTAGTGGGCCCTGAGGACAGGGTTGATGACCACTGGCCTAAAGAACCAGGCCCCATGATCTTTACAGTCTATACTGATAAGGCCTCTAGACCAGGGACGTGCAGTCAGTGGAGAAAGGTGAGGCAGAGCTTCACCTGCCATGAACATGGGTGGTAGGTAGCCTAACCCCACCACTGGTAAAAAATGTTGGCTCCTAGAACCTATGGTTCCGGAGATAAGGGGCTCCTTGCGCAGCCTGTGAGAATTACATACAGAGCAGCCAGTTTAAAAACAAGCTGGCACACTCTGTTTGCAGCAGACTGACAGGATGAGCTCACAGTGCCTCTCCTCACTTCTTGTCAGAAACACTGAGCTCAATGGACAGCTTGGAGCCTTGGACTAATGATAAAGTACCAATACCATTAGCCCCAGCTGTCCAATAAAAATGCTGCAGTGGAGGCATGCTTCTCACTAAAGTGTCATAGATGGGGGCGTGTGTCTAAAAGACACATGCTCCATTCCAGCCCAGCCCTCTTAACCAGAAGAAAAATACACGTGTTTATGGGTATACGATTTACCCACAATCCCAAGTTTTTCTCACATGGTTAAGAGGGACAATGAGAATCTGCTGCCGTTGAAAAGTTACTGTTATAATCAAGCTAAATCATATATTATTATGCTATATATGTTATAAGATAATAATTTATTGTGTATCTATTTACTGTGAAATTACTGGTTGGAAGTTATAACTTCAAACTTCAGTAATTTGTCTGTTAAGCCACCTGCTTGAGTACAGTTTTTGAAAATATAGTAAATAACCTTAAAAACAATATATAATAATTTTTTGTATATTACGTACTCAATGGTAATTAACCCCTTGCCACCAAGACCAATTCTGACACTTCTCTCCTACATGTAATACATGAAAATTACTCAGAACCCCCAAACATTATATATATATATATATATATATATATATATATATATATTTTTATGGTCGTGGCCCTAAGACCGAGACAAATGTGGATCACATAAACACGCGACAAGACTCACAACATAAATAAACCTGAGGTGTGGCTTTTGGTCGTCTGGTAGGTATGGCGAAAAGGGGCCATACCCAAGATAAGTAATGGATGATTGTGGAGGAGAATTTGCTGAGAAGTGCTGTAAAAAGGGGAATGGGAGGGAGGGTATCGTGCACTGAAACTGACAAAGAGGAAGGGGAAGTGGTCAGCTTAAATACCCTCCGGGCTCCTCCCATAAATTCAGGCCAGCACACTGGCCTTCTAACTTATGGTCGTGGCCCTAAGACCGAGACAAATGTGGATCACACAAACACGCGACAAGACTCACAACATAAATAGACCTGAGGTGTGGCTTTTGGTCGTCTGGTAGGTATGGCAAAAAAAAGGGGCCAAAAATAACCAGGTAGGAAAGTATCTTTATTGCCTCTAACCTCATTGAGTGAGCTTGGAGAAAGGGCCATCTTGAAGGCATATATATCTGGTAAAGCAGGCAGACTTTCACCTGCCTAGCTTCTTGGTCACATGGTCTGGTACTCCGTGCTGAGATGTGGCTGAGGCTGCGCCGATCCAAAGGAATATCCAGAATACCGCCCGGGGTCTAGGCCTAAGTTGACCAGTAGGACCCAAACATGTTTAATAAACTGATTTCCACTCAGGGGGTTGACCTGAAAAAGGCAGTAATGGGCTGGAGACTGGCTGGCTGGGTAGTTGAAAGAGCAGACGGTCAAAAGATCGTTGCTGGGCACCAGGCGCTGCTGGTTCGAAAGAAGTTTATATCCACTCCGGGTCCGGTTTGTTGCGTTTTGGAGACCGTAAGATAAAGGACATAGTGGCTTGGATACCGGCCAGGTACAGCCTGATAGGGGTATGAGGGAGAGCCAGCTGTGTGTGGCAATAAGATATAAAGGCTAGGACATGAGTGACGTCATCTACTGTGGTTCCAGGACAAGTGGCAAGGAACCTACGGTAGGTGTTCCAGGCTGTGGGATAAGCCTTTAGTGTGTTGCTAGACAGTGAGTGGTTGATGAGCCGGGTTGCATTGGCAAGGTGTGGCTTCAATCCATTGTTAGTTGAGACCAAGGTGGGATAGGAGTGGATGATGGGTCGGCTCCGGGATCCTGCTGGGAGAATGAGACAAAATTGGAGCGGGACAGTGCATCGGCTGCGGTATTGCACTTGCCAGGTATATGCTTACAGTAACTGTTAAATTTGGTGATGTAGTGACAATTGCAGCAGACTGCTCAGGAAGGACATGACGGGGAGCGACTTGGATCTACCCTTATTAATGATGTCAGCTGTAACCTGGTTGTCTGTGGTGAAGAGCTCTGTCTGATCTGTCCACGTGTGGCCCCAGACTTGGGCTGCTGCCACGATGGGGTACAGCTCAAACAATGCGAAGATCGAGGGAAACCAGGAATCAGGTAGATTTCCGGGGGCCAAGGTCTGGCAAACCAGTGATGGCCAAAAATTGCAGCAAAGCCAGTGGAGGCTGCAGCATGTGTGGCTACCTGGGGCGACTGAGCTGATACTGAGGGAAAAACATTGATATGTCTTTCCAGTTGAAGAGGAACTCGTCCCACATAGACTAGACCCAGCAGCAATAGCAGACTTGGCTGAGGACCTGGTCGGGTCCTGCACTCGGGCAAGAAAGACTAAGAGCCTTGAGATGAACGCCCGCCCCTGAGGAATTGTTCTCATAGCGAAATTGAGCATGCCTATCAAGGACTGCAGCTGTCTTTTAGTACATTCCTGTGACCGGGTAAACTCCTGAACGACCAACCTAACACAAGCTAATTTGTCAGAAGGCAGGCTAGGCTGCATGGCGTGCGTATCCAGGACGATGCCTGAGAAACTTATGAAATGTGTTGGGCCTTCCACTATGTGTTTATTGAGATTGTTGAAGACCTCTCTTAGCTTGTCTAGATCTACCGGGGGGGGGGTATGTCTAGGTGTTCGATAAGCAGAAAATCGTCCGGATAATGGATAACCCTGTGACACTGGGCCTGGTGTGACAGGTTCAAGTGAGGGATTGGGCGAAACCGTCAGCCTTGTGGGCGAAGTGGCGACAAAAGAGTTCCGTGTCTGTGAGGCTCCAGTCAGAGCTTATCTGGAACTGGGCAAGTCTCGCTGCTGCTTTGGCTGAAAATGACCGATGGTCATAGAAGGCAAAACCTCCATATTTGTAAGCAAGATCTGTCACTTCATGAAGGTATAAGTCCCGCTCCTCCCTCCTGCTGAGGGTGGCTGAACAAAGTACATCTCTGAACATCCCGAAGGCCAGGGCGAACTCAGTGGCTGACAGCTTACGACTGAGGCCGGGGTCTCTCGACTTGACAACCACCGAGATAACCCCCCCCAGGCGTATGATTTGTTGTCAGCTAAGTCATGGACTGAGATGAGCAGGGATGCCAATTGACGTCTTTGCCCTCCAATATATCCTCCCTGATGCTGGTTGGGACAAGATGAATGGGGAGGACGATAGGTGCAGAGCCTGGTGTACCTGCAGAAGGAGAAGCTGTCATCAGGACCATGACCAGGTCCGGGAGGGCCATGGATGGGCGAACTTTCAAAGGTGTGACTCTGGTCTGGACGTCTGAACTGTTGCGGCTAAGGGGGAGACCAAAGAGTGCAGCTGGGCCCCGTGGATGGATTGTAGGGATGCCTGTTGGGCCCAGCTGCAGCTGGAGGCGGGAAGAGGAGCCTGAAAAGCTTTGCCTTCCTGGCCGTTAGCAGGAAAGGGAATATCCCTGCGACTCAGCTATGAGTTTGGGGATGTTCCGTCCCCTGAGGGACTGCAGGCAGCCGCGCTCTGAGCCGCTTGGGGGGGTAACAGAGGGGCAGGTGTGAATCCTCGCTGCCAGAAGACAAAAAGGGGGCTGGGTGCTCATATTTAAGAGGAGTCATAGCCATAGGATAGAGAGCGGAGTGGTAAAGAGAAAACTCAGAGAGGAGGAAAAAGGAAGAAGTACAGAAAAAGGAATGATAGGCATAGACAGGAGCTGACAGAGTTCTGTTGTGTGGAAATTTAGAAAACTCAGAAGAGTGCGTGGCGACCGAGGTGGGCCAGGAGGTGACTGGCCAGATAACCGATAGCTCGGGTGCCGGTCTGTGGCAAGCACAAACCTGAAGACCAGAACCCCAGGGCGTAATGGGGCGAGAAGTAGAAGCCTGGTACGGCCTACGTAGGAATGTTGCGGTCTGTAGGGGGTGACGTGTGCTCGGCCTGCTAACACTTGCACTGCCAGCAAGTCTACTGTTAAGCGACCTTGTCTGCAAGGTGAAGGGTCGCCCTTCGAAAACAGAGTGTCATGTATAGACATATGTGACAGAACTAAGGCCTGGAGATCACGTCCAATGATGTATGTGAAGTAACGGTATAGTGAAAGGGTGCTGCAGAATGATGTGATAGAAAAGCCCATGAACTAGGCCCTGACTGACGCTCTAGTAGCGAGGTCCTGGTTATGATTGAAACTCGGTCGACCGGGAACACCTGCAGTAGGGGTGACATGAGTGCAACAAGATTTCTTTTTTCAAGATTTTTTTTTTTCTTTTTTTCTTTTTTATGTGTCCCCCTTGTATGCGACTGGCCCTGGTGAAGATGCAAACAGCGTTTTTTTTTTAAACTTGGGAAATAACGTCCAACCTGGTACAGGATGGAACCTGAACTCGACTGACCTGAGGGAGAAAAGATAGACGAAAACGATGAGTGGCTCGTATGAATGCCACTGGAGACGAGTGACCGATTAAGTGCCACTAAAAAAAAAATAAAAAAAAAAAATGAAGTGGGCTGTATGAGCACCACTGAGTGTGCTTGCAGCGATTGCAAGGAGTATATGTTGCAAATGGGTATATGCTGAGATGCGTGTTTTTGCAGCGATTGCAAGGAGTATATACTGAGATGCAGGTTTTGCAGTGATTGCAAAAATGGGTAAATGCTGAGATGCATGTTTTGCAGCGATTGCAAGTGGGTAAACACTAAGATGCGTGTATTCGCAGCAATTGCAAGGAGTTTATACTAAGATGCATGTTTTGCAGTGATTGTATAAGGGTAAATGGTAAGATGCGTGTATTTGTAGCAATTGCAAGGAGTTTGTACTGAGATGCATATTTTACAGAGATTACAAAATGGGTATATGCCGAGATGTGTGTTTTTTGCAGCAAATGCAAGGAGTTATGATGAGATGCGTGTCTTGCAGCGATTGCAAGGAGTTATGGTGAGATGCATGTCTTGCAGCGATTGCAAGGAGTTATGGTGAGATGCGGGTCTTTGCAGCGATTGCAAGGAGTTATGGTGAGATGCGTGTCTTGCAGCGATTGCAAGGAGTTATGGTGAGATGCGTGTCTTGCAGCGATTGCAAGGAGTTATGATGAGATGCGTGTCTTGCAGCGATTGCAAGGAGCTATGATGAGATGCGTGTCTTGCAGCGATTGCAAGGAGCTATGATGAGATGCGTGTTCTTGCAGTGATTGCAAAATGGGTATATGCTGAGATGCGTGTATTTGCAGCAATTGCAAGGAGTTTGTACTGAGATGCATGTTTTGCAGAGATTGCAAAATGGGTATATGCTGAGATGCGCGTTTTTTTTTTGCAGCGATTGCAAGGAGTTATCATGAGATGCGTATCTTGCAGCGATTGCAAGGAGTTTATACTGAGATGCATGTTGCAGCAATTGCAAAAATGGGTAAATGTTGAGATGCGTGATCTTGCAATGATTGCAAGGAGATTATACTGTGATGCATGTTTTTGCAGTGATTGCAAATGGGTATATGCTGAGATGCGTGTTTTGCAGCGATTGCAAGGAGTTATGATGAGATGCGTAGCTTGCAGCGATTGCAAGAAAGGTCACCTACTGATAGGCGAAAAAGAAAAGGATAGCAGAAATTGTATATGTAGGAAGGAACTGCGAAGTGGCATACGTAACGAATCGTAGATTTGTTATAGGGACTGTTACGTATTGGTGTGTGGGATACTCGTGACGCGAACCGTTGTGCCGCTTGTGCGACTAGGTTCGGAGTGGACTGTGATGCATGTAGCTGCTGAGGTGATGTGAATCGGACAAAAAATAAATAATGAATCATAGGGTATGGTAAGAACCACTACAAATTGGTGTGCAGGATAAGACCGATGCGAACCGTTGTGCCGCCAAGGCGACTAGGCTTGAATCCGACTGTGATTCGTATGACATGAAAGCAATACGAAACAGTCAGTAGAAAATTACATAAACAACAAACCATTTGTGGGGTACAACAGGAACTAATAAGAATCAGTGAGCGGGATGCATCCGATGCAAACCGTTGTGCTGCCGATGCGACTAGGTTCGAATCGGATTGTAGCAGGTATGCAATATGAATCGGTTGTAAAGAGATGGCACTGATACAAAATCGGTTGTAAGATGTATGAAGTGAATCCAATACAAATCGGTTGCAGCGTGTATACCACACCTTACTTCTAAAACCGAACACATACCAACCACCCAGCCCCCCAGGCTAATCAAGTGCAGACAAGGCCCCATGTGGGTCTAATTACCACCCCAATCAGACACAGAACCCATGCAAATAATACATGCTGATCTCCAAATGGATGAGACGGCAACCCCATAGACATTGAATCCTATGAGAAAATGAAGCCTGTATGGAGTGATATCAGAGAACAACCGACAATGGCTCAGAGGCTTGGATCTACGAACGAATCGTATGTTTGTGGATAGGATGACAAGCAAGGCAGAGCGAGCCTGCAAATCTAAGTTTGCAGGTATAGGAAACATATCCAATGGTAACATTGCATATGAACAAAAAGGTTTGAACCCTACCTGCAACAGCAAGCGAGAACCGCCGACGAAGACGCCGCAACCCACTTGTAATCGAACGCACAGACTTATGAACACAAGGTAAGCTGGGAAGAGTCAGCACAGTGACATGTAGTATCATGCACTGAAACTGACAAAGAGGAAGGGGAAGTGGTCAGCTTAAATACCCTCCGGGCTCCTCCCATAAATTCAGGCCAGCACACTGGCCTTCTAACATATATATAGTTTTAGCAGACACCCTAGGGAATAAAATGGTGGTTGTTGCAACTTTTTATGTACACAATATTTGCACAGCAATTTTTCAAACGCATTTTTTTGGAAAAAAACTGTTTCATGAATATAAAAAATAAAAAACCTCACTAAAGATAACCTGATTTGTTTGTATATTGTGAAAAATGATGTTACGCCAAGTAAATAGATACCCAACATGTCATGCTTAAAAATTGCGCACACTCGTGGATTGGCGCCAAACTTCAGTACTTAAAAATCTCCATAGGCGATGCTTTAAATTTTTTTGCTGATTTTTTTTACAGATTACATGTTTAGAGTTACAGAGGAGTGCTAGTGCTAGAATTATTGCTCTTGCGCTAACGATCGCGGTGTATATAACCTGTGTGTATCTGGCTCTGATACTAGCCATCACCTAACCAGCCACTGACCTCACCGCACGTCCCTGGTTTAGACTGAAAAGCAGCTTTCTTCCTATTCTCCAGCAGCACCCTCCAGTGATACTAGACAGATCTTCCAAGGGATGGCTCCCCCTCAGTCACCTTTTTTAGAACACTCTGGTCAGCATTATAGCCTCCAGGCCTCCCAACTGAGGCCACATGGCAGCAGGTGCTGAGGAGGGCATTGCACCCCCTCCTCAGCTGGACTCTCCTCTCCAGGAAAAAGGATCCACTTCCTGTGTGCTCACCAAATATAAATACCACTCACAGAATGCATAGGGCATCCTATGCGTGTAATTGGCTGGCATGTCATCCATATTTATGCTGCTGATCCGCATGGGTCTACCTATTCATCTAGAACCTTCCAGGTTCCCTAGATACAGAGGAGCCAATACTTGAGTAGCAGCACTGTGAAACACACAGGGTTTCCTTGCTAAACAATGTAGCTCTCCTGTTAGGCAGGAAAGCTGCTATGTTTTACCTAACAGTCTCCTGTTAAGTTGGATATCACATTATATACATACTAGCAACCTACCGAGAGTGCTACATATGTACGTAACTAGACGTAATCTCAACTTTTATATTTAGAAATATATTTTATTGTTTTTGTGTGCACCAGTGGAGGCCAGACCCCACCTTTCATTTTTGAAAGGCGGGGAAACGAAACGTACGTCGAGGCATGCCTGGTTACGTAATCTCCTGATTCCAATTCCGGCCTCTGTGGTTGTCGGCAGCTGATGCTGGAACGCACGCCAATAACCACGCGCCGAGCGGAGCTCTCAGCCTCCTATGAGCGGTTCAGCCTCTGTGCCAGGAGAAGGCACCCTGAGATGTAAGCAGCCATTTGGCTTTTTGTTTTTAACTGTTTTTTTATCAATAAATGGGATTACACTATTGTAATCTTCTCTGTATCCTTATGCATATATCCTGATGCCATACCGAGGGAGAGGCAAAGGCTACACAGCACGCCTCATCCATATCATTACAGCAAGACATTTCTTGCTAAAAGCCCATTTGATCTTTTTTTAACTAAAAAGGTCAGCAACTTTCGGTAAGCGGACAACCTTACACAGAGCACTTTGGGTGTTTAACACTGGTGGTGAAGGTGTTCATCAAATCAGCGGAAGAATCACCTATTTGAGTTTTCTCTATATTAATTGTTTATGGACGTTTTCTTAACATTTTCTCACAAAGGACATTTATTTATTTATTTTATACATGTTAAGATAGATGTTATTTTTTTCTAACACGTTGTATCCACACGCTATTATATAGGTTTTTTGTATAGCACATTGATGTATATTTAAATCATTGCTGTTGGGTTTTCATATCTTTATACATTGTAGCTAACAGTAAATTTACCCAGCTCCCCCCGGCTATACACATTTTCATATTTGCACTGGATCTCTCACCCAGTTTGGGGGATAGCAGCTTTTTGTAAAGTTTCTCACAAAAAAAGGGTTTTTGGCGCAAGGTTTTCACATATATATCACATTGATAATGGTTGAAGGGGACTTGACGCAAGGAGGAACACTGACAGTTAATTTTTATCATATCCACTTGGCTCACTTCCTATTCCCATTTTTATGTGTAGCAAGTGTACTTGAACTGAAAGTTGCACATTAGTTACCATTAGATGTGCATGCATGAGGGGTCACTACTTGGTCATGCTGCATTGAATGTTGTGCAGTTACATAGTTAGTAAGGTTGAATAAAGAAACCAGTCCATCCAGTTCAACCTGAGTGAGTGTGGGTGCGTGTCTACAATTATCCCTATTTATTTTAAGGTACCCATATAGCGCTGTCAATTTATGCAGTACTCCACACATACATTGCACACTCTTATTGGTCCCTACCCTCAAGGAGCCCACAATCCAAGGTCCCCAACTCACATTCATATACTGGGGCCAATTTTGGACAGAAGCCAATTAACCTACCAGCATGTCTTTGGAGTGTGGGAGGAAACCGGAGTACCCGGAGGAAACCCACGCAGGCACAGGGAGAACATGCAAACTCCAGGCAGGTAGTGTCGTGGTTGGGATTTGAACCAGCAACCCTTTTTACTGCTAGGCGAGAGTGCTACCCACTACACCACTGTGCTGTCCCAGTTATGCCCCGTACACACGGTCGGATTTTCCGACGGAAAATTTGTGATAGGACCTTGTTGTCGGAAATTCCGACCGTGTGTAGGCTCCATCACACATTTTCCATCGGATTTTCCGACACACAAAGTTGGAGAGCAGGATATAAAATTTTCCGACAACAAAATCCGTTGTCGGAAATTCCGATCGTGTGTACACAAATCCGATGGACAAAGTGCAACGCATGCTCAGAATAAATAAAGAGATGAAAGCTATTGGCCACTGCCCCGTTTATAGTCCCGACGTACGTGTTTTACGTCACCACGTTCAGAATGATCGGATTTTCCGACAACTTTGTGTGACCGTGTGTATGCAAGACAAGTTTGAGCCAACATCCGTCTGAAAAAATCCTAGGATTTTGTTGTCGGAATGTCCGAACAAAGTCCAACCGTGTGTACGGGGCATTAGACAGTTACTAGACAGTTATTAGAGTTGGAGCACACATAGTCTATAGTTTGCATGGCAGAGATCGTCCTGCTCCTATAATTATAGTTTGTGGTCCAGTAAAGTGTTAGATGTCTCAGCGAAAATGTATGCCTACATGGTAATCATCAGCATAATCAACAGCATCTAAGTTATTGTATTCCTGATGTCGCCTATTTTGCTGTCAACATTACCATCATAGTCTTCTGCAAATAGGCACCGCTCGGGCCATGTGTTCCATCCACGGAGCGGCGGCGTCACTTCCGGTTTCTCACAGAGAAACCGAAGTGACGCTGAGGCTCTGAGGGAAAGCACCGCCCACTGGTGCCAATCAAAAAAACACATCAACATGAATGAAGGAGTGTTGCGGCGCATTGCATTGCACTACAAGGCAGCAAAAACAGGCAAATGAAGCGTCTCGTCTACAATCACGTGATTGCATTGACGTTGCACTTCCCATAGTGCACTGTGTCTGGCACCTGAACACAGCGCACTTAAATTCCATTTTTTTGTATTTTTTATTTTTTTTAAGGGCATTTTTTTCGTGACTAGCTTTGGGGGGAACAGCACCTGTGCACCTCCTATGGACGGCCGCCACTGGTGTGCTCTAAAAGGATGTTTCAGGCTGGGTTCACACTATTGAGAATCTCCGCATCCAATTTGCATAGCAGGAGATTGTGACCGGGTCTCTATGGAGCCAGTTCACATATCTCTGGAGCGGCTCTGGTGCGAATTGCACAGGAGTCCTGTGTGTCTTTTGGTCTGAAATTCGGGATTAAAATTGGATCTGAAACAGTGAATGGAGACGCACCAGACTCCTGCTGTGAGCCACTCTGTGCTCTAGTGTGAACCCAGCCTAAAGGAGAAGTAGGGCCAACACTCTTTTGGCCCTACTTCTCCTGTAGGTCATGGGAGTGCACTGAGTTTTGCGCTCCTGTGAACCATATTCAGCCAATAACAGGGTAAATATTACTGAGCTGGTCCAGGCTCTAGAGAGAATTTAATGTCAGGATCCACCAAGATTCCTGATTAGTAGCTGGCACAGCCTCTCCATTTGCCACTGAGAGACCAAGCCAGCCGCTCCCGCCCCACCACAGCCCGGTGCTCCGATGAGTGCTGAAGAGGCAGAGCACAGAGTAACTGTCAGTCTCCAGCTCTCTGCTCATTGAAGACTGAGAAAATCTTAGGGGCAGCAGGGGACAGATGAAGTATCCATCTAGGTGATTATGTAAGTTTATTTTTTAAATTCCCATGCGTTTCTTTTAACAACTTAAGGACCGAGCCTCTTTTTGAGATGTGTTGTTTAAAAGTTAAAAACTGTTTTTTTTTTTTGCTAGAAAATTACTTAGAACCCCCAAACATTATACATTTTTTTCTAACACCCTAGAGAATAAAATGGCAGTCGCTGCAATACTTTGTCACACCATATTTGCACAGCGGTCTTACAAGCGCACTTTTTTTGAAAAAAATACACTTTTTTGAATTAAAAAATAAGACAAGAGTAAAGTTAGCTCAATTTATTTTTATATTGTGAAAGATAATGTTACGCCGAGTAAATTGATACCCAACATGTCAGGCTTCAAAATTCTACAGGTTGCATGTTTTAAGTTACAGAGGAGGTCTAGTGCTAGAATTATTGCTCTCGCTCTACCGATCGCGCCGATACTTCACATGTGTGGTTTGAACACTGTTTTCATATGTGGGCACTACTCATGTATGCGTTCGCTTCTGTATGTGAGCTCGGCGGGACAGGGCGCGTTTAAAAATTTTTTTTTCTTATTTATTTTACCTTTTATTTTTAATTTTTACACTGTAAAAAAAAAAAAAAAATTGTGTCACTTTTGTTCCTATTACAAGGAATGTAAACATCCCTTGTAATAGAAAAAAAGTATGACAGGCCCTCTTAAATATGAGATCTGGGGTCAAAAAGACATCAGATCTCATATTTACACTAAAATGCAATAAAAAAAAATTGTCATAAAAAAAAAAAAATTAAAAATGGCCCTTTAAGAGCTATGGGCGAAAGTAACGTTTTGACGTCGCTTCCGCCCTGCATTGTTATGGAGACAGGTCTTGGCCATCTTCCCCTCACTCGTCTCCATAACCAGCAAGGGTGAAGATCCAATTGCCTCCGATTGCTTCCGCTGCTGCCGACGGCTCTGGAAAGCGGCGGAGGGCACCAGAGCACGGCCGGAGGGTGGAAGCCCTCTCCCGCCGCCAATAAAAATGATCTTGTGGCAAATCCGCCGCAGAGACCACTTTTATCGAAAACCGGACCGCTGGCTGAAGAAGAGGATACCGGGGTTATGGCAGCTAGCTGCTGCCATAACACTGTTATCCCCCTTCAAAGTAAGGACGTATATCGTCGTGCGGCGGTCCGGAAGTGATTTTAAGTATATTTTTTACTGAGAATACAGGTTTGATACAAAGTTCCACAAATATGGCACAACATAAAGATTTGCAATTACCATCATAATATTCTACAGGTTCTCTGCTTTCAGAAATATACTGTATATTGTTTGGGGAGCTTAAAGTAATTTTCAGGCCTAAAATGTGCATTTTAACATGTGTGCAAAAACTGAAAAAAAAATGCTCTGGCAGAGAAAGTGTTAAAGTTGAACTCCAGGCAAATAATGAAATACACAATTGAAAAGCATACATGGGAACTGTTTTTCTTGCCAAAGAATTTGTATTTCTATCCATGCAGTTCTGATATTTGCACAGCTTTGCTACAAAGCTCTGTCTGACTGGACAGCAGACCACATTTTCCTCTGCTGCAGTTCAGGAAAAATTTACAGGTCCTATGCCTCCCCCAGTCTGTGGCTGATAAAAAATAAAATGTTGACACTTACACCAATGTAATGATGTACTATTGAATATAGAGCAGAATTCATTTGTGTCTTTTATATCTGCCTGGGGTTCAGATTGTAGTCCTTTAAAACATACATAAGTCATACATCCCAACTTTTTGAGATGGGAATGAGGGACACCTATTAGCAAAAGTATGTATGCAAAGGACACACCCCCTGTCACACCCCCTGCCATGCCCTCTTAAAGGAGAATTAAACCAAAATAAATTAGTTGAACCCACAAGTCCTTTTTTTAACCACTACTATTCCTTTATACTGGCTTTCCAAATGAACAAATGCAGCAATTTAGAAATGGGATGAAAGGTTTAGCACTGTGAAACACTTTTTGAAAAATAAATATTGCATTTTATAAACAGCAATATAGATCAGACCAAAATGAGGGACAAATGAGAAGGAAAGAGAGACAGAGGGACTTTGTTCCAAATCAGGGACAGTCCCTCAAAATCAGGGACGGTTGGGAGCTGTGCATAAGCTGTAAAGAACATGAAGCCAATCTGGGTGGGCGATCCACAGCAGGACTTTAGTATGGAAACCCCCCACTATGCCCTGTGCTGGAGGTTGTAAAATGAAACAAAACAGCACAGATTGCACATGTGTGTATAAAGAATGGTAACAGAACAATTGGGATTAAAGTGTGAGAGCACTTAAGACGTTGCACAAAAAAAACTTCCCCCTGGATTTATTCATGTCCTCTCTAGAGCATTTTTTTTTTGCACACATATAAAATCTTTGTTTTTAGTCATAAAATTATCCAAAATCACCACCCTCCAGAACATACTATATTTTCTGAAAGCATAGGCCTTGTAGAACAAAAATCATTGTATTCTGACTAGGGATGAGCTTCGAGTTCGAGTCGAACTCATGTTCGACTCGAACATTGGCTGTTCGCAAGTTCACCGAACAGCGAACAATTTGGGGTGTTCGCGGCAAATTCGAATGCCGCGGAACACCCTTTAAAAGTCTATGGGAGAAATCAAAAGTGCTAATTTTAAAGGCTAATATGCAAGTTATTGTCATAAAAAGTGTTTGGGGACCTGGGTCCTGCCCCAGGGGACATGGATCAATGCAAAAAAAAGTTTTAAAAACGGCCGTTTTTTCAGGAGCAGTGATTTTAATAATACTTAAAGTCAATCAATAAAAGTGTAATATCCCTTTAAATTTCGTACCTGGGGGGTGTCTATAGTGTGCCTGTAAAGGGGCGCATGTTTCCTGTGTTTAGAACAGTCTGACAGCAAAATGACATTTTGAAGGAAAAAACTCATTTAAAACTACCCGCGGCTATTGCATTGCCGACAATACCCATAGAAGTTCATTGATAAAAACGGCATGGGAATTCCCCAAAGGGGAACCCCGAACCAAAATTAAAAAAAAAAAATGACGTGGGGGTCCCCCTAAATTCCATACCAGGCCCTTCAGGTCTGGTATGGATATTAAGGGGAACCCCGGCCAAAATTAAAAAAAAAAAATGACGTGGGGTTCCCCCTAAATTCCATACCAGACCCTTCAGGTCTGGTATGGATTTTAAGGGGAACCCCGCGCCAAAAAAAAAAAAAAAACGGCGTGGGGTCCCCCCAAAAATCCATACCAGACCCTTATCCGAGCACGCAACCTGGCAGGCCGCAGGAAAAGAGGGGGGGACGAGAGTGCGGCCCCCCCTCCCTCCTGAACCGTACCAGGCCACATGCCCTCAACATTGGGAGGGTGCTTTGGGGTAGCCCCCCAAAACACCTTGTCCCCATGTTGATGAGGACAAGGGCCTCATCCCCACAACCCTGGCCGGTGGTTGTGGGGGTCTGCGGGCGGGGGGTTTATCGGAATCTGGAAGCCCCCTTTAACAAGGTGACCCCCAGATCCCGGCCCCCCCCCTGTGTGAAATGGTAAGGGGGTACATAAGTACCCCTACCATTTCACGAAAAAAGTGTCAAAAATGTTAAAAATGACAAGAGACAGTTTTTGACAATTCTTTTATTTAAATGCTTCTTCTTTCTTCTATCTTCCTTCATCTTCTGGTTCTTCTGGCTCTTCTGGTTCTTCTGGTTCTTCCTCCGGCGTTCTCGTCCAGCATCTCCTCCGCGGCGTCTTCTGTCTTCTTCTCCTCGGGCCGCTCCGCACCCATGGCATGGGGGGAGGCTCCCGCTCTTCTCTTCTTCTCTTCTTCTTTTCTTCTTTTCTTCTTTTCTTCTCTTCTTCTCTTCTTCTTCATTTTCTTCTCCGGGCCGCTCCGCAATCCATGCTGGCATGGAGGGAGGCTCCCGCTGTGTGACGGCGCTCCTCGTCTGACAGTTCTTAAATAACGGGGGGGCGGGGCCAACCGGTGACCCCGCCCCCCCTCTGACGCACGGTGACTTGACGGGACTTCCCTGTGGCATTCCCCGTGACGTCACAGGGAAGTCCCGTCAAGTCACCGTGCGTCAGAGGGGGGCGGGGTCACCGGGTGGCCCCGCCCCCCCCGTTATTTAAGAACTGTCAGACGAGGAGCGCCGTCACACAGCGGGAGCCTCCCTCCATGCCAGCATGGATTGCGGAGCGGCCCGGAGAAGAAAATGAAGAAGAAGAGAAGAAGAGAAGAAAAGAAGAAAAGAAGAAAAGAAGAAGAGAAGAAGAGAAGAGCGGGAGCCTCCCCCCCATGCCATGGGTGCGGAGCGGCCCGAGGAGAAGAAGACAGAAGACGCCGCGGAGGAGATGCTGGACGAGAACGCCGGAGGAAGAACCAGAAGAACCAGAAGAGCCAGAAGAACCAGAAGATGAAGGAAGATAGAAGAAAGAAGAAGCATTTAAATAAAGGAATTGTCAAAAACTGTCTCTTGTCATTTTTAACATTTTTGACACTTTTTTCGTGAAATGGTAGGGGTACTTATGTACCCCCTTACCATTTCACACAGGGGGGGGGCCGGGATCTGGGGGTCACCTTGTTAAAGGGGGCTTCCAGATTCCGATAAGCCCCCCGCCCGCAGACCCCCACAACCACCGGCCAGGGTTGTGGGGATGAGGCCCTTGTCCTCATCAACATGGGGACAAGGTGTTTTGGGGGGCTACCCCAAAGCACCCTCCCAATGTTGAGGGCATGTGGCCTGGTACAGTTCAAGAGGGAGGGGGGGCCGCACTCTCGTCCCCCCCTCTTTTCCTGCGGCCTGCCAGGTTGCGTGCTCGGATAAGGGTCTGGTATGGATTTTTGGGGGGACCCCACGCCGTTTTTTTTTTTTTTTTTGGCGCGGGGTTCCCCTTAAAATCCATACCAGACCTGAAGGGTCTGGTATGGAATTTAGGGGGAACCCCACGTCATTTTTTTTTTTAAATTTTGGCCGGGGTTCCCCTTAATATCCATACCAGACCTGAAGGGCCTGGTATGGAATTTAGGGGGACCCCCACGTCATTTTTTTTTTTTAATTTTGGTTCGGGGTTCCCCTTTGGGGAATTCCCATGCCGTTTTTATCAATGAACTTCTATGTGTATTGTCGGCAATGCAATAGCCGCGGGTAGTTTTAAATGAGTTTTTTCCTTCAAAATGTCATTTTGCTGTCAGACTGTTCTAAACACAGGAAACATGCGCCCCTTTACAGGCACACTATAGACACCCCCCAGGTACGAAATTTAAAGGGATATTACACTTTTATTGTTTGACTTTAAGCATTATTAAAATCACTGCTCCTGAAAAAACGGCCGTTTTTAAAACTTTTTTTTGCATTGATCCATGTCCCCTGGGGCAGGACCCAGGTCCCCAAACACTTTTTATGACAATAACTTGCATATAAGCCTTGAAAATTAGCACTTTTGATTATTCATGTTCGTGTCCCACAGACTTTAACTGTGTTCGCATGTTCGAACGAACTTTTTTCCTGTTCGCATGTTCTGGTGCGAACCGAACAGGGGGGTGTTCGGCTCATCCCTAATTCTGACAGTGGAGAGTCTTCGAAGAAAGCAAATTCTCCAACACCCTGATGCTGTTATAGTTTGACACAAGTTTTGTCACTGTCATCCACCCCCTGTCACCGTCACCCACTCTCTGTCACTGTCACACACACCCCTGTCACTTTCTGGACAGCTTGGCTTGCATGTAAACAATGAGATATTTTATACCCATTATATACAGTCTTATGCCCCGTACACACGGTCGGATTTTCCGATGGAAAATGTCCAATCGGAGCGTGTTGTCGGAAATTCCGACCGTGTGTGGGCGCCATCGGATATTTTCCATCGGATTTTCCAACACACAAAGTTGGAGAGCAGGAGATAAAATTTTCCGACAACAAAATCCGTTGTCAGAAATTCCGATCGTGTGTACACAAATCCGACGGACAAAGTGCCACGCATGCTCAGAATAAATAAATAATAAAATAAAATAAATAAAAAAGAGATGAAAGCTATTGGCCACTGCCCCATTTATAGTCCCAACGTACATGTTTTACGTCACCGCGTTTAAAACGATCAGATTTTCCGACAACTTTGTGTGACCGTGTGTATGCAAGACAAGTTTGAGCCAACATCCGTCGGAAAAAATCCTAGGATTTTGTTGTCGGAATGTCCGAACAAAGTCCGACCGTGTGTACGGGGCATTATAATATTTCCATCACATATATTTCTTCAAATCATTTTGCAAAGTCCTATTTGTTGTTCTTTGTCACCCTGAACACATTTTTCTCTTCCTAGCAAGTAAGTTACATACCTGTATTTATTTTCTTCAGGTGGATATACATTTTCTTTTTTTGACCTCACAGTAAACACTCCTCCAATGATCAAATCTCCATCCTGAAAATATTGGAATTCATCAAATACCTGAATATGATTAAGGGTACAGGCTGGACTCTGCATTCCTGATCTCCAGAGTGTCATACATTGCTGGATCACACAGAACTGGAAGATGTAAGTATGTGATACACCCATAGCTCCGATCACTGGGTTCTTCTTTAATTAATTCTCCATTGTGACATGCAGCATGGGTATCACAATGGAAATACAATGAGATGGCTTCTCTCCCCTCCTTTTATACAGTTTAGTACCATACATCTCTCTTTGTTCTCAATATACTTACATCATCTTCTATCTACTTTTAGTTGTTTGTGCAGGTAGTTTATTTGTGAGAGGTTATGTTTAATCCTCTATTATTCATATTATTTTAATCACTCTAAACCAAGACACATAATTTCTTTAAAATAAACTCTATTTGGCAAGGATCAATGCTAAATATTCTGTATGCCAAATAATTCATACAATTGAAATACACATGTAGTACAGGCAGTTATAGTGGCAAATGTGGGTAGTATAGGGAGGTATAGTGGCAGACATGAGTAGATTATGGTGGTATAGTGGCAGATGTGGGTAGTATAAGATTACATAGTGGCAGATGTGGATAGTACAAGGTGATATAGTGGCAGATGTGGGTAGTATAAGGTGATATAGTGGCAGATGTGCGTAGTATAGGGAGATATAGTGGCAGATGTGCGTAGTATAGGGAGATATAGTGGCAGATGTGGGTAGTAAAGGGTAATATAGTGGCAGATGTCAGGAGTATAGGGAGGTATAGTGGCAGATGTGGGTAGTATAGGGTGATATAGTGGCAGATGTGGGTAGTATAGGGTGGTATAGTGGCAGATGTGGGTAGTATAAGGTGATATAGTGCTAGATGTTGGTAGTATAAGGTGATATAGTGGAAGATGTAGGTAGTATAAGGTGATATAGTGGCAGATGTGGGTAGTATAGGGTGATATAGTGGCAGATGTGGGTAGTATACGGTGGTATAGTGGCAGATGTGGGTAGTATAGGGTGGTATAGCGGCAGATGTGGGTAGTATAGGGAGATATAGTGGCAGATATGAGTAAAAAAGGGAGGTATAGTGGCAGATGTGGGTACCATTGGGTGGTATAGTGGCAGATGTAGGTAGTATAGAGTGGCAGATGTGGGAATTATGGGATGATATAGTGGCAGATGTTGATACTATAGGGTGGCAGATGTGGGTAGTATAGGGTGGTATAGTGGCAGATGTGGGTAGTATGGTATGATATAGTGGCAGATGTTGGTACTATAGGGTGGTATAGTGGCAGATATGTGTAGTATAAGGTGAAATAGGGGCAGATGTGCGTAGTATAGGGAGGTATAGTGGCAGATGTGGGTAGCATAGGGTGGTATAATGGCAGATGTGGGTAGTATAGGGAGGAATAGTGGAAGATGTGGGTAGTATGGAGTGATATAGTGGCAGATGTGGGTAGTATAGGGTGGTATAGTGGAAGTTGTGGATAGTATAAGGTGATATAGTGGCAGATGTGGTTAGTATAGGGAGGTATAATGGCAGATGTGGGTAGTATAGAGAGGTATAGTGGCAGATGTGGGTAGTATAGGGAGGTATAGTGGCAAATGTGGGTAGTATAAGGTAATATAGTGGCAGATGTGGGTAGTATAGAGTGATATAGAGGAAGGTGTGGGGAGTATAGGGTAATATATTGGCACATGTGGGTAGTATATGAAGGTATAGTGGCAGATGTAGGTATATAGGGAGGTATAGTGGCAGATGTGGGTAGTATAGGGGGGTATAGTGGCAGATGTGGGTAGTATAGGGAGGTATAGTGGAAGACATGAGTAGATTATGGTGGTAAAGTGGCAGATGTGGGTAGTGTAAGGTGATATAGTGGCAGATGTGCGTAGTATAGGGTGATATAGTGGCAGATGTGGGTAGTAAAGGATAATATGGTGGCAGATGTGGGGAGTATAGGGAGGTATAGTGGCAGATGTGGGTAGCATGGGGTGATATAGTGGTAGATGTGGGTAGTATAGGGTGGTATAGTGGCAGTTGTGGATAGTATAAGGTGATATAGTGGCATATGTGGGTAGTATAGGAAGGTATAATGGCAGATGTGGGTAGTATAGGGAGGTATAGTGGCAGATGTGGGTAGTATAGGGAGGTATATTGGCAAATGTGGGTAGTATAAGGTAATAAAGTGGCAGATGTGGGTAGTATAGAGTGATATAGAGGCAGGTGTGGGTAGTATAGGGTGATATAGTGGCACATGTGGGTAGTATATGGCGGTATGGTGGCAGATGTAGGTAGTATAGGGAGGTATAGTGGCAGATGTGGGTAGTATAGGGAGGTATAGTGGCAGACATAAGTAGATTATGGTGGTATAGTGGCAGATGTGGGTAGTATAAGGTGATATAGTGGCAGATATGCGTAGTAAAAGGTGATATAGTGGCAGATGTGGGTAGTAAAGGATAATATAGTGGCAGATGTGGATAGTATAGGGTGATATAGTGGCAGATGTGTGTAGTAAAAGGTAATAGAGTGGCAGATGTCGGGAGTATAGGGAGGTATAATGGCAGATGTGGGTAGTATAGGGTGATATAGTGGCAGATGTGGGTAGTATAGGGTGGTATAGCGGCAGATGTGGGTAGTATATGGAGATATAGTGGCAGATATGAGTAAAAAAGGGAGGTATAGTGGCAGATGTGGGTAGCATTGGGTGGTATAGTGGCAGATGTGGGGAGTATAGAGTGGCAGATGTGGGAATTATGGGATGATATAGTGGCAGATGTTGATACTATAGGGTGGTATAGTGGCAGATGTGGGTAGTATAGGGTAGTATAGTGGCAGATGTGGGTAGTATGGTATGATATAGTGGCAGATGTTGGTACTATAGGGTGGTATAGTGGCAGATATGTGTAGTATAAGGTGATATAGGGGCAGATGTGCGTAGTATAGGGAGGTATATTGGCAGATGTGGGTAGCATAGGGTGGTATAATGGCTGATGTGGGTAGTATAGGGAGGAATAGTGGAAGATGTGGGTAGTATGGGGTGATATAGTGGCAGATGTGGGTAGTATAGGGTGGTATAGTAGAAGTTGTGGATAGTATAAGGTGATATAGTGGCAGATGTGGGTAGTATAGGGAGGTATAATGGCAGATGTGGGTAGTATAGGGAGGTATAGTGGCAGATGTGGGTAGTATAGGGAGGTATAGTGGCAAATGTGGGTAGTATAAGGTAATACAGTGGCAGATGTGGGTAGTATAGAGTGATATAGAGGCAGGTGTGGGGAGTATAGGGTAATATATTGGCACATGTGGGTAGTATATGGAGGTATAGTGGCAGATGTAGGTATATAGGGAGGTATAGTGGCAGATGTGGGTAGTATAGGGGGGTATAGTGGCAGATGTGGGTAGTATAGGGAGGTATAGTGGAAGACATGAGTAGATTATGGTGGTAAAGTGGCAGATGTGGGTAGTGTAAGGTGATATAGTGGCAGATGTGCGTAGTATAGGGTGATATAGTGGCAGATGTGGGTAGTAAAGGATAATATAGTGGCAGATGTGGGGAGTATAGGGAGGTATAGTGACAGATGTGGGTAGCATGGGGTGATATAGTGGCAGATGTGGGTAGTATAGGGTGGTATAGTGGCAGATGTGGGTAGTATAGGGAGGTATAGTGGCAAATGTGGGTAGTATAAGGTAATACAGTGGCAGATGTGGGTAGTATAGAGTGATATAGAGGCAGGTGTGGGGAGTATAGGGTAATATATTGGCACATGTGGGTAGTATATGGAGGTATAGTGGCAGATGTAGGTATATAGGGAGGTATAGTGGCAGATGTGGGTAGTATAGGGGGGTATAGTGGCAGATGTGGGTAGTATAGGGAGGTATAGTGGAAGACATGAGTAGATTATGGTGGTAAAGTGGCAGATGTGGGTAGTGTAAGGTGATATAGTGGCAGATGTGCGTAGTATAGGGTGATATAGTGGCAGATGTGGGTAGTAAAGGATAATATAGTGGCAGATGTGGGGAGTATAGGGAGGTATAGTGACAGATGTGGGTAGCATGGGGTGATATAGTGGCAGATGTGGGTAGTATAGGGTGGTATAGTGGCAGTTGTGGATAGTATAAGGTGATATAGTGGCAAATGTGGGTAGTATAGGATATATAATGGCAGATGTGGGTAGTATAGGGAGGTATAGTGGCAGATGTGGGTAGTATAGGGAGGTAAAGTGGCAAATGTGGGTAGTATAAGGTAATAAAGTGGCAGATGTGGGTAGTATAGAGTGATATAGAGGCAGGTGTGAGGAGTATAGGGTGATATAGTGGCACATGTGGGTAGTATATGGAGGTATAGTGGCAGATGTAGGTAGTATAGGGAGGAATAGTGGAAGATGTGGGTAGTATGGAGTGATATAGTGGCAGATGTGGGTAGTATAGGGTGGTATAGTGGAAGTTGTGGATAGTATAAGGTGATATAGTGGCAGATGTGGTTAGTATAGGGAGGTATAATGGCAGATGTGAGTAGTATAGGGAGGTATAGTGGCAGATGTGGGTAGTATAGGGAGGTATAGTGGCAAATGTAGGTAGTATAAGGTAATATAGTGGCAGATGTGGGTAGTATAGAGTGATATAGAGGCAGGTTTGGGGAGTATAGGGTAATATATTGGCACATGTGGGTAGTATATGGAGGTATAGTGGCAGATGTAGGTATATAGGGAGGTATAGTGGCAGATGTGGGTAGTATAGGGGGGTATAGTGGCAGATGTGGGTAGTATAGGGAGGTATAGTGGAAGACATGAGTAGATTATGGTGGTAAAGTGGCAGATGTTGGTAGTGTAAGGTGATATAGTGGCAGATGTGCGTAGTATAGGGTGATATAGTGGCAGATGTGGGTAGTAAAGGATAATATAGTGGCAGATGTGGGGAGTATAGGGAGGTATAGTGACAGATGTGGGTAGCATGGGGTGATATAGTGGCAGATGTGGGTAGTATAGGGTGGTATAGTGGCAGTTGTGGATAGTATAAGGTGATATAGTGGCAAATGTGGGTAGTATAGGATATATAATGGCAGATGTGGGTAGTATAGGGAGGTATAGTGGCAGATGTGGGTAGTATAGGGAGGTAAAGTGGCAAATGTGGGTAGTATAAGGTAATAAAGTGGCAGATGTGGGTAGTATAGAGTGATATAGAGGCAGGTGTGAGGAGTATAGGGTGATATAGTGGCACATGTGGGTAGTATATGGAGGTATAGTGGCAGATGTAGGTAGTATAGGGAGGAATAGTGGAAGATGTGGGTAGTATGGAGTGATATAGTGGCAGATGTGGGTAGTATAGGGTGGTATAGTGGAAGTTGTGGATAGTATAAGGTGATATAGTGGCAGATGTGGTTAGTATAGGGAGGTATAATGGCAGATGTGGGTAGTATAGGGAGGTATAGTGGCAGATGTGGGTAGTATAGGGAGGTATAGTGGCAAATGTAGGTAGTATAAGGTAATATAGTGGCAGATGTGGGTAGTATAGAGTGATATAGAGGCAGGTTTGGGGAGTATAGGGTAATATATTGGCACATGTGGGTAGTATATGGAGGTATAGTGGCAGATGTAGGTATATAGGGAGGTATAGTGGCAGATGTGGGTAGTATAGGGGGGTATAGTGGCAGATGTGGGTAGTATAGGGAGGTATAGTGGAAGACATGAGTAGATTATGGTGGTAAAGTGGCAGATGTGGGTAGTGTAAGGTGATATAGTGGCAGATGTGCGTAGTATAGGGTGATATAGTGGCAGATGTGGGTAGTAAAGGATAATATAGTGGCAGATGTGGGGAGTATAGGGAGGTATAGTGACAGATGTGGGTAGCATGGGGTGATATAGTGGCAGATGTGGGTAGTATAGGGTGGTATAGTGGCAGTTGTGGATAGTATAAGGTGATATAGTGGCAAATGTGGGTAGTATAGGATATATAATGGCAGATGTGGGTAGTATAGGGAGGTATAGTGGCAGATGTGGGTAGTATAGGGAGGTAAAGTGGCAAATGTGGGTAGTATGAGGTAATAAAGTGGCAGATGTGGGTAGTATAGAGTGATATAGAGGCAGGTGTGAGGAGTATAGGGTGATATAGTGGCACATGTGGGTAGTATATGGAGGTATAGTGGCAGATGTAGGTAGTATAGGGAGGTATAGTGGCAGATGTGGGTAGTATAGGGTGGTATAGTGGCAGATGTGGGTATTATAAGGTGATATAGTGGCAGATGTGGGTAGTAAAGGATAATATAGTGGCAGATGTGGGGAGTATAGGGAGGTATAGTGGCAGATGTAGGTAGTATAGGGTGATATAGAGGCAGATATAGGTAGTATAGGGTAGTATAGTGGAAGATGTGGGAAGTATAGGATGATATAGTTGCAGATGTTGATACTATGACGTTTAGTGGCAGATGTGGGTAGTATAGGGTGGTATAATGGCAGATGTGGGTAGTATGGTATGATATAGTGGCAGATGTTGGTACTATAGAGTGGTAAAGTGGCAGATATGGGTAGTATAGGGTGATATAGTGGCAGATGTGGGTAGTATAGGGAGGTATAGTGGCAGATGTGGGTAGCATAGGGTGCTATAGTGGCAGATGTGGGAAGTATAGGGAGGTATAGTGGCAGATGTGGGTAGTATGGGGTGATATAGTGGAAGATGTGGGTAGTATAGGGTGGAATAGTGGCAGATGTGGATAGTATAGGGTGATATAGTCGAAGACATAGGTAGTATAGGTTGGTATATTGGCAGATGTGGGTAGTATAGTGGCAGATGTGGGTAGTATAGGGTGATATAGTGGCAGATGTGGGCAGTATAGGGATTTATAGTGGAAAATGTGGGTAGTAGAGGGAGGTATAGAGGCAGATGTGGGTGGTAGAGGGAGGTGTAGTTGCAGATGTGGGTAGTATAGGGTGATAAAGTGGCAGATGTGGGTAGTATCAGGAAGTATAGTGGCAGATGTGGGTAGTATATGGAGGTATAGTGGCAAATGTGGGTAGTTTAGGGTGATATAGTGGCAGATGTGGGTAGTATAAAGGTTATAATGGCAGATGTGGGTAGAATAGGGAGGTATAGTGGCAGATAATGGTAGTATAGGGTGATATAGTGGCAAATGTGGGAATGTATAGGGTGATATAGTGGAAGATGTGGGTAGTAGAGGGAGGTATAGTGACTTAAATGGGTAGATTATGGTTGTATAGTGGCAGATGTGGGTAGTATAGGGTGATATAGTGGCAGATGTGGGTATTAGAGGGAGGTATAGTGGCAGATGTGGGTAGTATAGGGTGGTATAGTGGCAGATGTGGGTAGTATAGGGTGATATAATGGCAGATGTGGGTAGTAGAGGGAGCTATAGAGGCAGATGTGGGTAGTATAGGGAGCTATAATGGCACATGTTGGTAGTACAGGGAGGTATAGTGGCAGATGTGGGTAGTATCGGGAGGTATGGCAGCAGATGTGGGTAGTATAGGGTGATATAGTGGCAGATGTGGGTAGTATCGAGTGATATAGTGGCAGATATGGGTATTATAGGGAGGTATAGTGACAGATATGGGTAGCATAGGGTAATATAGTGGCAGATGTGGGGAGTATAGGGAGGTATAGTGGCAGATGTTTGTAGTATAGGGTGGTATAGTGGCAGATGTGAGTAGTATAAGGTGATATAGTGGCAGATGTGGGTAGTATAAGATGATATATTGGCAGATATGGGTAGTATAGGGAGGTATAGTGACAGATGTGGGTAGCATAGGGTAATATGGTGGCAGATGTGGGGAGTATAGGGATGTATAGTAGCAAATGTGGGTAGTATCGGGAGGTATAGTGGCAGATGTGGGTAGTATAGGGAGGTATAGTGGCAGATGTGGGTAGTATTGGGTGATATAGTGGCAGATGTGGGTAGCATAGGAAGGTATATTGGCAGATGTGGGTAGTATAGGGTGGTATAGTGGCAGATGTGGGTAGTATAGGGTGATATAGTGGCAGATATGGGTAGTATAGGGTGGTATAGTGGCAGATGTGGGAAGTATGGGATGATATAGTTGCAGATGTTGATACTATGGGGTGTAGTGGCAGATGTGGGTAGTAGCGGGTGGTATAATGGCAGAAGTGGATAGTATAGGGGGCTATCATGGCACATGTTGGTCTTATAGGGAGGTATAGTGGCAGATGTGGGTAGTATCAGGAGGTATATCAGCAGACATGGGTAGTATAGGGAGGTGTAGTGGCAGATGTGGGAAGTATAGGGGGGTATAGTGGCAGATGTGGGTAGTATATGGAGGTATAGTGGGAGATGTGGGTGGTAGAGGGAGGTGTAGTGGCAGATGTGGGTAGTATAGGGTGATAAAGTGGCAGATGTGGGTAGTATCAGGAAGTACAGTGGTAGATATGGGTAGTATATGGAGGTATAGTGGCAAATGTTGGTAGTATAGGGTGATATAGTGACAAAAAATTCACAGTGTGGCGCTATTGAGTGTGTACAGTGTGGAAAACTAAACATTAAATACCATCAAATCATACAATGTAAACAGGAAGAATATCACGTGGACACTTGTGACAGTGATTGGTGAAAAAATAGAGTAATACATATATATGTTTAAATAAATTAAACATCAAAAAACAAAATCAGATATAAAGTCCATAACACCCAGGGAAAAAGTCTGTGATGACAGTGTATAAATAGTAATATGCAGGTGTTTTCTTGTACGTGCAGGAAGATTAATTAGAGCCGGTAGCCTGGTAGATGAATGGACCGTAGAAGACCAGAGGTGCACAGAGGTTTGAAAACGGTGCCAGGACCATCACCAGAAGATATGGAGGCTTACCAGAAGTAGTGGCCTGAAATAGCATATGCCAAAACAGGTCAAAAAGGCTTGATGACCAACTGGTCTAGATGTATTGTCTGGTCAGATGTCATTACCGCACCAACGAAGGGAAGGGGGGGAAGTGATCAGCACGACTTCCTCATTAGTAATCGTACCACCATAAGCCAAGCGAAAGATTTGTGTAACATGTGAGGGATGAAAACACTCACATAGTATAATAACGTTTTAACTGGGATTTATTAAAAATAGCAATAAAAAACAAACTCACCCCTCACAACTACCGCTACACGAATTACATGCCTTTTTGATCTGCAAAAAATGTGAGTTTGTTTTTTTTGTTATTTTTGTTATTGTTTTTGTTATTTTTCCCCTGAGTCTACGGGTGTGTTGGCTGCTTCCTTAGTTTTTTTAGCGCAGCGCTGTATCATACTTTCTTAATATTTCTTTAGGGTGATATAGTGGCAGATGTGGGTAGTATAGGGGGTATAATGGCAGATGTTGGTAGAATAGGGAGGTATAGTGGCAGATAATGGTAGTATAAGGTGATATAGTGGCAGATGTGGGAATGTATAGGGTGATATAGTGGAAGATGTGGGTAGTAGAGGGAGGTATAGTGACTTAAATGGGAAGATCATGGTGGTATAGTGGCAGATGTGGGTAGTATAGGGAGGTATAGTGGCAGATGTGGGTAGTATAGGGTGATATAGTGGCAGATGTGGTTGGCATGGGAAGGTATAGTGGAGTGGCAGACGTGGGTAGTATAGGGAGGTATAGTAACAAATGTGGGTAGTATCAGGAGGTATAGTGGCAGATGTGGGTAGTATAGGGAGGTAAAGTGACAGATGTGGGTAGTATAGGGAGGTATAATGGCAGCTGTGGGTAGTATTGGGTGATATAGTGGCAGATGTGGGTAGTATAGGGAGGTATAGTGGCAGCTGTGGGTAGTACAGGGTGATATAGTGGCAGATGTGGGAAGTATAGGGTGGTATAGTGGCAGATGTGGGTAGTATAGGGTGATATAGTGACAGATGTGGGTAGTATAGAGTGATATAGTGGCAGATATGGGTAGTATAGGGAGGTATAGTGGCAGATGTGGGTAGCATAGGGTAATATAGTGGCAGATGTGGGGAGTATAGGGAGGTATAGTGACAGATGTGGGTAGTATTGGGTGATATAGTGGCAGATGTGGGTAGCATAGGGAGGTATATTGGCAGATGTGGGTAGTATAGGGTGGTATAGTGGCAGATGTGGGTAGTATAGGGTGATATAGTGGCAGATGTGGGTAGTAGAGGGAGGTATAGAGGCTGGTGTGGGTAGTATAGGGGGCTATCATGGCACATGTTGGTAGTATAGGGAGGTATAGTGGCAGATGTGGGTAGTATCGGGAGGTATATCAGAAGACATGGGTAGTATAGGGAAGTGTAGTGGCAGATGTGGGAAGTATAGGGTGGTATAGTGGCAGATGTGGGTAGTATATGGAGGTATAGTGGCAGATGTGGGTGGTAGAGGGAGGTGTAGTGGTAGATGTGGGTAGTATAGGGTGATAAAGTGGCAGATGTGGGTAGTATCAGGAAGTACAGTGGCAGATGTGGGTAGTATATGGAGGTATAGTGGCAAATGTGGGTAGTATAGGGTGATATAGTGGCAGATGTGGGTAGAGTAGGGAGGTATAGTGGCAGATAATGGTAGTATAAGGTGATATAGTGGCAGATGTGGGAATGTATAGGGTGATATAGTGGAAGATGTGGGTAGTAGAGGGAGGTATAGTGACTTAAATGGGAAGATCATGGTGGTATAGTGGCAGATGTGGGTAGTATAGGGAGGTATAGTGGCAGATGTGAGTAGTATAGGGTGATATAGTGGCAGATGTGGTTGGCATGGGAAGGTATAGTGGAGTGGCAGACGTGGGTAGTATAGGGAGGTATAGTAACAAATGTGGGTAGTATCAGGAGGTATAGTGGCAGATGTGGGTAGTATAGGGAGGTATAGTGGCAGATGATTGTTGTATTGGGTGATATAGTGGCAGATGTGGGTAGTATAGGGAGGTAAAGTGGCAGATGTGGGTTGTATAGGGAGGTATAGTGGCAGATGTGCGTAGTATAGGGAGATATAGTGGCAGATGTTGGTAGTATAGGGAGGTATAGTGGCAGCTGTGGGTAGTACAGGGTGATGTAGTGGCAGATGTGGGAAGTATAGGGTGGTATAGTGGCAGATGTGGGTAGTATGAGGTGATATAGTGGCAGATGTGGGTAGTATAGGGAGGTAAAGTGGCAGATGTGGGTAGTACAGGGAGGTATAGTGGCAGATGTGGGTAGTATAGGGAGGTATAGTGGCAGCTGTGGGTAGTACAGGGTGATATAGTGGCAGATGTGGGAAGTATAGGGTGTTATAGTGGCAGATGTGGGTAGTATAGGGTGATATAGTGGCAGATGTGGGTAGTATAGGGTGATATAGTGGCAGATATGGGTAGTATAGGGAGGTATAGTGGCAGATGTGGGTAGCATAGGGTAATATAGTGGCAGATGTGGGGAGTATAGGGAGGTATAGTGGAAGATGTGGGTAAAATAGGGTGGTATAGTGGCAGATGTGGGTAGTATAAGGTGATATAGTGGCAGATGTGGGTAGTATAAGGTGATATAGAGGCTGATGTGGGTAGCATAGGGAGGTATAGTGGCATATGTGGGTAGTATAGGGAGGTATAGTGACAGATGTGGGTAGCATAGGGTAATATAGTGGCAGATGTGGGGAGTATAGGGAGGTATAGTGGCAGATGTTTGTAGTATAGGGTGGTATAGTGGCAGATGTGAGTAGTATAAGGTGATATAGTGGCAGATGTGGGTAGTATAAGATGATATAGTGGCAGATGTGGGTAGTATAGGGTGATATAGTGGCAGATGTGGGTAGAATAGGGAGGTATAGTGGCAGATGTGGGTAGTATAAGGTGATATAGTGGCAGATGTGGGTAGCATAGGGAGGTATAGTGGCAGATGTGGGTAGTATAGGGAGGTATAGTAGCAAATGTGGGCAGTATGTGGAGGTATAGTGGCAGATGTGGGTGGTAGAGGGAGGTGTAGTGGCAGATGTGGGTAGTATAGGGTGATAAAGTGGCAGATGTGGGTAGTTTCAGGAAGTACAGTGGCAGATGTGGGTAGTATATGGAGGTATAGTGGCAAATGTGGGTAGTATAGGGTGATATAGTGGCAGATGTGGGTAGTATAGTGGGTATAATGGCAGATGTGGGTAGAATAGGGAGGTATAGTGGCAGATAATGGTAGTATAAGGTAATATAGTGGCAGATGTGGGAATGTATAGGGTGATATAGTGGAAGATGTGGGTAGTAGAGGGAGGTATAGTGACTTAAATGGGAAGATCATGGTGGTATATTGGCAGATGTGGGTAGTATAGGGAGGTATAGTGGCAGATGTGGGTAGTATAGGGTGATATAGTGGCAGATGTGGTTGGCATGGGAAGGTATAGTGGAGTGGCAGACGTGGGTAGTATAGGGAGGTATAGTAACAAATGTGGGTAGTATCAGGAGGTATAGTGGCAGATGTGGGTAGTATAGGGAGGTAAAGTGACAGATGTGGGTAGTATAGGGAGGTATAGTGGCAGCTGTGGGTAGTACAGGGTGATATAGTGGCAGATGTGGGAAGTATAGGGTGGTATAGTGGCAGATGTGGGTAGTATAGGGTGATATAGTGGCATATGTGGGTAGTATAGAGTGATATAGTGGCAGACATGGGTAGTATAGGGAGGTATAGTGGCAGATGTGGGTAGCATAGGGTAATATAGTGGCAGATGTGGGGAGTATAGGGAGATATAGTGGCAGATGTGGGTAGTATTGGGTGATATAGTGGCAGATGTGGGTAGCATAGGGAGGTATATTGGCAGATGTGGGTAGTATAGGGTGGTATAGTGGCAGATGTGGGTAATATAGGGTGATATAGTGGCAGATGTGGGTAGTAGAGGGAGGTATAGAGGAAGATGTGGGTAGTATAGGGGGCTATCATGGCACATGTTGGTAGTATAGGGAGGTATAGTGGCAGATGTGGGTAGTATCGGGAGGTATATCAGCAGACATGGGTAGTATAGGGAGGTGTAGTGGCAGATGTGGGAAGTATAGGGTGGTATAGTGGCAGATGTGGGTAGTATATGGAGGTATAGTGGCAGATGTGGGTTGTAGAGGGAGGTGTAGTGGCAGATGTGGGTAGTATAGGGTGATAAAGTGGCAGATGTGGGTAGTATCAGGAAGTACAGTGGCAGATGTGGGTAGTATATGGAGGTATAGTGGCAAATGTGAGTAGTATAGGGTGATATAGTGGCAGATGTGGGTAGAATAGGGAGGTATAGTGGCAGATAATGGTAGTATAAGGTGATATAGTGGCAGATGTGGGAATGTATAGGGTGATATAGTGGAAGATGTGGGTAGTAGAGGGAGGTATAGTGACTTAAATGGGAAGATCATGGTGGTATAGTGGCAGATGTGGGTAGTATAGGGAGGTATAGTGGCAGATGTGAGTAGTATAGGGTGATATAGTGGCAGATGTGGTTGGCATGGGAAGGTATAGTGGAGCGGCAGACGTGGGTAGTATAGGGAGGTATAGTAACAAATGTGGGTAGTATCAGGAGGTATAGTGGCAGATGTGGGTAGTATAGGGAGGTATAGTGGCAGATGTGTGTTGTATTGGGTGATATAGTGGCAGATGTGGGTAGTATAGGGAGGTAAAGTGGCAGATGTGGGTTGTATAGGGAGGTATAGTGGCAGATGTGGGTAGTATAGGGAGATATAGTGGCAGATGTGGGTAGTATAGGGAGGTAAAGTGGTAGATGTGGGTAGTACAGGGAGGTAGAGTGGCAGATGTGGGTAGTATGAGGTGATATAGTGGCAGATGTGGGTAGTATAGGGAGGTAAAGTGGTAGATGTGGGTAGTACAGGGAGGTATAGTGGCAGATGTGGGTAGTATAGGGAGGTATAGTGGCAGCTGTGGGTAGTACAGGGTGATATAGTGGCAGATGTGGGAAGTATAGGGTGGTATAGTGGCAGATGTGGGTAGTATAGGGTAATATAGTGGCAGATGTGGGTAGTATAGGGTGATATAGTGGCAGATATGGGTAGTATAGGGAGGTATAGTGGCAGATGTGGGTAGCATAGGGTAATATAGTGGCAGATGTGGGGAGTATAGGGAGGTATAGTGGAAGATGTGTGTAAAATAGGGTGGTATAATGGCAGATGTGGGTAGTATAAGGTGATATAGTGGCAGATGTGGGTAGTATAAGGTGATATAGTGGCTGATGTGGGTAGCATAGGGAGGTATAGTGGCATATGTGGGTAGTATAGGGAGGTATAGTAGCAAATGTGGGTAGTATCGGGAGGTAAATGGCAGATGTGGGTAGTATAGGGAGGTATAGTGGCAGATGTGGGTAGTTTTGGATGATATAGTGGCAGATGTGGGTAGTAGAGCGAGGTATAGTGGCAGATGTGGGTAGTATAGGGTGGTATAGTGGCAGATGTGGGTAGTACAGGGTGGTATAGTGGCAGATGTGGGTAGTATAGGTAGGTATAGTGGCAGATGTGGGTAGTATAGGGTGGTATAGTAGCAGATGTGGGTAGTATAGGGTGATATAGTGGCAGATGTGGGTAGTAGAGGGAGGTATAGAGGCAGATGTGGGTAGTATAGGGGGCTATATTGGCACATGTTGGTAGTAAAGGGAGGTATAGTGGCAGATGTGGGTAGTATCGGGAGGTATATCAGCAGACATGGGTATAATAGGGAGGTGTAGTGGCAGATGTGGGAAGTATAGGGTGGTATAGTGGCAGATGTGGGTAGTATATAGAGGTATAGTGGCAGATGTAGGTAGTATAGGGAGGTATAGTGGCAGACAGGGGTAGAATATGGAGGTATAGTGGCAGATGTGGTTAGTATAGGGTGATATAGTGGCAGATGTGGGTAGTATTGGGTGATATAGTGGCAGATGTGGGTAGCATAGGGAGGTATAGTGGCAGATGTGGGTAGTAAAGGGTGGTATAGTGGCAATTGGGGGTAGTATAGGAAGGTATAGTGGCAGATGTGGGTAGTATAGGGAGGTATAGTGGCAGATGTGGGTAGTATAGAGTGGTATAGTGGCAGATGTGGGTATTATAGGGTGATATAGTGGCAGATATGGGTAGTAGAGGGAGGTATAGAGGCAGATGTGAGCAGTATAGGGAGCTATAATGGCACATGTTGGAAGCATAGGGAGGTATAGTGGCAGATGTGGGAAGTATAGGGTGGTATAGTGGCAGATGTGGGTAGTATATGGAGGTATGGTGGCAGATGTAGGTAGTATAGGGAGGTATAGTGGCAGATGTGGGTAGTATAGGGAGGTATAGTGGCAGACATGGGTAGATTATGGTGGTATAGTGGCAGATGTGAGTAGTATAAGGTGATATAGTGGCAGATGTGGGTAGTATAAGGTGATATAGTGTCAGATGTGGGTAGTTTAAGGTGATATAGTGGCAGATGTGGGTAGTATAAGGTGATATAGTGGCAGATGTGAGTAGTATAGGGTGATATAGTATCAGATGTGGGTAGTAAAGGGTTATATAGTGGCAGATGTGGGTAGTATAGGGTGATATAGTGGCAGATATGGGTAGTATAGGGAGGTATAGTGGCAGATGTGGGTAGCATAGGGTGGTATAGTGGCAGATGTGGTAAGTATGGGATGATATAGTGGCAAATGTTGATACTATAGGGTGATATAGTGGCAGATGTGGGTATTATAAGGTGATATAGTGGCAGATATTGGTAGTATAAGGTGATATAGTGGCATATGTGCGTACTATAGTGTGATATAGTGCAGATGTGGGTAGTAAAGGGTAATATAGCAGCAGATGTTGGGAGTATAGGGAGGTATAGTGGCAGATGTGTGTAGTATAGGGTGATATAGTGGAAGATGTGGGTAGTATATGGTGGTATACTGGCAGATGTGGGTAGTATAGGGTGATATAGTGGCAGATGTGGGTAGTATAGGGTGATATAGTGGCAGATATGGGTAGTATTTGGAGGTATAGTGGCAGATGTGGGTAGCATAGGAAGGTATAGTGGCAGATGTGGGTAGTATAGGGTGGTATAGTGGTAGATGTGGGACGTATGGGATGATATAGTGGCAGATGTGGGAAGTATGGGATGATATAGTGGCAGATGTTGATACTAAAGGGGGGTATTGTAACAGATGTCGGTAGTATAAGGTGTTATTGTGGCAGATGTGGATAGTATGGTATGATATAGTGGCAGATATTGGTACTATAGGGTGGTATAGTGGCAGATATGGGTAGTATATGGTGATATAGTGGCAGATGTGGGTAGTATAAGGTGATATAGTGGCAGATGTGGGTAGTATAGGGTGATATAGTGGCAGATGTGGGTAGTATTGGGTGATATAGTGGCAGATGTGGGTAGCATAGGGAGATATAGTGGCAGATGTGGGTAGTAAAGGGTGGTATAGTGGCAATTGGGGGTAGTATAGGAAGGTATAGTGGCAGATGTGGGTAGTATAGGGAGGTATAGTGGCAGATGTGGGTAGTATAGGGAGGTATAGTGGCAGATGTGGGTAGCAAATGGTGGTATAGTGGCAGATGTGGATAAAATAGGGTGATATAGTGGCAGATGTGGGTAGTATAGGTTGGTATAGTGGCAGATGTGGGTAGTATTGTTGCAGATGTGTTTAGTATAGGGTGATATAGTGGCAGATGTGGGCAGTGTAGGGATTTATAGTGTCAGATGTGGGTTGCAGAGGGAGGTATAGTGACAGATGTGGGTGGTAGAGGGAGGTGTAGTGGCAGATTTAGGTAGTGTAGGGTGATATAGTTTCAGATGTGGGTAGTAGAGGGAGGTATAGAGGCAGATGTGGGTAGTATAGAGAGCTATCATGGCACATGTTGGTAGTATAGGGAGGTTTAGTGGCAGATATGTTAAGTATAGGATGGTATAGTGGCAGATGTGGGTAGTATATGGAGGTTTAGTGGCAATAGTAGGTAGTATAGGGAGGTATAGTGGCATATGTGGGTAGTATAGGGAGGTATAGTGGCAGACAAGGGTAGATTATGGTGTTATAGTGGCAGATGAGGGTAGTATAGGGTGGTATAGTGGCAGATGTGGGTAGTATAAGGTGATATAGTGGCAGATGTCGGTAGTATAAGGTGATATAGTAGCAGATGTGGGTAGTATAGGGTGGTATAGTGGCAAATATGGGTAGTATAGGGTGATATAGTGGCACATGTGGGTAGTATAGGGTGATATAGTGGCAGATATGGGTAGTATAGGGAGGTATGGTGGAAGATGTGGGTAGCAAAGGGTGGTATAGTGGCAGATGTGGATTAAATAGGTTGATATATTGGCAGATGTGGGTAGTATAGGTTAGTATAGTGGCAGATGTGGGTAGTTTTGTGGCAGATGTGGGTTATATAGGGTGATATAGTTGCAGATGTGGGCAGTATAGGGATTTATAGTGGCAGATGTGGGTTTCAGAGGGAGGTATAGTGGCAGATGTGGGTGGTAGAGGGAGTTGTAGTGGCAGATGTAGCTAGCATAGGGTGATATAGTGGCAGATTTGGGTAGTATCAGGAAGTATAGTGGCAGATGTGGGTAGTATAGGGTGACATAGTGGCAGATGTGGGTAGTATAGGGAGGTATAGCGGCAGATGTGGGTAGTATAGGGTGATATAGTGGCAGATGTGGGTAGTAGAGGGAGGTATAGAGGCAGATGTTGGTAGTATAGAGAGCTATAATTTCACATGTTGGTAGTATAGGGAGGTATAGTGGCAGATGTGGGTGGTATCGGGAGGTATATCGGCAGACATGGGTAGTATAGGGAGGTATAGTGGCAGATGTGGGAAGTATAGGATGGTATAGTGGCAGATGTGGGTAGTATATGGAGGTATAGTGGCAGATGTAGGTAGTATAGGGAGGTATAGTGGCAGATGTGGGTAGTATAGGGAGGTATAGTGGCAGACAAGGGTAGATTATGGTGTTATAGTGGCAGATGTGGGTAGTATAAGGTGATATAGTGGCAGATGTGGGTAGTATAAGGTGATATAGTGATAGATGTGGGTAGTATAAGGTGATATAGTGGCAGATGTGCGTAGTATAGGGTGATATTGTGGCAGATGTGGGTAGTAAAGAGTAATATAGTGGCAGATGTGGGGAGTATAGGGAGGTATACTGGCAGATGTGGGTAGTATAGGGTGATATAGTGGCAGATGTGGGTAGTATAAGGTGGTATAGTGGCAGATGTGGGTAGTTTAAGGTGATATAGTTTCAGATGTGGGTAGTATAAGGTGATATAGTGACAGATGTGCATAGTATAGGGTGATATAGTGGCAGATGTGGGTAGTAAAGGGAAATATAGTGGCAGATGTCGGGAGTATAGGGAGGTATAGTGGCAGGTGTGGGTAATATGGGGAGGTATAGTGGCAGATATGGGTAGTATAGGGTGACAAAGTGGCAGATGTGGGTAGTATAGGGAGGTATAGCGGCAGATGTGGGTAGTATAGGGAGATATAGTGGCAAATGTGGGTAGTATAAGGTAATATAGTTTCAGATATGGGTAGTATAGAGTGATATAGAGGCAAGTGTGGGTAGTATAGGGTGATATAGTGGCACGAGTTAGTAGTATATGGAGGTATTGTGAAGGAATGTGATGTAAATAATAATAATCTGAAAATGTCTATTTTCTTATGTTCATACATATTTTTCTCCTTACTCATTATATAAGTATACAGATTAGCTCTGTTCCTATATTTTTCTCAAAATGGCGGGTACCCCCTACATCCCACACATCAGAAGAACGCGGAACTGAAGATAAAACCAAGGACAGCCAAACCTCGTTATAAAGATTCTCCATCTTCTTTTCTATCTTAACCAATGAGATGTACCTATTAGACTAACATAGCAATGACGTATTTGTGTGTATAAAACATTAGCACCGCCTTGAATAAATCAGAAGTGTAAGAAGTAACGGAGCTGAGCGTGTCTCAGAGTGTTTACTTTTATATGCATGCATATCCACACTTTCCAATTAGAGACAGCAGCAGATAACCTTGAGCTCGATTGGAGCTCTTAATCATTTCCATAACAGATGGTGCCGAAACCCGGGACCTCAGGCTACAGTCAAAGCCATACCGCGATAAGCATTAGAGCGTTAATTGATTGATAAGAGGGGGTTTGCGCAGCCCTAACAGTACCGGTAAGTCTTCTTTATATTCTTACCACTGTACGACTTTCTTATCTTTCGGTTGACCGCTGGATTCTGTCGGTATGCTGAGACTGTCTTAGAGGCAGGTATTTCCTCGCCTGAGGTTGTTTTAACGAACCTGCCAATGGGTTTCTGCTGTCTGTATTTGTTCACTGTCTGCCATTCTTTGGGCTACGAAACTCAGCAGTCTAAAAGTGCTACATGTGTGTTCTCATCTCCAGACTAGCTGTCGGCCTCTGGAGTGAGATGGGTTATTGTGGCAGTCGGTTATGGGACGGGTTACTCATGGGTTTGTCGGACCTTTGAGGGAAATCTCAGCTGCTGGAGCACCCCGCAGTCTGAAAGCGTTACAGATGTCTCACCCCCAGATGAGCTGTCGGCCTCTGGGAGTAACTGTAATGACGGCCTTTAACTGGGTTTAAGGGGAGTTGTCTGCCCCTGAGGTTACCTTAGCCTGCTGAAATTTTGCAGTTCGAAGAGTGGCAGGTGTAATGTCCTGTCGTGAGTGTATTTGTGGTTTACTGTTTGCTATACACGAGAGGGGTTGGGGAATGGTTAAAGTCGGAGGGGGGGCTGCCCGGGGGATCTGTTGGGTCGCGGGCCGTTGCTCCTCACTACCCCTATCGCGTTTGTTCTTGTTCTGAGATTAACCGTACATTACAGGGTTATAGCAGACAGTAGCAACTAGAAGCGCAGTCTTATGTGCCCCCACCGAAGGAATTTGTTGATAAGGTACGCTGAGAAAAATATTAACCCCTTGGTTGTACGTATTCTCCTCTCAAGCCGTTAGCCGAGAAACAGAGAGAGAAAAGAAAGTGATATTGTAAAGAAAGTGATATTGTAAAGAAGGAGAGAAGAAGATTTTGAAATAGTTAACAAAGTTGAACGAAGTGGCAAAAGTTATGTTGCTAAAGAAACAGGGAGAAAAATCCTGTGTGATAAAGAAAATTGGATAAAGGAAGTTAAGAAAGATGGCGATTGTATTATGTATGTGTATCACAGAGTTGAGGATACAGTATGTGAAATTACCACGCTATGTTGGAACTTGAAACAAAAGGAGGGGAGGGACAGCACTGCCCTCCGTCTAACAACCACTCCTTTCTCACCACCCAAGCACAACCCACTGTGACAACTCAGCCCGGCGGCCATCTTAGTGCACCCATGCCTTCACTTTTTACCCAGCCCAGTGCACTTCCTGCCGGCGGCCATCTTGGTACACCCAGTAAGCTTAAACAGCCTGTACCCAGCCCTCCCTGTTTTAAACCAGGATGGTTCGTACCACACATCTGTCTTCCCCAAAACGGAAGCATCACATTCCCAGGCCGGATATGTTAATGATGAAGAAGCGTCTGAGTGGGAAGCCCAACAACAGGCAGCAAGGCCACCCACTGATTTAACCCCCAATCCGGCTCCGGACTCACAGTTCCGAGAGGATCTCAAACACATGCTGGCAACCGTAAGGAACAGTGCCTCTTGCCAGCCCCCACCCAACAACAGTCTCGGTTACCAGAAGGGCACCAGTGATGTATGTCGCTTTTACTCCATCACAAGCAGAGGCCTTAGTGACAAGTCTGCCTGACCCAGAGAAGCAGCCAATTCCCTTCTACCACAGGATAGTGCAGATACAAGAAACTTACTCAGCTGCCTGGAGAAACTTGATCAGCTTATGCCAAATCAAAGCAGGACATGTCTTTTGGCCAGTCATGCAGACGGCCTTCAATGATGCCAGCCTGACAAGTGCCACTTCCTACACCTCAGGCGTGGAGTTCTGTGCACAACTCCACGACTGGGCAAAGGAGAAGTTGACGGATCAGACCACCACAATCCAAAATATTACCCAAGATAAAGGGAAGTCTGTGAAGAAGTATCATGCTAAACTCGTACAGGCCTTTGATGATCTGAGTTTCTCCCACTATGAAAAGAGACACACACGTTTCCTGCGTGGGAATGGATGGGGTGCCCCGCTCCAGTCCACTTCCTGATTTGCTTGCCAGATTTGTGGTGTCCTCTACATGTCCCTTGCATCTACTAGGAGCTGATGTGTTGTCCGGTCTACAGGCCTCAATCAGGACACGCCTGAAGGGGGGATGAAGTTACATACTCCCCTATGTTTAGAAGACTCATCTGCTTTGTGTTTTTTTGCCTCTCCTGATGACACTTAATGAAGCAAAAACTTCAAGTTCAATACTGCAGGAAGTACTTGACAGAATCCCTGCGTGCCTATGGTCCACAGGACCGGAAGACAACGGTCACTTAAAGGTGCCACCAGTTTCAGTCAAGCTAAAAGAGGGCGCATCATTGCCCCGGAAACCACAATAACCCCAAGAAGAGAACCCCTAAAGGAGAACCAGGTACCTGCTGTGGATGCCTTTAACTGCAAAATACCTCACAGAGGTGGACCTTACAAATGTTTTCTCCAGTGTCCACCCTCACCCCTCCTGCTGGTACCTTTTTGCATTCATCCACGGAAAGAAACGGAAACATACCTAAACAGTGGTGCCACAAGGGGTACAGAACTTTCCAAGCCAGTTTGCAAAAGCTATGGCTATCATCCTTGACACATGACAAGAGGAACACCTGGAAGTGATTCTCTTCCAACATGTTGATGACCTTCTCCTTTGTGCAGCTGACTTACCCCCTGTTGAAGTCACCTCAGAAAGCCTGTTGTGCTATCTTGCCAACCAGGGGTGCAAAGTCTCAAAGCCCAAATTGCAGTGGTGCTCAACACCTGTCATTTTCCTTGGACACTGTTTGTCCCATGGGACAAGACACCCCACTGAAGACAGGGTGCAAGTAATCTCTGATATCCCACTGCCACAAGGTCATAAATCCCTTCATTCCTTCCTTGGACTAATTTCCTAGTGCACAGCATGGATTTCAGAAGCCTTCCTACTGATGCTCTGCAATCAGACCCCTTCCAGATGTCTCCTGAAGAAATATCTAAAGTTTGAAGCCCTAAAGTGCGCCACCCTCGGCGCTAGGGCTCCCAGTCTACGACAAAACGCTCAAGCTCTTTGTATTCAAACGTCTGGGACATGCTGCAGGTGTACTCACCCAATCACACGGCATCAGCCTACGCCCCATAGGATATTATTCCTGTCGGCTGGATGTGGTAGCAAGAGGAGGCCTATTGTGTCTGCGAGCTGGCTTTGCTACACAAGCCTTGCTTGACAAAACTTTGAACTTGGTCCTCGGACACTGCCTCGTTCTGCTTACTCCCCATGACGTTGTTGCCATGTTCAACCAAGATCCAGCCGAAACACTTGTCCACTACCAGACACTTGAGACTCCTGTGTTCCCTCCTACTGGACAGCATTACTCTATTAAGTTGTCAAACACTGAACCCTACCACCCTTCTTCCACTTCTCGAGGGGGGAAAGGAGGGGGAGGTGTAGAGTCTTGACTTGTCACCCCATGACCACACAGGACACGCGGTCACCACTGAAAACACTGTTCTACAAGCTGAAGCTTTACCACCGGTGATGTCTGCACAGGAGGCAGAGCTGTAAGCACTTACTACAGCATGTAAATGGGCAGAGGGAAAAAGAGCCAACATTCATATGGACTTAAGATATGCTTTCAGCATTGCCCATGATAATGGTGTTATCTAGGACAGAGGATTCCTGATGGCTGCAGGAACACCTGTGAAAACTTGATTGATGCCTTGCTTCTCACAACCCAAGTGACTATTATGAGTAAAAGCACACGACAAACTGAACTCAAAGGAAGCTCGAGGCAATCATCTAGCCAATTCAGCTGCCAAACAGACAGCTGGTAGTCCACGGGAAGTGGACAGCAGGGTGGTAGAAAAAGACCACCCTGTGCTTACTTTACAAACTCTCCCAGTGGACAGAGTTTATCTAAAAGAACTACAGGAAACAACAAGTCCGGATTAGAAGGAAAGCTGGAAACGGAGAGGAGCAACTCTCAGGAATGGACTATTCGAGTGCAACAAGAAGCTTTGTCTACCCAGGAGTATGTACCCAGCCGTGGTGCAATGGGCACATGGAGCTGCCCACTTGACAAAGACTTTTATGAACTCTCTTATCAACAAGTGTTGCACCAAGAGTTACTCCACTGACCGACAACTTCTGCAGATAATGCATTATCTGCACCAAATGTAACCCAGGACGCACAGAAAAAAAACACAGAAGAAGCACCTGGCAAAAGCCCTATACCCCATTCCAGAGGATGCAAATTGATCATTCTCAAGTGCCAAGAAGTGGCAGATTCGAAAACGCCCTAGTGGAAGTGGTCATGACTGCCAGGACCACAGCTAAGAAATTACTGAGTGAGATAGTATGTAGATTTGGGGTCCCAGAGGTGATATTGCCTTAACAGCAACCCTTACAAAAGAGATTTGGGCAGCACTGGGGGTTCAGTTGGTACTACACATCCCATACCACCCTCAAAGTAGCGGGAAGGTAGAAAGGATGAATGGGACACTAAAAACAGGATGTTAAAGATGGCCCAAGAGACTAACATGAGTTGGCCAGACAGTTAGCCCATTGCCCTGTTCAGTGTCAGACATATCCCCAGGGGAAACATGCCCTATCCCCTAATGAAATTTTGTTTGGTTCAGCTCCCAGACTTGGTTGTTACTTTCCACAACTGTTACAGTTGCAGTCATATGTGTTGACTAATTATGTAACCACATTATCACGAGAATTAACCTGAATGCATTTCCAGGTGTTTTCTTCCATTCCAGATCCTGAATTAGATACAGGAACACACCAACTACTGTCTGGAGATCCTTGAGCCAAGATATGATGGTCCATTCCAAGTTTTGCTGACCACAGCCACCTCAGTCAAGTTGGCCAGGAACAACACCTGAATGCACGCTTATCACTGCAGGAGAGCGTGTTTTCAGGTGCTGCATATCCTTTTTCAGTTTGATCTAGAGGGAATCTGGACCAGTGAATGTGCCCTTGCAAAGGTCATTATGCCCCGCCATATCCTAACCGAAGATATCCCTGATACATACACTGACCCAGCACACAGTCAGAGGAGGAAGCGAGCAGCTCTCCCCGGAAGCTTTGACCCTCATGTATACATAGATGTCATAGGGGTTACAAGGGGGGTCCCTGATGAATTTAAAGCCAGGGACCAGGTAAAAGCTGGTTTTGAGTCTTTGATCCCCATAACAACTGTCAGCAAGAATGTAGATTGGATTAACTACATGTCATGGTTATGCAATAGAGTTTGTCGATCAGCATACCTGTCTCCATGTGTTCATCTCTAGAGACCAGGTGACCCTCACCTGACTGCTTTGTAACCTCTCCTCTAAGCATGGCCCCACCCCAGGCCTTATCAGGGAACCCTATATTAACCTGTGCAATGCAAGCCAGCAGTGCTGATCAACCATTGTGTGTTAGCCTCTATGTGTACTTGCTGTGTTTCCTACATCTGATTCCTGTTACCGACTTTGGCCTGTTCCCGACCATCCCTGTTTGCCTGTGACCCTGAACCTTGGCTTGTCCCTTACTTTCCTTGTTGTTCTAGCCTGCTGCCTCCTTCCTCTTCTCCTGTAGTCTACCGTGAGCGTGAGCTGTGAGACCCTGGGGGCCGCGACCTGGAGCCAGACTGCAGCGCAGTCCATCCTCACCACTAGAGGCTCTGGTGAACACCTGCTGGCTCTTAGACTCCGCGCCCTGGGGAATCTATGCTCTAGCTCCCAGTGGGATCTGTGTCAGTGATCCAGTAGACCTGCTTCCTGAACCTCCCAGGGTTCAATCTGCAGCAGTCAGCCGGAGGGTCGACTACCTTGCGGTGCATTCCTGATCCCAACGGTGTGCATCTGTCACCCAGCCTCTAGGTGACCTGGCACTACACATATTATAACCAACAGAGATTTGTAAATTACACTAAAAATGCCCTCCAAGGAATTGCTGACTAGTTAGCTCCCACTTCCTACATGACATTCCAGGACCGAATGGCCTTAGACATGCTGCTAGCTGGGAAAGGTGTTTTGTAAAATCATAGAAAAAAACGGGAACCTGTTGTACATACATTCCTGATAATACTGGCCCAAATGGTAAGGTTACTCTAGCTATAAAGAAATTAGAAGATCTGTCATTGGAGTTGAAGAACTCAGGTATCACAGACCCATGAGATCAATACTTTAGCTGGATGAGTGGGTGGCAGAAGGTGCTCATCCAGATACGGGTAAGGGTATTAATAATCCTGGTTCTTTTAACCCTGATTGTATGCTGTATCCTACCTTTCGTAAAAAGTTAATGAGCAAGGCTGTAGACAATAGCACACCTACATTTCTCCACCAAGAAGAAGAGGACCTCCTTATGATGGAAGATGACAAACCCTTCACTCTTCTACAGTCACTCCCTGTCCATAACCTCACAATCCTATAGGGTTTTAGGGATAGATAGCGCCTAACTGCACCTCTCCAGCTGTATCGAGGAGGGAAGTGAACAGTTGCTGCCCAATTCTATATACAGCCTAAAAGAGTTGCTGAGGAGAAGGGCCAGGCCAAAGTGGGACCTTTAGTATTAGGGACAGAAAAGAGAAAATAGTCATTTTAGGGGGGATTGTGAAGGAATGTGATGTAAATAATAATAATCTGAAAAATGTCTATTTTCTTATGTGCATACATATTTTTCTCCTTACTCATTATATAAGTATACAGATTAGCTCTGTTCCTATATTTTTGTCAAAATGGCGGGTACCCCCTACATCCCACACATCAGAAGAACGCGGAACTGAAGATAAAACCAAGGACAGCCAAACCTCGTTATGAAGATTCTCCATCTTCTTTTCTATCTTAACCAATGAGATGTACCTATTAGACTAACATAGCAATGACGTATTTGTGTGTATAAAACATTAGCACCGCCTTGAATAAATCAGAAGTGTAAGAAGTAACGGAGCTGAGCGTGTCTCAGAGTGTTTACTTTTATATGCATGCATATCCACACTTTCCAATTAGAGACAGCAGCAGATAACCTTGAGCTCGATTGGAGCTCTTAATCATTTCTATAACAGTATTGTAGCAGATGTGCGTAGTATAGGGTGATATAGTGGCAGATGTGGGTAGTAAAGGGAAATATAGTGGCAGATGTCGGGAGTATAGGGAGGTATAGTGGCAGGTGTGGGTAGTATAGGGAGGTATAGTGGCAGATGTGGGTAGTATAGGGTGACAAAGTGGCAGATGTGGGTAGTATAGGGAGGTATAGCGGCAGATGTGGGTAGTATAGGGAGATATAGTGGCAAATGTGGTTAGTATAAGGTAATATAGTGGCAGATGTGGGTAGTATAGAGTGATATAGAGGCAGGTATGGGTAGTATAGGGTGATATAGTGGCACATGTTAGTAGTATATGGAGCTATAGTGGCAGAGGTAGGTAGTATAGGGAGGTATAGTGGCAGACATGAGTGGATTATGGTGGTATAGTGGCAGATGTGAGTAGTATAAGGTAATATAGTGGCAGATGTGGGTAGTATAAGGTGATATAGTGTCAGATGTGGGTAGTTTAAGGTGATATAGTGGCAGATGTGGGTAGTATAAGGTGATATAGTGGCAGATGTGAGTAGTATAGGGTGATATAGTATCAGATGTGGGTAGTAAAGGGTAATATAGTGGCAGATGTGGGTAGTATAGGGTGATATAGTGGCAGATATGGGTAGTATAGGGAGGTATAGTGGCAGATGTGGGTAGCATAGGGTGGTATAGTGGCAGATGTGGTAAGTATGGGATGATATAGTGGCAAATGTTGATACTATAGGGTAGTATAGTGCAAGATGTAAGAAGTAAAGGGTGGTATAGTGGCAGATATGGGTAGTATTGTATGATATAGTGGCAGATGTTGGTACTATAAGGTGGTATAGTGGCAGATATGGGTAGTATAGGGTGATATATTTGCAGATGTGGGTAGTATAGGGAGGTATAGTGGCAGATGTGGGTAGCATAGGGTGGTATAATGGAAGATGTGGGTAGTATAGGGAGGTATAATGGGTAGTATGGGTATGATATAGTGGCAGATGGGGGTAATATAGGGTGGTATAGTGGCTGATGTGGGTAGCACAGGGTGGTATAGTAGCAGATATGGGTAGTATAGGGTGGTTTAGTGGCAGATGTGGGTAGTATAGGGAGGTATAGTGGCAAATGGGGGTAGTATAGGAAGGTATAGTGGCAGATGTGGGTAGTATAGGGTGATATAGTGGCAGATGTGTGTAGTATTGGGTGATATAGTGGCAGATGTGGGTAGCATAGGGAGGTATAGTGGCAGATGTGGGTAGTAAAGGGAGGTATAGTGGCAAATGGGGGTAGTATAGGAAGGTATAGTGGCAGATGTGGGTAGTATAGGGTGATATAGTGGCAGATGTGGGTAGTATAAGGTGATATAGTGGCAGATGTGGGTAGTATAAGGTGATATAGTGGCAGATGTGCGTAGTATAGGGTGATATAGTGGCAGATGTGGGTAGTAAAGTGTAATATAGTGGCAGATGTGGGGAGTATAGGGAGGTATAGTGGCAGATGTGGGTAGTATAGGGTGATATAGTGGCAGATGTGGGTAGTATAGGGTGGTATAGTGGCAGATGTGGTTAGTATAAGGTGATATAGTAGCAGATGTGGTAGTATAAGGTGATATAGTGAGAGATGTGGGTAGTATAGGGTGATATAGTGGCAGATGTGGGTAGTATAAGGTGATATAGTGGCAGATGTGCGTAGTATAGGGTGATATAGTGGCAGATGTGGGTAGTAAAGAGTAATATAGTGGCAGATGTGGGGAGTATAGGGAGGTAAAGTGGCAGATGTGGGTAGTATAGGGTGATATAGTGGCAGATGTGGGTAATATAGGGTGGTATAGTGGCAGATGTGGTTAGTATAAGGTGATATAGTGGCAGATGTGGTAGTACAAGGTGATATAGTGGCAGATGTGGGTAGTATAGGGTGGGTAGTATAGGGTGGTATAGTGGCAAATGGGGGTAGTGTAGGAAGGTATAGTGGAAGATGTGGGTAGTATAGGGAGGTATAGTGGCAGATGTGGGTAGTATACGGTGGTATAGTGGCAGATGTGGGTAGTAGAGGGAGATATAGTGGCAGATGTGGGTAGTAGACGGAGGTATAGAGGCAAATGTGGGTAGTATAGGGGGGTTTAATAGCACATGTTGGTAGTATAGGAAGGTATAGTGGCAGATGTGGGTAGTATCGGGAGGTATATCAGCAGACATGGGTAGTATAGGGAGGTGTAGTGGCAGATGTGGAAAGTATAGGGTGGTATAATGGCAGATGTTTGTAGTATATGGAGGTATAGTGGCAGATGTGGGTGGTAGAGGGAGGTGTAGTGGCAGATGTGGGTAGTATAGGGTGATAAAGTGGCATATGTGGGTAGTATCAGGAAGTATAGTGGAAGATGTGGGTAGTATATGGAGGTATAGTGGCAAATGTGGGTAGTATAGGGTGATATAGTGGCAGATGTGGGTAGTATAGGGGGTATAATGGCAGATGTGGGTAGAATAGGGAGGTATAGTGGCAGATAACGGTAGTATAGGGTGATATGGTGGCAGATGTGGGAATGTATAGGGTGATATAGTGGAAGATGTGGTTAGTAGAGGGAGGTATAGTGACTTAAATGGGAAGATCATGGTGGTATAGTGGCAGATGTGGGCAGTATAGGGAGGTATAGTGGCAGATGTGGGTAGTATAGAGTGATATAGTGGCAGATGTGGGTAGTATAAGGTGATATAGTGGCAGATGTGGGTAGTATAAGGTGATATAGTGGCAGATGTGGGTAGTATAAGGTGATATAGTGGCAGATGTGGGTAGTATAAGGTGAAATAGTGGCAGATGTGCGTAGTATAGGGTGATATAGTGGCAGATGTGGGTAGTAAAGAGTAATATAGTGGCAGATGTGGGGAGTATAGGGAGGTAAAGTGGCAAATGTGGGTAGTATAGGGTGATATAGTGGCAGATGTGGGTAGTATAGGGTGGTATAGTAGCAGATGTGGTTAGTATAAGGTGATATAGTGGCAGATGTGGTAGTATAAGGTGATATAGTGGCAGATGTGCGTAGTATAGGGTGATATAGTGGCAGATGTGGGTAGTAAAGAGTAATATAGTGGCAGATGTGGGTAGTATAGGGTGGTATAGTGGCATATGTGGGTAGTATAGGGTGATATAGTGGCACATGTGGGTAGTATTGGGTGATATAGTGGCAGATGTGGGTAGCATAGGGAGGTATAGTGCCAGATGTGGCTAGTAAAGGGAGGTATAGTGGCAAATGGGGGTAGTATAGGAAGGTATATTGGCAGATGTGGGTAGTATAGGGTGATATAGTGGCCGATGTGGGTAGTATAAGGTGATATAGTGGCAGATGTGCGTAGTATAGGGTGATATAGTGGCAGATGTGGGTAGTAAAGAGTAATATTTTGGCAGATGTGGGTAGTATAGGGTGGTATAGTGGCAGATGTGGGTAGTATAGGGTGATATAGTGGCACATGTGGGTAGTATAGGGTGATATAGTGGCAGATATGGGTAGTATAGGGAGGTATAGTGGCATATGTGAGTAGCAAAGGGTGGTATAGTGGCAGATGTGGATAAAATAGGGTGATATAGTGGCAGATGTGGGTAGTATAGGTTGGTATAGTGGCAGATGTGGGTAGTATTGTGGCAGATGTGGGTAGTATAGGGTGATATAGTGGCAGATGTGGGCAGTATAGGGATTTATAGTGGCAGATGTGGGTTGCAGAGGGAGGTATAGTGGCAGATGTGGGTGGTAGAGGGAGGTGTAGTGGCAGATATATGTAGTATAGGGTGATATAGTGGCAGATGTGGGTAGTATCAGGAAGTATATTGGCAGATGTGGGTAGTATAGGGTGATATAGTGGCAGATGAGGGTAGTATAGGGTGATATAGTGGCAGATGTGGGTAGTATAGGGAGGTATAGTGGCAGATGTGGGTAGTATAGTGTGGTATAGTGGCAGATGTGGGTAGTATAGTGTGATATAGTGGCAGATGTGGGTAGTATAATGTGGTATAGTGGCAGATGTGGGTAGTATAGTGTGATATAGTGGCAGATGTGGGTAGTAGAGGAAGGTATAGAGGCAAATGTGGGTAGTATAGAGAGCTATAATGGCACATGTTATTAGTATAGGGAGGTATAGTGGCAGATGTGGGTAGTATCGGGAGGTATAGTGGCAGATGTGGGTAGTATATGGAGGTATAGTGGCAGATGTAGGTAGTATAGGGAGGTATAGTGGCAGATGTAGGTAGTATAGGGAGGTATAGTGGCAGACAAGGGTAGATGATGGTGTTATAGTGCAGATGTGGGTAGTATAAGGTGATATAGTGGCAGATGTGGGTGGTATAAGGTGATATAGTGGTAGATGTAGGTAGTATAAGGTGATATAGTGGCAGATGTGCGTAGTATAGGGTGATATTGTGGCAGATGTGGGTAGTAAAGAGTAATATAGTGGCAGATGTGGGGAGTATAGGGAGGTATAGTGGCAGATGTGGGTAGTATAGGGTAATATAGTGGCAGATGTGCAGAGTATAGGGAGGTATAGTGGCAGATGTGGGTTGTATAGGGTGATATAGTGGCAGATGTGGGTAGTTTGGGGTGGTATAGTGGCAGATGTGGGTAGTTTAAGGTGCTATAGTGGCAGATGTGGGTAGTATAGGGTGGTATAGTGGCAGATGTGGGTAGTATAGGTAGGTATAGTGGCAGATGTGGGTAGTTGAGGGAGGTATAGAGGCAGATGTGGGTAGTATAGGGGGCTATAATGGCACATGTTGGTAGTATAGGGAGGTATAATGGCAGATGTGGGTAGTATAGGGAGGTGTAGTGGCAGATGTGGGAAGTAAAGGGTTTTATAGTGGCAGATGTGGGTAGTATATGGAGGTATAGTGGCAGATGTAGGTAGTATAGGGAGGTATAGTGGCAGATGTGGGTTGTATAGGGAGGTATACTGGCAGACATGGGTAGATTATGGTGGTATAGTGGCAGATGTTGGTAGTATAAGATGATATAGTGGCAGATGTAGGTAGTATAAGGTGATATAGTGGCAGATTTGGGTACTATTAGTTGATATAGTGGCAGATGTGAATATTATAGGGTGATATAGTGGCAGATGTGGGTAGCATAGGGAGGTATAGTGGCAGATGTGGGTAGTATAGGGTGGTATAGTGGCAAATGGGGGTAGAAAAGGAAGGTATAGTGGCAGATGTGGGTAGTGTAGGGAGGTATAGTGGCAGATGTGGGTAGTATATGGTGGTATACTGGCAGATGTGGGTAGTATAGGGTGATATAGTGGCAGATGTGGGTAGTAGACGGAGGTATAGAGGCAGATGTGGGTAGTATAGGGGGCTATAATGGCACATGTTGGTAGTAAAGGGAGGTATAGTGGCAGAAGTGGGTAGTATCGGGAGACATATCAGCAGACATGGGTAGTATAGGGAGGTGTAGTGGCAGATGTGGGAAGTATAGGGTGACAATGTGACAGATGTGGGTAGTATAGGGGGTATAATGGCAGATGAGGGTAGAATAGAGAGCTATAGTGGCCGATAACGGTAGTATAATGTGATATAGTGGCAGATGTGGGTAGTAGAGGGAGGTATAGTGACTTAAATGGATAGATTATGGTGGTATATTGGCAGATGAGGGCAGTATAGGGTGATATAGTAGCAGATGTTGGTAGTAGAGGGAGCTATAGAGGCAGATGTGGGTAGTATAGGGAGGTATAGTGGCAGATGTGGGTAGTATAGGGTGATATAGTGGCAGATGTGGGTAGTATAGGGTGGTATAGTGGCAGATGTGGGTAGTATAGCGTGATATAGTGGCAGATGTGGGTAGTATAGGGTGATATAGTGGCAGATATGGGTAGTATATGGAGGTATAGTGGCAGATGTAGGTAGTATAGGGAGGTATAGTGGCAGATGTGTGTAGTAGAGGGAGGTATAGAGGCAGATGTGGGTAGTATAGGGGGCTATAATGGCACATGTTGGTAGTATAGGGAGGTATATTGGCAGATGTGGGTAGTATCGGGAGGTATATCAGCAGACATGGGTAGTATAGGGAGGTGTAGTGGCAGATGTGGGAAGTATAGGGTGGTATAGTGGCAGATGTGGGTAGTATATGGAGGTATAGTGGCAGATGTAGGTAGTATAGGGAGGTATCGTTGTAGATGTGGGTTGTATAGGGAGGTATAGTGGCAGACATGGGTAGATTATGGTGGTATAGTGGCAGATGTTGGTAGTATAAGATGATATAGTGGCAGATGTAGGTAGTATAAGGTGATATAGTGACAGATGTGGGTAGTATTAGGTGATATAGTGGCAGATGTGCATATTATAGGGTGATATAGTGGCAGATGTGGGTAGTAAAGAGTAATATAGTGGCAGATGTGGGGAGTATAGGGAGGTATAGTGGCAGATGTGGGTAGTATAGGGTGATACAGTGGCAGATGTGGGTAGTATAGGGTAGTATAGTGGCAGATGTGGGTGGTATAAGGTGATATAGTGGCAGATGTGGGTAGTATAAGGTGATATAGTGGCAGATGTTGGTAGTATAAGGTGATATAGTGGCAAATGTGCGTAGTATAGGGTGACATAGTGGAAGATGTGGGTAGTAAAGAGTAATATAGCGGCAGATATCGGGAGTATAGGGTGGTATAGTGGCAGATGTGGGTAGTATAGGGTGATATAGTGGCAGATGTGGGTAGTATAGGGTGATATAGTGGCAGATGTGGGTAGTATAGGGTGATATAGTGGCAGATGTGGGTAGTATAGGGTGGTATAGTGGCAGATGTGGGTAGTATAGGTAGGTATAGTGGCAGATGTGGGTAGTAGAGGGAGGTATAGAGGCAGATGTGGGTAGTATAGGGGGCTATAATGCACATGTTGGTAGTATAGGGAGGTATAGTAGCAGATGTGGGTAATATCGGGAGATATATCAGCAGACATGGGTAGTATAGGGAGGTTTAGTGGCAGATGTGGGAAGTATAGGGTGGTATAGTGGCAGATGTGGGTAGTATAGGGTGGTATAGTGGCAGATGTGGGTAGTATATGGAGGTATAGTGGCAGATGTAGGTAGTTTAGGGAGGTATAGTGGCAGATGTGGGTTGTATAGGGAGGTATAGTGGCAGACATGGGTAGATTATGGTGGTATAGTGGCAGATGTTGGTAACATAAGATGATATAGTGGCAGATGTATGTAGTATTAGGTGATATAGTGGCAGATGTGGGTAGCATAGGGAGGTATAGTGGCAGATGTGGGTAGTATAGGGTGGTATAGTTGCAAATGGGGGTAGTATAGGAAGGTATAGTGGCAGATGTGGGTTGTATAGGGAGGTATAGTGGCAGACATGGGTAGATTATGGTGGTATAGTGGCAGATGTTGGTAACATAAGATGATATAGTGGCAGATGTGGGTAGTATAAGGTGATATAGTGGCAGATGTGCGTAGTATAGGGTGATATAGTGGCAGATGTGGGTAGTAAAGAGTAATATTTTGGCAGATGTGGGTAGTATAGGGTGGTATAGTGGCAGATGTGGGTAGTATAGGGTGATATAGTGGCACATGTGGGTAGTATAGGGTGATATAGTGGCAGATATGGGTAGTATAGGGAGGTATAGTGGCATATGTGAGTAGCAAAGGGTGGTATAGTGGCAGATGTGGATAAAATAGGGTGATATAGTGGCAGATGTGGGTAGTATAGGTTGGTATAGTGGCAGATGTGGGTAGTATTGTGGCAGATGTGGGTAGTATAGGGTGATATAGTGGCAGATGTGGGCAGTATAGGGATTTATAGTGGCAGATGTGGGTTGCAGAGGGAGGTATAGTGGCAGATGTGGGTGGTAGAGGGAGGTGTAGTGGCAGATATATGTAGTATAGGGTGATATAGTGGCAGATGTGGGTAGTATCAGGAAGTATATTGGCAGATGTGGGTAGTATAGGGTGATATAGTGGCAGATGAGGGTAGTATAGGGTGATATAGTGGCAGATGTGGGTAGTATAGGGAGGTATAGTGGCAGATGTGGGTAGTATAGTGTGGTATAGTGGCAGATGTGGGTAGTATAGTGTGATATAGTGGCAGATGTGGGTAGTATAATGTGGTATAGTGGCAGATGTGGGTAGTATAGTGTGATATAGTGGCAGATGTGGGTAGTAGAGGAAGGTATAGAGGCAAATGTGGGTAGTATAGAGAGCTATAATGGCACATGTTATTAGTATAGGGAGGTATAGTGGCAGATGTGGGTAGTATCGGGAGGTATAGTGGCAGATGTGGGTAGTATATGGAGGTATAGTGGCAGATGTAGGTAGTATAGGGAGGTATAGTGGCAGATGTAGGTAGTATAGGGAGGTATAGTGGCAGACAAGGGTAGATGATGGTGTTATAGTGCAGATGTGGGTAGTATAAGGTGATATAGTGGCAGATGTGGGTGGTATAAGGTGATATAGTGGTAGATGTAGGTAGTATAAGGTGATATAGTGGCAGATGTGCGTAGTATAGGGTGATATTGTGGCAGATGTGGGTAGTAAAGAGTAATATAGTGGCAGATGTGGGGAGTATAGGGAGGTATAGTGGCAGATGTGGGTAGTATAGGGTAATATAGTGGCAGATGTGCAGAGTATAGGGAGGTATAGTGGCAGATGTGGGTTGTATAGGGTGATATAGTGGCAGATGTGGGTAGTTTGGGGTGGTATAGTGGCAGATGTGGGTAGTTTAAGGTGCTATAGTGGCAGATGTGGGTAGTATAGGGTGGTATAGTGGCAGATGTGGGTAGTATAGGTAGGTATAGTGGCAGATGTGGGTAGTTGAGGGAGGTATAGAGGCAGATGTGGGTAGTATAGGGGGCTATAATGGCACATGTTGGTAGTATAGGGAGGTATAATGGCAGATGTGGGTAGTATAGGGAGGTGTAGTGGCAGATGTGGGAAGTAAAGGGTTTTATAGTGGCAGATGTGGGTAGTATATGGAGGTATAGTGGCAGATGTAGGTAGTATAGGGAGGTATAGTGGCAGATGTGGGTTGTATAGGGAGGTATACTGGCAGACATGGGTAGATTATGGTGGTATAGTGGCAGATGTTGGTAGTATAAGATGATATAGTGGCAGATGTAGGTAGTATAAGGTGATATAGTGGCAGATTTGGGTACTATTAGTTGATATAGTGGCAGATGTGAATATTATAGGGTGATATAGTGGCAGATGTGGGTAGCATAGGGAGGTATAGTGGCAGATGTGGGTAGTATAGGGTGGTATAGTGGCAAATGGGGGTAGAAAAGGAAGGTATAGTGGCAGATGTGGGTAGTGTAGGGAGGTATAGTGGCAGATGTGGGTAGTATATGGTGGTATACTGGCAGATGTGGGTAGTATAGGGTGATATAGTGGCAGATGTGGGTAGTAGACGGAGGTATAGAGGCAGATGTGGGTAGTATAGGGGGCTATAATGGCACATGTTGGTAGTAAAGGGAGGTATAGTGGCAGAAGTGGGTAGTATCGGGAGACATATCAGCAGACATGGGTAGTATAGGGAGGTGTAGTGGCAGATGTGGGAAGTATAGGGTGACAATGTGACAGATGTGGGTAGTATAGGGGGTATAATGGCAGATGAGGGTAGAATAGAGAGCTATAGTGGCCGATAACGGTAGTATAATGTGATATAGTGGCAGATGTGGGTAGTAGAGGGAGGTATAGTGACTTAAATGGATAGATTATGGTGGTATATTGGCAGATGAGGGCAGTATAGGGTGATATAGTAGCAGATGTTGGTAGTAGAGGGAGCTATAGAGGCAGATGTGGGTAGTATAGGGAGGTATAGTGGCAGATGTGGGTAGTATAGGGTGATATAGTGGCAGATGTGGGTAGTATAGGGTGGTATAGTGGCAGATGTGGGTAGTATAGCGTGATATAGTGGCAGATGTGGGTAGTATAGGGTGATATAGTGGCAGATATGGGTAGTATATGGAGGTATAGTGGCAGATGTAGGTAGTATAGGGAGGTATAGTGGCAGATGTGTGTAGTAGAGGGAGGTATAGAGGCAGATGTGGGTAGTATAGGGGGCTATAATGGCACATGTTGGTAGTATAGGGAGGTATATTGGCAGATGTGGGTAGTATCGGGAGGTATATCAGCAGACATGGGTAGTATAGGGAGGTGTAGTGGCAGATGTGGGAAGTATAGGGTGGTATAGTGGCAGATGTGGGTAGTATATGGAGGTATAGTGGCAGATGTAGGTAGTATAGGGAGGTATCGTTGTAGATGTGGGTTGTATAGGGAGGTATAGTGGCAGACATGGGTAGATTATGGTGGTATAGTGGCAGATGTTGGTAGTATAAGATGATATAGTGGCAGATGTAGGTAGTATAAGGTGATATAGTGACAGATGTGGGTAGTATTAGGTGATATAGTGGCAGATGTGCATATTATAGGGTGATATAGTGGCAGATGTGGGTAGTAAAGAGTAATATAGTGGCAGATGTGGGGAGTATAGGGAGGTATAGTGGCAGATGTGGGTAGTATAGGGTGATACAGTGGCAGATGTGGGTAGTATAGGGTAGTATAGTGGCAGATGTGGGTGGTATAAGGTGATATAGTGGCAGATGTGGGTAGTATAAGGTGATATAGTGGCAGATGTTGGTAGTATAAGGTGATATAGTGGCAAATGTGCGTAGTATAGGGTGACATAGTGGAAGATGTGGGTAGTAAAGAGTAATATAGCGGCAGATATCGGGAGTATAGGGTGGTATAGTGGCAGATGTGGGTAGTATAGGGTGATATAGTGGCAGATGTGGGTAGTATAGGGTGATATAGTGGCAGATGTGGGTAGTATAGGGTGATATAGTGGCAGATGTGGGTAGTATAGGGTGGTATAGTGGCAGATGTGGGTAGTATAGGTAGGTATAGTGGCAGATGTGGGTAGTAGAGGGAGGTATAGAGGCAGATGTGGGTAGTATAGGGGGCTATAATGCACATGTTGGTAGTATAGGGAGGTATAGTAGCAGATGTGGGTAATATCGGGAGATATATCAGCAGACATGGGTAGTATAGGGAGGTTTAGTGGCAGATGTGGGAAGTATAGGGTGGTATAGTGGCAGATGTGGGTAGTATAGGGTGGTATAGTGGCAGATGTGGGTAGTATATGGAGGTATAGTGGCAGATGTAGGTAGTTTAGGGAGGTATAGTGGCAGATGTGGGTTGTATAGGGAGGTATAGTGGCAGACATGGGTAGATTATGGTGGTATAGTGGCAGATGTTGGTAACATAAGATGATATAGTGGCAGATGTGGGTAGTATTAGGTGATATAGTGGCAGATGTGGGTAGCATAGGGAGGTATAGTGGCAGATGTGGGTAGTATAGGGTGGTATAGTTGCAAATGGGGGTAGTATAGGAAGGTATAGTGGCAGATGTGGGTAGTATAGGGAGGTATAGTGGCAGATGTGGGTAGTATACGGTGGTATAGTGGCAGATGTGGGTAGTATAGGGTGATATAGTGGCAGATGTGGGTAGTAGACGGAGGTATAGAGGCAGATGTGGGTAGTATAGGGGGCTATAATGGCACATGTTGGTAGTATAGGGAGATATCGTGGCAGATGTGGGTAGTATTGGGAGGTATATCAGCAGACATGGGTAGTATAGGGAGGTGTAGTGGCAGATGTGGGAAGTATAGGGTGGTATAGTGGCAGATGTGGGTAGTATATGGAGGTATAGTGGCAGATGTGGGTGGTAGAGGGAGGTGTAGTGGCAGATGTGGGTAGTATAGGGTGATAAAGTGGCAGATGTGGGTAGTATCAGGAAGTATAGTGGCAGATGTGGGTAGTATATGGAGGTATAGTGGCAAATGTGGGTAGTATAGGGTGATATAGTGGCAGATGTGGGTAGTATAGTGGGTATAATGGCAGATGTAGGTAGAATAGGGAGGTATAGTGGCAGATAACAGTAGTATAGGGTGATATAGTGGCAGATGTGGGAATGTATAGGGTGATATAATGGAAGATGTGGGTAGTAGAGGGAGGTATAGTGACTTAAATGGATAGATTGTGGTGGTTTAGTGGCAGATGTGGGCAGTATAGGGTGATATAGTAGCAGATGTGGGTAGTAGAGGGAGCTATAGAGGCTGATGTGGGTAGTATACGGAGCTATAATGGCACATGTTGGTAGTATAGGCAGGTATAGTGGCAGATGTGGGTAGTATCGGGAGGTATGGCGGCAGACATGGGTAGTATAGGGAGGTATAGTGGCAGATGTGTGAAGTATAGGGTGGTATAGCGGCAGATGTGGGTAGTATAGGGTGATATAGTGGCAGATGTGGGTAGTATAGGGTGATATAGTAGCAGATATGGGTAGTATAGGGAGGTATAGTGGCAGATGTGGGTAGCATAGGGTAATATAGTGGCAGATGTGGGGAGTATAGGGAGGTATAGTGGCAGATGTGGGTAGTATAGGGTGATATAGTGGCAGATGTGGGTAGTATAGGGTGGTATAGTGGCAGATGTGGTTAGTATAAGGTGATATAGTGGCAGATGTGGGTAGTATAAAGTGATATAGTGGCAGATGTGCGTAGTATAGGGTGATATTGTGGCAGATGTGGGTAGTATAGGGTGATATAGTGGCAGATGTGGGTAGTATAAGGTGATATAGTGGCAGATATGGGTAGCATAGGGAGGTATAGTGGCAGATGTGGGTAGTATAGGGAGGTATAGTAGCAAATGTGGGTAGTATCGGGAGGTATAGTGGCAGATGTGGTTATTATAGGGAGGTATAGTGGTAGATGTGGGTAGTATTGAGTGATATAGTGGCAGATGTGGGTAGCATAGGGAGGTATAGTGGCAGATGTGGGTAGTATAGGGTGATATAGTGGCAGATGTGGGTAGTATAGGGGGTATAATGGCAGATGTGGGTAGAATAGGGAGGTATAGTGGCAGATAACGGTAGTATAGGGTGATATAGTGGCAGATGTGGGAATGTATAGGGTGATATAGTGGAAGATGTGGTTAGTAGAGGGAGGTATAGTGACTTAAATGGGAAGATCATGGTGGTATAGTGGCAGATGTGGGCAGTATAGGGAGGTATAGTGGCAGATGTGGGTAGTATAGAGTGATATAGTGGCAGATGTGGGTAGTATAAGGTGATATAGTGGCAGATGTGGGTAGTATAAGGTGATATAGTGGCAGATGTGGGTAGTATAAGGTGATATAGTGGCAGATGTGCGTAGTATAGAGTGATATAGTGGCAGATGTGGGTAGTAAAAAGTAATATAGTGGCAGATGTGGGGAGTATAGGGAGGTATAGTGGCAAATGTGGGTAGTATAGGGTGATATAGTGGCAGATGTGGGTAGTATAGGGTGGTATAGTGGCAGATGTGGTTAGTATAAGGTGATATAGTGGCAGATGTGGTAGTATAAGGTGATATTGTGTCAGATGTGGGTAGTATATGGTGGTATAGTGGCATATGTGGGTAGTATAGGGTGATATAGTGGCACATGTGGGTAGTATAGGGTGATATAGTGGCAGATATGGGTAGTATAGGGAGGTATAGTGGCATATGTGAGTAGCAAAGGGTGGTATAGTGGCAGATGTGGATAAAATAGGTTGATATAGTGGCAGATGTGGGTAGTATAGGTTGGTATAGTGGCAGATGTGGGTAGTATTGTGGCAGATGTGGGTAGTATAGGGTGATATAGTGGCAGATGTGGGCAGTATAGGGATTTATAGTGGCAGATGTGGGTTGCAGAGGGAGGTATAGTGGCAGATGTGGGTGGTAGAGGGAGGTGTAGTGGCAGATGTAGGTAGTATAGGGTGATATAGTGGCAGATGTGGGTAGTATCAGGAAGTATAGTGGCAGATGTGGGTAGTATAGGGTGATATAGTGGCAGATGTGGGTAGTATAGGGAGGTATAGTGGCAGATGTGGGTAGTATAATGTGGTATAGTGGCAGATATGTATAGTATAGTGTGATATAGTGGCAGATGTAGGTAGTATAATGTGGTATAGTGGCAGATGTGGGTAGTATAGTGTGATATAGTGGCAGATATGGGTAGTAGAGGAAGGTATAGAGGCAGATGTGGGTAGTATAGAGAGCTATAATGGCACATGTTGGCAGTATAAGGGAGGTATAGTGGGAGATGTGGGTAGTATCGGGAGGTATATCGGCAGACGTGGGTAGTATAGGGAGGTATAGTGGGAGATGTGGGAAGTATAGGATGGTATAGTGGCAGATGTGGGTAGTATATGGAGGTATAGTGGCAGATGTAGGTAGTATAGGGAGGTATAGTGGCAGATGTAGGTAGCATAGGGAGGTATAGTGGCAGACAAGGGTAGATTATGGTGTTATAGTGCATATGTGGGTAGTATAATGTGATATAGTGGCAGATGTGGGTAGTTTAAGGTGATATAGTGGTAGATGTAGGTAGTATAAGGTGATATAGTGGCAGATGTGCGTAGTATAGGGTGATATTTTGGCAGATGTGGGTAGTAAAGAGTAATATAGTGGCAGATGTGGGGAGTATAGGGAGGTATAGTGGCAGATGTGGGTAATATAGGGTAATATAGTGGCAGATGTGGGTAGTATAGGGTGGTATAGTGGCAGATGTGGGGAGTATAGGGAGGTATAATGGGTAGTATGGGGTGATATAGTGGCAGATGGGGGTAATATAGGGTGGTATAGTGGCTGATGTGGGTAGCACAGGTTGGTATAGTGGCAGATATGGGTAGTATAGGGTGGTATAGTGGCAGATGTGGGTAGTATAGGGAGGTATAGTGGCAGATGTGGGTAGTATAGGAAGGTATAGTGGCAGATGTGGGTAGTATAGGGTGAAATAGTGGCAGATGTGGGTAGTATTGGGTGATATAGTGGCAGATGTGGGTAGCATAGGGAGGTATAGTGGCAGATGTGGCTAGTAAAGGGAGGTATAGTGGCAAATGGGGGTAGTATAGGAAGGTATATTGGCAGATGTGGGTAGTATAGGGTGATATAGTGGCCGATGTGGGTAGTATAAGGTGATATAGTGGCACATGTGGGTAGTATAGGGTGATATAGTGGCAGATGTGGGTAGTAAAGAGTAATATAGTGGCAGATGTGGGTAGTATAGGGTGGTATAGTGGCAGATGTGGGTAGTATAGGGTGATATAGTGGCACATGTGGGTAGTATAGGGTGATATAGTGGCAGATATGGGTAGTATAGGGAGGTATAGTGGCATATGTGAGTAGCAAAGGGTAGTATAGTGGCAGATGTGGATAAAATAGGGTGATATAGTGGCAGATGTGGGTAGTATAGGTTGGTATAGTGGCAGATGTGGGTAGTATTGTGGCAGATGTGGGTAGTATAGGGTGATATAGAGGCAGATGTGGGCAGTATAGGGATTTATAGTGGCAGATGTGGGTTGCAGAGGGAGGTATAGTGGCAGATGTGGGTGGTAGAGGGAGGTGTAGTGGCAGATGTAGGTAGTATATGGTGATATAGTGGCAGATGTGGGTAGTATCAGGAAGTATATTGGCAGATGTGGGTAGTATAGGGTGATATAGTGGCAGATGTGGGTAGTATAGGGTGATATAGTGGCAGATGTGGGTAGTATAGGGAGGTATAGTGGCAGATGTGGGTAGTATAGTGTGGTATAGTGGCAGATGTGGGTAGTATAGTGTTTTTATAGTGGCAGATGTGGGTAGTATAATGTGGTATAGTGGCAGATGTGGGTAGTATAGTGTGATATAGTGGCAGATGTGGGTAGTAGAGGAAGGTATAGAGGCAAATGTGGGTAGTATAGAGAGCTATAATGGCACATGTTATTAGTATAGGGAGGTATAGTGGCAGATGTGGGTAGTATCGGGAGGTATATCAGCAGACATGGGTAGTATAGGGAGGTGTAGTGGCAGATGTGGGAAGTATAGGGTGGTATAGTGGCAGATGTGGGTAGTATATGGAGGTATAGTGGCAGATGTAGGTAGTCTAGGGAGTTATAGTGGCAGATGTGGGTTGTATAGGGAGGTATAGTGGCAGACATGGGTAGATTATGGTGGTATAGTGGCAGATGTTGGTAGTATAAGGTGATATAGTGGCAGATGTAGGTAGTATAAGGTGATATAGTGGCAGATGTGGGTAGTATTAGGTGATATAGTGGCAGATGTGCATATTATAGGGTGATATAGTGGCAGATGTGGGTAGTAACGAGTAATATAGTGGCAGATGTGGGGAGTATAGGGAGGTATAGTGGCAGATGTGGGTAGCATAGGGTGATATAGTGGCAGATGTGGGTAGTATAGGGTAGTATAGTGGCAGAAGTGGGTGGTATAAGGTGATATAGTGGCAGATGTGGGTAGTATTAGGTGATATAGTGGCAGATGTTGGTAGTATAAGGTGATATAGTGGCAAATGTGCGTAGTATAGGGTTATATATAATGGCAGATGTGGGTAGCAAAGGGTAATATAGCGGCAGATTTCGGGAGTATAGGGTAGTACAGTGGCAGATGTGGGTAGTATAGGGTGATATAGTGGCAAATGTGGGTAGTATAGGGTGGTATAGTGGCAGATGTGGGTAGTATAGGGTGATATAGTGGCAGATGTGGGTAGTATAGGGTGATATAGTGGCAGATATGGGTAGTATATGGAGGTGTAGTGGCAGATGTAGGTAGTATAGGGAGGTATAGTGGCAGATGTGTGTAGTAGAGGGAGGTATAGAGGCAGATGTGGGTAGTATAGGGGGCTATAATGGCACATGTTGGTAGTATAGGGAGGTATAGTGGCAGATGTGGGTAGTATCGGGAGGTATATCAGCAGACATGGGTAGTATAGGGAGGTGTAGTGGCAGATGTGGGAAGTATAGGGTGGTATAGTGGCAGATGTGGGTAGTATATGGAGGTATAGTGGCAGATGTAGGTTGTATAGGGAGGTATCGTTGTAGATGTGGGTTGTATAGGGAGGTATAGTGGCAGACATGGTTAGATTATGGTGGTATAGTGGCAGATGTTGGTAGTATAAGGTGATATAGTGGCAGATGTAGGTAGTATAAGGTGATATAGTGACAGATGTGGGTAGTATTAGGTGATATAGTGGCAGATGTGCATATTATAGGGTGATATAGTGGCAGATGTGGGTAGTAAAGAGTAATATAGTGGCAGATGTGGGGAGTATAGGGAGGTATAGTGGCAGATGTGGGTAGTATAGGGTGATATAGTGGCAGATGTGGGTAGTATAGGGTAGTATAGTGGCAGATGTGGGTGGTATAAGGTGATATAGTGGCAGATGTGGGTAGTATAAGGTGATATAGTGGCAGATGTTGGTAGTATAAGGTGATATAGTGGCAAATGTGCATATTATAGGGTGACATAGTGGAAGATGTGGGTAGTAAAGGGTAATATAGCGGCAGATATCGGGAGTATAGGGTGGTATAGTGGCAGATGTGGGTAGTATAGGGTGATATAGTGGCAGATGTGGATAGTATAGGGTGATATAGTGACAGATGTGGGTAGTATAGGATGATATAGTGGCAGATGTGGGTAGTATAGGGTGGTATAGTGGCAGATGTGGGTAGTATAGGTAGATATAGTGGCAGATGTGGGTAGTAGAGGGAGGTATAGAGGCAGATGTGGGTAGTATAGGGGGCTATAATGCACATGTTGGTAGTATAGGGAGGTATAGTAGCAGATGTGGGTAATATCGGGAGATATATCAGCAGACATGGGTAGTATAGGGAGGTTTAGTGGCAAATGTGGGAAGTATAGGGTGGTATAGTGGCAGATGTGGGTAGTATAGGGTGGTATAGTGGCAGATGTGGGTAGTATATGGAGGTATAGTGGCAGATGTAGGTAGTTTAGGGAGGTATAGTGGCAGATGTGGGTTGTATATGGAGGTATAGTGGCAGACATGGGTAGATTATGGTGGTATAGTGGCAGATGTTGGTAACATAAGATGATATAGTGGCAGATGTGGGTAGTATTAGGTGATATAGTGGCAGATGTGGGTAGCATAGGAAGGTATAGTGGCAGATGTGGGTAGTATAGGGTGGTATAGTTGCAAATGGGGGGTAGTATAGGAAGGTATAGTGGCAGATGTGGGTAGTATAGGGAGGTATAGTGGCAGATGTGGGTAGTATACGGTGGTATAGTGGCAGATGTGGGTAGTATAGGGTGATATAGTGGCAGATGTGGGTAGTAGACGGAGGTATAGAGGCAGATGTGGGTAGTATAGGGGGCTATAATGGCACATGTTGGTAGTATAGGGAGATATCGTGGCAGATGTGGGTAGTATTGGGAGGTATATCAGCAGACATGGGTAGTATAGGGAGGTGTAGTGGCAGATGTGGGAAGTATAGGGTGGTATAGTGGTAGATGTGGGTAGTATATGGAGGTATAGTGGCAGATGTAGGTAGTATAGGGAGGTATAGTGGCAGATGTGGGTTGTATAGGGAGGTATACTGGCAGACATGGGTAGATTATGGTGGTATAGTGGCAGATGTTGGTAGTATAAGATGATATAGTGGCAGATGTAGGTAGTATAAGGTGATATAGTGGCAGATTTGGGTACTATTAGTTGATATAGTGGCAGATGTGAATATTATAGGGTGATATAGTGGCAGATGTGGGTAGCATAGGGAGGTATAGTGGCAGATGTGGGTAGTATAGGGTGGTATAGTGGCAAATGGGGGTAGAAAAGGAAGGTATAGTGGCAGATGTGGGTAGTGTAGGGAGGTATAGTGGCAGATGTGGGTAGTATATGGTGGTATACTGGCAGATGTGGGTAGTATAGGGTGATATAGTGGCAGATGTGGGTAGTAGACGGAGGTATAGAGGCAGATGTGGGTAGTATAGGGGGCTATAATGGCACATGTTGGTAGTAAAGGGAGGTATAGTGGCAGAAGTGGGTAGTATCGGGAGACATATCAGCAGACATGGGTAGTATAGGGAGGTGTAGTGGCAGATGTGGGAAGTATAGGGTGATAATGTGACAGATGTGGGTAGTATAGGGGGTATAATGGCAGATGAGGGTAGAATAGAGAGCTATAGTGGCCGATAACGGTAGTATAATGTGATATAGTGGCAGATGTGGGTAGTAGAGGGAGGTATAGTGACTTAAATGGATAGATTATGGTGGTATAGTGGCAGATGTGGGCAGTATAGGGTGATATAGTAGCAGATGTGGGTAGTAGAGGGAGCTATAGAGGCAGATGTGGGTAGTATAGGGAGGTATAGTGGCAGATGTGGGTAGTATAGGGTGATATAGTGGCAGATGTGGGTAGTATAGGGTGGTATAGTGGCAGATGTGGGTAGTATAGGGTGATATAGTTACAGATGTGGGTAGTATAGGGTGATATAGTGGCAGATATGGGTAGTATATGGAGGTATAGTGGCAGATGTAGGTAGTATAGGGAGGTATAGTGGCAGATGTGTGTAGTAGAGGGAGGTATAGAGGCAGATGTGGGTAGTATAGGGGGCTATAATGGCACATGTTGGTAGTATAGGGAGGTATAGTGGCAGATGTGGGTAGTATCGGGAGGTATATCAGCAGACATGGGTAGTATAGGGAGGTGTAGTTGCAGATGTGGGAAGTATAGGGTGGTATAGTGGCAGATGTGGGTAGTATATGGAGGTATAGTGGCAGATGTAGGTAGTATAGGGAGGTATCGTTGTAGATGTGGGTTGTATAGGGAGGTATAGTGGCAGACATGGGTAGATTATGGTGGTATAGTGGCAGATGTTGGTAGTATAAGGTGATATAGTGGCAGATGTAGGTAGTATAAGGTGATATAGTGACAGATGTGGGTAGTATTAGGTGATATAGTGGCAGATGTGCAGATTATAGGGTGATATAGTGGCAGATGTGGGTAGTAAAGAGTAATAAAGTGGCAGATGTGGGGAGTATAGGGAGGTATAGTGGCAGATGTGGGTAGTATAGGGTGATATAGTGGCAGATGTGGGTAGTATAGGGTAGTATAGTGGCAGATGTGTGTGATAAAAGGTGATATAGTGGCAGATGTGGGTAGTATAAGGTGATATAGTGGCAGATGTTGGTAGTATAAGGTGATATAGTGGCAAATGTGCGTAGTATAGGGTGACATAGTGGAAGATGTGGGTAGTAAAGGGTAATATAGCGGCAGATATCGGGAGTATAGGGTGGTATAGTGGCAGATGTGGGTAGTATAGGGTGATATAGTGGCAGATGTGGGTAGTATAGGGTGATATAGTGGCAGATGTGGGTAGTATAGGGTGGTATAGTGGCAGATGTGGGTAGTATAGGGAGATATAGTGGCAGATGTGGGTAGTAGAGGGAGGTATAGAGGCAGATGTGGGTAGTATAGGGGGCTATAATGCACATGTTGGTAGTATAGGGAGGTATAGTAGCAGATGTGGGTAATATCGGGAGATATATCAGCAGACATGGGTAGTATAGGGAGGTTTAGTGGCAGATGTGGGAAGTATAGGGTGGTATAGTGGCAATGTGGGTAGTATAGGGTGGTATAGTGGCAGATGTGGGTAGTATATGGAGGTATAGTGGCAGATGTAGGTAGTTTAGGGAGGTATAGTGGCAGATGTGGGTTGTATAGGGAGGTATAGTGGCAGACATGGGTAGATGATGGTGGTATAGTGGCAGATGTTGGTAACATAAGATGATATAGTGGCAGATGTGGGTAGTATTAGGTGATATAGTGGCAGATGTGGGTAGCATAGGGAGGTATAGTGGCAGATGTGGGTAGTATAGGGTGGTATAGTTGCAAATGGGGGTAGTATAGGAAGGTATAGTGGCAGATGTGGGTAGTATAGGGAGGTAGAGTGGCAGATGTGGGTAGTATACGGTGGTATAGTGGCAGATGTGGGTAGTATAGGGTGATATAGTGGCAGATGTGGGTAGTAGACGGAGGTATAGAGGCAGATGTGGGTAGTATAGGGGGCTATAATGGCACATGTTGGTAGTATAGGGAGATATCGTGGCAGATGTGGGTAGTATTGGGAGGTATATCAGCAGACATGGGTAGTATAGGGAGGTGTAGTGGCAGATGTGGGAAGTATAGGGTGGTATAGTGGCAGATGTGGGTAGTATAAGGTGATATAGTGGCAGATGTGGGTAGCATAGGGAGGTATAGTGGCAGATGTGGCTAGTAAAGGGAGGTATAGTGGCAAATGGGGGTAGTATAGGAAGGTATATTGGCAGATGTGGGTAGTATAGGGTGATATAGTGGCCGATGTGGGTAGTATAAGGTGATATAGTGGCACATGTGGGTAGTATAGGGTGATATAGTGGCAGATGTGGGTAGTAAAGAGTAATATAGTGGCAGATGTGGGTAGTATAGGGTGGTATAGTGGCAGATGTGGGTAGTATAGGGTGATATAGTGGCACATGTGGGTAGTATAGGGTGATATAGTGGCAGATATGGGTAGTATAGGGAGGTATAGTGGCATATGTGAGTAGCAAAGGGTGGTATAGTGGCAGATGTGGATAAAATAGGGTGATATAGTGGCAGATGTGGGTAGTATAGTTGGTATAGTGGCAGATGTGGGTAGTATTGTGGCAGATGTGGGTAGTATAGGGTGATATAAAGGCAGATGTGGGCAGTATAGGGATTTATAGTGGCAGATGTGGGTTGCAGAGGGAGGTATAGTGGCAGATGTGGGTGGTAGAGGGAGGTGTAGTGGCAGATGTAGGTAGTATAGGGTCATATAGTGGCAGATGTGGGTAGTATCAGGAAGTATATTGGCAGATGTGGGTAGTATAGGGTGATATAGTGGCAGATGTGGGTAGTATAGGGTGATATACTGGCAGATGTGGGTAGTATAGGGAGGTATAGTGGCAGATGTGGGTAGTATAGTGTGGTATAGTGGCAGATGTGGGTAGTATAGTGTGATATAGTGGCAGATGTGGGTAGTATAGAGAGCTATAATGGAACATGTTATTAGTATAGGGAGGTATAGTGGCAGATGTGGGTAGTATCGGGAGGTATATCAGCAGACATGGGTAGTATAGGGAGGTGTAGTGGCAGATGTGGGAAGTATAGGGTGGTATAGTGGCAGATGTGGGTAGTATATGGAGGTATAGTGGCAGATGTAGGTAGTCTAGGGAGGTATAGTGGCAGATGTGGGTTGTATAGGGAGGTATAGTGGCAGACATGGGTAGATTATGGTGGTATAGTGGCAGATGTTGGTAGTATAAGGTGATATAGTGGCAGATGTAGGTAGTATAAGGTGATATAGTGGCAGATGTGGGTAGTATTAGGTGATATAGTGGCAGATGTGCATATTATAGGGTGATATAGTGGCAGATGTGGGTAGTAACGAGTAATATAGTGGCAGATGTGGGGAGTATAGGGAGGTATAGTGGCAGATGTGGGTAGTATAGGGTGATATAGTGGCAGATGTGGGTAGTATAGGGTAGTATAGTGGCAGAAGTGGGTGGTATAAGGTGATATAGTGGCAGATGTGGGTAGTATTAGGTGATATAGTGGCAGATGTTGGTAGTATAAGGTGATATAGTGGCAAATGTGCGTAGTATAGGGTTATATATAATGGCAGATGTGGGTAGCAAAGGGTAATATAGCGGCAGATGTCGGGAGTATAGGGAGGTATAGTGGCAGATGTGGGTAGTATAGGGTGATATAGTGGCAGATGTGGGTAGTATAGGGTGGTATAGTGGCAGATGTGGGTAGTATAGGGTGATATAGTGGCAGATGTGGGTAGTATAGGGTGATATAGTGGCATATATGGGTAGTATATGGAGGTATAGTGGCAGATGTAGGTAGTATAGGGAGGTATAGTGGCAGATATGTGTAGTAGAGGGAGGTATAGAGGCAGATGTGGGTAGTATAGGGGGCTATAATGGCACATGTTGGTAGTATAGGGAGGTATAGTGGCAGATGTGGGTAGTATCGGGAGGTATATCAGCAGACATGGGTAGTATAGGGAGGTGTAGTGGCAGATGTGGGAAGTATAGGGTGGTATAGTGGCAGATGTGGGTAGTATATGGAGGTATAGTGGCAGATGTAGGTAGTATAGGGAGGTATCGTTGTAGATGTGGGTTGTATAGGGAGGTATAGTGGCAGACATGGGTAGATTATGGTGGTATAGTGGCAGATGTTGGTAGTATAAGGTGATATAGTGGCAGATGTAGGTAGTATAAGGTGATATAGTGACAGATGTGGGTAGTATTAGGTGATATAGTGGCAGATGTGCATATTATAGGGTGATATAGTGGCAGATGTGGGTAGTAAAGAGTAATATAGTGGCAGATGTGGGGAGTATAGGGAGGTATAGTGGCAGATGTGGGTAGTATAGGGTGATATAGTGGCAGATGTGGGTAGTATAGGGTAGTATAGTGGCAGATGTGGGTGGTATAAGGTGATATAGTGGCAGATGTGGGTAGTATAAGGTGATATAGTGGCAGATGTTGGTAGTATAAGGTGATATAGTGGCAAATGTGCGTAGTATAGGGTGACATAGTGGAAGATGTGACTAGTAAAGGGTAATATAGCGGCAGATATCGGGAGTATAGGGTGGTATAGTGGCAGATGTGGGTAGTATAGGGTGATATAGTGGCAGATGTGGGTAGTATAGGGTGATATAGTGGAAGATGTGGGTAGTATAGGGTGATATAGTGGCAGATGTGGGTAGTATAGGGTGGTATAGTGGCAGATGTGGGTAGTATAGGTAGGTATAGTGGCAGATGTGGGTAGTAGAGGGAGGTATAGAGGCAGATGTGGGTAGTATAGGGGGCTATAATGCACATGTTGGTAGTATAGGGAGGTATAGTAGCAGATGTGGGTAGTATCGGGAGATATATCAGCAGACATAGGTAGTATAGGGAGGTTTAGTGGCAGATGTGGGAAGTATAGGGTGGTATAGTGGCAGATGTGGGTAGTATAGGGTGGTATAGTGGCAGATGTGGGTAGTATATGGAGGTATAGTGGCAGATGTAGGTAGTTTAGGGAGGTATAGTGGCAGATGTGGGTTGTATAGGGAGGTATAGTGGCAGACATGGGTAGATTATGGTGGTATAGTGGCAGATGTTGGTAACATAAGATGATATAGTGGCAGATGTGGGTAGTATTAGGTGATATAGTGGCAGATGTGGGTAGTATAGGGAGGTATAGTGGCAGATGTGGGTAGTATAGGGTGATATAGTTGCAAATGGGGGTAGTATAGGAAGGTATAGTGGCAGATGTGGGTAGTATAGGGAGGTATAGTGGCAGATGTGGGTAGTATACGGTGGTATAGTGGCAGATGTGGGAAGTATTTGGTGATATAGTGGCAGATGTGGGTAGTAGACGGAGGTATAGAGGCAGATGTGGGTAGTATAGGGGGCTATAATGGCACATGTTGGTAGTATAGGGAGATATCGTGGCAGATGTGGGTAGTATTGGGAGGTATATCAGCAGACATGGGTAGTATAGGGAGGTGTAGTGGCAGATGTGGGAAGTATAGGGTGGTATAGTGGCAGATGTGGGTAGTATATGGAGGTACAGTGGCAGATGTGGGTGGTAGAGGGAGGTGTAGTGGCAGATGTGGGTAGTATAGGGTGATAAAGTGGCAGATGTGGGTAGTATCAGGAAGTATAGTGGCAGATGTGGGTAGTATATGGAGGTATAGTGGCAAATGTGGGTAGTATAGGGTGATATAGTGGCAGATGTGGGTAGTATAGGGGGTATAATGGCAGATGTAGGTAGAATAGGGAGGTATAGTGGCAGATAACGATAGTATAGGGTGATATAGTGGCAGATGTGGGAATGTATAGGGTGATATAGTGAAAGATGTGGGTAGTAGAGGGAGGTATAGTGACTTAAATGGATAGATTGTGGTGGTATAGTGGCAGATGTGGGCAGTATAGGGTGATATAGTAGCAGATGTGGGTAGTAGAGGGAGCTATAGAGGCAGATGTGGGTAGTATATGGAGCTATAATGGCACATGTTGGTAGTATAGGGAGGTATAGTGGCAGATGTGGGTAGTATTGGGAGGTATGGCGGCAGACGTGGGTAGTATAGGGAGGTATAGTGGCAGATGTGTGAAGTATAGGGTGGTATAGCGGCAGATGTGGGTAGTATAGGGTGATATAGTAGCAGATATGGGTAGTATAGGGAGGTATAGTGGCAGATGTGGGTAGCATAGGGTAATATAGTGGCAGATGTGGGGAGTATAGGGAGGTATAGTGGCAGATGTGGGTAGTATAGGGTGATATAGTGGCAGATGTGGGTAGTATAGGGTGGTATAGTGGCAGATGTGGTTAGTATAAGGTGATATAGTGGCAGATGTGGGTAGTATAAAGTGATATAGTGGCAGATGTGCGTAGTATAGGGTGATATTGTGGCAGATGTGGGTAGTATAGGGTGATATAGTGGCAGATGTGGGTAGTATAAGGTGATATAGTGGCAGATATGGGTAGCATAGGGAGGTATAGTGGCAGATGTGGGTAGTATAGGGTGGTATAGTGGCAAATGGGGGTAGTATAGGAAGGTATAGTGGCCGATGTGGGTAGTATAGGGAGGTATAGTGCAGATGTGGGTAGTATAGGGTGGTATAGTGGCAAAAGTGGGTAGTATAGGTAGGTATAGTGGCAGATGTGGGTAGTATAGGTAGGTATAGTGGCAGATGTGGGTAGTAGAGGGAGGTATAGAGGCAGATGTGGGTAGTATAGGGGGCTATAATGGCACATGTTGGTAGTATAGGGAGGTATAGTGGCAGATGTGGGTAGTATCGGGAGGTATATCAGCAGACATGGGTAGTATAGGGAGGTGTAGTGGCAGATGTGGGAAGTATATGGAGGTATAGTGGCAGATGTAGGTAGTATAGGGAGGTATAGTGGCAGATGTGGGTTGTATAGCGAGGTATAGTGGCAGACATGGGTAGATTATGGTGGTATAGTGGCAGATGTTGGTAGTATAAGGTGATATAGTGGCAGATGTAGGTAGTATAAGGTGATATAGTGACAGATGTGGGTATTATTAGGTGATATATTGGCAGATGTTGGTAGTGTAAGGGGATATAGTGGCAAATGTGGGTAGTATAAGGTGATATAGTGGCAGATGTGGGTAGTATAGGGTAGTATAGTGGCAGATGTGGGTGGTATAAGGTGATATAGTGGCAGATGTGGGTAGTATAAGGTGATATAGTGGCAGATGTTGGTAGTGTAAGGGGATATAGTGGCAAATGTGCGTAGTATAGGGTGATATAGTGGCAGATGTGGGTAGTAAAGGGTAATATAGCGGCCAATGTCGGGAGTATAGGGAGGTATAATGGCAGATGTGGGTAGTATAGGGTGATATAGCGGCAGATGTGGGTAGTATAGGGTGGTATAGTGGCAGATGTGGGTAGTATAGGGTGATATAGTGGCAGATGTGGGTAGTATAGGGTGATATAGTGGCAGATATGGTTAGTATAGGGAGGTATAGTGACAGATGTGGGTAGCATAGGGTGGCATAGTGGCAGATGTGGGAAGTATGGGATGATAAAGTGGCAGATGTTGATACTATAGGGTGGTATAGTGACAGATGTGGGTAGTATAAGGTGGTATAGTGGCAGATGTGGATAGTATGGTATGATAAAGTGGCAGATGTTCGTACTATAGGGTGGTATAGTGGCAGATATGGGTAGTATAGGGTGATATAGTGGCAGATGTGGGTAGTAAAGAGTAATATAGTGGTAGATGTGGGGAGTATAGGGAGGTATTGTGACAGATGTGGGTAGTATAGGGTGATATAGTGGCAGATGTGGGTAGTATAAGGTGATATAGTGGCAGATGTGGGTAGTATAAGGTGATATAGTGGCAGATGTGCGTAGTATAGGGTGATATAGTATTAGATGTGGGTAGTATAAGGTGATATAGTGGCAGATGTGCGTAGTATAGGGTGATATAGTGGCAGATCTTGGTAGTATAGGGTGATATAGTCACAGATATGGGTAGTATAGGGAAGCATAGTGACAGATGTGGGTAGCATAGGGTATTATAGTGGCATATGTTTGTAGTATAGGGTGGTATAGTGGCAGATGTGGGAAGCATGGGATGATATAGTGTCAGATGTTTATACTGTAAGGTGGTATAGTGTCAGATGTAGGTAGTATAGGGTGGTATAGTGGCAGATGTGGGTAGTATGGTATGATATAGTGGCAGATGTTGGTACTATATTGTGGTAAAGTGGCAGATATGGGTAGTATGGGGTGATATATTGGCAGATGTGGGTAGTATAGGAAGGTGTAGTGGCAGATGTGGGTAGTATCGGGTTATATAGTGGCAGATGTGGGTATTATAGGGAGGTATAGTAGCAGATGTGGGTAGTATCTGGAGCTATAGTGGCAGATGTGGGTAGTATAGGGAGGTATAGTGGCAGATGTGGGTAGTATAGGGTGATATAGTGGCAGATGTGGGTAGCATAGGGAGATATAGTGACAGATGTGGGTAGTATAGTGCGGTATAGATGTGGGTAGTATAGGGAGATTTAGTGGCAGATGTGGGTAGTACAGGGTGGTATAGTGGCAGATGTGGGTAGTATAAGGTTGTGCATGCTTATGAGGATAATTTCCCTGCACGGTATTTATGATTGAGTAATTTTTAAACAATGAAACAATGATATTTTTAAGATACAGGATCAATCAAATATGACATAGTCTAAAAATATGAAATGTATTCACCAGACATGTAATCATACAAAATAGTTGTATATATATATCTTTTTCACAATTTTTCACAATTTCAACCGTTACTATACTGCAGGTAAGTAAGTGGTTAACAACGTGAAATACAATCAGATGTTTGTTATGTCAATAAAATGGAAACTATGCAAATGAAAAATATTGAAAATTTAATTTTTTAGAGATAATTTTAGAGATAATATAACACAAATGTATATAAGGTAAAAATGAACACGACATAGTTACCCATTCCAAAATAGCTACTGGTCTGAATTGCTGGTTACCAGAGTTTTTAGGCTCTTTACCAAGATCGGTGGAGCGGTGTGTCAGACTGACACACCGCTCCACTGATTCCCGCGATGCGCGCCCCCGCGGGCGCGCGGCGGCATGTTATCCTGCTGGACTTCATATGACGCCCAGTCAGGATAACGGAACCACTTCCCGGACGTCAATCCGCTATAGGCCGGGCAGGAAGTGGTTAATGAACTTTTATGTGTATTGTCTGACCGGCAAATCATTAACCACTTCAAAAAATGCCTTTTTATTTGTTTCTGTCATAAAATTTTGCAAATTAGAAATTTTTCTCTATAAATTTTGGCCAAAATTTATACTGCTACATATCTTTGGTAAAAAAAACCCAAATTAGTGTAAAGTATATGGTCTTTGTGAAAGTTATAGAGTCTACAAACTATGGTGCCAATCATTTCCTGGGACACTAACAAGTCAGGAAAGTACAAATACCCCCTAAATGACCCCTTTTTAGAAAGTAGACATATCAAGGTATTAAGTAAGTAGCATGGTGAATTTTTTTAAGTTGTAATTTTTTTCCCATAATTCTTTGCAAAATGAAGATTTTTTTTTTTACCAAATTGTCATATAACAGGTTATTTCTCTCTCAGAGCATATGCATACAACAAATTACACCCCAAAATACATTCTGCTACTCTTCCTGAGTATGGTGATACCACATGTGTGAGACTTTTACACAGTCTGGCCACATACAAAGGCCCAACATTGAAGTAGCATCTTCATGCGTTCTACGAGCATAAATGACACATCTCATTTTTCAACCACCATTTACACTTTTGAAGGCCCTGGAGCACCAGGACAATGGAATTGCCCCTAAAATGACCCCATTTTGGAAAGCAAACACCCCAACGTATAATCTATGAGGCATAATGAGTCTTTTGAACGGTTCATTTATTTCCAGAAGTTTTTGGAAAATGTGGAAAAAAATGAAAACGCATTTTTTTTTACACAAAGTTGTCCATTTATCAGATATTTCCAACACATAGCATGTACATAGCAAAGATGACACCCCAAAATACATTCTGCTACTCCTCCTGAGTATAGCGATACCACATGTGTGTGAAACTTTTACACAGCGTGGCCACATACAAAGTCCCAACATTGAAGTAGCACCATCAGGCGATCTACGAGCATAAATTACACCTCTCATTTCTCAACCACCTATTGCATTTTTGAAGGCCCTGGAGCATCAGGACAATGGAATTACCCCCAAAATGACCCCATTTTGGAAAGCAAACACCCCAACGTATAATCTATGAGGCATAATGAGTCTTTTAAACGGTTCATTTGTTTCCAGAAGTTTTTGGAAAATGTGTAAAAAAAATGAAAACGCATTTTTTTTACACAAAATTGTTCCTTTATCAGATATTTCCAACACATAGCATGTACATAGCAAAGATGACACACCAAAATACATTCTGCTACTCATCCTGAGTATGGCGATACCACATGTGTGAGACTTTTACACAACCTGGCCACATACAGAGGCCCAACATCCAAGTAGCACCATCAGGCTTTCTAGGAGCATAAATGACATATATAATTTCCTGGCAACCTATCATTTTTGAAAACCCTTCATATTTCTAACACATAGCATGCACATACCAAGAATTACAATCCAAAATAAATTCTATTGCGGAAAGTGTAAAAAAAAAGCATTACCTGTGCTTTTAGTAGTATCCACAGAGGAGAGCATTGGTCCAGGCAGCAGGCAGGGATGTGCTTAGCGACAGCAATAGTAATTATCCAGGCAGCAGGCAGGAATATTGTCTATAATCAGCACAAGGATATTGTCAGCACAGCACAGTCCATAGAAATTGTCCAGGCAGAGACAGCCAGCACAGCCATAATATTGGTCCTGGTACACTGTTACCTGCAGACAATCATTATTGTTCCGCTCTCCAGCCCTTCATAAACATGCTGCCTCTTGCTACAGCTAATTATTTGCATAGTCCAGGTAGCGGTGTGGTCCATTCATGCGACAGGCAGAGGCATGGTGGCAGTAAGTCAGCAGCAGGCTGAGGGCCGCAATCAGGTAAGACCTGTGCACAAGGGTACAGGCTTCGACCCACCCAAATCTCTATGAAGCCTCCGGACTCCAGACCCTAATCCGGAAATTCAGAAACCCGTAGAAAACAAAAAAAATAGTTTTCTCCATCCAGAAAAAACTGTTCTGGAGCCCCTCACATATGTGAGACCCCTGTGTACTACAGTAGCAGGGCAACAGATCAGTCCAAGCGGTAGGCAAAAGCATAGTCCATAAAACAGGCCAGGGTCAGTTCATGTGCAAGCAGTCCAAGCGGTGGGCAGAAGCATAGTTAATAAAACAGGCCAGGGTCAGTTCACGTGGAAGCAGTCCAAACAGTAGGCAGAGGCATAGTCACAAAACAGGCCAGGGTCAGTTCAAGTGGAAGCAGTCCAAACGGTAGGCAGAGGCATAGTCAAAAAACAGGCCAGGGTCAGTTTACGTGGAAGGCAGTGGCATGGTTATTTGGGGAAGAATATAAAATGGTCAGCAAAGATGATGAAAATGAGGAAATGGTTAAAAATATGGGCTAATATTTTAGGGATGTATGATAAAGTTGGAAGCATTCACCAATGCAAAGGCCAGGTTGGGAGGGACACTGGGGACAAAGGTAGCTGGTATCTTTTCTAAATCCTCTTTTGGTGCACACGCAACATTTTTTTTGCCGTCTTCAGCCTGCTTCAGATGGTGGAATGCTGAAGGGGAAGTGGCGCTCATGAAGTCGGCAAACAGCCTCAGAGCGAAGGTCTTCTGGGGGGAGTCTTTGGTGATAGATGAGGGACGTGACAACTTCTTCTATGAATTTTAGGAAGGGGGCGGGGCTTTCAATGGATTTGGTGTAGACTACGAATGGATTGTAAATGGCCAAATGGATGAGATAAATTGCTACCTTCTTATACCAGAATCGGGACCTCCTTATTGACAAATAGGGCTGAATCACTTGATCATTAAAATCCACCCCCCCATGTAGAGATTATAATCTTGGACACATGTTGGCTTTTCAATGGGACCTCGTCTTCTTTGTACCTCAATTGTAGTGCCATCATGGATGGTGGACATCATGTGCACGTCCCTCTTATCCTTCCACCTCAAGGCCAGCACTTCGTTACATTTCAATGATTCTCTTTCCCCCCTTCGCAGGTTTTTGTTTGCTAGAGATTGTGGGAAGCCCTTCCTATTTTTTCTGGAGGTTCCACAGGCCAGGGTTTTTGCAATGTATAAGTGTTTGAAAAGGGGCAGGCTTGTGTAAAAGTTGTCAACGTATATGTGATATCCTTTGTTCAGAAGTGGGTATGCCAGGTCCCATACAATCTTTCCTGTTGTGCCCATGTAGGCCATGCATTCAGGGGGCTGGAGCTGGGAATCTCTTTCTTCATATATGCGGAATGCATACAGATATCCCGTGACTCTCTCACATAGCTTGTATAATTTTACTCCGTATCTGGCCCTTTTGCTAGGAATATATTGCTTTATTCCTAGCCGGCCTGAAAAGGGTACCAAGGACTCATCGACACATATATTCTGATCGGGGACATAGAGTTCTGCAAATTATTGAGAAAAGAAATTTATCAGTGGGCGAATCTTGTATAACTTGTCGTAATTTGGATGATTGTGGGGAGGTCACTGGGTGTTGTCGCTGAAGTGAAGAAAGCGCATTATCATCTTGTATCGGGACCTGGACATTACGGCAGAATAAATGGGCATGTTGTGGATAGGGTTGGTGGACCAATAGGCATGTCCTTCATTTTTTTTTGTAATCCCCATGTTTAGGGTGAGGCCCATAAACACTTTGAACTCCTCCAAATTCAGTTCTCTCCACTCAAAAGGACGGGCATATGAAGATTGCGGGTTGTTGGCAATATATTGCTGGGCATATAAATTTGTCTGGTCCACAATAAATTGCAGCATAGTGTCGGGCAAAAACATATGAAATAAATCAATCTCTGAGAAATTTTGGGTGTTGGTCTGCACACCTGGCAGTGCTGTGAAAGGGGGAATAATTGGTGATGCAGAGTTGGAAGGCAGCCATGTTGGGTTGGCAAGACCATATGGCATGTATGTAGAGGCCCTGGCTCTTGGGAGGTGTGACACTCCAGTAGTTGGATTGGAATTTCCTGTGCTGGTACTCAGGCATGATGTGGCAGGACTGGCACTGGGTCTGGGCATTTGTTCCTGGGGCCTATCGCCGGCGGCAGCGCTGGTACTGGGCATTTGTTCCCAGGGCCTAACGCTGGCGGCAGCGCTGGTACTGGGCCTGGGAATTTGTCCCTGGGGCCTATTGCTGGTGGCAGCACTGGTACTGGGCCTAGGAATATAATCCTGGTTTCCAGAGTGCCGTGCCCTTTTGGGAGGGACCCATTCTTCCTCCGAATCATTTGCCGATTCACTATTCGGTTCAAATGCTGAATTGGATTCAGAATCAGAATTGGAATCTGATGAGAACTCCCCGTTGTTCTCATCGGTCATGGAGAGGATCTGGAACGCCTCCTCACTGTTGTATACTCTTTTGGACATGACGCGGTGTGACAGGTGGCAGGTAATGGTCACTGATGGGCTGTGCGATGGGTGGAAGCTGATGTTCATCACTGACAGCACTGACACCGTCATCACTGACAGGTGATGACGGTGTGACAAGCGATGGTCACTGATGGGTGACAGGCCATGGACAGTGATGGGTGACGGGTGATAGCTGGCGGTCACTAAAGGGTGACAGGTGATGGGTGATGGCTGACGGTCACTGATGGGTGACAGGTGATGGTTGACGGGTGATGGCTGGTGGTCACTGATGGGTGACGGGTGATGGCTGGCGGTCACTGATGGGTGACGGGTGATGGCTGGCAGTCACTGATGGGTGACGGGTGATGGGTGATGGCTGGCGGTCACTGATGGGTGACGTGTGATGACTGGCGGTCACTGATGGGTGACGGGGGATGGCTGGCGGTCACTGATGGGTGACAGGTGATGGCTGATGGGTGACGGGTGACAGGTGCACCACTGACGGTCACTGATTTGTGACAGGTGACAGGTGCACCGCTGACAGTCACTGATGGCAGTCCCTTATGTGACAGGTGCACTTTATTGGGTGACTGTGGTGACTGTTGGGTGACAGATGGCGATGGGACAGGTGTGGTGTTGGTGCAGACACTACAGAACACAGATCGGTAACTCACTGCTTCTGGCTCTTCTCTCCTCACAATAGAAACGGTGGGATGCGCGCACATTCCTTTGAAATGTAATTTTGCTGTCAGACTGTTCTAAACACGGGAAACATGTGCCCCTTTACAGGCATACTATAGACACCCCCCAGGTACGAAATTTAAAGGAATATTACACTATTATTGTTTCACTTTAAGCATTATTAAAATCACAGCTCCCAAAAAAAGGCCGTTTTTAAAACTTTTTTTGCATTGATCCATGTCCCCTGGGGCAGGACGTGGGTCCCCAAATACTTTTTATGACAATACCATGCATATAAGCCTTTAAAATTAGCACTTTTGATTAATCATGTTCATGTCCAAAAGACTTTAACGGTGTTTGCGTGTTCAAACAATTTTTTTGCCTGTTCGCATGTTCTGGTGCGAACTGAACAGGGGGGTGTTCGGTTCATCCCTAGTGCTGATGAATATATACATATATATATATATTATTCAGGGACTCTGGTAACCGGTACAATATACAATACACTCAGTGTAATTTTGATTAATCAATATCACATAAATGATTATCTACATGGATAAATGTATAATTCTTGTATATCCTGTGAATACTTTTTTATCTAGGAAAAACACATGCTATATGTATATTTTTATACAGATATAGTCACGCTTTATATGTCTTTCATAACACTGAATGCTATCTTAAAACAATTCTTACTTGACAGAATTATCATTGGGTCAGTAGACACTAAAATCATAATTGTATTTATGTCCTGGAATATAATATATAATTTAAATGATTTATAATCAGATGTTTTTTAAAATATCACTGAGTAGACAGAATTCTGATGTCTCTCAGAAAGGTTTGAAATGAACTTTGGGCAGGCTCAATTTGTTTTTAGATAGCCCAGCTGTATACACACTCCTGGGGTCCTCACAATAAGTTTTGTTAAAGACTTTGTTTGATAATGGCTTGTCTCACCTGGAAAACAATGGCGTTTGCTGGGTTTCCCAAGCTTTATTGTTGCTTCAAAGCTTCTCAATTGAATCTTGCATGGGTTAGGAAAGGGGAATGGGGAAAATTTGGGACTTTAAATGAGGCCATGGCCTGGTAAGACTCTGCGCCTCCATCCCTGTCGCTATAAGCAAAAAAAGAAAAGAAGAAGGGTTTGTCGGGACTTTAAATGAAGCACGGGGTTAAAGGAAAGTACAAAGGTGGCTGGTAAAAGTTATTTGATATTATTCCATAAAAAACATGGTTACAAACATTTAAACCATATACATACTTGATTTGATTGTAACCGTATTAGTGCAATTGTGACAGAAAAAACTGAGTACTTTCGGGGGAAGGCCCCTTCTTTAAGGTCCAAGCAGTACCGATTCACACATTTTTAAGCAGAATGTTAAAGAAAAAAAAAAGAGAAAAACAAACACATACAAATGTGTTCTTTTGCAAAGCAGAACCTACATAACACATCAGACAGCCTAATGATCCGATTGTGAAGGAGGTTCTGTTCACTCCTACCATGGCATGTCAAAAACTGTCATGGTATTCTACTATATTATACTATTGCTCTAATAAGCGCCCTTTCAGCATAATGGTATAATGCATCTTTAAATAACCCATGTCTCCCCTCTTCCCCAGTAAAGAGACATAGTCACCTCTCTGATGTCTTTAGCTCCATCACTCAAATCAACTGCCCTCCTTACTCCCTGGGAGCCACCTTTATTTATATAAACAAATGGAAATCACAAACAGGAAGCCCTGGCCCAACAGCTAATCGCTTCCTCCACAGGATGTGACAACACAGGATGGGACAACACAGAACATGACCAAACAAGGATATGACCAAACGAGGATATGAGTGCAGATGTATGTCATGGCACCTCAAATATGTTGATCAGTTAACATCTGTGCATCGCACAGGGGCCTTTTTGCCGGCAGACATATCCTCACTCCGCAAACACCTCTCCAACCTCAGGAAGTTTTCCATTACCTAACGGATCTCAACCAGCATCAGTCTGCCCCAGTCAGCTCTTCAGAGCAGGTTGCAGGAGAACTAACACTGGGAGACACTATGACAATTCATATTAAAATACATCTTCATAAAATTTCCACAACAAGCCTTATTTTGATTTGCTTGCTAAAAATAAAAGCCTTTTTGTTTAAAGTTTAATGGCTTTGCACTCAGTCCTGTGGAGCTACAAGCCCCCAAACTTTACACTTGGCTTCAAAATGGAATGATTGAGGAGATATATGAGTTTCAACCACAAATATAGTTATAGGTTCAGGCCTTCCTTTGTTTTCACTGGTCTTTTGAATAGAGTATACATTTTTGCTCTCTTTTACCAGTGAACGCCTCCCTTTGTAGTCTTTCGCTAAACTCATTTTTATGTAGGTAGTGCCTCAAAGAATATGGATTTAAACTCAGGGTGATTGTAATCTGGCTCCTTTTCTGCGAAGTGGTAAGCACTTTTGAGCACAGCCAGAAATTCAATGGGGCTTTGATGACTGGTACAATCTTGTTGGTTGTGTATAGCTGCGCTAGGCGCAGTAACATTTTTGTATGGGCCAAATTCTAGATGACAGCAGTGTTTAATTTCTTGCCATGAAGTACCGTACATACCTTTTAAAGATTCGCAAATCTATGGTGTTTGGTTTCAAATATCCACGGCAAGAAATTAATCCTAGACTGGGCATCACCTAGGACCAAAACTGATAGGGTATTTTCATAGGTCTCAATGTGGTCAATAATATACTGTACATGGATCCCCTCTTCTTAAAGACCGGGACAGCACTATTTAAAAATTGTATTATTTTTGAAGCGTCCTATTTAGGGGTGACTGTCTTTTTCTCTGAACCTAAAAAAACTGAATAGACCTACCTTTATGTGGTGGTTCAATTTTTACCCCCACTGTGCTCTACAGATGGCTTGGGGTAGGACATAGATTCTTTTTCTGATTCCTCTCTGTTGTCTAACTTAAACTTCATATTGAGAGTCAGATATTGGATTATTGTTAGACTCTTCACTTTCAGGGATAGGCATCTGAGCATTACCCTGGGGCATGAACTTCAATGCTTTTTCAATTGCTTAATTAGGAATTCCTGTCCAGATCTAAATTGATTTATTTCTCCTTCTAATTTTCCACTGCCTATTACTCAGCAAGTTTCGTCAGGGAACCCTTTTCCTTGCCTATAACTCTCCAGATCCTCTATTAATTGTTTACACTTTTTTATTTAATCAGTGATTTGTATCCTGGTTTATTTTGCTGTTCTTTTGCAACAATTCTAGTTTATCTTGCATTGTCAAACTTAAGAAAATGATCTGCCTAATCAGTGGCCTCCTTTATTTTTCCAATGAGCTCACATTGCCTTTCTTTTAAAAAGGGACTGGGACCCTAAGATATCCTTCCCCTGTTGGGTATTTCAAAGTTTAAACTCATTGCAAAGATACAGCAGGACAGGCTATAGTTCCAAAAGTAAGTAATCATGCCTTTTTATGTCCTTCTTTGTCTTAGAGAAGCTGTCTGTAAGTTCATAGATTTCACCTTCCACGTTCCACATGTCTTTTACTAAATGACTGGCACAGCTTTTAAGGTCTTTAATGTATGCTTCTACATCAGCTTCAATAGCCAATATTTTTCTGACATGAGCCACCATTTAAATTTTAGAAACAATTTTCAACATGTCCTGCACTTGTACCAATCTTGATTGAGTATTAATACCACCACTAGGGGCTGACTCTTGACAATCACTAGCAGCAGAAGATCCACTTTGACCAGACATTTCTTTTGGATATATATATATATATATATATATATATATATATTAATCTATCTATCTATCTATCTATCTATCTATCTATCTATCTATCTATCTATCTATCTATCTATCTATCTATCTATCTATCTATCTATATATATATATATTTTTTTTTTTTTTTAATTAATAAATAATAAATTTTATGTAAAACAATTATTTATGTCACCACAATAACTATAATTGATCCTTTTCAAAATACTAACATTATCTCAGCAGTGCCTCCAATTTTATGTTGTGAGTGTGGTATGTAAATTTAATGATAATAAGTATGGGGAATTTTAAATAAATAAATAAAGTGTTTTGATGAACGGTACGTAATAGGGTAATGTTTGAATCTATGTATAATGAATCGCAGTGCCTCCAGCCAGCCAAAGACATTAACGCAACAATAAAACTATTTTCCTTAATATTTGACATATAACCTTGGGTAGCCCCAGTCGACTATGTTAAAAAGGTTGTGGTTAACCGCTCCTTAAATTCAAAAACACAATATCTCTTGCCGCTCGGAAGACAATTTTCTGACTTTCTCCAGCCGGAAGGAAGTCAAAATATATCTTCCGGAGCCAACAGATTTGATCAATTTGAAAGAAGTCTTAATTTTACAGGGCTGCCAGATTGGATTTGGCAATAAATAATTTCCCTGGGACCACAATAGACAAATAAGTTGCAATACAGGTTGATCTTGATTTCACCCACTGACGGTTTCAGCACATGACAAGACAAATGATGTGAGACAATTATTAAATACTAAACTACCCTTCACACAGCACTTGATAAGATTAAAATATAAATAGTAAAATATGATTCCTATCATTTTGGGAACAAAAATGTGATCAACATTTATATGGTCAGTATCTCACCACTGTTTAAAGGAAAGGTTGTATATTCAATTTGTCCTAAGAGCAACGTCCAACGAGATGGGGAGTGGTCACTTATTACCAAGCTTGTGTTCATCCAGAGAGTGTATGTCAGAGTGTGGATTTGTGGTCGTCAGTATCTTGAATCATGTGTGTGTCTCTTTTTTTATGGTGAAAATTGTTGGATGGTTACCTCCCTCTCCTCATGTTTACCAACTCATGATTGCTTGGCTCCAAATATGGGAGGTAACTGCTCTAATTCTCACCTGGCCATCTGTGATCATGGTAAAGGTGTAATCAGAATATGATGTCTAGTGTTATTATAAAATGTATTTTCCCTCCTTAATGGTTTTTAGTTAAATTAAAATTTGGTAATGCGATTTTGGTGAAACTATAAATACTTTAAGAGTTACTGAGAGTGTTTAAGATATTGAATTCATGAAGTGCTAGGGTTTTTGGTGGTAAAGTTTGAATACAGTCTTAAAGTGACTGATAGCATAGATTACCGGACAGCCGTCCACCCTTGGTAATCCATAGCGACCCTGTCAGAATTCTGGAGACCCCAATGACACACACAACAGGCAGCTTTTATGTGCAAAGTGAGTTTGAACTCTTTATTAAGAATGATATCTTTATATGTGAGTTACAACACAGAGGGGAGGGTCAAATTCACTCCTATGTTTCTATGGGTTAACAAGGCTTCTACAGAGATATTTTTTCATCATTAATTTTAGGCAGCTGAAAGGAATTTACAAAGATAGTTTATCTGCAAGAACATAAACTATCGCAAATTGGCCCAAACACAATTGTCATAAAGTGAAAGTCATACAGTGAAAGTTCTAATTAAAAAGTTGACTCAACCAAAAAGGTCTAAAACGCTAACGAGAAAGAAGTGTAAGATAAGGCATGTACATTCTTTAAAAACAAGCTTTTGAAATGGAGGGTAGATTACAAAATGGATGCCTTGAATGATCAGCAAAGATTTTGCCAGATAGCAATGCATGCTCATCAGCTGGATATCCCCAATCTGAAAAGAAAGACACATTCGGGCTGTCCTGTGACCAGAAGTTGCAGTCCAAGCCCAACATCGCCTGTGAGGATCGTTCAGCTGAGCTACAAATCAGGTGTGAATGTGATGCAAGAATGGCTGCCAGAGAGCTGACCACCGCTCAGAGACAAACTGCAGCTTAAACTTTGGAGCCCGAGTGTGCTTTTCTTTTCAGATTGGGGATATCCAGCTGATGAGCATTCATTGCTATCCGGCAAAATCTTTGCTGACCACTCAAGGCAACCAATGGACCAGAGATATTGGAGGATCCAAGTGTCCCCGCAGAGGGCTTAATCTGCCTGCTCGTATGACTCCACTCTCTAGGGGGTCCACCTGCTCCGGTAAGGGTTATCACATACAGAGCTTTACACCAAAGTTGTCTCTCATTTTCGGCACTAAAAAGCAAGGCTGATCATCCGGACCCTGATACCTACTGTGGATCATAATACCCACATTTTTACATTTATCTATCACAATTAAGCAAAGACACTGCCTATTGCACTTCTTTCTTACATGGACACTAATTCACTCATTTATTGATGTATACATTATCGATTTCAATTGCTGCTATATTATTGATTTCACTATTTATTTATGTGCTTATCACTTGATTGAGCTCAGGGTGCACTCCCGATCTGGGTTTGTTCCCGATCTTTGCATGTCATTTATTTATGTTACCTCTTGCACAGAGAAATACATAATTTAGCACAACTTTTCTTATACACAAGTCTTTATAATAGTACCAATAGGTATTAGATTGTTTATTGCTGCTGCTTTTCGTTTAGTGAGTTGTTTTGTCCGAGAGCGGGATTTTTATTTATTTATTTCTTCCCAGAAGTCTGTGGTGAAATAAGCAAGGTCAACTTTTTCAGAGTCTTGACCACCTGCTTCACTCAGTCTTCAAGGATTTTCACTGCTTACTTCACCTCCTTTGTCTTTAATCTTCCTCTTAGGTGTTTGGTTCACCTTCTTCACACGACTGGCATGAATCCAGGTCTGTTGTCCTTCTACCAGAATAGCTGTGCAGGTAACTGCGATCACTGTGGTTGGGTGTTCAAAGGGATACGCCTGCTTCTTGGTGCGGTTCAATTGCTGGACCACCACGGTGTCACCCACCTGGAAAGGGTATATAGGTTCCTGTGAAGAAAAAGGAGAGGTGTGAGCAACATTTCTTTCAATTTTATCCAAATTTTTCTTACATATTCTTCCTGAATGAGATTAAGGTCCCCTCTTTCTAACATAAGTGGCTGTCTGACTCATGGGGTGGGGAATGGCCTACCCATTAGGACTTCAAAAGGAGAGTATCCTGTTTTCTTAGAGGGTGTCATTCTTACCTCAGCTAGAACTGCTGGGAGGACCTCCTTCCAATTGGTATACGTGCCTCCAATGGCCTTCCTGATCTTATCCTTAATGGTTCTGTTCATCCTTCCCACTATACCTGAACTTTGAGGGTGATAAAGTATGTGAAACTTCCAGTAAATTTTGAGCGTTTTTTACTAGATCTTGGCAGACTTTGGCCACAAATGCAGGGCCATTGTCTGAGTTGATCAGAATGATTTCTGTGTAAGAATTTGTTGTGACAAACATTTCTATCCATCTTCAGAACATGTCCACTATTACAAGTAGGTATTCTTGTCTCTTACCTAACTTAGGCATGTGTGTATAATCAATTTGTAAATGAGTGAATGGTGTGGATGGATAGATTAGGTGTTCATGTTTTGCCTTGTGAGGGTTCCTGGGATTATTCTGGATGCATGTGATGCATCTGGAAACATATGCCTTAACTAAGGAGGGAAGACCAGGGATGTAAAAATCATTGTCTAATAATTCACATGTGACCTGCCAGCCTCTTTTTCCTACACCATGGTATTGTACAATTAATAAAGGAGCACTTGCTACAGGAATACATGATCTCCCCTCATGGCAGACAAGCTCAGATTCTGAGCTTTTCTCCACACTTACTGCATTCCATTGTTGGATGTCTTTGTCTGTAGCATATGATTGGAGATCATGCAATGTTTGATCTAGGAGTGGGATTTCAGATGAGAGCAATGGCATTTGGATGTCTGCTGACTGTGTGGATGCTGCCTCTCTTGCTGCGTTGTCAGCTAAAGCATTTCCCTTGGCATCTTGCTGACCTGTATGTGCCTTACAGTGCAATATAGCAATGGATTTTGGTAGTTGTATGGCTTGTGACAAGAGTGGAATATGTGATTGGATCTACCATCTGCTGCTGTGTAGCCCCTTCTTTTCTATATAACTCTAAAATCATGCGCAACACTGAATGTGTACTTGGAGTCAGTGTAAATGTTTACATCCTGTCCTTCAAAAAGCTGACAAGCTCTAGTAAGGTCTATAAGTTCTGCAGCTTGTGCTGATTGGAATGGGACAGGGTTTGCTTCCATTATTCTATCAGGCAATTGGACAACAGCATACCCTGCATGGTATGTGTTATCATTTGGTCTTGAATAGGGATAAGCTTCGTGTTTGAGTTGAACCCATGTTCGACTCGAACATCATCTGTTCGATCGTTCACCGAATTGCGAACGATATGGACCGTTCGCCCCAAATTCGTGTGGCGCGTCACCACCCATGATTCACTGCGGCATTGCAGCGCATTGCTGGCTGATAATTGGCCAAGCATGCACTATGACCCGCATGCTTGGCCAATCACATCGCTGTCAGTAGAGAGAGCTGTAATTGGCCAAAGCCAGGGTGGCTTTGCCCAATTATGGCTCAGGGGGATTAGAACACGCCACACACTATATAAGGCCGCCTGCACGGCGGCCCTGTGTAGTGTGTTCCGGCGTGCTTAGAGAGAGAGAGAGACAGTGTCATTTAAATTGAGTTAGCAAGATTAGGCAAGACAGTCAGTGAGTTAGCTGCACTTACAGTGTATTGTGTATATATATATATATGCATCCCAGGTGTTATATATATATATATATATTTATATATATACACTGTATTCAGTTTAACTAGATCCGTTCCTGTTATCTTCCTTCTGACAGGCAGCCTTGTCTTGTTACAGTATTTACAGCTACCTGAAGAAAATTGCTGGTGTTCTTTTGATCCTATTAGTACCACAGTCAGGCAGCTAGACTATTTACAGTTAGTGTAGTGCATCCCCCTCACAGTGTTCAGTTAAAGATACAAGTTAGTTTAGTGTGACCTTTGCACAGTGTTCAGCTAAAACTACAAGTTAGTGTAGTGCGTTCTCCTCACAGTGTTCAGCTAAAGCTACAAGTTAGTTTAGTGTGACCTCTGCACAGTGTTCAGCTAAAACTACAAGTTAGGGTAGTGCATTCTCCTCACAGTGTTCAGCTAAAGCTACAAGTTAGTGTAGTGGTCCTCCTCACAGTGTTCAGCTAAAACTACAAGTTAGTGTAGTGCGACCTCTGCACAGTATTCAGCTAAAGCTACAAGTTAGTGTAGTGCATCCTCAGAACAGTGTTCAGCTAAAGCTACAAGTTAGTGTAGTGCGTCCTCATCACAGTGTTCAGCTAAAACTGCAAATTAGTGTAGTGCGAGCTCTGCACAGTGTTCATCTAAAGCTACCTGTAGAAGGTTGGTGGTGTTTTCCTGATCCTATCACTACCGCAGGCAGCTAAATAAGCTACAAGTTAGTTTTTTGTGAGCTCTACACAGTGTTCACCTAAAGCTATCTGTAGAAGGTTGGTGGTGTTTTCCTGATCCTATCACTACCGCAGGCAGCTAAATAAGCTACAAGTTAGGGTAGTGCGTCCTCCTCACAGTGTTCAGCTAAAGCTACAAGTTATGGTAGTGCGTCCTCCTCACAGTGTTCAGCTAAAACTACAAGTTAGTGTAGTGCGACCTCTGCACAGTGTTCAGCTAAAGCTACAAGTTAGTGTAGTGCGTCCTCTGAACAATGTTCAGCTAAAACTACAAGTTAGTGTAGTGCACAGTGTTCAGCTAAAGCTACAAGTTAGGGTAGTGCGTCCTCCTCACAGTGTTCAGCTAAAGCTACAAGTTAGTTTAGTGCGTCCTCCTCACAGTGTTCAGCTAAAACTACAAGTTAGTGTAGTGCGAGCTCTGCACAGTGTTCAGCTAAAGCTACCTGTAGAAGGTTGGTGGTGTACAGGCCATTAGTATGTCCGGAAGGCCAACAAGGAGAGGCAGACAGTCACAAGCCAATAAAAGAGGGCAAGCAGGCTCTGTGTCTAGAGGCAACAGTGCTGGTCATGGAGACGGTGCATCCTCATCAGCACGTGGCCGTGGGACACGCTTGGCCTTTTTTTTCGGCAGATGGTCGTGTTGAGCCGCAACATGCGGAAGACTTGGTCAAGTGGATGACCAAGCCGTCCTCATCCTCCTCTTCCTCTCTCACCCATGCTCAGGGCCTCTTCCCTCAGCTCAATGGCATCAGTGACTCCTTCCCTAGCCCCACCATGTCCTCCTGAGGAGTCCCTCGAACTGTTTGACCACAGTGTTGGGTACATGCTCCAGGATGATGCCCAGTGTTTAGAAGGCTCTGATGATGATACTGAGCTAGATGAAGGCAGTAACGTGAGCACGGACAGAGGGGGTGCCCAAGAAGGACAGCAATCTGGCAGTCATGCTCCCCCTGCTGCAGCATACTGCCAGGTTTGCACCAGTGATGAGGAGGGAGGGGATGATGAGGTCACTGACTCAATGTGGGTGCCTGATAGGAGAGAGGAAGAGGAGGAGGCACATCACCAACGAGACAGGATGCCCTCCAGGAGCCAGCCTAAGGGCAGCACACTGACTGCATCACACCCCAAAGCTCAGCATGTGCAGGGCGCTCCTGTCTCTGCACGTTATTCCAAAAGTTCTTTGGCGTGGGCCTTTTTTGAGACTAGTGCATCAGATCGCACCGCTGCTATTTGCTACATATGTCTCAATCGTATCTCGCGTGGCCAAAACATCTCCCGCTTGGGCACCACATGCTTGACCAGACATATGTTGACCTGCCATGCAGTTTGTTGGCAAGCGTATCTAAAAGACCCACACCAAAGAACAAAGAGGACCTCTCCTTGCTCCTCATCAGCTGAGATCTCCAACCCCACTATACCTTCAGTCCTCTCTGAGACCTGCACTGAGAGGAATGAAGGTGTAGAATTAGGTGTGTCACAGCCAAGTACTTGTGGGCAATCTGCTTTCGGTACATCAATGTCAGATTGTACCAGGCAAATTTCCCTGCCCCAGCTGCTGCACCGTCGAAAGAAGTTCGCTCCCAGCCATCCACATGCCCAGCGCTTGAATGCTAGCTTGGCAAAATTGCTAGCACTTTAACTGCTGCCTTTTCATTTGGTAGACTCTACCCCCTTCCGTGAGTTTGTGGAATGTGCGGTTCCTCAGTGGCAGGTACCCAAACGCCACTTTTTCTCGCGGAAGGCGATTCCGGCTCTCTACCTGCATGTGGAAGGCAATGTCCATGCCTCGCTGGACAGGGCAGTCAGGTGCATATTACCGCTGACTCATGGTCCAGCAGGCATGGACAGGGACATTACCTAAGTTTCACCGCGCATTGGGTGACTCTGATGGCAGCTGGGAAGGATGCAGGACAAGGTGCAGTAGTGTTGGAGGTTGTTCCGCCACCACGCCTCCAAAATGCCACTACTAATGATTGTGACACACCTCTCTCCTCCACCCCCTCCTCTTCTTCTTCCTCCATGGCCTCTTCCTGTGCTTTGTCCTCAGAACCAGCGGTGCTCCGTAGCCGTTCAAGGGGTTACGCAAGTATGCAGGCCAAAAGATGCCATGCGGTGCTTGAGCTGGTGTGCTTGGGGGACAGGAGCCACACTGGGGCAGAGGTTCTGTCAGCTCTGCAGGGGCAAGTTCAGAGGTGGTTGATGCCACGCCAACTTAAGGCAGGAATGGTGGTTTGCGACAATGACACCAACCTCCTCTCTGACCTCCGACAGGGACAAATGACCCATGTGCCCTGTTTGGCTCACGTCCTTAACTTGGTGGTGCAGCGGTTCTTGGGCAGGTACCCGCTAAACACGTTAAAAATGTACCAGTTCAAAATTACAAACAGATTCTACTTAACAACAAACCTACAGTCCCTGTCTTGTTTGCACCGCCTGTATACTGCTGTTCAGAGTACAGAGCCTGTATACTGCTGTTTCCTTTTTTAATTTGGGTGCGGGGTTCCCCTTAATATCCATACAAGACCCAAAGGGCCTGGTAATGGACTGGGGGGTACCCATGCCGTTTGTCTCACTAATTTTCATCCATATTGCCAGGACCCGACATTACATTAAAGCCGCAAGCAGTTTTAAATGACTTTTTTTCCTTTAAAAATGACATTTTGTGCAGGGACTGTTCTAAGCACGGGAAACATGCGCCACTTTACAGGCATACTATAGACACCCCCAGGTACGATATTTAAAGGAGTATTTCACTTTTTTTTTTTTTTTACTTTAAGCATCAATAAAATCACTGCTCCTGAAAAAACGGCTGTTTTTAAAAGTTTTTTTTGCATTGATACATGTCCCCTGGGGCAGGACCCAGGTCCCCAAACCCTTTTTAGGACAATACCATGCAAATTAGCCTTTAAAATGAGCACTTTTGATTTCGAACGTTCGATTCCCATAGACGTCAATGGGGTTCTAACATTCGTGCAAATTTTCGGTCCATTCTAAGGTTCTGGTGCGAACCGAACCGGGTGGTGTTCGGCTCATCCCTAGTCTTGAACAAGATCCATCCACAAACATTCTGTGCTCCAGGGAGAGCAGTTAAAGACATGTCTGGTATGGGGGATGTGTCTTGGTGGATGAGGTCCATGCATTTATGTTGAGGCAACACCTCATCTTCCTCACCTTTCAAGCCTAACAAGGCATTCAGGACTGGAGCTGGGACAGAAGTGGGAGAGGCATATTTTATCCCAAGTTTTGGGTTAGAAAGTAAAATTACTTCATAACCACTCAGCTTTGGGATGACATGTGCTGGGTATGGATATTCTTTAGTAGAATGGTTACATTGTGAGTGATGTGTAGTGTGGTGACATGTCCTAGAGTGAGTGAATGATGTAGCCATTTCCACCACCATTGCACAGGATGCCAGAGCGCCGAGACACGCCAGCATGCCCCGCACTGGCATAGGCATAATCCTTGAAAAAATACAATAGGATGGAGTTTTGCCCACATGCTTCTGCGCTAGGACCCCCGCCATTGTTTTACATTGTCCCTGCCAGGCAATCCAAGTCTCGGAGCTGTGACCAATGCATTTTTAAGATACACAAAAGCATTGTACATTTCATCATTCCATTTCACACAATCTGGCATGTCAGTACCTGTGGCTTGCCCCAGGAGATTATCGTAGTAGGAACAATCAGGTATCCATTGGCGGCAGTATCTAATCATACCAAGAAAGGATAGCATTTCCTTCTTAGTGAGTGGGAGGGGCAGACCCATTGAGAGCCGCAGCTCTCCTGTGACTGATTTTCCTTTCTCTTTTGGAGATCACAAAACCAAGGTATTCAACAGTCTCCTGACACCATTGCAGCTTTTTCTTAGAAACCTTGTGACCATTATCTGTTAACCAATGTAACAGATATAAACCATTCTCCTTGCATGCAACCTGGCTTGGACTACACAACAAATCATAGTAGGACGGAACCATGACGGGGTGTCCAGGACCGCAGGGTTGCCTGGAGGACCACTGAGTAGACTACAAGGTTATCTACATAACCCTGTGGCATTCTACACCAGGTCATCTGCCAGTTTTTATTTAAAAACAAAAAGCAAGGATTGGCTGTGTCTCCTTATCCACAAGGATGCTAAAAAAATGCATTCATTAAATCAATCACAGAAAAATACTCTGCATTGGATGGTATTGAGGTAAGGAGTAAATGGCACATCAGGCACTATAGGCACAATGGGCACCACCAGGTTATTTACAGCTCAAAGGTCTTGAACAAACCCATAACATAATCTCTATTCTAATCCCCAACTTACCTAGTATGTCTCTCCCCAAGAGATCGACAGGGCAGTTTGGTATTATCCTGAAACTGTGGTGCAACAACATTAATCTGCATTCTATATTTACTACTGGGAGTAGAGGGATTAACTTTCCTTGGACATGCAGAGTCACCACCGGCCCCTTACAAAAGGAGCTAGAGACAAGGGGGAACCCTGGAACACCACCCCCTGGGCAGCTTCACTGTTGTGGCTTAGGCTGGGTCCATTGAATGGGGTATTTCACTCCCTGATTTTGCTGAGGGTTCTGTATCTGGGCAGGGGCTTGATTATTTTGTTGTCGATTGAATGATTCATATGGGCATTGATTTTTCCAGTGGCCCTCCTGTCCACAGTTCAAACAACTGGTTCTGGACTGCTGAGGACCCCTAGAAAATCCTCTTCCCCACTGCCCACCATTCCCATGGGGAGGGATTTGCTGTGCCCCTCCCTGGTAATGGGCACTTACTGTTTTTTTTTCTTTGCTATATCAAAACATCCTGCAGCATCTCTTTCTGTTAAAGTTTTCTGAAAAACATCCAAAGTACTTGTTGGCCATTCAGAAATCATTTGCCTGACCATTAAGCCCATCTGTGGTTTCAGTTTAGAGATGTAGTTCTGAATCATCAGGCTAGTCATATCTGCCTGCAAGGATAACCCAGCCTCTTGAGTCCAGGTATCCATGAATCTCTCCCAAAAATCCAATACTGATTCACTTGATTTTTGTTTGCACGCTATAGCAGTGGGGAGGGAAGACTTATTTTTAAAAGCACTTGTCATTTCTTTCTCAATTTCTTCCCACATTTTCTTCCTACCATCTTCAGTGTTAAGCCCATAATCTACTGCTTTGGTGTCATACTTACATAGTTAGTCAGGTTGAAAAAGACACAAATCCATCCAGTTCAACCTTAAAAACAATAAATAAATAAAATAAAACATATTGTACAATCCAATATACCCAATTTTATACCCTCAGTTGATTGAGAGGAAGGCAAAAAACTCCAGAAGAGCATGCTCCAATTTGCTACAGCAGGGGAAAAAATCCTTCCTGATCGCCCAAGAGACAATTGGATTTTCCCTGGATCAACTGTGTCAGTTGGATCACAGATGTCACTGTCTTGTGTTTCAGCTATGGTCGGGACATGAACCCAGTTCCATGCAGTTGTGTGTCCGGTTATTCTATCAATAATTAGGTGCATGTCTTCTTGTGTGTAAGATCTATATCTTCTTTTGTGAGACTGGGATAGATTTTGTTTGTGTATGGTGGAGGGTTAAATGGAAGGAGGGGGGCAGTTGGGTTTGGTCTCTGCATATCTGCCTCTTCCCTGTGCTTTCTCTCATAATCCTCCTTACTTAAACATCTGTTGGGTTTCTTTTGTTTATTATTATCCCCCTGGAACCAATACGGGGCATATCTCTAACCAGTTCTCCCCTCCCTGTCTCAGATTAGTCATGTCCCATTGTGGGTCCCCAGGGAAATGCCTTTTTTTATATATATCTCCTAGACATTAATCCTTTTATGATGTCCATGTTTAACTCATCATTATCACCATCCCAGGGGAAAGGATCGGAGCTTTACATAGTGTCAGTCCACCCGATAGATTTGGTACCCAGGGAACTATGGACTGACAATCTATACCACAAACCCTTGCTACATAAGCTGTACATGTTTCAGGGTTGGGAGGAGGGGGGAACTCGTTTACCATATTTTTGACCCATATTGACAGTGGGAAACGACTGTCTTACCTTACAATTGTCTGATCCACACAACAAATAATCTTATACGTCTAAGCGACAGAAAGAATAAGCAGAAAAGTTTTGGGTCGCGGTTGACTTATCTCAAAGACTATTCTCCTTCCCACAAGGAGTAAACAGTATTGTTTAAATATTTGTGTCTTCCCAAAGGATTATTAGGTCTACAGAAGACCTTTTTCTATATACAGTATCTCACAGAAGTGAGTACACCCCTCACATTTTTGTAAATATTTTAGTATATCTTTTCATGTGACAACACTGAAGAAATTACACTTTGCTACTTTGCTACTCATGTACAATGAGCACTGACCCCCCCACCCCTTCAACCTCTGCAGCAATGCTGGCAGCACTCGTATGTCTATTTCCCAAAGACAACCTCTGGATATGACGCTGAGCACGTGCACTCAACTTCTTTGGTCGTTCATGGCAAGGCCTGTTCTGAGTAGAACCTGTCCTGTTAAACCGCTGTATGGTCTTGGCCACCATGCTGCAGCTCATTTTCAGGGTCTTGGCAATATTCTTATAGCCTAGGCCATCTTTATGTAGAGCAATAATTCTTTTTTTCAGATCCTCAGAGAGTTCTTTACCATGAGGTACAATGTTGAACTTCCAGTGACCAGTATGAGAGAATGAGAGCGATAACACCAAATTTAACACACCTGCTCCCCATTCACACCTGAGACCTTGTAACACTAATGAGTCACATGACAACGGGGAGGGAAAATGGCTAATTGGGCCCAATTTGGACATTTTCACTTAGGGGTGTAATCACTTTTGTTGCCAGTGGTTTAGACATTCATGGCTGTGTGTTGAGTTATTTTGAGGGGAGAGCAAATATACACTGTTATGCAAGCTGTACACTCACTACTTTACATGGTATCAAAGTGTCATTTCTTCAGTGTTGTCACATGAAAAGATATAATAAAATATTTACAAAAATGTGAGCGGTGTACTCACTTTTGTGAGATACTGTATGTGTCCTTGCCAAAAGGACTTTCAGATCTACCAAAGACCCATTGCTATATTAGTGTCCTTCCTAAAAGGACTTAATTAGGTCTGCCAAAGACCTTTTTCTATATATGTCTATGTAGGCATGGTCTGTCTCCTTTCTATACAATTTAAAATTTTAACTTACCTTAACTTACTGGCCGACCACCCTTGGCAATCCACAGCGACCCCATCAGAATTCTGGAGACCCCAATGACACACACAACAGGTAGGTTTCATGTGCAAAGTGAGTCTGAACTCTTTATTAAAAATGATATCTTTATATGTGAGTTACAACACAGAGGAAATGCGCAAACTCACTCCTAAGTTTCTATGGGTTAACCAGGCTTCTACAGAGAGATTTTTTTTTTCATCATTAATTTTAGGCAGCTGAAAGGAATTTACAAAGATAGCTTATCTGCAAGAACATAATCTATCGCAAATCAGCCCAAATACATTGAGTCATACAGTGAAAGTTCTAATTAAAAAGTTGGCTCAAGCAAAAAGGTCTAAAACCCTAATGAGAAAGAAGTGTAAGATAAGGCACGTACATTCTTTAAAAACAAGCTTGTGAAATGGAGGATAGATTACAAAATGGAGTGACAGTTGATCATATGCTCTATTATAGTGACTACTTTTTTTAACATATTACGTTTTTAATTCCCAGAATGTCAGCTGTAAAGTGTTAATGATGTAATGTTACTTATATGCATTACTGTTTTATTATGCATATGATAATCATATATTGCAAAGTTAGGAAACTAAGCCAGAATATGTGCTTGGGTAAAAAGTTCTGTTCTGGGACCCTCAGGTTTCACTTGGGTCCAGAGGATAAGAGGAACTAAAAGTGTTTATGTTTTATTGAATCCTGCAGCAATATTGGATTTGAGAAAGATGGTCAGTTGAATATATACAGAATCTATATAATGAAAACTGTTGCTAGGAAACATTTTATTTCTGCATGCTTAATGGACTAATGGACTTATGTTTGAATTAATGAAATAATATTATTTTTAGCACATCCACTGGTTAAGGAAGGCTTTATCTATTCGTTCAGGTGACTCTGTGGTTATTCATGTTGGCTGGAGAGTATCCACCCCCAATTCATGCCTCTATCTGGATGCCTGCTACTTGAAGAAATTATTACATCTTTTGCATGAAAATCTTTGTTGCTCTAAGCCAGCCAGGATCTCCATTCTGGTATGACACATGGCTACTTTTCGTAGTCATTGGTGAAGCAAGCTGAAGAAATAAAGCCACTCCTGGAAAAGTTCCTGGGATGCCTAGAGGAGGAGCCACAATGCCAACCCAAGGCCTGAGAATTCCAGTGAACACCACAAGAGAGAGATCTGAGGTGCCAGCCCAAAGACCCAAACCTAGCCCAAATGCATCAGTTCCAGTCTGTCTGTGGATGTCAAGTTCTGTCCTTACAAAGAGGCAAGTTTTATGGGGTGGAGAATCTTCTGATTGCTTTGAATCAAATCCTTTGAGGTATTTTAGAAGTTTAGGAAATTAAATTATGGAGTGAAATAATGTGGACTCTTTATATACTGGAAATTTTATGGACATTTATAAGCCATACGAAGAGATTCTTTTTGTGTTCTTTTATATTTTTGATGAGGACTATTTTTCACTAACCTACAGAATATTATGCCCCCTCCCTCTAGTATTTCATGGACTGTCACTCCCCATTGCCTTTATTTTTCATGGACAATTGCTATACAGCTGAGATCTTGATATTGACTAATTCTGATGTGTTTATTGTTCTCTATTTAATGCATGCTTATTCTAATGGCACTTCTTTTATTCCTCTTTGTATACTTTGAAATAAAATTTGTTATGTGTATGATTTCTAAGATAAAATATAGAAGGATGGAGCAGGCTAGGGAGGATTGTGAGAATTATGAGTTAGACTTATATTGGTGTTCTTTTTTGGACCAAAGGGGAGGATTGATTGGATATTGATCTTCTTTGATTATTGATTTTCTGCAAGCATTATTAATTTACATGCAGTATATCTGCAATGCTTTATGAAACCAAGGCTGGAAGACCTTGTTAACCACTTCCCACATGGCCACTGCACATACAGGCCAGGTGGGTGATTCCTCCTTCTAAGTGGACGTTCCTGAATGTTCTTCAGAAGGAGCGGGATCGAGCGGCCGCACAATCCTGATGCGCTCATGTCCCCCTGACATGCTGCATCTCGGATTAACAGGAGGGCTCTGTGATTTGCCGTCCTGATCACATGATGGCTGTGTCCAATCATAGCCATTATGTGATGTAAACACAGCTTGGGGGACCTCACAAGAACCGGGCTCGCACGGCCGCATGCCCATGCAGTGGTGCAATCCCAATGTGCCTGTGTCCCCCAGAGACAGGGCAACATCGCTCAGTAGGAGGGCTCTGTGATTAGCCCTCCTGATTATAAGATGGTTGTGTCCAATCACAGCCATCATGTAATGTAAACACAGAGCTGTTGCCAGGCGATCGGCTCAGCTGTGTTAGTGAGTAGAAGGAGAATGGATCTGCGAGCTGGGGATTAATGTGTATGAGCTGTTTTTTACTGCTTTTTATACACTGGTCACTCAGCTAGTGTTCCCAAACAGTGGCCCAAACAGTGAAAAACACCAACACCAGTCCCACATCTGTCCCAGTAAACATCTGCCACACTGAACATCTGTCTGTGATCATCTGTGCACATGTGGCACACATCTGTCCATGGTCATCTGCCACATCTGTCAGTGATCATCTGGCACATCTGTCCTTGATCATGTGTGCACATCTGGCACACATCTGTCTGTGATCATCTGCCACATCTGTCCGTGATCATCTGCCACATCTGTCTGTGATCATCTGCCACATCTGTCTGTGATCATCTGCCACTGTCCTGGTGCTCCCTGGCCTTCAAAAATGCGATAGGTACTCAGGAAACTAAATGTGTAATTTATGTCTTTAGAACGCCTGATGGTGCTCCCTACATGTTGGGCCCCTGTATTTGGCCACACTGTGTAAAAATCTCACACATGTGGTATCGCCATACTCAGGAGGAGTAGCAGAATGTATTTTGGGGTGTAAATGTTGCTATGTACATGCTATGTGTTAGAACAATCTTATAACTTGACAACTTTGTGTAAAAAATATATGTTTTCACTTTCTTTCCCTATTTTCCAAAAACTTATGGAAAAAAATGATATGTTCAAAAAGACTCATTATGCCTCATAGAATTTTTATTGAGGTGTTTGCTTTCTAAAATTGGGTCATTTTGTGGTTACTTTAACTATTATGGTGCTCCAGGGCCTTCAAAAATGTGATTGGTGGTCAGGAAACTAAATGTGTAATTTATGCTCCTATAACACCTGTTGGTGCTCCCTGCATGTTGGACCTCTGTATGTGGCTAGGCTGTGGAGTAATGTAATTGCAAGTTTATCTATGCCATGTGTGAGAAATAACTTGTTAATATGCCAATTTTGTGGAAAAAATAAATACAAATTCTTCATTTTCCAAACTATTGTTGTAACTTCAAAAACCCACTATGCCTCTTACTAAATACCTTGGACTGTCATATTTACAAAAAGGGGTAATTTTGGGGGTATCTGTACTGTCCTGACATTTTAGGGCCTCAAGAAATGAGATAAGCCATCAATACATCGGGATTGATCAATTTTCAATGATAGGTAGCATAGCTTGTAGACTCTATAACTTTCAAGCAAACCTATTATCATACACACATCAGTATTTTTTATTTCAAAGACATGTAGCAGAATACATTCTGGCCTAAATTTATTAAGAAATTTGATTTTATTGGATTTCTTTATAAATAGAAAGTAGAAAATATTGTTTTTTTTTTCAAAATGTTTGCACTTTTTTGCTTATATTGCAAAAACAAAAAAAAACAGTGGTGATTAAATACCACCAAAAGAAATCTCTATTTGTGTTGACAAAATGATAAAAAAATTATTTGGGTACAGTGTAGCATGACTGAGCAATTGTCATTTAAACTGCAAGAGCTTTGAAAGCTGAACATTGTTCTGGGAAGGAAGGGGGTGAAAATTCCCAGTATTGAGGCAGTTAAGCTTAAATATTAATGCTGCATTCTGTACTCATGAAAAAAGGGAAGTTGCTACGAGCTTAGGCTTAACCGCAAGATATTTACAGAATCATGATAAAGCAAGAGCAAATAGTTTGTGACACATACACATAAAATTTTGGATAGGAAAATTACATTATGGGAGTGTATCTTTAGGGGGTCACTAAACACAGAGGGAGCTTGTCCTTATTTAGGAATAAAGCATAATTAAGTAATACACTCATGTCATGTCATATCCTGTATTATGAATCTTTTAAAAGAATGAACCCAGAAATAAAAGCTTTGAGCAGTGTATGAATTCTGATCTCTGGGTGTGACGGAATATAGAAATGCCGGTAAATATGGTAATGTAATTACAAAGTAATAAAGGTGATAGCTAGTATATAGAGGTAGAGGAGGACAGAGGGTCTTTCAAGCCATTCGCCTGCAGACCCCCACAACCCCCACCCAGGATTGTGGGGAAGAGGATCTTTTTGTCCCCACCAACATGGTGACAAGGGGTATTGGAGCAGGAGGGCAGATACTGTACAGGTAAACAATACAGGTAGTACATTTTTAGGGAAAATATTATTTTGGTAAACATTGTCACAAAAATAACACGGAGGCTTAAACATCAGTAGCACCTTCCTTTTATTCTACTGGTCCAATGCTTTTAGAAAATATATGGTTTTGGGGGTCTTTTACAAACTCTGAAAGCTGTAGGGAAAAATTAAAAGCTTCCGATTTTTTGAGAGGTTTACATTTTTGCGTACATTTAATTTTCAACATTTTTCAAAAAGGCATACTTTTATTTTTACAAATATTTGTTATTTATTAGCCACTTCAGCTCCAGAAGGTTTTACCCCCTTCCTGAGCGGACCATTTTTGCCAAGACTGCACTGCATTGCTTTTACTGACAGTCGTGCAGTCATGCAACACTGTATCGAAATAAAATAAAAGTTTCCTTTTTTCCCACAAATAGAGCTTTCTTTTGGTGATATGTGATCACCTCTACGGTTTTTATTTTTTGCGCTATAAACAAAATAAAGACTGACAATTTTGAAAAAAAACAATATTTTTTACTTTCTGTTATAAAACACAATCAATAAAAAAATTAAAAAAATTTAATTTCTTCATTAACCACTTCAGCCCCGGAAGGATTTGCCCCCTTAATGACCTGGCCATTTTTTGCAATACGGCACTGTGTTGCTTTAACTGACAATTGCGCAGTAATGCAACATTGTACCCAAACAAAATTGATGTCCTTTTTTTCCCACAAATAGAGCTTTCTTTTGGTGGTATTTGATCACCTCTGTGTTTTTTATTTTTAGCTCTATAAACAAACAAAGAGCCACAATTTGAAAAAAAATAAAATACAATTTTTTGCAATAATACATACCGTATTTATCGGCGTATAACACGCACTTTTTTCCCCTTAAAATAAGGGGAAAATCGTGGGTGCGTGTTATACGCCGATCCCCGCTATTTTGTGATGTGTCGGAGCGATCGCCGCGATCGCCGCCGACATTCACATAGCTTGTATTTTTAAACATGGCGCCGCGGAGTTCGGAGGGACTTGGGGGCGCTCGTTCAGCTGAACGAGCGCCGCCGAGGACACAGTGACTGGGCGGAGCCGAGATACACATAGCCGAGGGTTCTCGGCTTTTCTCGGCGCCATTCACAGTCACGCCCAGTCCCGCCATTGGACCTGTGTTATGTCCATCATAGGGACTGGGCGTGACTGTGAACGGCGTCGAGAATAGCCGAGAACCCTCGGCTATGTGTATCTCGGCTCCGCCCAATCACTATGACCTCGGCGGCGCTCGTTCAGCTGAACGAGCGCCCCCGAGTCCCTCCGAACTCCGCGGCGCCATGTTTAAAAATACAAACTAAACGTTTGTATGTCGGCGGCGACGAGGCTGCACGGACCACTGGGGACAAGGCTGCACTGGGGCAAAACTGAACTGGGGCAAAGCTGAACTGGGGCAAAGCTGAACTGGGGGCAAAGCTGCACTGGGGACAAGGCTGCACTGGGGACAAGGCTGCACTGGGGACAAGGCTGCACTGGGGACAAGGCTGAACTGGGGACAAGGCTGCACTGGGGACAAGGCTGCACTGGGGACAAGGCTGAACTGGGGACAAGGCTGAACTGGGGCAAAGCTGAACTGGGGCAAAGCTGAACTGGGGCAAAGCTGCACTGGGGACAAGGCTGAACTGGGGACAAGGCTGAACTGGGGCAAAGCTGAACTGGGGCAAAGCTGAACTGGGGCAAAGCTGCACTGGGGACAAGGCTGCACTGGGGCAAAGCTGAACTGGGGCAAAGCTGCACTGGGGACAAGGCTGCACTGGGGCAAAGCTGCACTGACAAGGCTGCACTGGGGCAAAGCTGCACTGACAAGGCTGCACTGGGGCAAAGCTGCACTGGGGAAAAGGCTGCACTGGGGCAAAGCTGCACTAACAAGGCTGCACTGGGGCAAAGCTGCACTGACAAGGCTGCACTGGACACTGGGGAAAGGCTGCAGATGAACACTGATGAGGCTGCATTGATGGGCATTTAAATGTAAGTTTTTTTTTCCTTAAACTTCCCTCCTAAAAGTTTTTTTCCTTAAAATTCCCTCCTAAACTTGGGGTGCGTGTTATACGCCGGCGCGTGTTATACGCCGATAAATACGGTATCCAAAAAAATCTAAAAAAACACATTTATTCATCAGTTTGGTCCGATATATATTCTTCTACATATTTTTAGAAAAATCAAATCGCAATAGGTGTATATTGATTGGTTTGCGCAAAAGTTATAGCGTCTATAAAATAGGGGATAGATTTATGGCATTTTTATTATTTGTATTTTTACTAGTAATGGCGGTGATCTACGATTTTTAGTGGGACTGCGACATTGCGGCAGACAGATCAGACACTTTTAACATTTTTTGGGACCATTGACATTTATACAGTGATCATTGCTATAAATAGCCACTGATTACTGTGTAAATGTCACTGGCAGGGAAGGGGTTAACACTAGGGGCGATCAAGGGGTTAAATGTGTTCTAACTGTAGGGGGATGGGCTTTCTGGAACATGACAGAGATCACTGTTCCTGATCACTGGGAACAGTAGATCCCTATCATGTCACCTGTCAGAACGGGGATTTGCCTTGTTTACAAAGGCAGCTGCCCATTCTGCCTCTGTAATAGGCAATCGCAGGTCGCCAGCGGACATCAACCGCGGCTGGTCAACAAGTGGTTAATTTAGGCCAATATGTATCCTGCTACATGTTTTTGGTAAAAAATCCCAATAAGCATATATTGATTGGTTTGCACAAAATTTATAACGTGTAAAAACTGTGGGATAGGTTCATAGACTTTTTTTTTATTGTTTTACAAGTAATGGCGGTGATCAGCAATTTTTAGCGGGACTGCGACATATGACACTAAGCCCAGGTTCACACTGAGCTGCGGGAATGAAGCTGTGCGAGTTCAGCTGAACTCGCATGATTTCACTCCTGCATGTCAGTCCTGATTTCACCAGCGATTTCACAGACATCCGTGTGGGTTTCTGCACAGATGTCAATGGAAATCGTACCCCAAAACCGCAAAAAGTAGTACAGAAACTACTTTTTGAAATCCGTGCGGCACCACAAATGCAGCGTTGCACCGATTAGGACGGTGCCATTGCTGGCAATTGCCACCTATTTGACATGCGGTTTGACATGTCAAATGTGAACCAGGGCTGAGTGACACCTTTTGGGGACCAGTGATACGAATACAGGAATTAGTGCTAAACAAATGCACTGTCACTGTATAAATGACACTGGCAGGGAAGGCGTTAACATCAGGGTTAAGTGTGCTCTTAGGGAGTTCTTTCTAACTGTGGGGGAATGCTGTGACTGGAGGAAAACAGAGATCTGTGTTTCTGCTTAGCAGAAACACAAGATCTCCATTTTACTCTCTGGCAGAACGGCAATCTTCCTTGTTTACATAGGCAGACCACCGTTCTGCCTCTCCTGTGAATGATCGGCAGGTCCCGATGGCCATCGCGGCCTCAGAGCTGAACATAAGAATCACTTACAGGTACATGATTTTGTGCTTAGGGGCTGCCCTGCCACACTACATGTACGTGGGGCAGTCCTTAAGCGGTTAAAGTGCACCAAACACCACTTTTCATTGAATAAAGTGCATCCAATTACACATTTCCCAGTATTTATTACATTTAGCTAATAAGCTCCCATCATGTCAGGGAGGCCATTAAGGAGAGCAGATATTCCCATGCCACTATGAGGGTGCCATCAGCATCTGTGCCCACAGGCACAGTGGTCCGTCCTCAGGCAGGGCACCATTTTCTCTGTTTAATGATGTTGCCCAAGCTATCCAGCCACAGCATGCAGAGGAGGTGGTGGACTGGCTTATTAAACCATCCTCATCCCCCTCATCCTCTATGACCCAAGGTGACACTAGTGTGCAATCTACTGCAGCTGCCAGAATGGCTTATTCTGCCTCCTTTTCCACAGCTACTCCTGTCATAGCCCCAGCTTTATGCATAGAGGAGTCAGTTGAATTATTTAAACACAGCATCAGCCACTTGCTTCTTGAGGATGCACAGACATTACTTGAATCTGATGTTGCTTCTGAGGTTGAGGAAAGGAGTAACATGAGCATATAGAAAGGGGAGAACACTGATAAACAACACTTTGGCAGTCATGTTCCCCAAGTCACAGCGTTCAGATCAAGATCAAGCGTGGCAAAAATACCAGCCATTTGAATACCACTTACTTGCAAAAGCATTTAGCCTCCGACCACTCATTGGCAAGAGCACTTGAAAGCTACACAAAAGGGACACAATTCTTCTCCTCCTCACTCCTCACTTTTCATGTCTACCCCCACTACATCTCATGACCTCTCATCAGCCTCCACTGACAGAGATGATGGTATAGCAAAGGGTGTCATGGTTCCTTGCGACCTACCGGCAGTATATAATCCCACCTCACAAAATTGTCGCACAGATCTCTACGGCTCTTTCCCAACAGCTGCAAGAAACCCAGAATTGTGTTCCTCAAGCCTTGAAGATACCACCAGGTTGCCTGTTTGTAGCCCCTAGCCTCAGAATACCTGTACTCCTCTGGGCACATGATGGTGTGTTATCTGGTCATCCTGGTGTCACCATCACTCTTAAGACCTTGCAGCATCATGTCTGGTGCCCTCATATGAAAAAATATGTTACTGACTTTGTGGGTGCCTGTCCAACTTGTGCTGCTAATAAAGTTCCCCCGCACATTGGACTGTTACAACCACTTCCTGCACCTCGCCAGCCTTTGACCCATTTGACTATAGATTTTATTACAGAGTTACCCAAGTCCGAGTTCATGACTGCTATATGGGTCATAGTGGATCGCTTTTCCAAAATGTCTAATTTTGTACTGCTCTCTGGATTACCTACAGCGTACAGCGGAAGCACTGTCTACTCTCTTCCTTTCCCATATTGTGAAACATCATGGCATACCTACCAATGTCGTCTCAGACCGCGGATCCCAGTTTGTTTCCCGATTCAGGAGAGCGTTCTGTAAGAAACTGGGAGTAATGCTCTCACTCTCTACCTCATATCACCCTCAAACAGATGGTCAAAGGCATGAACCAGACCCTGGAAACCTATCTTTGACATTATGTAAATGCGTTACACTCCAATTGGACTGAGTATTTGCATTTGACCATTCTCCAGCCTGATGATTTGGTACTTCACCTCCAGCTCATGTATGACCTCTGCCTGCCTGACCATTCTTTGGATTTTGATTGTGTACCGCTTTGCCTGATATGTTGCCGACTTGACCTCCTAGACTAAGTTTTCATCGGAATCCTCAGCATACAAGCTCTACTTTGAACACTACCTACCATGGGTATCTTACAGTTATCACATCCTCTGGATGTTATTAGGAACCTGAAGTGGGATAAACCCAGCTGCACTACTTCCGTGAGGTCTATGGAAGAATTGAAGATGGTGTGGAGTTAATCTATCTCTTTAACTACATTTACCAGATGGAGGGTGAGAAGCTATCAGTGGCTAGATGAGATTCTGCACCAAATCATAATGAAGGGTGGAATGGAAGCCAAAGCTGCAAGCAGAGCTCTCATGTGACAAATACAAAGAGGAGCCCAACCGCTGGATTCTGCTGTGCTACAACTTCGAGCCCCAGGTCTGAGTGACTTTCTTACCTACTCTAAACTAATGAAGGTCATTAGAGAAGAGGAGGCCCTGCTGGAAAATAAGAAGTAGGGCCAAAGGGTGGAATCTGCTGTTGGGGTCAGGGTGGTCAGTACAACTGATTCAGAGTGATTCAGAGACTGGGCTCCTGAAGAATCAGATGTTCCAGTTGAGAGAGATGATGACCGGGTCGTCAAGTCAAGATGTACAAAGAAACAGAGCAACTGGTTATTTAGTCTGAGATAGTGGTATTGAAGCTACAGATGTCTCAGATAATGGACATGGTAAACATGTTGGCAGCGTAGTTCACTGAGCTGTCCAAAGAGGGTGTTATGGGTCAGAATGTACCCACCAACTCGCCTGATGTGCCTGGCCAGAGGCCAACGAATTAAGACTTCTGTCAAAACTGAGGAGGTGTGGGTCATTACCAGAGAGTGTGCCCAAGTCCACGGAGGGTAGAAGACTGGTGGGACCACAGAGAGGTGAGCCAAGGATGGAGAGAAGGCCTGGGCCTTCAAGAGGAACTTTCACTGAACCTGCAAGGGAACAGTGGAGGGCACCTGCAGTTTATGCTTTCTCAGTGAGTAATGACTCTCAGCTTCCAAGATGTCAACGGAAACAGAATTTCCAATGCCAGAAGAGGAAGGAAGCACGAGTCCAGCCACAAAAATCTGCTGTTCCAAATGCTGTCACCAAACCTCCCGCTCAGTTGGTAGGCCCTCTGCCTGTAGTTACTGTTTTGGTGGAAGGAATTTATACAAGAGCCATTCTTGATTCAGGTGCTCATGTTACCTTGTTGACCAGAGACTTTTACAAGAGGTATTTGTCATACATACCCCTGTGAGGGTTGGAAGATATAGAAATCCAGGGTATTCAAATGAAGGATTACCCGTGTGATGGATATCTGTGGATCAAGCTGTCGTGTGATCCATTGAGGACTGGGAAACCTCAGAACTTTGAGACATTGGCCATTGTGTGCCCTTTGGCTGCCGGGTCCCCAGGAAGTTCGTTGATCGTTGGGACCAACACAGATCTGGTAAAGCAGTTGTTAGTCCCTGTTGTCCACAGATGTGATCCTTCACCTTCTGTCAGGGCTGGGCTCAGCCCTTCCTTATCAAAGCTGGCCACTCAGCTGTCAGCTAATTACCAGCTCCTATCTCTCCACAGTGACTCACCTGTTGATGATATCCTGCTCGTCAGTCCTGTCTACATAGGTTGTCCAGTCCAGATGATCTCTGCCTTTGCCTTGGTCATCTCTATAGATGCTATCCTGTGTTCCTGTTTAAGACTTGCTTGGCTGACATCCCTTCTGGCTCCAGATCCTGCTTGCTGTTCTACTACGCTCATCTCTGGCTCCCTGACATTTTGGCTTGTCTGACTATCTGTTCCAGTTCCTGAACTCTGGCTATGTTTTGACTATGTCTACTCTGTTTACCTTTTTTTATTATTATTAAACAAGTGTGATTTAACTGTACTTCTGTCTCAGTCTGATTCATGGTCTTTGACACCTTTTCTATCAGTAGAAAAGTGAGAAGTGTCCCTGTCCTCTACAGTGAATGAAGATGGATCTGTAGCAGAAGCAAAAGAAACTGATCTGGAGGAGGCAGAAACAGCCAAATGGGAATATGGGGCTAGTGAGCCTACCAGGCCTGAACTAAGGGCACAGAAAGGGTGAAGAGTTTTGTGCCATCTCAAGAGATTGACATGTGATGTGTTGGATGAGAGCTCAGAAGAAGTCACACTCATCCCTAAAGAGACTCTTGACATGCCTGACCTGTTCACCACAGATTTGGTGAAGGGCGACCCTGACTCACCCCTTGGCACAACTGGCAGGGCCAACCCTGTAGAGGTGGGCTGCAGACAGGATAACCCCCCATCATATGGCAATTAGTGGGAGGTTTGTCTGTAAATTCTGTGTCATAAAATGAGTTCTTTGAGTCATACAGTTTTAATTTATGCTAACCTGTTTCCTTCCGCATGTATGACAAAAGCATGTAACAGGTCAAGGACTGTTCTTTCCTTTAGGGGACCAAAGGTTCTTTAGTAGGGGGAGGTAGCCTGGAGCCAGCAATAACAAAAGACACTTTGCAACATTGCTGCAGTGAAACTGTTTCCCTCTAGTAGCCGCAAAGACTGTGACATCACATCCTGCCAGCAGAGCGATTAACACCAGGAAGCAAAGAATACAGGGAATTTTAGTTCCAGGACTCAAGTTTCACATTGAGTTTGCGCTATTTTAGGACTACAACTTCCAGGCTGCTCTGGGGTCAAAGGAACTAGAGACACCATCTTGCTGATCTGACTGGATTTTCTCAGACTACACAAGGCAGAGGATGAGATTAGACATAGGAGAGAGGTATCGCCTGCCGGGTCAGTTCACCATGTGATTTCAGGCATCCACAGCCAGTCAGGACATCCAGCTTTTGGGAGAGGGATCCCAGGTACAAATCCAGACGCACCTGCATTGACGGTGTGGGGCATTCCAGTGTGAGTGGGCCAGTCTGGTCACTGGAAGAGCCTGCCTGTTCCAGGACATTTGTTTGGCATTGACCACAGGATTGGGTGAGAGGGCTTTTGCCCATTTGCAGGAAACAAGGACACTGTACACAGATAGAGTTGTACAGAGACACTGTATACAGACACCATTTTCCTTTCACCTTGCTGAGGAAGATCCTGCATTCTTTACTTGATAATCTGGGCCAGTTGTGTTGTTTGGCTCTACTATTCAGAAGTTTAAGTGCACTGAGTGGCTAGCTGAAAATACAAAGCCTCATCTTTCTTCAAAGGGACTGGAGTTACTAGTGCCATAGGGGCCCATGCACACATACTCAAGGCTCTGTATATGCCATGGGTGTACAGGACAGTTTATCTGGGAAGCTAATCAATTAAATGTTGATTTGAATACAGTGTTTGTAGTTGGGCCTGTGGTGTCGGGAGACAGAAGAAAGAGGTCTGACATGAAGAGGGTCAGTTGTCTGCTCTCCTCCTGCTGGACCCATAGAGCCACATTTAAATAGAGGTAACCAATCCATTATAAAGTGTCATATTGTGATTTATTTGCCATTTAAGTGTGCCTATGCTTTTGGGGCTATTCTAAGGTTTGGAATCCCCTGAAAGCAGTCAAACGATATTGCGGACTGCTTGGTATCTACAGAATAAGTGTCAAGCACCAGGAACCTATTACTAAGTACTACTTTCTGTTTCTTCAAACAGTTCTGCCAAATTTCACTCAATTCAATTAAATTTCCCAGTGCAATTCTCTTATGTTACCTGACTTTTTCTTCAAGTACTGCCAACTGCCTAAAGGTCTTTTGGGCTACTTTATCAGGCTAAACCTTTTGGTTTCAATGGAAAATGATGCACTGATTGCATTTTACTACACTAATAGTGCAAACTTCATATCAAAGGGACATCTGTCTACAGTATGATCACTCGTTTCTTGGGACAACACAAACAAGTCCGTCAAATTATGCAGAAGTATTGGTAACTGTTAACAGCTGACAGTACCATATCCAAAAACTTGAAAGAAGTAGCAGTAAAGAGGTTGAAGGGGAGTTGCAGATATCTTTTTTTCTCTTGTAGCAGATCACTTACAGACTCTTCAGAATAAGGGACAAACAAAACGAAGCTTTCTCTCTGTAAATCTTGTATGGCTGCGTAGATCTCTGCCATAGATCTAGCAATTTGCAAGATGTCTGGACAAGCCTCTCTCACAGACTTAGCAGCCAGTATATGCCTGGATAAGTCTCTCTCGCAAACTTAGCAGCCAGACAATTAGTTAACTTGACTGAATTGTAGAGCATCTTCTTCACAGTACCAGAACCTTTAAGCCGACCCGGCAGTACTGTGACTATAGGTTAGAGATAGGTGAATCCTCCAAGTAGGTTACCAGGCCCTTCTGAGAGACAAGCCTTCATCCTTGCTCTCTCCAGCAAGGGTCCTCCCCTGGATCTCCTCAGCTTGGCTCAGCTTCTTCCTAGCAGGCAAGACAGCCTAAAGACCACCTCTGCAGTAGTAGGCCCCAGACAGGCTTCTGGGCCTACTTGCACAGCTGCAGCGACGTAGCCTTAGGCCTGGAGGGCCACGAGGGGAGAACTAACAAAGCACATGGCATCTGTCCCATAAATACTCTCTCCCAGAAAGCACAGCGGCAGGAACCTCCTACTGGGCTGTTTCTGGAAAAAAAATATTCATTACAGTTTCACTAAGTTGTTATTCGCACACTGTCCTGTGGTACCAATGAAACTTACTGGCAACAGTGGGAACTGCACAACCAAGTCAATTCCAGAACAGAACCAGTAAACTATATACATTCAATCTGAGCTGGTTACAGCTCAGCCAAAAACTAAATTTACATGCGAGCGCCTGGTCAACAGGAGCAGGGCGCTACAGTAGTATGATAACATACTGTATGAAATAGTTTCAAATACAGAAAATTGCAGTTTGAGTAAAAATATTGGGGTTATGGCCAGTCAAGCCCTAAGTGTTTATCTCTGTATCTTCTGCCTACAAAGGGTAATTTTTCTTCATTTTGATTCAGTTTTTGGAAGAAGAGCTGTCACCATACTGGGGAGGTTCAACCTTTTCTGTTTTGCCTATTATCACAGTAGCAGAAAGTTATCAACTTCCCCAAAAATTGCAGTTGTCAGTGGAAAAGGTGGTGAGGGGAAACTTTCACATGGGGACAGAGTGTGAAAGCTAGACAAATGGACTTAAAGGGCACACGAGTAATTTAACTATAAAAAGTAAAAATTATTTTATTTGGTTTAAATTACAAAAATGAAAACAGATACTATAAATATTACATTTTCCATATAAAAGTATTACGTATTCAGTGTTTCCTACCCTACATGCAATTTAGGACACCACTTGTTATACATATAACTTATAATCAAACATTCAAAAGATAAATGGGGAACGAATTCCCAAACCAATGTTACGATTTGTGAATGTAAGATGAGGAGTTGTGGGTTAAATTACAGATCCGGGTAGGTATTCGCTTAGTCACTCAACATGTTGCACGTCTAAAAAACGCTTCCTCAGGACTAAGGATAATTCTGCTGGATACATATAAAATACATCAATAAGTATATGTAAAGTATAGACACAAAACATATTTCAAGGTATAATACCAGACATTGAATAAAGTATAAAATCTGTTCCGACCGAATATGATGGTCACATGGAAAAACCTCACAAAGGAGATGGTCACCCGGGGGCAGACGTTAAAGCCAAGTAACTGGGGAAACTATTATAAAGTATATGCATACATCTGTATAAAAATTTTGAACCAAATAACCTGGTATATAGTAGATTAATAATTCCTCCAAATTCCACAAGGGAAGTATCAAAGGTAAGTATTCATAAGGTACTGGAATAACGGAATTTCTACTACATTTACTGAATTACTATTAATATATATTGGGAGGAAATAAATCGAGTGTGTTTAGTAAGTACAGGCAATTAGAAAAGATTACCAACAAATATGTATATATACATATTTGGAAAAGGACCTGGGGGTCCTAGTAGATGATAGGCTCAGCAATGGCATGCAATGCCAAGCTGCTGCTAACAAAGCAAACAGAATATTGGCATGCATTAAAAGGGGGATCAACGCCAGAGATAAAACAATAATTCTCCCGCTCTACAAGACTCTGGTCTGGCCACACCTGGAGTATGCTGTCCAGTTCTGGGCACCAGTCCTCAGGAAGGATGTACTGGAAATGGAGCGAGTACAAAGAAGGGCAACAAAGCTAATAAAGGGTCTGGAGGATCTTAGTTATGAGGAAAGGTTGCGAGCACTGAACTTATTCTCTCTGGAGAGGGGATATGATTTCAATTTACAAATACTGTACTGGTGACCCCACAATAGGGATAAAACTTTTTTGCAGAAGAGAGTTTAATAAGACTCGTGGCCACTCATTACAATTAGAAGAAAAGAGGTTTAACCTTAAACTACGTAGAGGGTTCTTTACTGTAAGAGCGGCAAGGGTGTGGAACTCCCTTCCACATGAGGTGGTCTCAGCGGGGAGCATTGATAGCTTCAAGAAACTATTAGATAATTACCTGAATGACCACAACATACAGGGATATACAATGTAATACTGACACATAATCACACACATAGGTTGGACTTGATGGACTTGTGTCTTTTTTCATATAATAATATAGCCACAGTTCCCAATATGAAGATAGACGTCAGTAGAAAGCCTTTTAAATAGCTGTAGCTTGTTGAGGCTACTGTTTATAAAGTAAAAAAAATAAAAATATGATGTAAAATCTTCTTTGTACTGACGATCCTTCAATAAATTTCAGGGTAAGAAAAAATATATGTATATATAGTGAGCTACGGTGATAATGGCTTACTTCAAATTTGTTATGGGAAGGATGTAAGATATAGTGCAGCTCCCTCCGATAGAGCAACGTCGGCTGATCATATGGCAAAACTGTGTGTGCTTAAATAGCTCCCCCCACCAGAAACGCTGAGAGCCCAAGTGGGCTCGGCGCATCTTGGTCCAACCGCCGGCTGCTGCGCATGTGCCGAATGACGCCACCGACACAGCGGTGCCCGGCCAATGCGAACGCAAGGCGGGGACTCGAAGGAACCCGCCGGCTACTGCGCATGTGCCGGGCGGTCTCACCAGTGTGGCGACGCTCGGAAAATGCAACAGCAGCAAGGGCGGGGACTGGGAGGGAGCCCAAGGGCGCCCCGTGTCCCCGTCAATCGCCGCACATTCGGTCAGAGGAGAGGACCAGATGTGTGGCGCTATGCGGTCGAGTTTACTGGCCAAGAACCATGAAGTCAGCCAAGCGACCAGGACCAAGGGGATATGCCATGAGACCATGGATAAGGGGGGAACAAAAAGTAAAACAAATTGCAAAAATAAGCAATATGACAAATACAAAATAGCTATACTTATAAAAATTGCATAATATTCAACAATTATATTGATATCCAGATTTATGGCTAGATGAAATAGATAGTGAATTTGAAAATCACCGCAGCCATCTTTAAATATTAAAGACTGAAGAAATGTCAGTGTCTATTCTAGATATCGCTGAACCGGGCATTGCAGTATTTACAGTGTATATAGATAAGGTTCCTTCAATGCCAAATAGGGAATATTTAAAGGAATGGCTTATAAGACTGGGTCTCATTGAGTCCTGGTGCTCAGGTAGCGTTTAGGCGCTCTATCCATAGAGTCTCTTTTTGTTATATAAATTTGTCCCATTTGCCCCCTCTAGGATCCTTGGGAACGTACCTGGGTGGGTGGGAGCACCCCATTTGTTTTCTTATGAGCCTTTGACAAAATTTACTGACCACATCTTGTGTTGGAAACGATACATTGATGACATTTTCATCATTTGGGCGGACACTCACAAATCTCTGGAGAAATTTATTCAAATTTTAAATACCAACCAATTCAATTTGAAATTTACTTACAATTGTGATATCAGAACCACCAATTTCTTAGACCTTGTCATTTACAAGGATGCAAATAACACCCTAGCAACAAACTTGTTCTGTAAAACGACAGCTGGAAACACATTACTGCACGCCGCCAGTGCACATCCCCCAGCACTTATTCGAAGCATACCATATGCACAATACATTCGACTTCGCCAAAATTGCACACATACATCAGATTTTCAAGACCAAGCTAACCTTTTAAAATCGTGCATGCTGGCACAAGGGTACAGTCGATCCTTGTTACGCCAGGCTTACAATAAAGTAATACGTAAAACACGCGATGATTTATTATACAAAACCAGGGCTCAGTCCAAAGAACCCACTGTTAAACTAATCACTAAATTTTCATCTCATCATGAGGACATTAGGAAAATTATGAGTACACATTGGCATCTCCTACAGGAAGATCCAATTTTAAGAAAATATAACAGTATGCACCTGGAAATTGTGTTTGGACGCACCAACTCCCTCAAAGACAGACTTGTGTCCAGCCACTATACCGCCTACAATTCATCCATACCTAAACTACCATTAGGCACATCACGTTGCGGCAACTGTACATTCTGCCCTTGGATATTGCCTGGACACCAAGTCTTACTTCCTAACGATGAGGTTTACTATCCCAAATTCTCGGCTACATGTAATACACAAGGTGTGATAAAGCTTATGACATGTATATGTGGGGCCTTTTACGTAAGGAAGATGGCCAGACAGCTGAGACAGAGAATTAATGATCATATATATTATTCGTGGAAAGGCAAAATGCTTACACCCATTAGCCGACACCTCGATTTGCACCATCGTTTTGATACCTCCTCTGTCTCTTTCGCTGTTCTGGCCATCGTCCCCAAGAATCCTAGAGGGGGCGAATGGGACAAATTTATATTACAAAAAGAGACTCTATGGATAGAGCGCCTAAACTCTACCCGAGCGCCAGGACTCAATGAGACCCAGTCTTATAAACCATTCCTTTAAATATTCCCTATTTGGCATTGAAGGACCCTTATCAATATATACACTGTAAATACTGCATTGCCCGGTTCAGTGATATCTAGAATAGACACTGACATTTCTTCAGTCTTTAGTATTTAAAGAAGGCTGTGGTGCTTTTAAAATTCACTATCTATTTCATCTAGCCATAAATCTGGATACCAATATAATTGTTGAATATAATGCAATTTTTATAAGTATAGCTATTTTGTATTTGTCATATTGCTTATTTTTGCAATTTGTTTTACTTTTTTTTCCCCCTTATCCATGGTCTCATGGCATATCCCCCTGGTCCTGGTCGCTTGGCTGGCTTCATGGTTCTTAGCCAGTAAACTCGATCGCATAGCGCCGCACATCTGGTCCTCTCCTCCGACCGGATTGACAGGGACACGGGGCGCCCTCGGGCTCCCTCCCAGTCCCCGCCCTTGCTGCTGTTGCATTGGCTGAGCATCGCCACACTGGTGAGACCGCCCGGCACATGCGCAGTAGCCGGCGGGTTCCTTCGAGTCCCGCGCTCGCATTGGCCGGGCGCCGCTGTGTCGGCGGCGTCATTCAGCACATGCGCAGCAGCCGGCGGTCGGACCGAGATGCCTCAGCGTTTCCGGTGGGAGGAACTATTTAAGCACACACAGTTTTGCCATATGATCAGCAGACGTTGCTCTATCGGAGGGAGCTGCACTATATCTTACAGCCTTCTCATAACAAATTTGAGGTAAGCCATTATCACCGCAGCGCACAATATATACATATATTTTTTCTTACCCTGAAATTTATTGAAGGATCGTCAGTACAAAGAAGATTTTACATCATATTTTTATGTTTTTTACTTTATAAACAGTAGCCTCTACAAGCTACAGCTATTTACAAGGCTTTCTACTGATGTCTATCTTCATATTGGAAACTGTGGCTATATTGGTGCCTCCGCATTGCCCTGTATACACCGCTAACCTCTAAATACAACTAAGCGATTACTCATCTTACCAGCTGTAACATTATATTTACATGCTCTTCATTATGTCTGACCATATGGGGTAAGCTGTGTGTATGTATATATATATATATATATATATATATATATATATATATATATATATATATATATATGTATATATATATGTATATATATATGTATATATATGTATATATATATGTATATATATATATATATGTATATATATATACATATTTGTTGGTAATCTTTTCTAATTGCCTGTACTTACTAAACACACTCGATTTATTTCCTCCCAATATATATTAATTGTAATTCAGTAAATGTGGTAGAAATACAGTTTTTCCAGTACCTTATGCACACTTACCTTTGATACTTCCCTTGTGGGATTTGGAGGAATTATTAATCTACTATATACCAGGTTATTTGATTCGACATTTTTATACAGATATATGCATATACTTTATAATAGTTTCCCCAGTTACTTGGCTTTACCGTCTGCCCCCGGGTGACCATCTCCTTTATGGGGTTTTTCCATGTGACCATCATATTCGGTCGGAACCGATTTTATACTTTATTCAATGTCTGGTATTACACCTTGAAATATGTTTTGTGTCTATACTTTATGTATACTTATTGATGTATTTTGTATATATCCAGCAGAATTATCCTTAGCTCCTGAGGAAGCGTTATTTAGATGCGCACCATGTCGAGCAACTAAGCTAATACCTACCCAGATCTGCAATTTAACCCACAACTCCTCATCTTACATTCACAAATTATAACATTGGTTTGGGAATTCGTTCCCCATTTATCTTTTGAATGTTTGATTATAAGTTATATGTATAACAAGTGGTGTCCTAAATTGCATGTAGGGTAGGAAACACTGAATACTTAATACTTTTATATGGAAAATGTAATATTTATAGTATCTGTTTTCATTTTTGTAATTTAAAGCAAATAAAATAATTTTTACTTTTTATAGTTAAATTACTTGTGTGCCTTTAAAGTCCATTTTTCTAGCTTTCACACTCTATCTATCTGATATAGGTACGTTGGCACACTACTATAGAAGTACCTACAGTGTCACCCTGTTTTTACGTACACATTGATTTGGGAATCACTCAAACTTCACATGGGGACACCTGCTCCACTGAATACTTCTGCAAGGTACTTTCTTGTTATTTCCACAATACTCACATTTCTATCGCTGTGGCAGCTGATAATTGAAATGTCAGTTGTTCATTATTATCTCTGTGCCCCGATTGGGAAGATTCACAGTCTTTTTGAGCTGTTTACTATTATCACCAAAAGTAAGATCCAATCCACAACAGGAATAGAGGGACCTTCATAAATTAGGAAACTAATTCTTGTGATCTTGGTGGCTACCTGGAATTTCCCCTCACTTTCTGTGGTGGCTATGGAACTGAAATTGAATGGGAAATCTCTAAAATTGGAGATAGGTGACAAATCTTATCTTACCCTGATCTTCATGTAAAAGGAGAAATATGTGTTTTGTCTTTTATTATATCTCAAGTACATTGCACATCCCACTAGCTAAATGTATATAGCTTACATGCTGACATTTTGGCTAATGGTTTAAAATGTCAGTAAAAAATTGTCTTTGTCAGTACAGTAATTATTTTGTGTTGTGTGAGTACTTTTCACTTCTGGAGGTTGACAACCCTAGTCGGGGGGGGGGGGGGGGGGGGTGCATACATATGAACATATCATCTCCTGTGCTTGGGAATAATTGCTAAATTTGCTTCCATATTAAAATCAAGCAATGAGCCTTTGACATTTTAAACCTGTGTGTATGTAAATGCTTATTGTTGAATAACTGATAATTATTCATCCTCCAGAAAAGAGGAGAGAGACAACCTTGGCTACACAACCTGACTTGGGGCTTACACAAGGCAAGCATCTCTCTATGACTCCAAAAGACAGTGCCAGATGTCTGAGCAACCAATCACCAAGCACCATGTTGTCCCATGGGAGGAAGGGGAGTAAACCACATGCCCCCATACCTGGAAGTATAAGGTATTAGTGTTCAATTTCAGTAGAGAAGGGGAAGGTGGCAATCAAGGAGAATGTGAATATGATCAGGTGGGGAGTGGGCAGTTAAGATAACTATTTACTCTTCTGGGGAAAAACACAGGTTCACTTAAATGTGATCTTAAATGTGATTTAAATTTCTAAGAAACTTGAGAATAATTTTATTATAACTAAAATGAGTTTAGAAGAGCCCTAAACAAGATCATTTCCACTTCACAAGTCTAGGGATATCCTTAGCTTTCCATTGATTTGCCTGTTAAAGAAAATGTATAATGTTTTATATTGATTTGTTAACTTTATTTATGCTTTTTTTTTTTTTTTAGAATATTTTTCCCCACACCTACAATTCCAGTTAGCAGGTGAAGCTCTTGGCTCCTTTTACATTGTTAGTTCATAAGCTGGCTATACAGAAATAGTTTTCTATACGAACATTTGCAGAAAAATTCTTGTTGTTTCATTCGATACTGCCATCAGAAACTTGACAAATGTCACTCAAAAGTACTTCAACATTTCATTTGCTTTTAACATTTGCTTATGAAAACAGAAACCACAATCATTATTAGAATTTTGTTTGTTTGGAGCAAATATGTCCATCCTTTTCCTTTAATTTTTTTATTGCTACAGTAAAAAATCTATTTGACCTCATTTACTACCAGAATATTGACTGAACATTCAAAAATGAAATTTTTTACGAAAAGACACTTTGGGTTTAGTATGGACAAATTTCAGAGGCAGGTTTGGTAAGGAGAGGAGAACCTTGACAAAAGGTTACTGGGGGGTTTGTTCAAAAATCTTAATTTCGGAATATTGAAGTGCCAGACTAAATAGTTTAAGTCCAATATGAGGTTTATTTCAAATATTAAATGGGTAAAATAGCCAACACGTTTTAGGAGTCCAACATCAGCCCCTTCACCAAGGCTTAGCAAAATATAGGGTTGACAGTCTGGTGACTCGGACATAACTAATGAATTAAATTGTGTTGCAGCGTGAACACACACATATTAGGGCTCCATTCACACCTGAGCGTAGCATTTTCAGGCAGAAAGTCGCACGATTTTGCCGCAATTTTTGCCACGGTTTTCACCACGTTTTTGACGCGATTTTGTACAGATCAAAAAGGTCACCAATGTAAAAAGCAGAAAAACGCCCAAATCTGTCTAAAAAAAAAAGTTCCAGAACTTGTTTGAGCTTCAGGCGTTTTGGAGCTTCTGGCTTCAGGTGTTTTGTAGTGGAGATGTGAACCATCTCCATAGAGAATAATTGATATTTTCCCCTCCAGTGTTTTGTAGCTTGAGACTTCAAGCTACAAAATGCACATGTGTGAATGGGGCCTAATCCATCAGTACCCAATTAACCTTGAAAAAAACGTCATGTTGGACATGCCTGGCTTGCAGAAGCTGCCTACTTACTGATCAAATGCCCTACAGCAGTGTTTCTCAACTCCAGTCCTCAAGGCGCCCCAATAAGTCATGTTTTCAGGCTCTCCATTAATTTGCACAGGTGATTTGATCAGTTTCACTGCCTTAGTAATTAACACAGCCGTTATATCTGAGGGAAATCTTGAAAACATGACCTGTTGGGGCGCCTTGAGGACTGGAGTTGAGAAACACTGCCCTACAGGGAATACACTGACATAACAATGACATTAATTTGAAAACCATCACCCACTTCCAGCCCCAGGTTTCATCTCCATCTACCTTTAAAAACAAAAAATGCACAAGATTTACACAACTTTGACTGAGGATTAACAACATTTGAAATTCATTAGACTTGGGTGAAAGCTATTTGAATCTTGTGTGAAAGCATTTATAAACAAATTCCTAAGAGTAGTTATTCATGTCTATTTTTGCTATCAAGTAAACATGATTGTGTATTCAATTCAGGTTTAAATAAGATAATGAAACATTTTGGAAAAAATATACAGCTTAGAAGTCCAGCACTTGAGGCCAATAAGGCAAATATCTCCACAGCCACCATGTGTTTCCCTTTAGTGCTCAGATAGGCCGGAATCATGGCAATCCAGACACTGCAGAAAACCAGCATGCTGAAGGTGATGTATTTGGCCTCATTAAAACTGTCCGGTAATGTCCTCACCATGAAAGCCAGAACAAAACTCACAGCTACCAGAAACCCCATATAACCCAACACAGAGTAGAACCCGATAACGGACCCTTCATTACACCGAATAATGATCTTGTCCTGATAAGAGTGAGTGTCCATTTCCTTAAAAGGGTGAGAAGAGGACAACCAATTAATACATATTATTACTTGAATCGATGAGCACACTGATACTATGGAATTGGCCGGTTTGCTTCCAAGCCATTTCCTCCAGTAGCTGCCTGGTTTTGTGGCTTTGAAAGCGATATAAACCATGATTGTTTTAGCAAGAAGAGAGGAGACAGCTATGGAGAAGATGACTCCAAATGTCATGACACGCAATATACAGGTTATATCCAGTGGCTGCCCAAGGAACAAGAACACACAGAGGAAGCTCAATAAAATGGAGACAAGAAGAACAAAACTCAGATTTCTGTTATTAGCTTTGACGATCGGGGTATTCAGATAGGTAATAAAAATCCCCTTTATTAAAACAGTCACAATGCAGAGTACAGCAGAAACTGTTAGGAATACTTTAGAAATGCCATCAGTGTAGGAAAGGAATTCAAAGTGTTTTGGAATACACCGATCTTTCTTCTCATTGGGCCATTCTTCCTCTGGACAATTCATACAGTTCTCACTATCTGCCAAGAGTAATACATATAACACAGATTATTTTTTATTTTAAAATGTTTTTATTGATTTTATATGAGAAACAGTGTATAAGCAATTATACATGAATAATGACCATACAAAAATCATAGATCAAAACAAAAGCATTGTGTGCACAGGAATATAAGAAGGGAGGCAGAGAAAAGTGCTAGGGGTACACTCTACTGGAGTGAAGATGATCCGGTCGCAGTGTACTCTTGTTTTCTGGACAGGACTGTCAGGGGGACGAACATTTAGGAAATAACAAAAAACGTATAATTTTATTTCCGGGATATGGGTTCCGGATGGACCGAGAGGCCCCATACACACCTCCCCAGTGGGATCTTCCTGTAGGTGTGTACAGTGTCCCCCCAGAGTCCATCTCCACTCCCGTAGGTGAGGTCGCCATGGATTGAATCGAAGGCTATAAAAGGGCAGCCCTCCATTTTAGATTACATCCAAGAAGGCGGAGAAATACTTGTACTGTAGGGAGTGCGAGGTCCCTCCGACAGTCCTGAAATCAACCTTAAAAGCTTTCCCCGCGGGGGAAACTACATGTCATTTTGCTCTGTGGGGATGGAAGGAACTAGGTAGTCCCAGAAGAGAGAGAGAGAGAGAGAAAACTTTGGAAATGGAGAGAGGATAGAAAAGAAGGACCGAGTTGGGTCAAAGAGAGGAGGGAGTAATACCAGTTCACAATGCCATTCCTGGGAGGAGTGGTATGTTACAGAATGTTGCTCACGGTTCCCAGGTGGCATTAAACCTCCCAATTCTGTCATTAAGTTTCGCTACTATTTGCTCCTGAGACATAATCCACAATATTTTCCTTTTACAACACTGGAAGGACACAGTGGGCCTCTTCCAGGATTTATCTATGGTAATCTTGGCTCCTAACAAAATGAAGAAGGATAGGGCTTGTGAGCGTTTAGATAAATTAGGGATATTGTGGTTAAGGAGAGCTATGTGAGGGTTGGGGACTACTGTTACGTTAGTTTAAGTGCCGATAATTCGGAAAATTTTCTGCCAAAAAGCTCTAATGTGGGGGCAGGTCCACCAAATAGGAATCATTGTGCCCTCAAGCTTACAACCTCTAAAGCATATAGGAGATGTCCCAGGGAAAATCAATTCCAATCTGGAGGGCACATAGTACCACCTAGACAAAACCTTTAGACTGGCTTCTATAAGAGAGATGTTGCAAATACCTTTGTAGGAGCGGGTCCAGGAGCGGGTCCAGGATCGGGACCAGTCCATTGGTGTCCACGTTCTGTTAGTGTCTTTCTCCCAGGTCCTAGCGTATATTGTTTTGTCCGGTTTTGTCAGGAGCGCCTCATATATCAAGGATATACCTCCTTTCTGATCCTGGGTATTGGAGCACCAATGTTCATAAGGGGTTATTGAGTGAGATTCCGGTTTGTTAATCCAAACAGAGTGTAGGAAATGTGAGATTTGGGCGAATCTGAACCTTTCCGAGTCAGGCATGTCCAGTTTACGTTTACAGTAGGATAGGGTAAGAGGGCCCGCTAGTATAAGGAAGTAACCTATCTGGTAGAGACCTTTGTCTGTCCACCATCTAAACGCCTGTATGTTTACTCCTGGGGGGAAATTAGCATTATGAAAAATGTGGGATAAAGGTTTTAGAGGAGAAGTCAGGGCAGTTTGTCTGAATAGTTTACTGTTAATGAAATGGAATGGGACAGGGTGGGAGCCATTATGGCTGGCCTAATCTTTGGGTCACACCACAGGAGGAAATCAATGGTGTTGAGGGGGTTTCCCTCTTTTCCATGGATAGCCAGTCCTTTGGTCCCTTGTAGAAGATCATTAAAATTTGTGACAGTTGAGCAGCCTGATAGTATCCCCAGAGGTCAGATAGGCCCAAACCACCCTGGGATTTTAGGTGAAGAAGAACGCTGGACGGGCATCTATATCCCTTTTTCCCCCAGACAAAGTGTATTATCTCTGACTGAAATTTACAGAGAAAACTCTTTGTGAGTGGGATTGGTAGAGAGCGGAATAAGTATAAGAGGCGGGGAAGGAGCATCATCTTCACCCCGTGGACCCTGCCTAGCCAGGACAGATCACATCTTGACCACTTTTCAAGATCTCCTCTACATTTGAGAATCATAGGGGAATAATTGCTGGTAAGTTGTGAAAGAAGGTTAGGTGGGACAGTGACATTTAAAGCAGTTGATTTGTTCATGTTTACCGTCAGGCCTGAAATTTCACTGAATGCTCTCAGGACTCTGCATACTCCTGGGGTGGAGATTAGGGGGAGGTAATATACAGTATGAGGTCATCCGCGTAAAGTGCACATTTATGTTCCTGGTCCCCGCAGGTCACCCATTTAATATCTGAATTTGTTCTGATTGCTATGGCCAGGGTTTCTATAGCTATTGCGAATAGGAGGGGGGGAGTGGGCATCCCTGTCTGGTACCCCTTCCTATAGGGAACGAGGCTGAGTATCTACCCAGACGTACTTGGGCTGATGGGTTATAGTATAATGAGTGAATTAGGTTTAAGCAGAACGGGCCAAATCCCCATCTTCATAGGATGTCAGACAGTTAAGTCCAATATAAGGAATCGAATGCCTTGTGTAGGTCAATCGATAAAAGAAAGCCCTTTTGAGGGGGGCTTCCATCCCATTGGGATTGTAGAAGAGAAATTATATCTATGGTCCATCTAATCTGGTCTGGGCCTTGCCGACCTGGGATAAAACCCACCTGATCTCTATGAATGTATGAGGGGATAAAACTTGCCACCCTATTAGCTAGATTCTTGGTCAAAATCTTAATATCGTTGTTGATCAAGGATATTGGGTGGTAATTCCCAACCTCGCTGGGGTCTTTCCCTGGTTTGGGGATCACCGAGATGTATGCAGCATTTAAGTCTGTTCCCAAAGGCGAGCCCCCCCTAAGGGAGTTGAAAAGTTTCTTTAGATGTGGGGCTAGAGTGGGAGCAAATTTCTTATAGTACCCAGTTGAGAACCTGTCTGGTCCAGGTGCAGAACCGAGTTTTAGGGATATGATTGTATCCAGGACCTCTGTCTGGGTGAAGGGGCTCTCAAGTAGGTCCCTAGGATCTTTATATAGGGAGGTCAAAGACAGGGAGTCTAAAAACTCTTGACTGTCCTGTCGGTGGGGACCTTGGTTTGTAAAGTTCAGCACAGAACTGAAGGAAGGCTTCCATGATCTTGGTTGGGTTTTGAGTCAGGTGCCCTGAGTGCAACCTAATTTTCGGGAATGCTAAGGATCGAGGTTTGGGACTAAGCTTGACCGTTAGTCCTGAGCCGATCCTATTCTTTTGGGAGTAGAATTTCGCCCCCGTCCATCTGAGGTGTTTTTCAGCGGCTATTGTTAGGTTCAGATTTAGGAGGGCCCGGGCTTTGTCTAAGTTGGCTAGAGAATGGTGGGTTTTAGTTTGGGTGCCTGTGCAAGGGACCTGAATTCTGCTGATAGTTTAATGGTATCCGCTTTGTGTGCCGTCCTAAGTTTGGTTGTCATTTGAATTTGTTTTCCCCTAATTACCGATTTATGCGGGGCCCACACAGTCGCAGGTGAAACGTCATTCGTAGAATTGATGCTAAAGTATTCCTTAAAGGAATCTTCTATAATGGTACACTGCAGATGCCAGCGAGGGAGATCAGTATGTCCCGAGGGTGAGTGACCAGAGTGACCATCGAGTGGTCAGATAGGGAGGTATCAACTATCTTGGTTTTCACAATTAAAGGGATCGTAGAGGGCCGTGTGAAGATGTGATCTATCCTGGCATAGGAGTTATGGGGTGCCGAATAATGCGTGTAATCCTTAGAATGAGGATTAGTCTCCCTCCAAATGTCTATCAATCCCACTTCATGTAGTAGTTTTGCTATTTGGACACTTTGTCTGGAAGGGCGTTTAGGTTTAGGTATTCCAGATTCAGTTTTATCCATGGAGAAATCAAAAGATGTGTTATGTCGCGTACACACGGGCGGAGTTTTCGACAGACTTTCTGACGGACTTTCGTACCTCATGGCGGGAGATTTTCTTTAGAGCGTTTGGAGCTTTGCTTCAGCCAGGTAGGTTGCAGTGGGCTCGTCGGTGGTGGTCTCTTCGTAGATGAGGGGGTGTTCTGGCCTGTTTGGGAAGGTGATGGATCTTGTGCAATCAGGCCCAATTGTAGCAGAAGACATTCTCCCTCTGCGAATGTTGAGAAGCCGTAACTTTTATTCCTGTAGGAGAAGTTCAATCGCAGGGGAAATGACCAGAGATATGTGATTTCCTTCTCAATCAGCAGTTGGAGTAACGATTTGAGAGATCGTCTTTTCTGTACCGTGTATGGTGATAAATCTGCAAAAATCTGGATCCTGTGACCAAGCAGCTTGAGATCATCTGAACCCCTAGACCTCCTCATCACCTCCTCCTTAACGGAGTAGAAGTGGGGTTTCACGATTATGTCTCTTGGGAGACCATCCGAACAGGGTGGTTGCAGGGCTCTGTGGGCTCTGTCTAGCTCCAGACGGTGTTCTGCGATATCAGGAATAAGGCCCTTCAGCAGTGTTTTCACTGAAGTGTGTACATCCTTCTCAGATTCGGGGAACCCACAAATTCCGAAATTATAATGTCTCGATCTATTTTCGAGGTCATTGATTTTTGCAAAAGCCGTTTCAAGTTGATCCTGCATTTCTTGTATTCTGGCTGAGTTTTGATTAATAAGTGCTTTCTTTTCAATTGTGTCCATCCTCTGCCCTAGTTGCTGCAGGTCAGCTTGGATGGATGAGGCTATTTGGGCTGCATTCAGGGTCAAGCTCTTGGAGAGTAGTTGGGAGAAAGCTTCCATCATGGATGGAAAGTCCGTGGGCACAGGGGTGACAGCGTTTACTTCAGTCACTGACATCAGTAGGCCTGTATGGGGGTCCGTCATAGGTGTGGAGGGGATACCAGATCCCAGTCTGCCCAGCAGGGACTCAGTGGATGTGGGTGAAGTGACCAGGGGCAGGGGCAGAAAGTCAGTACCTGGGGAAGGTGGCGGCTGTGAATCCTGATCCGCGATGGATTCCTCTGCATCCCCTATGTTGTATGAGCCTCGTGGAGCCGATGCCATCTTAGCGTAGCTGACCGGGACGGCCGTCGTGGTCATCTGGCTCCAGAGGCTTCTCCTGGCTTGCGCCATTATCCTGTGCGGGTTCCCGGGGGTCTCCCCCACTCGTGTGTCCCGGTTCAGTGCTCGGGAGTCTGTTCTGGTGGGGCTCCGGTGGCGATTTAAGGGCCGTGGTGGAGCGGAGCTCTAGTAGCCAGCGGCCATCTTAGAAGCTGCCGCGCATGCGCCTTCACAGATTAATTTTTATTCTAATTAATTAAACCGGAGCAGTGGGGATGTAATTTGTACATATGCAGCACACTCCTGAAAGAGCTACTGAGGGAATAATCCCCCTGAGACTAATCTGGTGTATGGACTATTCATATTATCAATTTAACCACTCTGCCACACTCCTGACAATGAGTTAGAAGACACCAACTTGAGTTGAATCTGTAGTTTTATTAACACCAACCACTCAGATCAGCTTAACCGCTTGCCGACTGCCTCATGTAGAAGTATGGTGGCACAGTGGCTCTCCTGCACTGGATAACATTATTAGATATGTAATCCAGCACTTCGGGTAGGGGCCGCGCCGACTATTCTCTCATTAGCCACAGCACAAGCCCATCAGAGGGTCCTGGCCAATGGATGACATTTGGCACCTGCTGATCGGCAAAGAAGATGACAGGACAGACCTCTCTGAATGTAAGCAATACAGAGCTCTGTCCTGTTAGTGGGGATTAGGGATGAGCATCGAGTTCGAGTCAAACTCATGTTCGACTCGAACATCAGCTGTTCGCCAGTTTGCCGAACAGCGAACAATTTGGGGTGTTCGCGGCAAATTCGAAAGCCGCGGAACACCCTTTAAAAGTCTATGGGAGAAATCAAAAGTGCTAATTTTAAAGGCTTATATGCAAGTTATTGTCATAAAAAGTGTTTGGGGAACTGGGTCCTACCCCAGGGGACAAGGATCAATGCAAAAAAAAGTTTTAAAAATGTCCGTTTTTTCGGGAGCAGTGATTTTAATAATGCTTAAAGTGAAACAATAAAAGTGTAATATTCCTTTAAATTTCGTACCTGGGGGGTGTCTATAGTATGCTTGTAAAGGGGCGCATGTTTCCCGTGTTTAGAACAGTCAAAATGACATTTCAAAGGAAAAAAAAAGTCATTTAAAACTACTCGCGACTTTTAATGAATTGCCGGTCCGACAATACACATAAAAGTTTATTGATAAAAACAGCATGGGAATTCCCCACAGGAGAACCCCGAACCAAAATTTTAAAAAAAATGACGTGGGGGGGTTCCCCCTAAATTCCATACCAGCCCCTTCAGGTCTGGTAAGGATATTAATGGGAACCCCGGCCAAAATTTTTTTAAAAAAATGGCGTGGGGTCCCCCTCAAAATCTATACCAGACACTTCAGGTCTGGCATGGATTTTAAGGGGAACCCCGTGCCAAAATTAAAAAAAAAATCCATACCAGACCCTTATCCAAGCACGCAACCTGGCAGGCCGCAGGAAAAGAGGGGGGGATGAGAGAGCGCCCCCCCTCCTGAACCGTACCAGGCCACATGCCCTCAACATTGGGAGAGTGCTTTGGGGTAGCCCCCAAAACACCTTGTCCCCATGTTGATGGGGACAAGGGCCTCATCCCCTCAACCCTTGCCCGGTGGTTGTGGGGGTCTGCGGGCGGAGGCTTATCGGAATCTGGAAGCCCCCTTTAACAAGGGGACCCCCAGATCCCGGCCCTCCCCCCTGTGTGAAATGGTAAGGGGGTACAAAAGTACCCCTACCGTTTAATAAAAAAGTGTCAAAAATGTTAAAAATGACAAGAGACAGTTTTTGACAATTCCTTTATTTAAATGCTTCTTCTTTCTTCTATCTTCTTTCTTCTATCTTCTATCTTCCTTCGGTTTCTTCCTCCTTCTTCTTGTTCTTCTGGTTCTTCTGGTTCTTCCTCCGGTGTTCACGTCCGGCATCTTCCTCTGTGATGGCATGGAGGGAGGCTCCCGCTGTGTGACGCTTCTCCTCTTCTGACGGTTCTTAAATAACGGGGGGCGGGGTCACCCAGTGACCCCGCCCCCTCTGACGCACGGGGACTTGACGGGGACTTCCCTGTGGCATTCCCTGTGATGTCAGAGGGGGCAGGGTCACCCGTTACGTAACCCTGCCCCTTCTGACGTCACTGGGAATGCAACAGGGAAGTCCCGTCAAGTCCCTGTGCGTCAGAGGGGGGCAGGGTCACCGGGTGGTCCCCAAAGATATGCAAGACCTTGTTTCTTCTACACATCTTAGCCTCTAAACGAGTGCACAGGACCGACAGAGGAGCCTCCCACCAATTTTCAGGTGTTGGAAAGCTATTCTGAGTACCCACAACTGTCACCTTAGTATCAGATACAGATGTGTCAAGGGGTGAAACAGGGCTCTCATTGTCCAGACTGACTGAGGAGGGACTAGGCTCATCGACATTCCTTTTACTAGTAACCTTTGTTACTTCAGAATACTCGCCCAATGTATCATAGGTCAGTCTTTTGGGTGGGCGAATGCTCCTCTTTCCCCTTTGTTGTTCCCCCTTTGGTGTGTCCTCTATTTCTGAATGAACACTGTTTTCTTCTACTTCCGAGGGAGATAAACATGTTTCAGCTCTTACAGACAATGGTATAAACTCTGGAGCATCTGGCCTGAGGGCCTCACTACCCTCCTCGGTTGTTGGGGATGAAACACTATTTTCAGCTTCAGGTATCTCAGATGACCACAACCAGCTAATGTCCATGTCTCTCTCCTCACTACCTTCAGTTGTTAAAGTCCCAGACTGAGACCTAGTTACAGGCCTTTGTGTAGCCTCTGATGTAGATGATAACTCCTCCTCGGGGACTATCCTGACTGCATCAGTAAGGGGCAGAAGGTGATTCTGATGCCAAGTCTTAATTGGTCCAGCACTTCCTTCTGGTCTGATTTCAAAGACTGGAAGTCCTGGGAGCTGTTTACATACAATGTATGGCTGTGACCTCCAGCGATTTGCCAGCTTGTGCTTTCCAGGAATACCCAAATTCCTTAATAGAACTCGGTCACCAGGTTGTATATCTTGAATCCTTACTTTGAGGTCAAAGTTTCTCTTATTTCTATTTCCTCTGTTGTTTGACATAGTCCGAGGCTTCTCATAAGCAATTTTCAGACTCTCTCGCAGCCTGCTTGTATATCCTCGATGAGAGGTCTCTAAGGTGTGGTCCAGAGAAGTTCCGAAAGCCAAGTCCACTGGTAATCTAGCCTCTCGCCCAAACATCAGCCGATAAGGTTAATATATCCTGTGATGTCACTCTTGGTGCTGTTATATGCATGTACTAAAGCGGCAATATGCTTACTCCAGTTGGGCTTTTGCTCAGAGGTCAGTGTCCTCAACATTTTGAGAAGAGTTCTATTAAACCTCTCCAGCTGAGGGTCTCCTTGTGGATGATAGGGTGTAGTTCTAGACTTCTGAATTCCTAACAGATCCAATAATCTCCTGATGAGCGTACTCTCGAAGTATCTTCCCTGATCTGAGTGAATCCTCTGTGGTAGGCCATAATGGACGAAGAACTTTTCCACTAGTGTCTTTGCCACTGTGACTGCCTTCTGATCTTTCGTGGAGAAAGCTTGTGCATATCTGGTAAAATGGTCTGTGACTACAAGAATATTTCCTTGCCCACTCAAGTCAGATCGAGACACAGAAAATCTATGCAAACTTGATCCATGGGACCTTGGCTTGATAAATGACCCATCGGAGCTTACCCGTTGTGGCAAAGTCTTTCTCTGGATACACCTATGGCAGGAATGGCAGTAACTCTCTCTCTTTCCTCATGTAAGGCCAATAGAATCTATCCCTTATCAATTGAAGAGTTCTTTCTGCCCCCAGATGTCCATGACAATCATGCAGAGCGATTAACACTGTCTCTCTGTGTTTCTCTGGCAGAAACAGTTGCCACTTCTACAGATCTTCAGAGGGGCCCCTTCGGTAGACCACCCCTTGTTGCAACTGCAACCGACTCCACTCTTTATGTAACAACAGAGCTTCTTTCTGAGCCCTTTTCAAAAGTAGATCAGGGTGCTGACTCTCCATCGCTTCCATTATCAAGCTGCAGAGTGGATCCTCCTGTTGGTCTCTCCTAAGGTCTTTTCTCTATAATTTAGGTAGACCTTCTGCTGCAATCTGAGAGACATTACAGTAATACCTAGGTACCCCTGCTGTATTCACTCCAATCTCTTCAGCTCTGGCTCCACCTTTCTCCTGCTTTTCTGCTCCTTCACAAAGGGCTCTTACCCCTTCGGGGGCAAGCTGAGTCCAATCCTCTTGGGAGTTCAGGGGACTGTGAGGTCTTCTGGATAGCGCATCTGCATCTTTATTGCCCACTCCTGGTCTGTATTTCAAACTGAAGGAGAATGTTGAAAGAGCAGCCAACCACCTATGGCCTGTGGCATCCAACTTCGCAGTGGTAAGCAAGTATGTGAGGGGGTTGTTATCCGTTGTAACTACAAACTTTGCACCATAAAGGTAATCTCTCAACTTGTCTACCATGACCCACTTCAAGGCCAGGAACTCAAGCTGATGAGTAGGGTAGTTCTTCTCGGCGGGAGACAAGCTCCGGCTCACATAAGCAATGGGCCTTAAATGTCCATCATGATCTTGGTAGAGTACTCCACCTAGCCTATCTCGGCTAGCATCCACGTGCAGTTCATAGGGCTTGGTAACACTGGAGCAGTGATAAGGCTCCACTTCAATTGTCTGAATATCTCCTCACACTGCGGAGTCCACTGATCCAGGATAGACTCCTTTTTCTTCCAAGGCCCTTCCTTTCGCCTCCCAGGTTCCTCCGAATCCACATCAACAGCTTCCTGATTCTTCAGTAGTTCTGTGAGTGGGTGGGCTATCTTCGCAAACCCCTCCACAAACCTCCGATAGTAGGAGCAAAATCCTAGGAATGATCTGAGCTATGTCACATTCGTGGGTTTGGGCCAAGAAGTAACAGCTTAAAACTTCTCAGGGTCAGTTGCTATCCCTTCTTCAGACACAGACACAATGTGCCCCAAATAGTTCACCGAAGATTGATAGAACTGACATTTCTCCATTGAAAGTTTCAAGCCCTCATCATGTAATCTCTTCAGAACCTTTCAGAACCTTTTGCAGTCACTCTTCATGCTCTTCAAGAGTTTTATGATATTGTCTAAGTATACTAAGACCTCAGACAGACAAATCTTGTGGCATCCGGTTAAACTCATAAAATCCCACGGGGGTAATGAAAGCAGTCTTCTCCTTGTCCTCAGGACTTATGGGGATCTGATAATAAACACTCTTCAAATCTAATACACTGAACCACTTAGCCCCTGACAGGCTCTGTAGGGCATCTTCTATATGAGGGGTTGTGTATTGATCGGGAATGGTCCGTCGGTTCAGGGTCCTATAGTCGATAGACAGCCGTAGTGACCCATTTTTCTTCCTCACTACTACTATAGGGGAGGCGTATGGACTCCCTGATAATCCCAGTCCTTTTCAGCTCAGCCAGCTGTTCCCGAAGGTCCTAAAGATCTCCCAGTGGGATCCTCCTGACCCTTTTTCGAAAAGGTTTGTCTTCCTCCAGCCAAATCTTGTGCTCCGCACTCTTGGCATACCCCACATCAAACTCACTCTTTGAGAAAACCTCTTTCCATTTCATAAGCTGGGCTTTGGCCCTCTCCATCCAAACAGGAGTAAGAGAGGTGTTCTTTGGGTTGAAGTTCTCTATGGGAATCTCCTCTTCGGGTCCTCTTTTGACATCACTTGGTGAAACTGGGGTTGCTTGATTCGCCTGCCCCAGCAACATTCTTGCTGGTTTCTTCACAGGCAAGGCTGTCGTGTTCCTGAACACTGACTGAAACCCTCCCTCTGCTTCTCTTGAGTGCCTTAGTGGATAACACTTTTGGGAGTATTTCCAGACCCACATCCTCTTCTCGAGTGTCTGTCTCCAAGACAACGAAAGGACCAGGTTGTCTCCAACTCAACTTGACAGAGGCCCTCATACATATTACTTCACCCGGTTGTAGAAGTTCTTCACCTCGGTCCAAACGCCAAACTTTTCCTACTCCTTCTGGTGGGGCCTTCTGTTCGTGTACTATATTCTTGTACACTTGGGTTAGCATGGGATGTACCTTCATGGCCGGGGCACTTTCCTTCTGTACAAGCGGTGTCAGGAGTCTTCTGAACAGATCAGTATTTGTTCCGATGATAAGGGAACTTTTATGAGCCTCAGGGGGCCGAGGACACACAACCACCAGGGTGTGGAAAGTCTCCGCCTTTCCAGCCACACTCGGGTCAAAGGTAAGTTTGATAGGGATATACCCCTCATAAGGGAAGTTCTGGGTACCTAGGCCCCATATCTCCAACTCTTCCAACTTTTGCAGAGGTAGATCAGAGGATCTTGCGGTCAGCAAAGCCATCATCTCCATTAACTGGGCCACCTGAGTCTTAAGGAGCACAATCTGATGATCCTCTTCCATCACACTAACTGTCCTGACCCCAACAGTGTGTTTTGGTTCTTGCATTTTTCCTTCTTCCTTTCTAGGATAGCTTCTTCCTCCCATACAATCCGAATTAGATCTGGGTACTTCAATATGCCTACATCTTGACGGGTTCTTAACTGGAGGGTGATGGGATCCAAAGGCTGGGCACCTCTTAAAACTTGTTTGGCTCGAACTTCATCCACCTTACTAGGATCTAATCCCTTCTTCAACAATATTTGGTGAATGACCTTGTCTAACCATCTCATATATTCTGACAGCTTCTCTCCTGTTTCTTGATAAGTGTGTTCTAATTGATAATTTAGGTCAGAAACCTTCTCGGTACGTCCGAACACATCTTGCAGGATATCTAAGTAATCTTGGGCTACACAGTTTTGTTTAGAAACAGCAAAAAAGTGTAGCGCTAAATCATATCATAGATGACAATGGATGGGTAGAAATACTTAAATAAAAGATCTATCCCTGGGCAGGGAGTCCTGATAAGGATGTTATGACTAAAAGGTGACCATGGTTAGTCCACAGGTAGACATGTTGTCCACAGGTGAATCCAATGTCCCAAAAGGCAGATCAGCTCACTCCCACCGGAAGGAAAAAAGGCTTACCAGATGTGGTGGACCCGACAGGGCATACGCCGAATTGGGTCGGATAAGGCTTGGGTGGTAAGTGGCTGTGGATGTCTGTGATGTCGCGGCTTGCTGGATTCCTCCAACTGGTCCCCAAGTCCTGGAAGATGTGGGGTGTCCCAAGAATGTAGATGATTCTGTGGATCCTAGGGGAGGGATGAGGTTTTCCGTGGATAGGTCCCTTACAAATTTCCTGTACTTCTTTGCTCCGGGATGTGTATATTTTGCATATACACAGTTTTGTTTGCCAAGCTTCAGATTTCGAATAGCCTCGGAAGCAGGCCCTTTCAGACTTTTTAGTAATACGCTGTTTTTTTGCATTTCAGGGATGTCCCACTCATCCAACACTTGCGTGGCCTGTTCCAACCACTCTTCAAAGGTGTCTTCTCCTTTGGGTACGGGCCTTTGGCCCGAGAAAATGACCAGTTTTCGGTACCCAGTCCCTGAATATGTTGGGTTCCCTTTTTGACATTGGAACACCAAATTTCCCAGGGCTGTAAAAAGTTCTGGCTCAATTGCAGCCAGTATTGACTGTGATGGAACCTTGATTTCTGCTGAACTCATCTGGGGGAAGGTGGCAAGATTCTCCCCTTCTTCCCTTAGGTGGGTCAGATAAAATTTGGTCTTGTCAGCGAGTTCAGCACTTGCACCCTTGAAATTTTCCGGAACCCCCTTCCTCCACTCCAATAATGCATAAGTACAGAATGTCTCATGATTGGGTCTTACTGCGACCACCTTGGCTCTTTGTTCTGGGGATAGTGTTTTTACCACTCGGCTAATGTGTTCTTTCTCCCAGATATCCCCCCAGAGTTCCATGGCCACACTTGCTTCTGAGCAGGTGCCTTCCGCCTCACACCACTGTGCCACAGTGGGGGCATCCATTCTATGGTTCTTAAGGGGGTGCTTGACTTCAGAGTGACAGTTATCCCGGACGAGCCCCCACATGTAGCAATAACTCTCGGTGGAGCTGCTGGTTTATTATTGGGCCTGTCACCTATTCTCTTCACCCCTCTTAAATTGTTCAATCCCCTTGACACAGCTGTAGTGCAGTGTTGTAATGATATTAGTACCAATATCTTTGTTTGACTAAATGATGTATTTATATAAAGAATTATTACAGTGACTACACTATCACACCAACGTAGTGCAACAGTATAGCAGACAATTATGACAATCTTGGTAACAAACACAAATATACCTAAATATAAATATATATATATATATATCTCTGTCCCAGGGAGCTCCCCCTGCTCTAAACCGTAAAGTCACTACCCTTTGTAACTAGATGCAGGGCCCTGCAATAAAAGATATAGTCTTGATGTCTTTAATCTTCGCTAGCTACAAATTTGTAATTGTAATCCACAGAGGGTTCTTCTTGGGCATTGCGCAGTGTAAGGTAATACACTAAGACAATTATAATCCAGAAGATTGATTAAGTGTTCTTATACAAAGAAGACAAACATCTAGTATCAGTTCTGGAATACTGAAATCTATGCAAATGTAATGTTCTCCAACTTAACTTGTTCCGTGGGACTATCAGTCCCAGCAACGCTCTGTAACCGTCCTAAGTGTGTGTAGTATTAAACAAAGTTCCGGGTGTTAACCCTCTCACCACCCGGGATCCGGGCAGATGGATGTCTCTGTTTCACCAGTTCTCAGTCCGTATGGAGCCACCCCCACGCCGTCACACTGTTCCGTTTACTAACGACCAGGAATCCTCGGTTATCTCCCCCACGGGTTTCCAGAACAATCACTTCTGCTGCTTCAGCACACTATGATATGATGGCAGGATCCTTGCCGCTGCTCTGCTCATTCACAAGGTAGGCCGAAACCCTGTGGGACACACACACCCACAGAGTCCTGCTGGCAGGCCACGTGTCCCAGGAACAAGAGACCTAAGATGGCCGCTCCCAGCCCTTTTATATCCTCCCACAATGCAGTTCAGTTCTTCTCTTGTCCAGGAGCATTGTGGGTAGGTCATAGTTAATGTATAGAAGTAAACAATCAATCACTTCCATGTCACTTCTCTTAATCATGAAACCTAAAAGTGTTGTACCTTTTCAATTGTCCACTAGATGGCACTAGATCAACTTATATTCTTTTATAACAGGGATCCTCAAACTACGGCCCTCCAGCTGTTGCAGAACTACACGTCCCATGAGGCATTGTAAAACTCTGACATTCACAGACATGACTAGGCATGATGGGAATTGTAGTTCCTGAACAACTGGAGGGCCGTAGTTTGAAGACCCCTGTTTTATAACATACAGATGACTACTAAAAACAAAAGTTGTCAGCGCTACATATACATTTATATAGATCAGACCAAAATGAGGGACAAATGAGGAGGAATGAAGGAGAAAGGGACATTGCTCCAAATCAGGGACAGTCCCTCGAAAATCAGGGACAGTTGGGAGCTATGGTGTTTGACTGCCTGCCATACTATCACAGTCTTGCTATAAGTTGTGGATCACCACCATTACTATTATTTTTTTTTTTTTTCATTTTTTTTATTGGACATGTTTTATAGCAGAAAGTTAAAGATTATAATATATATATATATATATATATATATATATATATATATATATATATATATATATATATATATATATATATATATATATATATATATATAAAAATAAAAGACAGATTCCCAGAGAATTGGTGGAGCTCAATGATCCTTACCTGTTTAAAGTCAGTAATTGTAGACGAGGTAACTGGAGGGGTTTAACTCAAAGATGAACTCAGTCACGGAGCTACAATATGTTTGGGGCTGGAGGGGAAATTAGCAAAGGAGTAGTATTGTAGGAAGAAGTGCAGCCTTGGGGTGTTAAGACAACAGCTTTGAGAATGGTCTGGATAGGATGGATGATACCCAAAGGGTGATAGGTAAGGCAATAATGAACTGGAGTGTCAGTGTCTGCTATACAGTACAAGGATGGGGGTAAACTACCCTCTTACCAAACTCAGTTGTAGGTACAGACAGTGGAGGGGACCCTCATACACTAATGTTATGACTCCGGAGAACCCAGTTGGCCATTCTGGAACAGCTGGGGTAGACTAGCGATCTAGTTCTTTGTCTATGGGACACCAAGGATAGGCTGGCGATCCTGTTCTGTGTTCCTTGAATGCTGGGGATAGACTGGTGGCTCCCTTGTCTCTGGTACAGCTGAGGTTGGACTGGACTGGTATATAATGGGGGTTTTGACACATAGGGAAGACTCTGATGTATAGGGGTGCCTCTGACGTGATGGGGGAGATCTGATGTGAAGAGGGGCTTTTGATGTGAAATTAATTAATCAAGGTGAGTGACTGCAACATCAAAGGCTCAGGTTCCCCATTGATAAGCAACATATGCATTTTTTGCATATTAAATTGGGGTGCCTTAGGATTTTTTTCTACTTTTAAACAAGGGTGCTGGGTCTGTAAAATGTTGAGAAACACTGGGCCAAATGTATTCTCCTGAGGCTGCCCAGTTGTCCACCAACAAGAGGAGAGTCTGCATAGGACCCATAAAGTTTAACTGCATAAACCTCCACTTTCTTTAATTTAAAATTTTTTTAAATTATCGAGGCTCTGCCTACTAAGGCAGATATTGAGGCCACTTGGAGGAGCAGCACTGAAGAGATTTTACTGAAGTGAGACAGGAGGTGCAAACTCTTTCTTCTCGCCTGACCATCGGCGAGATGTCCCTGAAGTCCCTGTGTCAACGAGTTACCAACTTGGAGATATTTCACGACAACCATACGCAGACATCGGTGTCCCTGCAGCTCCATTTGGAGAAGATGGAAGACAGGAGCGGACGCAATTACTTGCGGCTCCGAGGCTTACTGGAGGTCACGGGTCCAGAGGATTTGGCTGCGACGGCAGTCGCATTCTTTAGGCAGCTAATAAATGAGGCTATCCCTGCAGACCTAGAGATACATAGAGCTTTAGGACCTCGGCAGTCAGACCCCAATCGATCGTGAGATGTTAAATGCAGAGTCCACCGCTTTACTCAGAAGGAGATTATCACCCACAGGGCCTGGGAGGCGGACGCTGTGGACTTTGGTTTTGCATCGGTAAAAATCATGCCTGACTTATCGAGGGCTACACTCCACAGACGAGGACTGCTACGTCTGGCCCTGGATATAGCCCATTGACAAGGAGCCACCTACAGATGGGGCTTTCCCCTTTCAGTTACCTTTTAGGAGAGGGAAAAATCTTTTACCCTCCGTACAACAGGTGACCTGCCGGCTTTCTTTATTTTCATGGCTGTCTTGCCCATCCAGATACCAGACTCGCCGCAACCTATCCCACAGCTGATAGGTCGCTCGGGCTGTCTGGCTCCGTAAGGATCTGGCAATATCCTGAAGGAGCCCCCAACCTCGGCTACAGGAGACTGAGCTGTGGTACAGCAATGGCCCAGACGGCAGCACCCAGAGGACTCACATGAGTTCTGCAGTGTTTGTTGCTGCTGAGTAGAGATGAGCTTTGAGTTTGAGTCAAACTCATGTTCGACTCGAACATTGGCTGTTCGCCCATTCGCCAAACAGCGAACAATTTGGGGTGTTTGCGGCAAATTCGAAAGCCGCGAAACACCCTTTAAAAGTCTATGGAAGAAATCAAAAGTGCTAATTTTAAAGGTTTATATGCAAGTTATTGTCATAAAAAGTGTTTGGGGACCTGAGTCCTGCCCCAGGGGACAAGGATCAATGCAAAAAAAAGTTTTAAAAACTGACGTTTTTTTTGGAGCAGTGATTTTAATAAAGTAAAGTAAAACAGTAAGTGCCATATCCCTTTAAATTTCGTACCTGGGGGGTGTCTATAGTATGCCCTTAAAGGGGCGCATGTTTCCCGTGTTTAGAACAGTCTGACAGCAAAATGACATTTCAATGGAAAAAAAAGTCATTTAAAACTACTCTTGGCTATTAATGAGTTGCCGTCCGACAATACACATAAAAGTTCATTGATAAGTGAGTGGCCTCTGTGGTAAGATACTGAGGTAAGCAAAAATAAAGACATGTACCATCATCCAGAAATCAATAATTAGAAAAATTGGGAGCCTGATCCCCAGTCAAAAAAGTGGGGGCATGTTGGACTATTACGGTACAGTAAAAATGAATAACAATATAGAGAATATACCAGTGATATAAAAATGTATAGTTGATTTTATTGATGCAAAGAACAAATCATTGGTAATACAATACAGCATGATAGTAGTAAAAGTAAAGCACCAATGGGGTCATTATTATACAATAAGACAATTGATCTCAGATATCATATTCCTCAACTAGTTTCGTGGACATAACCGCTTCGTCAGGAGGGAATCTGAAGATGATTTATTCTGACTAAACAGTCTGAACCTAACAAATAGGAAAAAATACAATGAGGTTTGCCAAAAAGACATAAACAATAAAACTTGTATTACAGCATCATGATTAGAGAAATGTAATAGAGATTACAGGGGGAAGGGGACAAGTCTGCTTACCCATGTCCCAACAGACCCCAGGCGCAAGGCTCCACCACCATGGGGTGTTCTACCACGGCGATCCGGGGGAGCTGCAAAGATGACGGGGATACTAAGGATAAAAATGATAAAATAATTGGATATACTCAGTTGCCAGTTTGAAAACAAGTGAGCCAGTGACACATTGAATAATGAGGGAATGGTAAAGGGTGAAGGTGTGAAAGGTGATGTGATGGGTTACACAATGCAAAAAGATAAGTATAAAATGGTGCATGAGGAGAACAAAGAAATTGGAAACCAAGAAGAATTATAGGAAGGTGTAAAAAGTTCATTGATAAAAACGGCATGGGAATTCCACACAGGGGAACCCCGAACAAAAATTAAAAAAAAAAATGACGTGGGGGGGGGTCCCCCTAAATTCCATACCAGGCCCTTCAGGTCTGGTATGGATATTAAGGGGAACCCCACGCCAAAATAAAAAAAAAAGGCATGGGTCCCCCCAAAAATTCCATACCAGACCCTTATCCGAGCACGCAACCTGGCAGGCCTCAGGAAAAGAGGGGGGACGAGAGAGCGCCCCCCCTCCTGAACTGTACCAGGCCACATGCCCTCAACATTGGGAGGGTGCTTTGGGGTGGCCCCCCAAAACACCTTGTCCCCATGTTGATGGGGACAAGGACCTCATCCCCACAACCCTTGCCCGGTGGTTGTGGGGGTCTGCGGGCGGGGGGCTTATCGGAATCTGGAAGCCCCCTTTAACAAGGGGACCCCCAGATCCCGGCCCTCCGCCTGTGTGAAATGGTAAGGGCTACCATTTCACAAAAAAACTGTCAAAAATGGTAAAAATGACAAGAGACAGTTTTTGACAATTCCTTTATTTAAATGCTTCTTCTTTCTTCTATCTTCTTTCTTCTATCTTCCTTTGGTTTCTTCCTCCATCTTCTTCTTCTGGTTCTTCTGGTTCTTCCTCCGGTGTTCTCGTCCTGCATCTTCATCCGCGGCATCTTCTTCCCTTCTTCTCCTCAGGCCGCTCCGCATCCATGATGGCATGGAGGAGGCTCCCGCTGTGTGGCGCTTCTCCTCTTCTGACGGTTCTTAAATAATGGGAGGCGGGGCCACCCAGTGACCCCCACCCCCCTCTGACACACGGGGACTTGACGGGGACTTCCCTGTGGCATTCCACGTGATGTCAGAGGGGGCGGGGTCACCCGTTACATAACCCCGCCATACTAGGCCGCCATATATGCACCTGGGATATGGGGAACCCCATGGGATGGGGGCATTTTTGTATATGGGGTGTGGGAAGGGGAGAGGGCCTAGCAGTGTCGGCCTCTTGCCATCAGTCGGACATGCTCCTTTTCATTTTTGTGAGGTGTCTGGCCGGGGGCGAGACGCAGACATCACTAGCTAAATTCCTTTTTGATATGAAATATTGTCTTTTGAATTGTTGGCGCTAATAACAATGATGTTTTTGGTTAAGGTTTAAACATACCGTTTGATTATATGATGGGTGGGGTAGGGGGATTAGAGATGCTCTTACAGAGCTTGCTCTATCAACTTCCATACATAGGCCGTCACACAGACCCCCCAACCTATTTTGGGGAGCAGATGTGACTAAATTAGTTGGTGTTAACCAAATTAGTTGTTTCTAAGTGGTTAACACCAACATCAAACTTTCTTTTAGTTTTCCATTTTCCCTCCCTTCCTTCTTTTCTCCCCTTTTCCCTCCCTAACAACCCCCTCCCTCTTTTTCTACCCAATTTTTTTTGGGGGGTTTTGGTATTTTGGTAATGGATAGCCTTAAGGTGTTCTCACTCAACGCCAATGGGTTAAACACCCCTGAGAAATGGAAAATGTTGCTACATAATTTGAAAGCTACTCATACTGATATAGCATTCATACAAGAGACCCATTTTAGAGAGGATAGGCTGCCTGTGCTCAAGAGCAGATTTTTTCCTGTGATATATCATGCCACTATTAAAATGGCAAAATCTAGAGGTGTATCTATCCTACTTTTTAGCAAACTTCTGTGGGTTTGCAGGGAGACCTTGTTACATGAAGGGGGACGCTTTGCGTTTATAAAAGGGCTCCCTGATGGGGTTCGCTAAACTTTAGCGACAATCTATGTGCCTAATGATCACCAGGATATCTTTATCCGTCAAATCTTGGCCAAACTGATCGACTTTACAGAGGGCTCATTGATCTTGGGAGGGTACTTTAATGTCTCACTGACCCCTCAGGTAGACATATCCTCTGGAAAGTCATCTGTCCCCATAGGCTCCCATAAACAGATTAATCAAGCTATACACAATGCCCAACTGATCGACGTGTGGTGCCTCCAACATTCGGGCGAAAGAGATTATTCATTTTATTCTCCCCCTCACAAGGTCTATTTGAGAATTGACTTCTTCTTAATCCCTCATGCCCAGTTGCACGTGCTTCACGAAACTTCCATTGGTTTAATTACATGGTCTGACCATTCTCCCATACTAATGACCTATGCTCTATCGTAGGTCGCCTCAGAGGCGACACGCATCTGGAAATTGAATGAAAGTCTCTTACAGGTTCCAGAAGTAGTATCAGAAATCACTAAAGAGCTGCCTTTATATTTTCAGACAAACAGAACTCCTGATAGTAGCCCAGGCATGGTATGGGAGGCTCATAAGACAGTCACGAGGTATTCTTTTCAAACACGGTTCCAGACTTAAAAGGAGACAGAGAACGACAATTAAAACTGCTCCTGACCAAACTTCAAAGTACGAAGTCTAAACACAAACACGCACCCTCCCCTGCTATAGAACGTGAACTAGATGAAATTCGGGTACAAATTAATGATGTCCTACAATATAGGGCCAAGGCGGCACTGCAGAAATGCAGGAAAATCAGTTACGCATATGGTGATAAGTGTGGGAAAATATTAGCTAGGTTGATTAAGGAACAAAAACTTCAATCATACATACCACATATTATGTCCCCGAATGCCCAGAAGATGGCCTTGCCCTTGCAGATCTCAGAGGTTTTTCGAGATCTCTTCGTGTCCCTCCATGATATACCATCTGCCACAAACTACCAATCGTTGATGGATGAATACGTCCAATCAGCTCAGATGCCTGCTATTACACCTGAGATCAAATCGGGACTAGACAAGTCGATAAGTTTAGAGGAATTGATATTAGCGCTAAACTCTACCAAACCGGGAAAGGCCCCCGGTCCGGATGGCTTCACCCTGCAGTACTACAGAACCCTACTTCCTATCCTAGGACCCTACATGGTAGATTTGTTTAATGAGCTGTGCAATGAAAAGGCCCTTCCTAGAGATACACTAAAAGCTTATATATCCGTCATCCCGAAGGAAGGTAAGGACCCGACCTCATGTGGCAGTTACCGGCAAATTTCTCTTCTGAACGCCAACCTTAAACTGTTCACTAAAATTCTGGCAACTCGCCTAGCAACTCATCTACCAGACTTGGTGCATTTAGACCAAGTAGATTTTGTTATCACTAGGGAAGCGAGGGACAATATGACCAAAGCTTTAAACTTTCTTCACATAACCAGAACTTCCCTCACACCCTGCGTTTTCCTCAGCACGGATGCTGAGAAAGCGTTCGTCTGGGTGAACTGGCAATATATGTTCACGGTCCTTCGACAACTGGGCCTAGAGGATACCATTATTCAATGGATTACTATATTTTATTCACACCCTACGGCACAGGTTAAAATCAATGGGGTACTCTCTGATCCTTTCTCTATACAGAATAGTACTAGACAGAGATGTCCGCTCTCCCCTTTGTTATTTACCCTGTCTCTAGAGCCATTCCTAAATAGAATTTGTCTGAACCTGGATATCCAGGGCATAAGTGTTGGAGGTGATCAGCACAAAATATCGGCCTAGGTGGGCGATATGCTCTTTTCCCTGATAAACCCCGCTATCTCGCTCCCTAATCTACTACGCAAGTTTGAGATCTATGGATCCTTCTCCAACTTGAAAATTAATCTTCATTCAGAAGCCATGAAGATAGGGATATCCCTCCCTGTGTCTACACTTAAGTCTAGTTTCAAATTTAAATGGACGGCGACGGCTTTGCAGTATATAGTTACCTATATTCCTTTGGATATGTCACGTATATTCGAACTTAACTTTTCTCTGCTGCTGTCCAAAACCTGCACGCTTTTGGAGACTTGGAATAGGGGCCTGCACTCATGGTTCGGCAGAATTAATCTACTGAAAATGTGTATCCTACCTAAATTTCATTTATTTACTCCAAGCCTTACCAATCAGGATCCCTATATCTTATTTTAAACAAGTTAACTCGCTCTTCATCAAGTTTGTGTGGGCGTATAAGAAGCCACAACTTTCTTTTTATTTAATGACTCTACCTAAGCAACACGGTGGTTTGGTTCTTCCGGATATCCTAGTATATTATCAGGCAATCCATGTAGGCATAATCATTGATTGGTGCCGCCATGGCTGATCTAAACTATGGGCTCAGATAGAACTAGCCCAAACACACATTCCACTTTCAAGGTCCTTGTGGTGTTATGATCACCTCCAATCACTACTAAAAGGCCAACCCCTAATAGGGACAACACTTCGTATAGGTTCTGTAGCTATTAAACGATATTCCCTATCCTCTTTGGACTCCCTGTCGTTTCCCATTTTAGGGAACCCACAATTTTCCCCGGGCCTTTGCCCTCACAATTTTGGCAACCTGCGTCAGTTGGGCATAACCCAAGCCCTCAATTGAGGAATTAATGATGGAGGAGGGCCCCTTTACATTGACCTTTTGGCCAGCTCTTCAGTTACGACACTTCCTGGAAACCATACAGTAGGTGACCGCAATATTGTGTCAATCTCACCACTGTTATTGGTGAGGTTTGACACCTGCAAGCCCCGTCGTGGAAGCAAGCGCCAAGCTGGCTCGCTCATCGGGAAAGGAAAACTTTTTTTCTCCTTTCGCGATGAGCGACAAGCAGTGCTGACAGCTGTCTGGTATGAATCATGAGGGGGAACGCCGCGCCAAATTTTAAATAAAAGAACGGCGTGGGATCCCCCCAGGGGCATACCAGGCCCTTAGATCTGGGATGGATTTTAAGGGGCACCCCCTACGCCGAAAAATCGGCGTGGGGTCCCCCCAAAATCCATACCAAACCCTTATCCGAGCACACAGCCGGTCAGGAATGACCCCCCTCCTGAACCGTACCAGGCCGCATGCCCTCAACATGGGGGTGTGGGTGCTTTGGGGCAGGGGGGCGCCCTGCGAGCCCCCCACCTCAAAGCACCTTGTCCCCATGTTGATGAGGACAAGGGCCTTTTCCCGACAACCCTGGCCATTGGTTGTCGGGGTCTGCGGGCGGAGGACTTATCGGAATCCGGGAGCCCCCTTTAATAAGCTTTCTCCTGCTAGAATACTGTGTGCGAGCTGCGCAACCATGTATATAGGCATGGGGCGTGGTCACCAGAGAGAGCGTTGTGTCAACATCGGAAGAAGAGAAAAGGGGAGAAGACGGCGCAGAAGTCCGGGCCACCACTAGCAAAAGAGCGGCAGAAGATAGTGGAGGAGCCCAGCAGAAGAACCGGGAGAAGAGGCCGAACACTGGGAGAAGAAGCCGAACACCGGGAGAAGAGGCCAAACACCGGGAGAAGAGGCCGAGCATCAGGAGAAGAGGTTGGAGAGATCAGAGAAGGCGGAAGAAGACCCCTAAAGTTGGAAGAAGACCCCCGGAGCTGCTTAATAAATGACTTTAAAAACCTGTGTAGTGTGTTTTATTTATTGACACTTTTTTCCCTAGGTGAATGGGTAGGGGTATGATGTACCCCATACTCATTCACATAGGGTGAGGGGTATGTGCTGCTGTTTTAGTAAATAACACCCACTGTATTATCTATTTTAAAATACTACCTGCCTCACCTCTCCTACATTGCAGTCTTACCAAGCTGCTTACGTACTATCCAGCAACTGTACGATATTTCTAGCTAGTGTCCCTCAAACAGTATGCTGTAATTTTTTTTCATGACAAAACCTGCCATGTCTCTCCCTTTTACATTGCAGCCTATCCAAGCTATTTACATAACTTGGTTAAATGTACAAATTTGTGGATGTTGTATTACTAAGATTATTCTCTAATGTTTATTTCAAGATAATAAAACACCTCATCTCCCTTTTACATTGCAACCTTAGATGCAGCTTGATACTGTCCAACCACTGTACAATATTTGTGGCTACAGTATTGTCTCTCTTAAACAATATGTAGCACTGACCCCGAAGGAGCTGCTGGTATATTTGGGCCTGTACTCTGCTTTGTTTCCCCCCTAAATATCTCAGTCCCCCTGAGACAGCTGTGATGTAATAGTGTGCAACCAAACCGAAATCATAAAGGCAAATTCACAATACTCAATATTATATACCTGCCTGTAGTTACCTTACCCTCCTCTTGGCTGGTGATGAAGAGTAAAACAACACTCACACAGTTATACTTGAATAATAACCTTATTTACTGTAGTTGTATTAGAAGGGTTAAACTACAATGTTTGTACTGTCAGACCAACATAGTCTGACAGACAACTAAACTTTATATTACAAAGATACAATACAGGTATCAAATGTCTGAAATAATATATGAGAGATATACACAAAGTAAATAGGATAACCGTCAGAGTGAATGTATCTCACTATGAGCACTGTCCTATTTCCTGCGCGCTTAAGGCTATACTAAATCAAATATTGACTTGATTAAGTATAATACAACACTAGGTAGCTCCCTCCTTTAGTATCACACTACCCCGATATAGTAAAGGGACACAAGGCCTTGTGTTTTACTAAGCAGTCCTACTTTATCTTCTTTTCTTCTGCTAGCAAGCAAAATAGATTTGTAATCCAAAGGGTTAACGACTCCTGATCAAAGTAGACTGAAAATGTGACAGTGAGGTTCTGGTGCAGCAGCACTATAACTGACTTTCATACCAAGGACTCAATACTAAATTCTCTTGACTTTGCTTGTGGGACTATGGGTCCCAGCAACTCTGTCTTATGTAGACGGATGTAATAAAGTGCATCAAGAAACTTGTGGGCAACAGCCCTCTCACCCAACCAGGACAGTGTTGTCAGAAAACTCCGTTCTGAGGTACAGGGTTCTGTCTCCGGCCGTCCGGCACTGCTGAGATGCACCGCTCCTCTCCACAAGACTCTCCAGAACTCCCAGATGACTCTGACAGGCTCCTCTGGCTCCTTCCCAGTCTTGCCCCGCCGTCAGCCCAACTCTCTGGGATGTCGCAATACTGCTGCTCGGATCGCTGTTTCGTGGAGGTAGGCAGCGTTGTGCTGGAGACCTCACACAGATCCTTCCAGGCTGGCCATGCGTGTCCAAGAGACCTAAGATGGCCACTTCCAGGCTTTTTATAGGCTTCCCACAATGCAGTTCTGTTCCCTGAGGTTTGTGGGAGTTACTGAGCATTATGGGTAGGTCAAGTTAATGTCCAGATGTAAACAAACATAATACTTCTATGTCAACTTGAATAGTAAAAGAAATAAAGATGCGTCCTTTTATATTTTGGCCGCTAGATGGCGCCAGAGGATAAGATATAACATTACCTTAAGTTATACATATATTATGACCGCTACACACTCCCCCTGCTTGAACTCTTTGGTCCCCAAAGAGATGTAAAATTTTGTTTCTGTAACACATTTTTGATTCTATACGGTTACACAAAACTGACAGGGGAGCTTCCCACCAATTTTCACATGATGGGGAGCTGTCTTGTACATTTACAGCTGACACTCCAATGTCGTGTACAGGTGTGTCAGTGGACGAGACTGGGTTTTGGTGTTTTTGGTCAACAGCAGGAGTATCAAGCCTTTCAGGGTTTCTCCTGGCAGTAAATTTAACTCCTTCAGAACACTCGCCCAATGTTTGATAAGTTAGTCTCTTTGTGGGACGAATGACTCTTTTGGTCCTCTGTGCTTTTGGCGTTACAGGTAAGTGTGTATGTTCCTCAACTCCATCTTCTTCTGGTGGTTCAGAATCAGCACTTAGATCTCCTAAAGTTTTTTCAGGTAAAACAACATGAGACTCTCCTGGATCTTCTCTTAACCCATTTTTAGGTATAAATTCAGGAGCCTCCGGTCTAAGAATTCCACTGTCTTCTCCTCCTGTTTGGAATGAGAAGTCCATTTCAGATTCTTCTACTTCAGATGACCACAACTAGTTTATCTCCATCTCCTATTCCTCATTTTCGTAAGAACGAAGACCGTAAGAACGAAGGTAAGAGACAAACTTTGGCCTATACTGCTTCTAGATTGAGGGCTATATTGTAACAAGATTAGGAGCGTTTTGTCTGACATTAGGCTTTGTCTTGTGTTGTGTCTTGCAGTCAACATGGATATGCTAGTGAAAGACAATGACTTCATGTCACTATTCATTGATATGTTAAGGGAGCTGCCATGTCTGTGGGAGGTTAACCACCCACATTACAAGAACCAAGCAAAGAGGAAGGCAGCACTGGAGCAATTGTGTGAAATTGTGAAGCAGGTGATCCCCACGGCAGACATCACCTATTTGAAGATCTTAATTGGTGGCCTGAGGAGTACATATGTAAGGGAGCGCAAGAAAGTCCTGGATTCACAGAGATCCGGAGCAGCAGATGACATCTATGTCCCCAGGATGTGGTACTACGACAGGCTGCATTTTCTGGCAGGCCAGACTGAACCCAGGCCATCCCTCTCCAGTCTTCCTTCCACGCTTCCTTCCCCCCCGGCTGAGGCTTCTGACGCCCAACCTGGGCCTTCCAGGCAACATGTGGAGGAGCCCAGATTGAGCCAGGTATAGCATTCCTCTAAATATTTCTGCTTGTCCAATCAATGATGTTAACTAGATGTTAGTTGGGAGTACTAATTTATGATTGTGATTGATGAAGCAAAAACTAAAACCATGTCCCTTTTTCATACATAGGGAAGTCGCAGCCAGGAGATGGCTGGGCCGAGCCGGCTGGCTGATCTGCAGGTCCCTCCACTCCCCCTAGAAAGAGAAAGTGGCAGGAGGGGGAGTGCCCTAGAGGAGGCTGGCAGAGGACTCTTTTGGAGGGCTACAGAGGTCCTGGGAGCACCACACACCGTGGAGGAGGACATTGCTGCCACCATTGCCTATAAAATGCAGAGGATGGAGGAGGGACAACAACTCATGTGTGAGTCGCTCATATTGGAGGCTCTTAAGAAAGGTATGAGGGGCCAAATTACAGCTCAGACACACCTTTGCGATGGTCCTCCTCCTCCTCCTGCAGGTCCTCCTCCTCCTTCTCCTCCAGGTCCTCCCAGTCCTCCTCCTCCTCCAGGTCCTACTCCTCCTCCTGCCACATCTCCAACAGCACAGCCACAGCCCAGAAGGAAGCGTGGAAGGAAGACCAGGAAGTGAGGACCCTGGATCCAGTCTGGTCGGCCAAAAGATGCAGCCTCTTGTGGTACCACAGCCTGGGGACACACATGTCATCTGCTGCTATCCGGATCTCTGCGAATTCTGGACCAGACTGCCCTCCCTTACATATGGACTCCTCAGGCCACCAAATTTGATGTTCAAGAATTGATGTCTGCCGTGGGGGTCCCAGGCTTCGCTAATTTCTCCTGTTGATCCAGTGTTGCCTTCCTCTTTGTTTGGTTCTGAGCCCTTAATAAAGGATTTTTGTTTTGAATTATACTCTCCTATGTGTTTTACTTCAAAAATGACAGTTTGTTTGTGAGGATTCAGGTACATTTCAAATATACAATGTGAAATGAACAAGGGACACCAACAACAAATAATCTCCTTGAGATTAAATAATAAAAGATATCAATGGTGTTGGGGTAACTTGACACACAAAACACACACAAAAATATTCAGGAGTAAAAATAAAAATAACATTGAACAAAGATCAGCCTTGGAAAAAATACATTAAATCTAAAACAAAAAAGGCTTAGGCTTTAAAGGCTTTAAAAAAAAAAAAAAAAAAAAAAAAACATTCTGTCAGATGTGACAACTAACAATATATTCAGGGAATCCCAATAAAAAAACAAAAAAAAAAGTTTGTGAGAAGTGTGTGTGTGAATATGAGCAGCAAAACTACTTCATTCTTGTCACATTATAAAGAAGAAGAGAGTGCGCTGTATTAAACCATTTTTGACATTGCAGCGTGACGAAAGTGCTGTATCCATTGCGAACGCTAAGTTTACCAGAACGAGCTGTTCCGTGACGGAATTTCTTCCGAGCATGCGTGGCACTTTGTGCGTCGGAACAGGCCACACACGGTCGGAATTGACGCGATCGGATTTTGTTGTCGGAAAATTTTATCTCCTGCTCTCCAACTTTGTGTGTCGGAAAATCCGATGGAAAATTTCCGATGGAGCCCACACACGGTCGGAATTTCTGACAACACGCTCCGATCGGACATTTTCCATCGGAAAATCCGACCGCGTGTACGGGGCATAATCTTCTTCCTAGTACACTAAATTGTGGCTTCATCAAATCATACAGACTGGCTCCCTAAGCAGTTGTTTATAAAATAAAGAAAATTTGCAGGGAAGATGTAATTTTTTGGCTTTATAAATGTAATTTTTGTTGCAGCAGGTCCTTTTTTTTAATATTCTTTATTTGTTCAAAGGTAGGCAGGGAGACCAATATCTTATCAGTTTCCATCAATTACACAAACATTTTCTTTTAACTGCAATACATTTTGTACTAACTTAATATTCCATGATTATTAAAGCATATATACATCCTCATTCACCAATACATATATCTATGTGTCCGCTCATAAACAAAAGAGAAAAAAAAATCAATATTCACCGCCACTACTTCAACTTTTACCTCCATGGACACTTTGAACTTCCCTTTTATTTTATATTTTACTAAACAAAAACCTTCAAAAGTAAATAAATCAATAAACCCACAAAAACAGAAAATGAAACAAAACAAAACAAAAAAAAAAGGGGGGTCATCCTCCATTCCCCGAGGATACGGGCGGCCAAAGCAAAAACACATAGGCGTAGGACACCTCATTCCCCAGACGTGCTCCCCAGCAGTCTCCTCCCCTCTTCTGAGTATACAAATTGATCCCAGTCTGCCCATGTTCTAGTGTATTGCTTCTTCTGTCTTGTGCTGACAATACTAGATCCTCCATAACCCTGATATTTCTCACCCTATTTTGCCACTGGGCAATGGAAGGAGGTTTGGGATCCAAACAGCAGTACAGGCTTTGGCTGCATTGACCATATGACATAACACAGATTTTTTATATACCTGCCGGGGGATTTGTGAACAGTGAAGCAGAAAAAAGGCCGGGTCATCTGGTATTGGAAAGGCTGTAAACTTTTGAGAAGTCCTCTGTATCTCCAGCCAATATTGTCTAATCTTAGGACAGGACCAAAATATGTGAAATAGTGTCCCCCGATCCTCTCTACATCTCCAACAACGGTCTGAGGCCTCTGGAGAAAATTTACTTAGCCTTGCCGGAGTGTAATACCATTGTGTCAGTAATTTATAATTAGATTCCTGAATCCGCATGCATATTGATGAGTTCAGCGAAAGATGGATAATATTCTGACATTGGGCTGGGCTAAAGGTCCTATCCAGATCTCTCTCCCATTTACTAAGGCCTGGCATCACAAAATCTTCTGAGGGCATGCTAAGCAAAGCATATATCTTAGAAATCGTCCGGGGGAGGGGTTCGTCTCCATCGCAGTATGACTTAAATGTAGTTAGTTGGATAATTGGATAATTTATTGGTGATCCCAAGGACCTAAAGAAGTCAGGTAGCTGCAACGCCTGCCAGAGATTTATTTCATACCAGCCCCCCGGATGCGTCAATGTGGCCACCGTGGGCCAATTCTTATGATCCAAAAAGTGCAATGTCTGAAAACAGCCCTTCTCTATTAGGTTATTAAACGCACCTAATTCCATGCCTGGAGGGTATCCCAATATTGGGAACAAGGGTGATTGCATTGTGGAAAATTTAGGGTTCCGACAAAATTCAGATCCCATTCGCAGTGTAGGGCCTATAATAGGCTGTGTTTAAAGAGGGGCGGGTAGGGCTGCATAGCGTTGCAGCAGGTTCTATATATGGTACAGATGCCCCACTCTACATGCAGACTTAGGGGACCCCCCAGGCATTATATTTAAAGGATTTTTTCATTTTTATTGTTTCACTTTAAGCATCAGTAAATCACTGCTCATTTAAAAATATTTTTTAAAAACTTTTTTTTTTATTGATACATATCCCCAGGGCAATACCCAGATGCCATACCCTTTGTATACCCAATAACTTGCATATAATCCCAAAATGGGCACTTTTGATTTTTTCCAGTTCGGGTCCCATAGACTTCAATAGGGTTCGGCTCCGAACTTTTGCTCGAAAGTTCTGGCACAAACTGAATCGGGGGGTGTTCGGCCCATCTCAAGTTACCTGTGGGATGGTCTGATTGCACTGCACAGAGAGACTGCGGAGGTGCTGTTCACCCCACTTTTTTTTGGATATGTACAGTATCTCACAAAAGTGAGTACACCGCTCACATGTTTGTAAATATTTTATGATATCTTTTTCATGTGACAACACTGAAGAAATGACACTTTGCTACAATGTAAAGTAGTGAATGTACAGCTTGTATAATAGTGTAAATTTGCTGTCCCCTCAAAATAACTCAAAACACAGCCATTAATGTCTAAACCGCTGGCAACAAAAGTGAGTACACCCCTAAGTGAAAATGTCCAAATTGGGCCCAATTAGCCATTTTCCCTCCCCGGGGTCATGTGACTCATTAGTGTTACAAGGTCTCAGGTTTGAATAGGGAACAGGTGTGTTGAATTTGGTGTTATCGCTCTCACTCTCTCATACTGGTTACTGGAAGTTCAACATGGCACCTCATGGCAAAGAACTCTCTAAAGAATCTGAAAAAAGAATTGTTGCTCTACATAAAGATGGCCTAGGCTATAAAAAGATTGCCAAGACCCTGAAACTGAGCTGCAGCACGGTGGCCAAGACCATACAGCGGTTTAACAGGACAGGTTTCACTCAGAACAGGCCTCGCCATGGTCGACCAAAGAAGTTGAGTGCACAGGCTCAGCGTCATATCCAGAGGTTGTCTTTGGGAAATAGATGTATGATTGCTGCCGAGGTTGAAGCGGTGGGGGGTCAGGCTGTCAGTGCTCAGACCATAGGCTGCACACTGCATCAAATTGGTCTGCATGACTGTCGTCCCAGAAGGAAGCCTCTTCTAAAGATGATGCGCAAGAGAGCACGCAAACAGTTTGCTGAAGGCAAGTAGACTAAGGACATGGGTTACTGGGACCATGTCCTGTGGTCTGATGAGATCAAGATAAACTTATTTGGTTCAGATGTTATCAAGCGTGTGTGGTGGCAACCAGGTGAGGAGTACAAAGACAAGTGTGTCCTGCCTACAGTCAAGCATGGTGGTGGGATGGTCTGGGGCTGCATGAGTGCTGCCAGCACTGGGGAGCTACAGTTCATTGAGGGAACCATGAATGCCAACATGTACTGTGACATACTGAAGCAGTGCATGATCCTATCTCTTTGGAGACTGGACTGCAGGGCAGTATTCCAAAATGATAATGACCTCAAACACACTTCCAAGACGACCACTGCCTTGCTAAAGAAGTTGAGGGTAAAGGTAATGGCCTGGCCAAGCATGTCTCCAGACCTAAACCCTATTGGGCATCTGTGGGGCATCCTCAAATGGAAGGTGGAGGAGCGCAAGGTCTCTAACATCCACCAGCTCCGTGATGTCGTCATGTAGGAGTGGAAGAGGACTCCAGTGACAACCTGTGAAACTCTGGTGAACTCCATGCCCAAGAGGGTTAAGGCAGTGCTGGAAAATAATGGTGGCTACACAAAATATTGACACTTTGGGTCCAATTTGGACATTTTCACTTAGGGGTGTACCCACTTTTGTTGCCAGTGGTTTAGACATTAATGGCTGTGTGTTTGCAAGAGGGGGAAGGGAAAGGGGAATGGGACGGGGTAATGGAACAAGTAACACCTGGGGTTGATCAAGTAGTAGCATGATCAACTGATTGAGACTCTTTCCTGGTGTCTGTTGCTGTAACCATATCAATGCATAAAAAGAAACAAGAACCCGGTCATAGACTACCGGGTGAGGGGTTACTTTGGCAACACATCTTATTCATATCAAAAACCTGATAGTTTAATCAAAAAAAGTATACATTTTATTAAATATTCAGTTTGGTTACACACATCTCATTGGTGAAAAAACTCCTCTACTAAAACATTGGTTAAAATATTGCTGACTAGATCATATAGAACCTGAGGCTGAAATGATCATTGGATAACTTAGACAAACATGTAACGTTTACAAAACACAAACAAAAAACAAACAACGATAGACAATGTCCTGACGTTTGGATTTTACAGGCTGTCAGTCGGTCATGAATAATTAGTTAAATGAAAGGGTATTATTATCCCCATTGGCCAAAAAGGAAAATACCTTAGTGACTGCCAGGAAAATCCAATGGAGGTATGTGGGGGATAGGTGGAGGGAAAGGGTGAGGGAAGATATTTGAGAATGGGCGAGCTGCTCTTGTATGTCTAGATACAGTTGCTGTAGTTGAGTAGGGATGAGCTTCGAGTTCGAGTCGAACTCATGTTCGACTCGAACATTGGCTGTTCGCAAGTTCGCCGAACAGCGAACAATTTGGGGTGTTCTCGGCAAATTCGAATGCCACGGAACACCCTTTAAAAGTCTATGGGAGAAATCAAAAGTGCTAATTTTAAAGGCTAATATGCAAGTTATTGTCATAAAAAGTGTTTGGGGACCTGGGTCCTGCCCCAGGTGACATGGATCAATGCAAAAAATTTTTTTAAAAACGGCCGTTTTTTCAGGAGCAGTGATTTTAATAATGCTTAAAGTCAAACAATAAAAGTGTAATATCCCTTTAAATTTCGTACCTGGGGGGTGTCTATAGTATGCCTGTAAAGGGGCGCATGTTTCCTGTGTTTAGAACAGTCTGACAGCAAAATGACATTTTGAAGGAAAAAACTCATTTAAAACTACCGCGGCTATTGCATTGCCGACAATACACATAGAAGTTCATTGATAAAAACGGCATGGGAATTCCCCAAAGGGGAACCCCGAACCAAAATTAAAAAAAAAAAAGACGTAGGAGTCTCCCTAAATTCCATACCAGGCCCCTCAGGTCTGATATGGATATTAAGGGGAACCCCGGCCAAAATTTAAAAAAAAAAAATGACGTGGGGTTCCCCCTAAATTCCATACCAGACCCTTCAGGTCTGGTATGGATTTTAAGGGGAACCCCGCGCCAAAAAAAACCAAAAAAAAACGGCGTGGGGTCCCCCCAAAAATCCATACCAGACCCTTATCCGAGCACGCAACCTGGCAGGCCGCAGGAAAAGAGGGGGGGACGAGAGTGCGCCCCTCCCCCCCTTCCTGAATCGTACCAGGCCACATGCCCTCAACATTGGGAGGGTGCTTTGGGGTAGCCCCCCAAAACACCTTGTCCCCATGTTGATGAGGACAAGGGCCTCATCCCCACAACCCTGGCCGATGGTTGTGGGGGTCTGCGGGCGGGGGGCTTATCGGAATCTGGAAGCCCCCTTTAACAAGGGGACCCCCAGATCCCGGCCCCCCCCTGTGTGAAATGGTAAGGGGGTACAAAAGTACCCCTACCATTTCACTAAAAAACTGTCAAAAATGTTAAAAATGACAAGAGACAGTTTTTGACAATTCCTTTATTTAAATACTTCTTCTTTCTTCTATCTTCCTTCATCTTCTGGTTCTTCTGGTTCTTCTGGTTCTTCCTCCGGCGTTCTCGTCCAGCATCTCCTCCGCGGCGTCTTCTACCTTCTTCTTCTCGGGCCGCTCCGCACCCATGGCATGGGGGGAGGCTCCCGCTCTTCTCTTCATCTTCTTCTCTTCTTCTTTTCTTCTCTTCTTCTCTTCTTCATTTTCTTCTCCGGGCCGCTCCGCACCCATGCTGGCATGGAGGGAGGCTCCCGCTGTGTGACGGCGCTCCTCGTCTGACAGTTCTTAAATAACGGGGGGCGGGGCCACCCGGTGACCCCGCCCCCCTCTGACGCACGGTGACTTGACGGGACTTCCCTGTGACGTCATGGGGAATGCCACAGGGAAGTCCCGTCATGTCCCGTGCGTCAGAGGGGGGCGGGGTCACCGGTGGCCCCGCCCCAGTTATTTAAGAACTGTCAGACGAGGAGCGCCGTCACACAGTGGGAGCCTCCCTCCATGCCAGCATGGGTGCGGAGCGGCCCGGAGAAAAAAATGAAGAAGAGAAGAAGAGAAGAAGAGAAGAAGAGAAGAAGAGAAGAAGATGAAGAAGATGAAGAAGAGAAGAAGATGAAGAAGATGAAGAGAAGAGCGGGAGCCTCCCCCCATGCCATGGGTGCGGAGCGGCCCGAGGAGAAGAAGATAGAAGACGCCGCGGAGGAGATGCTGGACGAGAACGCCGGAGGAAGAACCAGAAGAGCCAGAAGAACCAGAAGATGAAGGAAGATAGAAGAAAGAAGAAGTATTTAAATAAAGGAATTGTCAAAAACTGTCTCTTGTCATTTTTAACATTTTTGACAGTTTTTTAGTGAAATGGTAGGGGTACTTTTGTACCCCCTTACCATTTCACATAGGGGGGGCGGGATCTGGGGGTCCCCTTGTTAAAGGGGGCTTCCAGATTCCGATAAGCCCCCCGCCCGCAGACCCCCACAACCATCGGCCAGGGTTGTGGGGATGAGGCCCTTGTCCTCATCAACATGGGGACAAGGTGTTTTGGGGGGCTACCCCAAAGCACCCTCCCAATGTTGAGGGCATGTGGCCTGGTACGGTTCAGGAGGGGGGGCGCACTCTCATCCCCCCCTCTTTTCCTGCGGCCTGCCAGGTTGCGTGCTCGGATAAGGGTCTGGTATGGATTTTTGGGGGGACCCCACGCCGTTTTTTTTTTTTTTTGGCGCGGGGTTCCCCTTAAAATCCATACCAGACTTGAAGGGTCTGGTATGGAATTTAGGGGGAACCCCACGTCATTTTTTTTTTTAAATTTTGGCCGGGGTTCCCCTTAATATCCATATCAGACCTGAAGGGCCTGGTATGGAATTTAGGGGGACTCCTACGTCTTTTTTTTTTTTTTAATTTTGGTTCGGGGTTCCCCTTTGGGGAATTCCCATGACGTTTTTATCAATGAACTTCTATGTGTATTGTCGGCAATGCAATAGCCGCGGTAGTTTTAAATGAGTTTTTTCCTTCAAAATGTCATTTTGCTGTCAGACTGTTCTAAACACAAGAAACATGCGCCCCTTTACAGGCATACTATAGACACCCCCCAGGTACGAAATTTAAAGGGATATTACACTTTTATTGTTTGACTTTAAGCATTATTAAAATCACTGCTCCTGAAAAAACGGACGTTTTTAAAAAATTTTTTTGCATTGATCCATGTCACCTGGGGCAGGACCCAGGTCCCCAAACACTTTTTATGACAATAACTTGCATATTAGCCTTTGAAATTAGCACTTTTGATTATTCATGTTCGTGTCCCATAGACTTTAACGGTGTTCGCGTGTTCGAACAAACTTTTTTCCTGTTCGCATGTTCTGGTGCGAACCGAACAGGGAGGTGTTCGGCTCATCCCTATAGTTGAGGTGATATAGATTAATTGGCTGGTAGGGTGGGTATAATGAGTGTCCGATGGATAGCAGTCTGTCCTATGAAATGGTAAATTGGTGACTACAATGTCTTTGCTGACAGTATGTAGGTTTAAATACCGTAGTGGACCGTATAGAAATGCAGAATCATCAGCAAGGATCAAAGTCACATTAGATATATCTATAATGATTGTAGTAAGTTTTACCGTTTGTTGTTTTCCATCGGGCAAGGATGGTCACATGGATTGAGTTGGATGTGTTGCCACTTCACATGAAACACTTCACTTGTGACGGAAGAGCCAGGATTGACAGATGGATTTGTCCGCTCGGTAGTAAGCCAGTTTAGTATGTGGCGTCTTTGGCAACGGGGATGGCGGGAGATTTCAAAATCCCATAACTTCACCGCCTTCCTGATCTTGTGCCGTAGTACTATGCAGCTAGGATAAATGTCCCGGCTAAATAAATATCCAGACCGAGCGGTCGTTTTAAAAGTAAGGTGGTGAGTGAAAGTGTTTAGTCCTCTTGAGACTGTGGACACTCAAGCCTGCCAGGTTGTATTCACTTCACCCTTGCCATTGCTCGCAGCTTGCAGCTGTCACCCCTCCGTCCATACTCCAACGTCCGTGACGAGTCTGCGTTGATGACGTCGATGCGTTTCGCTAGAACCAATAGCGTAGATTCATCTTGGGCGATACATGGGCTAGTGGCAGCGCTCTTTTATTTCATGGTGATCGCATTCTGTCACTGCCCAGGTGTGTTTGGATTTTAACAAAAAAGGTTATCCAAAAGACAATTTACTTAGTTATTCAATCACAAGCAGGAAATGTTATGCTATTAGATACCTTTTAAGGGTTATATAGTGTGATATACATAAAAAACTTTATTCCTTAAAGTTCATAAATAATGGCCTAAAGTTCCTATTATGATTATCAGACAAGGTTGAGTGAAGGGGGACGGATGGAAACAGGAGGGAGAAAGAAAATCAAAAAGACTAAAACATCGACATACACGCTGGCTTAAGTTTAAATGTAAACTTCTATGTCAGGACAAGTTACTGTAAGCATCAATACTCTCATACCGTAAGGTATATAGAAGGAGCCATAGAAAATGAGGCAAAGGTATCCTGGCTGATAATAATTGTTAATAATTATCCCCCCCCTTTTTCTCACTAGTGCATTAGTATGCGTGAGTGCATTACCAAAGAGCACTTACGCACACACGCACTCCCTAATCTTCAATTATTATCAGCCAGGATACCTTTGCCTCATTTTCTATGGCTCCTTCTATATACCTTACGGTATGAGAGTATTGATGCTTACAGTAACTTGTCCTGACATAGAAGTTTACATTTAAACTTAAGCCAGCGTGTATGGCAATGTTTCCGTCCATACTCCAATGTCGTCACGGACGTTGGAGTATGGACGGAGGGGTGACAGCTGCGAGCTGCGAGCAATAGCAAGGGTGAAGTGAATACAACCTGGCAGGCTTGAGTGTCCACAGTCTCAAGAGGACTAAACACTTTCACTCACCACCTACTTTTAAAACGATCGCTCGGTCTGGATATTTATTTAGCCGGGACATTTATCCTAGCTGCATAGTACTACGGCACAGGAAGGCGGTGAAGTTATGGGAATTTGAAATCTCCCGCCATCCCCATTGCCAAAGACGCCACATACTAAACTGGCTTACTACCGAGCGGACAAATCCATCTCTCAATCCTGGCTCTTCCGTCACAAGTGAAGTGTTTCATGTGAAGTGGCAACACATCCAACTCAATCCATGTGACCATCCTTGCCCGATGGAAAACAACAAACGGTAAAACTTACTACAATCATTATAGATATATCTAATGTGACTTTGATCCTTGCTGATGATTCTGCATTTCTATACGGTCCACTATGGTATTTAAACCTACATACTGTCAGCAAAGACATTGTAGTCACCAATTTACCATTTCACAGGACAGACTGCTATCCATCGGACACTCATTATACCCACCCTACCAGCCAATTAATCTATATCACCTCAACTACAGCAACTGTATCTAGACATACAAGAGCAGCTCGCCCATCCTCAAATATCTTCCCTCACCCTTTCCCTTCACCTATCCCCCACATACCTCTATTGGATTTTCCTGGCAGTCACTAAGGTATTTTCCTTTTTGGCCAATGGAGATAATAATACCCTTTCATTTAACTAATTATTCATGACCGACTGACAGCCTGTAAAATCCAAACGTCCGGACATTGTCTATCGTTGTTTGTTTTTTGTTTGTGTTTTGTAAACGTTACATGTTTGTCTACGTTATCCAATGATCATTTCAGCCTCAGGTTCTATATGATATAGTCAGCAATATTTAACCAATGTTTTAGTAGAGAAGTTTTTTCACAAATGAGATGTGTGTAACCAACTGAATATTTAATAAAATGTATACTTTTTTGATTAAACTATCAGGTTTTTGATATGAATAAGATGTGTTGCCAAAGTAACCCCTCACCCGGTAGTCTATGACCGGGTTCTTGTTTCTTTTTATTATTGGCTGTGTTGAGTTATTTTGAGGGGACAACAAATTTACACTGTTATACAAGCTGTACATTCACTACTTTACATTGTAGCAAAGTGTCATTTCTTCAGTGTTGTCACATGAAAAGATAAGATTAAATATTTACAAAAATGTGAGGGGTGTACTCACTTTTGTGAGATACTGTATGTATACACACACAGTATACTTTACAGCAGTGGTCATCAGCCCTGTCCTGAGGGTTCAATAACAGGCCAGGTTTGCAAGATAACTGAAATACATCACAGGTGATATCATTTGCTGCTCAGTGATTGCAGTATTCTAGTCTGTATCTCCCCAAGGTAATACATAAAACCTGGCCTGATAGTGGGCCCTGAGGATAGGGTTGATGACCACTGCTATACAGTGTATATATATATATATATATATATATATATATATATATATATATATGTTACAACTTTTGCACATCTGTGAATTTCATGTTAAAGTTAAAAACAATTAAAACAAAAAACATAGTATATGCGTATATATATACTGTATATACAGTATGTATATAAAAATATAAGGCATACCAATCATATTGGATATCTGCCCTTCTGAACATGGCACACAGTCATAGCAGCAAGACTGGATTGAAGATCCTGGCTTTTTTCTGTATCCGGGCAAACAAGAGTCCACACACTTAGATTCCAGCTTCTAAAAGGAAGTGAAAAAAAATGTAATTACCTGTGTGAAATAACATTGGAGATTAAATAAAAGTGGGCTGAAAACTGTTGCTGTATCTCCTTATCTGTGTCTTCCATTGCATATTATTTCTATTTTTCAGTAGAGCTGCCAGCAAGTCTCTCAGTGTACAGTGTGGAGATCCTGCCAGGAACAACTCTTCTTAGTTCAGGATCAGGGCCGGTGCTACCACTAGGCAAACTAGGCGGCCGCCTAGGGCGCCCGGACACTGGTTTTCCTACTCTCTTCTCTCTGCAGCAAGCAACTAAGTCTCAGCATCAGCAGGCAGCCACCACTCCATTTGCACATAGTGTCAGAGGCGCAGCAGTGGTGGAGGACTGTGTCTGTGTCCCGACTCCCACAGAAAGCAAACATTCATTGATGGGCACTGGTAGGCTGCATTGAAGGGCGCTGGTAGGCTGCATTTGATGGGTGCTGGTGAGGCTGCATTTGATGGGTGCTTTATTAAAAAGGTGGGATTTACATGGGCAGGGAAAAGGGGCTGAGTCAGACAAGGGGGGGGCGGCAAAATGAGGTTTCGCCTAGTGTGTCAAAAATCCTTGCACCAGCCCTGTTCAGGATAAAAACACTAATGCTGCGTACACACGAGCGGACTTTTCGTCTGGACTGGTCCGATGGTCTATCCGACGGACTTTCGGTGGACTTCCGAAGGACTTTCCGAACAAATGGACTTGCCTACACACGATCACACCAAAGTCCGACGGATTCGTACGTGATGACGTACGACCAGACTAAAATAAGGAAGTTGATAGCCAGTAGCCAATAGCTGCCCTAGTGTCGGTTTTCGTCCGTCGGACTAGCATACAGACGAGCGGACTTTTCGATAGGAACTGGGTGTTCGGACGTAAAGATTTGAAACATGTTCCAAATCTAAAGTCCGTCAGATTTTTGCCTGAAAAAGTCCGCTGCAGGTCTGATGAAGCCCACACACGGTCGAATTGTCCGCTGGACTCAGTCCGTTGGAACAGTCCGGTCGGAAAGTCTGCTCGTGTGTATGCGGCATAAGCCACCGCCTCACACTGGAGGAGTACTCATGGCAGACTTACAATGATGATAATATTGAGGAAGTTGATTAGTGTTGTCAGCCTGCTATAGGAAGTGCTGCTACTGGTGTGATCTCCGGGTAAGAAACTGCAAAGGATTCCCAAAAGAAAAAAAATCGAATACAGTGATATAGTGATGCCTAACATATAAAAAAAAAATATATATATATATATATAAAAATATAATTTTTCTTTTTTTTTCAGGTTTACTTGCACTTTAAAGTGTAATTTTTTTTTGTAGACTGGTGTCAGCCTTGCCCTATTTTTTTGTAATTTGAACAGGTATAACAAAATTATTGCAATAATATATTTAACCACTTCAGCCCCAGACCATTTGGCTAGCCAAAGACCAGAGCACTTTTTGGAATTTGGCACTGCGTCGCTTTAACTGACAATTGTGCGGTCGTGCAATGTGGCTCCCAAACAAAACTGACGTCCTTTTTTTCCCACAAATAGAGCTTTCTTTTGGTGGTAATTTATCACCTCTGTGGTATAATAAATATCCCAAAAAAATACATAAAAAAACATTTTTTTTTCCCTCAGTTTAGGCCGATACATATTTTTCTACATGTTTTTGGTAAAAAAAAAAACATCGTAATAAGCGTTTATTGATTGGTTCGCGCAAAATTTATAGCGTCTACAAAATAGGGGATAGTTTTATGGCATTCTTATTAATATTTTTTTTACTAGTAATGGCGGCGATCAATTTTTATCATGACTGCGACATTATGGTGGACACATCGGACAATTTTGACACATTTTTGGGACCATTCACATTTATACAGTGATCAGTGCAATTAAAAATGCATTGATTACTGTGTAAATGTGACTGACAGTGAAGGGGTTAACACTAGGTGGTGCTGTACGGGTTAAGTGTGTCTCCTAGGGAGTGACTCCAACTGTGGGGGGGGCTATGTGTGACACAACACTGATCACCGCTCCCGATTACAGGGAGCTTTGATCAGTGTCCTGTCACTAGGCAGAACGGGGAAATGCTTGTTTACAATAGCATTTCCCCGTTCTACCTCTCCATGAGACGATCGTGGGTATCCCCGCGGACTTCGAGTCCGCAGGACCCGCGATCCTACTCATGAAGCTCGCAGCGGGCACGCACCTTTAATGACATTTCTAATGGAAAAAATGTCATTTAAAGCTGAGCGCGGCTGTAATGTATTGTCAGGTCTCGGCAATATAGATAAAACTCATTGAAAAAAAGAGCAGATGAGATGAGAGAGCACCCCCCTCCTGAACCGTTCCAGGTCACATGCCCACAACATGGGGAGGGTGCTTTGGGGGTAGCCTCCCAAAGCACCTTGTCCCCATGTTGATGGGGAAAAGGGCCTCATCCCCACAACCCTTGCCCAGTGTTTGTGGGGTATGCAGGCATGGGGCTTATCCTAATCTGGAAGCCCCCTTTAACAAAGGGACCCCCAGATCCTGGCCCCCCTATGTCAATTGGTAATGGGGTATATTGTACCCCTACCATTTCACAAAAAAAGTGTCAAAAAAGGGAAAAAAAAGTTGGCGGGCAGCGTGAATTTACATCGCTGGACATCTTTATTTTTTATTTTTTAATAAAGGACTTGTCCCAAGCCGTCTCTTGTCTTTTTTACCATTTTTTACACTTTTTTGTGAAATGGTAGTACAATGTACCCCGTTACCAATTCACATGGGGGGCAGGATCTGGGGGTCCCCTTGTTAAAGGGGGCTTCCAGATTCCGATAAGCCCCCTGCCTGCATACCCACACAACCAACGGGCAAGGGTTGTGGGGATGAGGCCCTTGTCCCCATCAACATGGAGACAAGGTGCTTTGGGGAGCTACCCCAAAGCACCCTCCCTATGTTGAGGGCATGTGGCCTGGTATGGTTCAGGAGGGGGCGCTCTCTCGTCCCCCCTCTTTTCCTGCGGCCTGCCAGGTTGCGTGCTCGGATAATGGTCTGGTATGGATTTTGGGGGACCCCACGCCATTTTTTTTTAATTTGGCACAGGGTTCCCCTTAATTTCTATTTCAGACCTGAAGGGCCTGATATGGATTTTAGGGGGACCTCCACATAATTTTTTTTTTTAATTTTGGTTCGGGGTTCCCCTTAATATTCATACCAGATCCAAAGGGCCTGGTAATGGACTGGGGGGTGGAACCCATGCCCTTTTTTTTAATGACTTTTATCTATATTGCCGAGACCTGACAATTCATTACAGCCGCGATCAGTTTTAAACTAAATTTTTTCTATTAAAAATTCCATTTCGCTGTGGTACTGTTCTAAACACAAGAAAACTGTGCCACTTTACAGGCGTACTATAGACACCCCCTAGGCATGATATTTAAAGGAATATTTCATTTTTATTGATTCATTTTAAGCATTAAAAAAAATCACTGCTCCCGAAAAAAACGACAATTTAAAAAAATTTTTTTTTGCTTTGCTACATGTCCCCTGGGGCAGGACCCGGGTCCCCAAACACTTTTTATGACAATAACTTGCATATAAGCCTTTAAAATTAGCACTTTTGATTTTTCATGTTTGTGTTCATGGACTTTAACAGTGTTCGTGGGTTCTTCCAAATTGTCTGTTCGATTTGTTCTGGTGCAAACCGATCCGGGGGGTGTTCAGCTCAACCCCATTTGTTACACATCTGTTGTGAAAACTGTCCATTCAGCGGCCAATGTTATGAAAAGTGAGTGCCACATGTTCTCCTCCTCACCGTATTATTGTTTTCATCCCATGTTATTTTGTTGGAATCAATGTGAAGTTGGTCTTCTTCTTTACCCCAAGGTGTGTACGAACCAACATCAGTAGACTTTGTTCTAAAGTGGCGGTTAGACTTTTTCCAATTTACTATTTGGTAGTGGAAAGGAAATTCACCGTTTTCATCAAAGAAGGTGATTGTGTCTGCTGTCTTATATGGATTTTTTATTTGTTTCACATATTTATACAGCTGGAGGACAGAAAAACCTCAAACAAGTTAAAACTGAAGTTTAAACAATTTATATGTTGCTTTCCCTTGTTTCTCTATCTCCCTTTATCAATTCAATATACAGTGTGTGTGTATGTATAGATATAGATATAGATATATAGATAGATATATCTATATATATTTACATTCTTATTGTAGAGGATCAGAGGGGTGGACAGCTGGCTCAGAGACAGTCCAGTAAAACAAAAGTGGCTTTATTCAGAAAAATGGCAAAAATAAACATAAGCTAAGACAGACTTTTCTTGACACATGGTTGTGCGCACAGGTACAGCCCACAGTTCAGCAGCACACAGGCTTATAGGTAATAGTTCATGGCTCTAATCAGAGCTACAGTGTTTATGTGGTTAAGCTCACCCAGCAGGTACACCATCCAGCAATGGACATTTTCACACAGCATGCTGCTGTGTCTCTCTCTCCTACTCAAACAGCTCCTCTCTGACACTTTCAGCCCAGCTGACAATAAGCAGGTCTGAAGGGGAAGTACCTGCCCTCTTCGATTAACCCCTTTTTAACCCTGCCTCAGGCTGACCCTCTTACATATCCCCCCTCTGTTCCAGGCCAGGGGTCTGGACACCACGAATCCAGTGGCAATAGACCTGGGAATAGGGCATCCGCATTCTGATGTACCTTTCCTGCTCTATGTACCACTACAAACCTGAAGTCCTGTAGAGCAAGGAACCACCGGATGATTCTGGAGTTTTTATCTTTATTTTGGACCATCCATGTAAGGGGCGCATGATCTGAAACTAACTTGAAGGGTAGGCCCAACAAGTAGTAGCGGAGTGTCTCCAAAGCCCATTTTATTGTGAGACACTCCCTTTACACAATGAAATAATTCCTATCAGCTGATGTGAGCTTCCGGATCAAGTACACAACGAGGTGCTCACCCCCCCCCAATCATCTGGCACAGTACTGCACCCAGACCCAAGTTTGAGGCATCTGTTTGTACCAGGAACTCTTTTTGGAAGTCAGGAGCTACCAACACTGGTTCCTGGCACAAAGCTTGCTTCAACTGGCAGAATGCTGCTTCTGCTTCTGCAGTCCACTGAACAACAGTTACGTTCTTTACCTTGGTGAGACCAGTCAGAGGCACTGCTAGACTGGCAAAGTTGGGGACAAACCTCCTATAATAGCCCACAATGCCAAGGAAAGAACGCACTTGTTTCTTTGTGAGTGGACAGGGCCATTTCTGAATAGCCTCCACCTTGTTTAGTTGGGGTTTAATCACGCCCCTGCCTACAACATACTCCAGGTAGCGGCCTTCTCCAACCCAACCTTGCTCTTTTCCAGGTTCACTGTAAACCCCACCCTTCGGAATGCATCCAAGACCAACTGGACCTTTGGTAAGTGACTCTCCCAGTCCTGACTAAAGATGACAATGTCATCAAGATAGGCTCCTGAGAATTCCTAAAAACAAAAAACAATAAATAATTGCGCTTCAAATTCCTACAAAATAAATGACATAAGGCTGCGATGTCCTAAATGTTGACACAAACACAACAAAAAGTGCAAAAGAAAAAAATATATGGACTCGTGCTTGACAAACTAATGGATGTGTGGCTAAGGAGTGCCACACCAAGAGAAATACAGTATATACATAAATTAAATATTATACCAAACTGTATCACACACTCCGTGAAAAATTAAAGTGAATACATAAATCCCTCTAATGAGCAGTGCAATAAAACAGTGCAGTATACAGTGTAAACATAAATTAAATGTTAATTATTATACCAAACTGTACCACGCACTCTGTGAAAAAATTAAAGGGAATACATAATCCTTCTATTGAGCAGTGCAATAAAACTGTGCAATCAAACTTCAAATAAAGTCCATGGGTAATGGATATAAACCAGGAAGTGGATCGTAAGGTCCATATGTGAGAAACCCAAAAGGTGATAGACAGTCCCAGACGGGGAAGCTTCTTGTTCCCACGTCTCTTTCATTATGTCCAGTAGTCCACGGGGGTGTCTCCCATAAACCAACTCAAAATGGGAGAATCCCATGGAGGCCTGGGGTACCTCTCTTATGGCAAACAACAAGGGAGGCAACAAGCAATCCCAATCCCCACCATCCTCCCCAACTCAACTGCTTTCTTTAGCATTCCCTTTAAGGTTTTGATGAACCGCTCCACTAACCCACCAGTTTGTGGGTGATACACTGAAGTCCGCAAGTGTTTAATCTTAAACAGTTTACAGAGTTCCTTCATCACTTTTGACATGAACGGGATCCCTTGGTCTGTCAAGATCTCGGATGGGAGCCCTGTTCTCATGAACATCTGAAACAACTCCCGTGCTTGGATGAGCAATTTCTTAAAGGGACCGCTTCCGGATACCTAATGGCATAGTCGAGGACAACTAAAATGTATTGGTGTCCCCTAGCTGACTTAGGTAAGGGACCCACCAAGTCCATGGCTATGTGATCAAAGGGAACCTCGATAATTGGAAGAGGTACCGGCGGACTGCGAAAATGGGGTGTTGTAGCGTTTCTTTGACAGGTAGGGCAGGACTCACAGTAGTCCTTAATTTCTCGATATACACCGGGCCAAATAAAACACTGTAAAACCCGTTCCTGAGTTTTAGCTGCTCCAAGGTGACCCCCAAGTACATGACTATGAGCCAAATGCAACACCCTAGACCTAAAAAGTTTGGGTACCACCAGTTGTTCCAACACTTCTTTATTGACTTTAGTTACTCGGTACAAGTCATGATTCACAGCAAAATGGCGGAACTGCACGTCTGCCCCAGGGTGCTGTGGTTCACCGTTTAAGACAGTGGCCTGTTCCCTGGCGGGGATCAAAGTGGGGTCCCTCATCTGAGCACTAAGGAAATCTTCCTGGGAGCCCCCGAGATCTGACATATCTGGCTCAGAGGAGGTACTTTCCGCTTCCAATCCCGCAAACACCTCCAGGGAACCGGGTTCACTTCCTGCAGGTTTAGCAACCTGGTACTGATCATTAGTAACAACCGCCTGCAACACAGTATTATTTAACACCTCTGCGGGTTCTTGCTTTTTGGGGGGAAACCCCCAAACTTTTGAGCTTTTGCTCATACAAGTCCCAAAACATGGAGCAGTCTCGCCCGATTAGTAAGTCATGAGGTAATCCCGGGACCACCCCAACTTTTAATGTAGCCGTTCCTGCTGGTGTACACAGGGTCACACAGGCCACCGGATAGTTTTTAACATCACCATGCACACAGATGACCCCAACCTGTTCCCTTGGTACCAGCTTTCTTGGCAACCCGTCCGATCAGAGCAGGTTAACGGCACTCCCAGAGTCAAGGAGTGCTACCACCTCCTGTCCATTGACCCGCACCACACACTCATGTGGATTTAGGCTGGTTGCAGCACATAATGCATGGGCATACATGGAGCGACGGCGGCCCATGTCACACTCCATTGGTTCTTCCCGACTTGGGCACTGGGCCGCCAGATGACACAGTTGATGGCAGGACCAACAGTGAACCTCACGGGGTTTCCCCCTGTCAGTTCCCTGGAAGCTTAGGTCCTGGGGTGCTCCTGGTAGTTGTAGTATACCTCTGAGCAGCCACTATGCGATCACCAGGAGCCACACTGGTGCTGGAACGCACTTCTTCGGAATGGGCCAACTCTCTTGTGACAGAGGGACTCTCCTGGAACTTTTCTGCACAACTGTAGCACTCAACAGCTGCAGCCAACTCATCCAGGCACTGAGGCTCGGACTGAGCCACCCATCAGTGGAGCTCCCTTGGTAGCCCATGCAGGAAACGGTCAAGTGCGACTCTTTTCACAATATGAGTGGGTGTCTTTTTCTCAGGTTTCAGCCAATCTTGAAACAAGTGCATCAGGTGGTAGAGCTACGCATGGGTAGGCTTAGTCGTGTCAAAGCGCCATCTGTGGATTCAGTTCGCCCCTTAAAGCGTCAGTCACTCCCAGCCTTGCTAGGATTTCTGCTTTCAGGAGCTTATAATCCCATGCTGATTCAGGGGTCAAGTCACAGTACGCTTGTTGGGGGTCTGCGGTCAGGAAAGGAGCCAGTACATCTGCCCAGTCTTTATCAGGCAGACCTTCCCTTGCTGCAATCCACTCAAGCAACGCTAGGCATGCTTCCACGTTGTCTAAGGCCATCATCTTTTGCAGGGTCCGCTGCACTGCCTTCCGGGGGTCACTCTTTACAGCAGGGTCACCTTTCGTCATTTCAGCCTGCTGGGTCACCGCCTTTTGTAATCCCGCTATCTGTTCACTTAGTAAGCAGTTTGTTTCCTGTTGTACAGCGACTATCTGCACCAGGATCTGCTCCTGCCGAGCCCATGCTTGTACCAGGGCCTGCTGGGCCTCCTGATGGTGGGCCTGCGCTTGTGTGTTAGCCAGTACCAGCTGCTTAACCATATCCTCCATGGCTTGTTCAGAAGATTTCACCGTCTGTGCAGCTTTAACCCAGGACATGGGATTGGACCGGACTCCTCAAACTGCCCGATGCATGCTCCACCAATTGTAGGGGATCAGAGGGGTGGACAGCTGGCTCAGAGACAGTCCAGTAAAACAAAACAAAAGTGGCTTTATTCAGCAAAATGGCAAAAATAAACATAAGATAAGACAGACTTGTCTTTTCACATGGTTGTGCACACAGGTACAGCTCACAGTTCAGCAGCACACAGGCTTACAGGTAGTTCATGGCTCCAATCAGAGCTACAGTCTTTATGTGGTTAAGCTCACCCAGCAGGTACATCATCCAGCAATGGACATTTTCACACAGCGTGCTGCTGTGTCTCTCTTTCCTACTCAAACAGCTCCTCTCTGACACTTTCAGCCCAGCTAACAATAAGCAGGTCTGAAGGGGAAGTACCTGCCTACTTCGATTAACCCCTTCTTAACCCCACCCCAGGCTGACCCTCTACAATATATATATATATATATATATATATATATATATATATATATGTTGTGACATTGGGGAATGTCTAGCTCAGTGATAGATGCATTTTAAGCGAATTCACAGCCAACAGGAACTAAGGTTTAAAGGCATGGTAGCCCACTTTTATTGAAAGTAACAAAAAGATGAAAGTTCACATACGTACATATATTTTATAAACCTTTTCTGTTTCTATTATGTACTAGACATGTGCAATTCATTTAGCTGTAAATTTGTTTTTTAACTAATTTAGACAATATCGTTATTTCGAAAATATCCGAATTTCCGAATTTTTCTGAATATTAGGAAATTTGAAAATTCGAAAATTAAAAGATTCAAAAAGTCGAAAGTTCGGAAATTCAAAAATTCAACATTTGAAATTTGAAAATTCAGAAATTCGGAATCCAAAAATCTGGAAATTCGAAAAAATCGGAAATTTGAAATTCTAAATATAAGAACAAAAATCCGAAAAAAAGAACAAAATTTTAAAACCCGAAAACACAAAAATCTGTAAAATAATAACTCAATAATAATAACTTAACTATTACTAACGATTAAATTATATGTATTGTAATTTCCTTTCAAATTTGGCTGTTACGAATTTATCCGAAGTTATAAATTATCCATCATAATGAATGCCATATCTAAACGAATGGAATGTAACCAATTAATAATAATACATAACAATAATAATAATAATAATAATAATAATAATAAAAACGCATTATTATTATTATTTATTATTATTTATTTTTTTTCCATTTGTTTAGCTGCACCATTCTTTATTTTGGATAATTCGTAACTTCGGATAAATTTGTATTTGTTACATTCACTAACAGCTAAATGTGAAAGGAAATTCCAATACCTATAATTTAATAGTTAGTTATTATTAGTTAGTTAGTTACCATTTTGATTTTTTTGGAATTTTTTTAGAAAAGAGGGTGGTGACGGAGACTTTATGGAAGGAGACAATCCACCCACATCCCTATATTCATATACAATCGATAAATTTTCCTCTTAGATGGGATTTTAAGGGGTGGAAGTCTCAAATAATGTATCAAGAGTATAAAAAATATTTGTTTTTATTATATCAAAAAATTTGTTAAAAATATGACACATATTGTATGAAAAACAACAGTGGTAACACAATGGATGCCGCAGTTAACAAATGGTAATGATACAGATATACAAAACAGATCAACAGAACTGCACTTAACCCACAAAACGCTGTTTCAGCAAACAGGAGCTGATTGACAGTGCAGGACCGACGCGTTTCGAGGTTTTTGTATTGATTACGACCTCTTCTTCAGGGGCTGGAGGTGAGATGTATATCTATTTAGAGATCATGTCATAAAAAGGAACAGAGAAACATACAGTGAAACACATCGTATATCAAATGTGTTACTTTATAAACAACTATTTACATCGTAGAAAAGGTGTAGTGTAATAGCAGAAAAGCATTCTAACCATAGAGAATAGTATCACATGGCATCCGATTGAGGAAGGGGAAGGGAAGAGCCTGTTAGCCACCAGGGTCCAGACCCGATCATCAGTGCCGCCACCCACGAGACCAGGACCGTCAGCAGAGCGTGACCTGACACAAAGGGCGTCACGTCCGTCAGCTGAATAATAAGTGATCTAATAGACTAGGGACCAAAAAATAGTGTGTGTTATGACCCATTGTCCCAGAAGGGTACCCATTTACTATATTGCACCTCTAGAGATACTTAGAGATACCTCTAAGTAAATTTATTTAGAGGGGGGGGCTCTGGTGAGTATTTTTTTGTATACATGCCTATTGGGCGCATGAAGACTGAAAATATCTCTATCCAGACCTCAAAGATGGTTATCCCTCAACAGACACCATATCGGGTATATATAGGATAAATGCAAGGTGTTACGGACTAAAAATAAAAGAGAAAAAGAGAGAGTAGCATAGTAAACAGCGGGGGGTATTGCTTAAATAGGTCCTTTCATCTTCTAAATACACACCTGCCGGGGTAAGGTAAACATACCTATTAGTGCAAAGTAGATGGTTAATCCCTATGCTGGCTCAGGAGGAGATGTTGTCTATGGCGGCTGTTAGCTGGCAGAGACCACAGTACAGGAGGATAGAGTAGTGGAGCGCCTATGTTCAGTGGCTGCAATAGCAGAAAGAACCTGGGTTAAATGATTAATAAGGGCTCTTGGATGTATTCCAAATCACAAAGTGTAGTGATGTCCTGGACTGCAAACGCAGTCCTGGTGCTCAGTGTGTATATACACACTGCAGCTACAAAAGACATTATGGGCACATCTTAGAGGTAAAAAGAAAGGCTATGTTTTTTACCTTAGAAAATCCTGGCAGCTGCACACTCAGTCCGGTGTCTCCACCAGTGTGTGAGCTGACAGCCTGGCTTGTTATTTAAATAGTGCTGCTGATAAGGAGCACGTGATGAAACAGCTGACTCCACTGGGAGCAGCATCATCCCTGACAGGAGGAGTCACCCTCCGAGTCCCCGGCGCGCAGGCCAGCCCCCCCGCCCCACATACGCGTCCAATCCAAGAGCGGGTGGGACTCGTGCTGGGAGGGGACTGGCATCCGTGTCAGGCACCCGCGGCGCGCTGATTGTCATGGCAACGGGATATACATATCCCGGCCATGGGCGATCATGAAGAGGGAGGCCAGAGCATTGCCAAACTGGAGGTGGCAGCCCTGGCCCCCGTGTGCCGAGTGTCAAATCTGACCGCCGCAGGACATGATCCCACCGGGCAGCACCGATCCCAGGCCTAGGACCCCCATGGTGCAAACAACCTCATCCCTGCAGCGCAACCAAAGTGCACAGTATTAACCCCTGGATTGCCATGTAGGAAGGACAGAAGGAAAGGGCAGAGGGGGAAGGGACAGGCAAGGACGGACGGCTGGAGAGAGGGCTGTAAAAAACAAAAGGGAAAGGAAAAAAGGATGAATGGAAGTGGAAACAGGGCTTGACATAACAGTGACAACAGTATATATATGAATGCACTTGTGACATGTACAAAAAAAGGAATATTAAATCACTTATATTGTCACCACACCTATCCCACTGATGGCAATAAATAACTAGCCAAAACCATCCAAAAGCTATTGATTCTACAGAAATAGAGGGGTGTTCATACCGGGGGGTTCCCACTCGGACCCCCCCGAGGTGAAGCCCTCTAGGAAGGGTCTGTAGGACGTAGTTTCATTGAGGCCTGGTGCCCTGGTGGCCTGGAGACGAAAAATCCACTTTTGTTCTTTTTGCAGCAGAATTTTGTTCCAGTCCCCCCCACGCAGCCCTGGGTGGACATGGTCCAGGATCAGAAAGGACAGCTTGGGAAATATACCAGAGTGAAATGTGGAGACGTGTCTGCCCAAGGGTAGACTGGGGTTACACGGTTTCATAGAGATTATATGGCGGTAAGCTCTCTGCCAGAATTCCTGGTTCGTCTTACCGACGTACTAGCATGCACAGTCGCATATGAGGAGATATACCACACCAAATGTTTTGCAGTTAGCAAAATGTTTTGGTGTGTATTTGCAGCCATCAGGTAGTTTGATGTTTGGTTTGATATTCATAAACTGGCAGTACGGGCAGCCGCCACAACGAAAGGTTCCAAAACGTTTACAAGGGTCGCGCTTACCCGCCCCACCCCCTACATATTCGCTGGACACCAAGTTGTCCTTAATGGACCTGGCGCGTTTAAAAGTAAAAAACGGTTTGTCTTGTATATATGGACCAATAGTAGGATCTAATTTTAAGACGTGTTACTATTGGACGACAATGAACCACCGGATCTGATTGATCAGATTGACCTGAAGCATCTGCTTGGCCGATTTGATCAATCCGATCCCCCCCAATCATGCACCAAATCATTTAAGAAAAAATCGGATACATTTCCTGCCCTTAGTACTAACTCTAATGTACTAGCTTTTGTTAAATTAACGTGCAACGAGATTCGGAAGATCAGCACCTGCTCCAAAAAACAGCCCAATCTCAGTCAAGACGAACGTAAGGCCCTCAAATCATTAGCCTCTAACCCAAATGTTACTATAAAACCTTCGGACAAGGGGCAACATAGTCATTTTGGATAATAATCAATACGTTGCAATTTGCAACAAAATACTATCAAACCAACAATGGTATTCCAAAATCTCCTCAAACAAAATAGATAAAGTCAATAAAGAATTCTACAGACTGGTAGATGAAGCGTATGCTGCTGGCATACTCACTAAATCTGAACATGACTTTGTTAGGACCAACCAGCCCCTCATTCCAACATTCTACGCTCTCCCTAAACTTCATAAAGACTTATGTAAACCATCAGGACGACCAATTATCTCTGGTAACGGCTCTCTGACTGAGAATTTGAGCCAGTTCATAGACAGCCATCTACGACCATATGTAATGAATATACCCAGCTATACCAAGGATACTTTGCATCTTCTACAAATTATAGATAAGATCCAAGTCCCACCCAAGTCGCTATTGGTACGTTGGATGTAGAAGCTCTTTATAGTTCGATACCCCATGACAAGGGGCTGGCATGCATCCGGCATGTGCTATCACGCGATAGCCATCTCGATGCAAAGAAAAAATACTTTTTGATTGATGCCCTTGACTTCGTCCTAAATCACAACTACTTTGCGTTTAATGGCAGTTTCTTCCTCCAGGTACAGGGGGTTGCGATGGGGACTTCTTGTGCCGCATCGTATGCCAACCTGTACCTGGGGGAATGGGAGACTATGTTGTATCAATCCACACGCCCATACATGGACAATGTAGTCATGTGGCGTCGTTACATTGACGACGTGCTGATTGTATGGGTCAGCACCCCTGATGACCTTCAGAGATTCCTGCAGGTACTCAATGACAATTCCCTCAACCTTACTTTTACTATGACGTACCACGAATGGGACATTACTTTTCTGGACGTAACAATCCATAAACAACAAGATGGTTCACTCCTCAGTTCACTTTTCCGTAAACCAACCTCTGGTAATTCCATCTTGCACGCCACCAGCTTCCACCCCCAACCCCTGAACCAATTGATTCCTTACAGTCAGTACCTGCGTGTCAGGCGTAACTGCACCAGTGATGAGGCCTTCAGACCTGAGGCAAATCTGCTGATGGAGAGACTCCTGACACGCGGGTACTCCAAAAAATGCCTGAAAAGGGCATTCAAACGTGCATGTCTGAAAACCAGACATGAACTCATCTTCAGTACGGAATCTAATAAGAAGAAAACAACTAATCCTATTTGCATAATCACTAAGTTTTCAAATCAACACAAAATCGTCAAAAACATCATTGAACGTTACTGGCACGTCTTAAAATTAGATCCTACTATTGGTCCATATATACAAGACAAAAGGTCTTTTACTTTTAAATGCGCCAGGTCCATTAAGGACAACTTGGTGTCCAGCGAATATGTAGGGAGTGGGGCGGGTAAGCGCGACCCTTGTAAACATTTCGGAACCTTTCGTTGTGGCGGTTGCCCGTACTGCCAGTTTATGAATATCAAACCAAACATCAAACTACCTGATGGCTGCAAATACACACTAAAACATTTTGCTAACTGCAAAACATTTGGTGTGGTATATCTCCTCATGTGCGACTGGGCATGCTACTACGTCGGTAAGACGAACCAGGAATTCTGGCGGAGAGCTTACCGCCATATAATCTCTATGAAAACGTGTAACCCCAGTCTACCCTTGGGCAGACACATCTCCACATTTCACTCTGGTATATTTCCCAAGCTGTCCTTTCTGATCCTGGACCGTGTCCACCCAGGGCTGCGTGGGGGGGACTGGAACAAAATTCTGCTGCAAAAAGAACAAAAGTGGATTTTTCGTCTCCAGGCCACCAGGGCACCAGGCCTCAATGAAACTACATCCTACAGACCCTTCCTAGAGGGCTTCACCTCGGGGGGGTCCGAGTGGGATCCCCCCGGTATGAACACCCCTCTATTTCTGTAGAATCAACAGGTTTTGGATGGTTTTGGCTAGTTATTTATTGCCATTAGTGGGATAGGTGTGGTGACAATATAAGTGATTTAATATTCCTTTTTTGTACATGTCACAAGTGCATTCATATATATACTGTTGTCACTGTTATGTCAAGCCCTGTTTCCACTTCCATTCATCCTTTTTTCCTTTCCCTTTTGTTTTTTACAGCCCTGTCTCCAGCTGTCCATCCTTGCCTGTCCCTTCCCCCTCTGCCCTTTCCTTCTGTCCTTCCTACATGGCTATCCAGGGGTTAATACTGTGCACTTTGATTGCGCTGCAGGGATGAGGTTGTTTGCACCATGGGGGTCCTAGGCCTGGGATCGGTGCGGCCCGGTGGGATCATGTCCTGCGGCGGTCGGATCTGACACTCGGCGCACGGGGGCCAGGGCTGCCACCTCCAGTTTGGCAATGCTCTGGCCTCCCTCTTCATGATCGCCCATGGCCGGGATATGTATATCCCGTAGCCATGACGATCAGCGCGCCGCGGGTGCCTGACGCGGACGCCAATCCCCTCCCAGCACGAGTCCCTCCCCCTTTCCAGGATGTGACGCCTCCTGCTCCTGGATTGGACGCGTGTGTGGGGCGGGGGGCTGGCCTGCACGCCGGGGACTCGGAGGGCGACTCCTCCTGTCAGGGATGACGCTGCTCCCAGTGGAGTCAGCTGTTTCATCACGTGCTCCTTATCAGCAGCACTATTTAAATAACAAGCCAGGCTGTCAGCTCACACACTGGTGGAGACACCGGACCGAGTGTGCAGCTGCCAGGATTTTCTAAGGTAAAAACCATAGCCTTTCTTTTTACCTCTAAGATGTGCCCATAATGTCTTTTGGAGCTGCAGTGTGTATATACACACTGAGCACCAGGACTGCGTTTGCAGTCCAGGACATCACTACACTTTGTGATTTGGAATACATCCAAGAGCCCTTATTAATCATTTAATCCAGGTTCTTTCTGCTATTGCAGCCACTGAACATAGGCGCTCCACTACTCTATCCTCCTGTACTGTGGTCTCTGCCAGCTAACAGCCGCCATAGACAACATCTCCTCCTGAGCCAGCATAGGGATTAACCATCTACTTTGCACTAATAGGTATGTTTACCTTACCCCGGCAGGTGTGTATTTAGAAGATGAAAAGACCTATTTGAGCAATACCCCCCGCTGTTTACTATGCTACTCTCTCTTTTTCTCTTTTACTTTTAGTCCGTAACACCTTGCATTTATCCTATATATACCCGATATGGTGTCTGTTGAGGGATAATCATCTTTGAGGTCTGGATAGAGATATTTTCAGTCTTCATGCGCCCAATAGGCATGTATACAAAAAAATACTCACCAGAGCCCCCCTCTAAATAAATTTACTTAGAGGTATCTTGTGCAATATAGTAAATGGGTACCCTTCTGGGACAATGGGTCATAACACACACTATTTTTTGGTCCCTAGTCTATTAGATCACTTATTATTTAGCTGACGGACGTGACGCCCTTTGTGTCCGGTCACGCTCTGCTGACGGTCCTGGTCTCGTGGGTGGCGGCGCTGATGCTCGGGTCTGGTCCCCGGTGGCTAACAGGCTCTTCCCTTCCCCTTCCTCAATTGGATGCCATGTGATACTATTCTCTATGGTTAGAATGCTTTTCTGCTATTACACTACGCCTTTTCTATGATGTAAATAGTTGTTTATAAAGTAACACTTTTGATATACAATGTGTTTCACTGTATGTTTCTCTGTTCCTTTTTATGACATGGTCTCTAAATAGATATACATCTCACCTCCAGCCCCTGAAGAAGAGGTCGTAATCAATACAAAAACCTCGAAACGCATCGGGCCTGCACTGTCAATTAGCTCCTGTTTGCTGAAACAGCGTTTTGTGGGTTAAGTGCAGTTCTGTTGATCTGTTTTGTATATCTGTATCATTACCATTTGTTAACTGCGGCATCCATTGTGTTACCACTGTTGTTTTTCATACAATATGTGTCATATTTTTAACGAATTTTTTGATATAATAAAAACAGATATTTTTTATACTCTTGATACATTATTTGAGACTTCCACCATTTAAAATCCCATCTAAGAGGAAATTTTTTCGATTGTTTTTGGAATTTTTTGGATTTTTGTTAAATAATTTACAGACTATTGCACTATACTGTTTTACCTGCTTAAATCTGTTAACATTAAAACAGTGATTAAACTTGTTGAAAAAATGTATAGCTTCAGCCATAGCTTCTACTGCAATATACACTCGTAGAGATTCTCCGCAAAGCATACTTCCTTTAATTTGCTGAAAAAAGACTCTCACGAAACTCTGACTAAAAATAGTAAAGTTTTGGAAATAAATATTTTTCCCATTTTGAGTTGATGTTATATTGTAAAATGTAATGATCAGATCATCCATCAGCTGTTCAGTTTGTGAATGTCTTGACAATAGATTGTCATCAAACGGACTTTCATCAATAAGAATTTGCGGATCATTCAACTGTAAAGACAAACTTGTTATAAAACTTGTCAAAAAGGTTATCATCTTGATTTCACCTGAAGTCCAGCCTGGGGGAAGGATAAGCATATTGTTTATATTGAACTGATAATATTCAAAAAGGTATCCCCGAGCATTGCTTGTGAAGGAACCACAAAGTATTAAAACTTTACAATGCACTTTACTAAGTGTGTCTCTCCACTGATTCATTGTAGCGGAATTCATGGTCATTCTTTTTTCAAAAGCCACACAAATCTCCTGGGAAGCCAAATTTCTCTTCAGAATTTGCACTTCATTCTCTCCGGTATCATTGTCTGAAAAAAGTATTCCAACCCAATTCCAGCCAAAATATTTCACTAGTTTGGCAATTGCTAAATAATAGACATAATCATTCTGAACGGTCCTGAATACATGCGGGTAAAGGAGTCTGTCACTTAATGAGTAATCGGTGGCTCCATAGCTGACCTGAAAGGAGGAGGATTAACTATTAACAGGGCTGGCACCAGCATAAGGCTGCTTAGACAGCCACTTTAGGCCATCAGAATGGGGAGTGGTGCTGGTGGAGCTTTGATAGTCGCAATGGTGACCGTGAGGCCTTCTTTTTACATTAGGTTTTACAGTTTAGCATTCACTGTATCCCTGTATTTTCCTCCTGCAGCCTCTGAAAGACTGCTTCTCCTCCTTTCCCTCCCTTCGGAATTCTGCGGCTGCTGGAGGAAAATACAGGGGATCTGTTCCAGTATATGCTGCCCCTCCCACTCCTCCTATCCAGGTTCTACTTCCTCCTGCTTCCCGGGCCACTTACTGTATGTGCTCCCCTGGTACCCCTCCCCCAGTGCTGCCGGCTTTACCTCTTCTCCCGCCAGCTGCGGTGCAGGATTGCTTCAGGATATAGAACAGGGAAGGGGCTGGTAAATTCATAATTTACTGGCCCCTATCCTTTCTGAATGAAACCAGTGAGTGATCAGTACTGATCACTTACTGTGTTCATTTATAACTGTGTTTACTATGCTTTGGTTTGTGAATGAACAGGGAGGATGTGCTCTTCCTGTTCATTCATTCCGTGTAGCTAAGGCTGCAGTGATGGATATTGAGGACTGTGTCCTCAATCTAATTTCTCTGTCTCAAAAATAAGACATCAGGGGTCTGTTTAGACTCCTGATATTTCACCAAAGCTCCTTAACCGCTTCAGCCCCAGAAGAATTTACCCCCTTCCTGACCACAGCACTTTTTGCTTTGGGCACTGCGTCGATTTAACTGACATTTGCGCGGTCGTGCGATGTTGTACCCAAACAAAATTGACGTTCTTTTTTTCCCACAAATAGAGCTTTCTTGTAGTGGTATTTGATCACCTCTGTGGTTTTTATTTTTTGCGCTGTAAACAAATAAAGAACGACAATTTTGAAAAAACGCAATATTTTTTACAATAAATATCCCCCAAAAATATATAAAAAAACCTTTTCTCTTCCCTCAGTTTAGGCCGATATGTATTATTCTACATATGTTTGGTAAAAAAAAAAAAATCGCAATAAGCGTATATTGATTGGTTTGCACAAAATTTATAGTGTCTACAAAATAGGGGATAGTTTTATGGCATTTTTATTTTTAATTTTTTTTATTAGTAATGGCAGTGATCTGCGATTTTTTTCGGGACTAAGACATTATGGCAGACACATCAGGAACTTTTGACACTATTTTGGGACCACTGTCATTTATATAGCGATCGGTGCTATAAAAATGCATTGATTACTGTGTAAATGACACTAGCAGTGAAGAGGTTAACCACTAGGGGGCGGTGAAGGGGTTAAGTGTGTCCTAGGGAGTGATTCTAACTGTGGGGGGGGGGCTACACCTCAGATGACAGCGATCACTGCTCTCGATGACAGAGAGCAGTGATCTCTGTCCTGTCACTAGGCAGAAGGGGAAAATGCTTTGTTTACAAAAGCATCTCCCAGTTCTCCCTCTCCATGACACAATTGCAGGCACCCGGCAGACTTCGAGTCCGCAGGTACTGCTATCACGGAGAACACAGCGGGCGCGTGCGCAGACGCGCATACCCCCGCAGCTTCTTAAAGGGGACGTACCTGTCTACCCTTTTGCCCACCAGCGCCATTCTGCCAACGTAAATCAGCATGCGCTGGTCAGCAAGCTGTTGATAAAGGGCTGATAAAAAATTGTAGAAAATAATAAAAATAAATAAATAACAAAGGTAAAAACAACTGATACTGTTCACAGCCCTATTGACACCATCCACTGTTCTACTGACTCCGTTCTCTGCCCTACTGAGAAAGTCCACAGGCATACTGACACTGTCCATTTCTCTACTGACTGACACCTTCCACTACCCTACTGACACCATCCACTGTGGGATGGTCAGAGCAGAGGACATGTGGGGTATGCATTGTGGAGAAGAGGGGGTGGGGGCAGAAAAAATGCTATTGGCTATGAAGACAACAATCCTTGCACCAGCCCTGACTATTAACTATAATGTTATAATATTTCAAAGTTACATTCATATCCAGTTGGCGCTAAAATTATAACTAGAGACTGCACGGTGCAAATATTTAAAAATACAACTGATCTTTTAAATTAAATCAGCTAAATACATTTCAGGTGCATTAAAACAAAACATGTATTTCTATATACTGTAGAATGCAGCCAGAGCCTGAGTAGAAAAGCCGGCCCCTGCCAGCATGCTGTAGAGAAGGATCCTTGCTCTCTGTGTTGAAACAGTGGTCTACCTGCAGAGGTACCATACGCCTCTGGTTGAGTCAGATCTGTGGCTCTCCAATCAGCAAAGGTCATAAGTATTATATGATATAGCTTGGGTTTATCAGTGGACATGTTGGACCTCTGCAGAGAGACCACTGTTTTCACACAGAGAACAATGACCTTTCTCTGCAGCAGGCTGGCAGGGGACAGGCATTCCTACTTAGGCTAAATTATATATACCCAGAAAAACTATGGAAATCAGGAGACCCGACATCAACCTGGCTTTACTAGTGATCTGCTTGCTTTGGATCACCGATTCTGGCTAGCCAGAAAAAAAACTGTTTACCCACATTTTCAAAAAGAAGTCAGCAAAAGATAAACTACATTTCTCTTAGTATATATATATAAAGATGTAATTTATAATTATAATTACAAACTCTAGCACAGCTTGTATTCATTTTACTTAAAGTGTAGTTGAAACCTGCTTTATGTTTCTCGTGTTCCCCGTTGACAGCTGAATGTAAAAAAAAAATGCCAGCAATAAAAAAAAAAAAAAAAACAGAGCAGGGGTCCCTCCTATTCCATACCAGGCACTTCCGGTGTGGAATGGTTTTTAAGGGGATTGCCACACCAAAATGAAAAAAAAAAACAGCGGGAGATGGTGAAGCTATCATTCAGCTGGAGCCTTCCTACTCCGTGGTACAATTTTTTTTTTTTTTTTTTTAATAACGCACTTCTCAAAACTTGCCTCCTGTCTTTATTTACACAACACTTTTTTTTTATTTTGGTGAACGAGTAGGGTTGCTATGTACCCCATATTCATCCACATGGAGGGGCTGGATCTGAGGGCCCCCTTGTTAAAGGGGGCTTCCAGATTTCGATAAGTCACCGGCATGAGTTGTGGGAAAGAGGCCCTTGTCCCCATTGTTGCCATTTTTTTAAATTGGTCAAACAGCCTGCTTTAGCGTTTTTTGGTCCATTGTTTTTCCAGCATTTTTTTAGCTCCTGGTGTGCATGAAGCCTAATGATGGAAAATGGGACAACATCCTTAGTGATTGTGCTAGGTGTGTCTTCATTTGTTTGACTGACTTTGCCTTTTCAAAAACTTTAATAGTTAAAGTTTATATACACTTTACCTTTCACAGACTGTCATGTTTTTGTAAAATGTATATTGTTTTCTCTGTTGACTTAAAATATTATTAAAAATATACAAGTACTTTTCACTCACCTGTGTGTATCTGTACAGTCCAAGGATTTGGGCGATTGGGATTGCAGTGGATGAATAGTGATCTCCAATAACGCCCGCCAGCTTGCCTTGTCCTTTACAGGAATAATTAGGAAATGTGCCATTTGGTCCAGATAAGATCTGCAGAATACTCTGTGCACCCTTCCTGGGTTCCAACCATGAATCAAATAGATGGAAGCCTAGAGTGATATTGGGTAAGATATCTGGATCCTGGTTAATAATATCAATTGCATAAAGGAAAGCTAGGAGGTTCAAGTGATACCAGAAAGTCGGGCTACAAAAAAGATTTTTTTCCAAAACAGTACATTAACAATTTCTATACAGATATGTCAAATGTTTTAAAAATATTCATACATGTGATCAGCATTAAATACAGAGGGAAAAGATTTTGGGCAATGCTTTCTGGGGAATGAATAAAAACAGTAGAAATAATGTTGAGTTAATGCTAAGTTTCACAAAGCATGTCTGTAAATTAGTCTCACCACTGAATGTTTAAACCAATCATGTGGCCTTTAAAGATCCAGAACACCTACTTATGGACCGTTTTGGTATATTCTGCATAGGTCTGGCAGGTAGTGATCAGCCAAACTGCCAATGTTCAGTTCAGCAGGTGTTCAGTGAACTTCATTGAAACCATTTAAATTGAAAATGCTCATTTTCATCTCTAATAGGCAAGAGGGTGTAAAAAAAAGGGAGTAGGCGAGTACTACCTTCGAGAACAATGCAAGGCGAGGCGCAATCCTGGGAGGTTGTCATATGACGTCCTCCCTGAACAACAGTGCTCCCACCCGACCATCATTTAACAATCGGCTGGGCGGGAAGGCATTAAAGTGACCCAGACTGCTGGTTGGAAGCTAAACAGTGGCGGCCTTGAGTGGAGAGTGAACAAGTCTTGCTTTTTTACTGCTGGTGATTGCTGGGTTGCATTTTTAGGTTCTTTTTGGGGCTTTTCCTTGTAGCTTTTTACTGCCACGTTTTAAACAGCTCTTTTTTTCTTTGCTTCCTTCAGCCTACCAATTAGGGGGAGTGGTTAATTGGTCATGGGTGCTTGAGCCCTATATAACCTTCTGTAGAACTCATTGTGAGCCTGCTCATCTTTGAGCTTGCTGGAACTCTGTCCAAGTGGAACTGGTCTAAGTGGTGAGTTAAAAACCAGAGTTAGTGGAACTGGTCTAAGTGGTTAGTTAAAAAATCAGAGTTTAAAACAGGAGGTTATAACAAGGGTCATAGTACCTGAGTAGTGTGAGTACCTGATTGTTGTCTGAGTAGTGTGTGTGAATCATTAGTACTTGTGTATTGTGTACTGTGTACTTGTGTATTGTGAGTGCACGTAGTTCTGAGAGTGCACGTTGTTTTGCGAGTGCCTGTGTATTGTCTTGTTCAGTACTAGTGTCAGGAAACTAGTTGTTAGGTAATTTGGACAGGGTATAATCCCCAAACCTCATTAAATTTACTAGGTACGATGCCCGGCGGGTGTGGAGAGGCAACTCTTAGTACATCTTGTGGCATGTATGCGTTTCTTGATCATCCGATTGAGGGTGAATACTGCTGTTCAAAATGTAAGCACATTGTTTGCCTGAAAGCCCAGGTTCTGAATCTGGGGAAGCAACTGTCAGCACTGAGAAGTCCCTCCATACTAAAGGAGAGCCAGGAACGTACACGGCAGGTGCCGACAGGGGCCAGCACGAAGGCGGGTGGAGACAAAAAGGTGTAGGTGCTAGGAAAGGGTAGATGGCAGTCAGGAAGGGTAGAGGGGGAAGTGCCAGGCCGATCCAGGGCTGGAGCATCCCAATAAGTACGCTCTATTGAGTGACATTGATGAAACCAGTCAGGGACCAGCACTGCTGGAGCTGAGGGTCTCTCCTAGCTGCCGGGGGAAGAACTCCCCCAGTGAGAGTGTGGGGAAAGCAAAGGGAAAGGAAAGACAGATTCTGGTGGTAGGGTACTCAATTCTTAGAAGGACAGAGAGGCCAATCTGTAACAAAGACCTGAAGTGCCGAACGGTAAATTGTTTACCGGGCGCTTGGGTTCGGCACATCATGGATCTGGTAGACAGATTACTGGGAGGGGCTGGGGAAGACCCAGCTGTCATGGTGCACGTTGGCACCAATGAAAAAGTCAGAGGCAGATGGAGTGTCCTAAAGAACGATTTTAGGGAGTTGGGAACTAAATTGAGGAAAGGACCTCCAAGGTAGTATTCTCAGGAATATTACCGGTACATTGAGCCACACCAGAAAGGCAGAGGGAGATTAGGGAAGTAAACAAGTGGCTGAAGAGCTGGTGTAGTAAGGAGGGGTTTGGGTTCCTGGAGGACTGGGCCGACTTCTCAGTCGATAACCAGTACTATAGAAGGGACGGACTGCACCTAAATGAGGAGGGTGCAGATCAGCTGGGAATGAAGATGGCCAAAAAGTTAGAGGGGTTTTAAAAATAGGCGATGGGGGGGGGTTCAGAGGTAGAGATAGTCAGTGCGGAACATATTCCAGAGGATAGTGTTGGGGGCATTAGTGGTAGGTTGACCAAAGCACATAAATCCAAGGTAAGTATAGTAGCAAGTCCTAGTTGTAATCTCAGAACACCCAATAAGAGGATAATATGCGACCGGTCTAAACTACGTGGCATGTTCACCAATGCCAGGAGCCTGGCGGACAAGATGGGTGAACTAGAGATACTGTTGTACGAGGAGGATTTGGATTCTATGGGAATTTCAGAGACCTGGTTCAACAGTTCTCATGATTGGCTGGTAACCATTCAAGCGTATACCTTTTATCACAAGGATAGAGAGGGTAAAAAAAGGGGCAGGGTATGCCTATATATCAAGAATAATGTACAAGTGAATGTGAGAGATGACATCACTAAGGGAACTAGGGAGGAGGTGGAATCCTTTTGGGTAGAGCACCAAAGGGATGAAGCTAAGGGGAAAATAATACTGGTAGTATGCTATAGGCCCCCTAACCTGAGGGAGGAAGGGGAGACAGATCTCCTATCACAATTTGGATTAGCAGCAAGGATGGGAAGTGTCATCATAATGGGGGATTTTAACTATCCAGACATAGACTGGGTGGAGGGAACCACGCATTCATCTAAGGCTCGCCAGTTCCTAAATGTCTCGCAGGACAATTTTATGGGTCAGATGGTAGACGCACCGACTAGAAATAAAGCGTTACTGGATCTACTGATTACCAACAATACAGACCTGATCATGGATGTGGAAATACGGGGCGATTTAGGTAACAGCGATCACAGGTCAGTTGGCTTCAGTATAAATCACACAAATAGGAAACAAAGAGGAATACAAAGACACTGAATTTCCAAAGAGCCAACTTCCCTAAACTACAAACCTTGCTAGAAGGCATAAATTGGGATAAAATCTTAGGAACAAAGAACACGGAGGAGAGATGGGTTTGCTTTAAGAGCATATTAAATAAAGGCATTAGCCAATGCATCCCATTGGGTAATACATTTAAAAGAGCAAACAAAAGTCCTGGATGGCTTAACTCCAATGTAAAAATGCATATAAAAGCAAAGGAGAAGGCCTTCAAAAAATACATGGTTGATGGATAATCATCAGTATTCAGACTTTATAAAGAATGCAACAATAAATGTAAGGGTACAATAAGGACGGCTAAGATAGAACATGAAAGACACAAAGGATGAGGAGATGGCGAAGGTATTGTATTTATTCTTCTCCTCAGTCTTCACAAGGGAATCGGGGGGCTTCAATAACCAAAACTGCAGTGTTTATCCTCATGACACATCACAGGAAGCACCTCCATGGTTAACAGAGAACAGAATTAAAATTAGACTTGGGGAACATTAATGAATCACCGGTACCAGATGGCTTGCACCCAAGGGTACTTAGGGAACTCAGTCAAGTAATTGCCAGACCATTGTTCCTAATTTTTACTGACAGTCTACTGACTGGAATGGTACCAGCTGATTGACTTTTCTCCAATGTAGCACCAATATTTAAAAAGGGCCCAAAATACATCCCTGGGAATGTATTTTAGTAATGAGAACGGTATCATTAGCAGTAATCAGCATGGATTCATGAAGAATCGTTCTTGCCAGACCAATCTATTAACCTTCTATGAGGAGGTGAGTTGCCATCTAGATAAAGGAAGGCCCGTAGACGTGGTGTATCTGGATTTTGCAAAAGCATTTGACACAGTTCCCCATAAACGTTTACTGTACAAAATAAGGTCCATTGGCATGGACCATAGGGTGAGTACATGGATTGAGAACTGGCTACAAGGGTGAGTTCAGAGGGTAGTGATAAATAGGGAGTACTCGGAATAGTCAGTGGTGGGTAGTGGGGTCCCCCGGGGTTCTGTGCTGGGACCAATCCTGTTTAATTTGTTCATAAACAACCTGGAGGATGGGGTAAACAGTTCAATCTCTGTATTTGCGGTCGATACTAAGCTAAGCAGGGCAATAACTTCTCTGCAGGATGTGGAAACCTTGCAAAAAGATGTGAACAAATTAAGGGGGTGGGCAACTACATGGCAAATGAGGTCAATGTAGAAAAATTTAAAATAATGCATTTGGGTGGCAAAAATATGAATGCAAAATATACACTGGGGGGAGAACCTCTGGGGGAATCTAGGATGGAAAAGGACCTGGGGGTCCTAGTAGATGATAGGCTCAGCAATGGCACGCAATGCCAAGCTGCTGCTAATAAAGCAAACAGAATATTGGCATGCATTAAAAAGGGGATTAATTCCAGAGATACAATGATAATTTTCATGATCTACAAGACTCTGGCCCGGCCGCACCTAGAGTATGCTGTCAAGTTCTGGGCACCAGTCCTCAGGAAGGATGTACTGGAAATGGAGCAAGTACAAAGAAGGGCAACAAAGCTAATAAAGGGTCTGGAGGATATTCATTATGAGGAAAGGTTGCAAACACTGAACTTATTCTCTCTGGAGAAGAGAAACTTGAGAGGGGATATGATTTCAATATAAAAATATCATACTGGTGACTAGGGATGGGCCGAACACCCCCCCATTCGGTTCGCACCAGAACATGCAAACAGGCAAAAACTTTGTTCAAACACACGAACACCATTAAAGTCTATAGGACATGAACATGAAAAATCAAAAGTGCTAATTTTAAAGGTTTATATGCATGGTATTGTCTTAAAAAGTGTTTGGGGACCTGGGTCCTGCCCCAGGGGACATGTATCAATGCAAAAAAAGTTTTAAAAATGGCCGTTTTTTTTCGGGAGCAGTGATTTTAATAATGCTTAAAGTGGATGTAAACCCAATGTCATTCTTTCTAAACTACTGCCATAGGGGTTATCTATAAGGATATACATGCCTCCTGCATGTATCTTTACCTGTCAAATGTCTCCCCTCTTTCTGTTATTAGACCCGAAAAACTGCATATTCTGTGGGTGGGTCTGTTGTCTGGAGCTCGGTGGGTGGAGTCGTGATGTCAGTAGACTCCCCGCCCACCTCTACACTCCCCTTGTCAATATGCATTTCTCCTGTGTATTTCCTTCACTGAACTTCTGCTATGATCTCTAACATCCAGTGAAAAGACAGGAAAGTAACCACATGACTTCTGTGATTGCGGGAGGTTGAAGATGTGGGGGTAGTTGCCAAAGCTAACCCATACACATAGACACCCAAGGAAATTGAATGGACTTTCTCGGTACTGATATAACCACAAAATTAATTTGGTAAAATAGGACTTTTATTATGTAACAATGTACAAACAATGTATTAAAAGCAAAAAGATATACACAGAAAGTTATAAAATATAATATACACCACACAAAACTAACTTATAACAGGTTTCCCCGGTACAGTTTCTGTTAAGGTAGGGTATAGATTTTCCTCTACCGGTTTCGCGTTATAATCGCTTCTTCATGAGAATAAGAGGTCTAAAGGATATATTAAAAGAAAAAATAATAGTACAAAAATAGTACAAAAGGAAATCAAACAATTACAAGGCGAAGCAATAATAATGTAAGTATGGAAAGATCTGCTCACCCAAATGGACCGAGACAAGGCTAACAACAGGATCCCAAAAATTCTCCCCACGGCGGACAAGGGGGAGTGCAAGGAACCATCTCTAATTAAAGTAAATCAATAAAGTAGGTATAAATTATAAATAAACATAGTAGACATAAGAATACTCATAGGTGAGAAAGGGTGGTGATAAGGAACCAATGAAATGTGCATATGTGGACTAGAAGGAGAACCGAGATGACGTATTTCCATTTACTGTACTGTGTACCCTGCACAGTTGCACCTACAGTATAACTACCTGAAGCCAGGTGCTTGTGTAGGCTCTTGACGTATTTCCAGTTACTGTACTGTGTACCCTGCACAGTTACACCCACAGTATAACTACCTGAAGCCAGGTGCTTGTGTAGGCTCTTGACGTATTTCCAGTTACTGTGTACCCTGCACAGTTGCACCTACAGTATAACTACCTGAAGCCAGGTGCTTGTGTAGGCTCTTGATGTATTTCCAGTTACTGTACTGTGTACCCTGCACAGTTGCACCTACAGTATAGCTACCTGAAGCCAGGTGATTGTGTAGGCTCTTGACGTATTTCCAGTTACTGTACTGTGTACCCTGCACAGTTGCACCTACAGTATAACTACCTGAAGACAGGTGCTTGTGTAGGCTCTTGACGTATTTCCAGTTACTGTACTGTGTACCTGTCATGAACAGGTGTGACCAGAACCGTGTGATCTGCGACAGAGGGCACCCAAACGTAAATAAGTGAAAATATAATAGTTTATTAAAGAAAGTGAGTAATATAGTACAACCAACTCCAATATGACACAGTGCAATAACCAACCACAGACAGAGACCCACAAATAACAACAGACAGGTAAGTACAATAAATGGGAAATACCAGGATTATAAACAATAGCCAGGCCAGGGTCATACACAGCAGATCAGCAAATGGACAGGGGATGTTCCAGAGACATAAACGTAAGCTAGGCCAAGGTCATACACAGTGAGATCAGCAGATGGGGTATGGAACACAGGACAGGGAGAGGATGGATGGGTCAGACTGCAGGCAGGGATGCAAGGTAACAGGTGGGACAGGATAGGGACCGGGACAGGGAGACAGGATTAGGTTCAGGGCACAGGATCAGATCGCTAGCAGGTCAGGAGGCAATGAAGAAACCAAGGCAAACATGTGAATGCTTGCTGGGTATTTATAGGCCTGTGATTGGCCTCAAGTGACACCTGATTGTAGGAGGTACTGTCTGCTCCACACTGCCAGGATCCATCCCCTGGTAGACGCCAGTACTGAGGCCCAAAGATTATTATTATTATTATTATACAGGATTTATATAGCGCCGACAGTTTACGCAGCGCTTTACAACAACATTAGGGCAGACAATACAAGTACAATACAATTCAATACAGGAGGAATCAGAGGGCCCTGCTCGTTAGAGCTTACAATCTAGGAGGGAGGGTCAAGTTATACAAAAGGGTAATAGCTGTGGGGGATGAGCTAATGGAGAAAATAATGCAGTTGTTAGATGGAGGCAGGATAGGCCTCTCTGAAGAGGAAAGTCTTCAGGGATCGCCTAAAAGTGGATAAATTTGGAGACAGCCTGACAGATTGGGGTAGGGAATTCCAGAGGATGGGCGAGGCTCGGGAGAAGTCCTGGAGGCGGATATGGGAGGAGGTGATGAGGGAGCTAGAGAGCAGGAGATCTTGGGAGGAACGGAGATGGCGTTTAGGTTGGTATTTTGAGACTAGGTTGGCTGGGCACAACTGGGGGCACAGTTGTGGATGGCTTTGTAACTTATTGTTAGTATTTTGAATTTAATTCGTTGGGCGAGTGGCAGCCAATGGAGGGATTGGCAGAGAGGGGTAGCAGACACTGATCGGTTTGTAAGGTGGATGAGTCTGGCAGCAGCATTCATGATGGACTGAAGGGGGGATAGTCTATTTAAAGGTAAGCCAATGAGGAGTGAGTTGCAGTAGTCAAGGCGAGAGATAACCAGGGAGTGAATCAGGAGCTTTGTGGTTTCATTGGTTAGAAAGGGACGTAGTTTAGAGATGTTGCGGAGGTTGAGGCGGCAAGCTTTGGAAAGTGATTGGATGTGGGGCTGAAAGGAGAGTTCAGAATCTAGGATAACACCTAGCACCCTGACATGTGTGGACGGGTGGATGGTTTTGCCATTGCTCTTGACAGAGAAGTCAGGGGAAGTGGCACGTGGGGGAGGAAATATTATAAGCTCAGTTTTGGACAAGTTGAGTTTGAGGAAGTGGTGTGACATCCATACAGATATGTCGGTTAGTAAGTTAGTGATGCGTGAAGAGACTGATGGAGTGAGTTGAGGGGTGGAGAGATAGATTTGTGTGTCATCAGCATAGAAATGATATTGAAAGCCATGAGAGGCTATCAGCTGACCCAGGGAAGAGGTGTAGATTGAAAATAAAAGAGGTCCAAGAACAGAACCTTGGGGGACCCCGACAGAGAAGGGAAGAGGAGTGGAGGAAGTAGAATTGTAAGTGACACTGAAGGTGCGTTGGGATAGGTAGGATGAGAGCCACTGAAGAGCACAGTCACGGAGACCGATGGAGTGAAGTTTTTTGAGGAGGAGGGGGTGGTCAACCGTGTCAAAGGCAGCTGAAAGATCCAGAAGTAGGAGTACAGAATAGTGTCCGTTGGTTTTTGCAGTTAGTAGGTCATTTGTGAGTTTTAAAAGAGCAGTTTCTGTGGAGTGTTGAGGGCGAAATCCAGATTGAAGGGGATCAAGAAGGTTGTTTTTAATGAGGTGGTCACTCAGTTGGTTGTAAACCAGGCGTTTAAGGAGTTTAGAGGAAAAGGGGAGCAAGGAGATAGGGCATAGGTTGTTAAGATTGGTAGGGTCCAAGGATGGTTTTTTGAGTATGGGAGTGACCAGTGCATGTTTTAGAGCATCGGGGAAGACGCCAGAGGTGAGGGAGAGATTGAAGATGTGGGTTAGAGAGTGTAGGATGGGGTCAGAGGGTGACCGTAGCATTTGAGAGGGAACAGGGTCCAGGGGACAGGTAGTTAGGTGGGCGATAGAAAGGAGTTTAGCAACTTCGTCTGGAGTAGTAGATTTGAATAGAGGTAGTGTCAGTTGTATCTGTTGACATGGGGTCTTAGCTGGGGGAGATACCTGTAGAGTGGAGATTTCATCACGGATTGTATCAATCTTGTTTTTGAAGTGATTAGCGATTTCCTGGGCAGTGAGTAAATCAGTGGGGGGAGGCGGTGGAGGACAAAGTAGAGAGTTGAAGGTAGAGAAGAGTTTATGGGGATTGGATGAGAAGGTATTAATAAGAGTTGTAAAATAGGTTTGCTTGGCAGTGTGGAGGAAAGAATAGTATTTTTGGAGGGCAGATTTGTATTGGTTGAAGTCTTTGAGAGACTTAGTCTTGTGCCACAGACGCTCAAGAGCGCGACTACGTTTTTTGAGAATTTTAGTGTCATCTGTTTGCCAGGGTTGTAGGGGTCGAGGCCTGATTCTGCGTGTAGTGAGGGGAGCGAGCTTGTCCAGGGTGGAGGACAGAGATTTATTGTAGATGGATATGGCTTGGTTGGGGCAGGACAGGGGGGAGATTTTGTCATAGAGGTGGTCGGTAGCAGAGTAGAGGAGAGAGGAGTTGAAGTTGCGAAAGTTTCTACGGGTGACGGTTAGGCGATTGGAGGGAAAGGTGGTGGAAGACAGGGGGAGAGAGAAACTAATAAGGTGGTGGTCGGAGAGAGGAAAAGGATTGTTTGAGAAGTTGCATGGAGTGCATAGGTAGGAGAATACAAGGTCAAGGGTGTTGCCATCAGAGTGAGTAGAAGCCTGTACCCATTGCTTCAGGTCAAATGAAGAGGTTAGACTAAGAAGTTTAGAAGTAGCAGGAATGTTTGTATTAGCAGGGATGTTGAAATCACCGAGAAGGATTGTGGGAATTTCCGAAGAGAGAAAGTAGGGTAGCCAGGCAGAAAACTCATCAAGGAAAGTCGATAATGGTCCAGGGGGCCGGTAGATCACAGCAATTCTTAGGGAAGTGGGAGAGAATAGACGTATACAGTGGGCTTCGAATGATGAGAGTGAAAAAGAGGGAGGAGGGTGAATAACCTGGAAGGTGCTCTGGGGGGGAGATGACATAATATTAACAGGGAAAAGCTCTCCTGACAGTTCCAAACTGCCAGGAGACACCTGCTGGTGGACCTCGGTAATGCATGCCAAATAACTGGTATTACCAGCGGATGGAACATTTCCTGACAGTACCCCCCCCCTCAAAGGAGCGGCCTCTGGATGCTCCAATTGGTTGTAATTTCCATAGTCTATGGCATCAAGCAGAACAACAGATGGGGGTACGTCAGGCAGGGCAACAGTTCGCATTTGCTGCGCTTTACAAATCATTCATTCATTCAGGCACTTCAGACTGGGCAGCAGACACAGGCGCTGGCACATCAGGCAGAACAACAGGTGGTGGCACAACAGGCAGAACAACAGGTGGTGGCACAACAGGCAGAACAACAGGTGGTGGCACAACAGGCAGAACAACAGGTGGTGGCACAACAGGCTGGGCAGCAGAAGGTGGCACATCAGGCTGGGCAGCAGAAGGTGGCACATCAGGCTGGGCAGCAGAAGGTGGTACATCAGGCTGGGCAGAAGGTGGCACATCAGGCTGGGCAGCGGACAGGAACACTCCAGGCTGGGCAGCGGGCACTCCAAGCTGGGCAGCAGGCATAGGCACTCCAAGCTGGGCAGCAGGCATGGGCACTCCAAGCTGGGCAGCAGGCATGGGCACTCCAAGACTCCAAGCTGAGCAGCAGGTATGGGCACTCCAAGCTGAGCAGCAGGCATGGGCACTTCAAGCTGGGCAGCAGGCTCATCAAGCTGGGCAGCGGGCTCATCAAGCTGGGCAGTGGGCTCATCAAGCTGGAGAGCAGGCACTGGTACTTCTGGCTGGAACACTGGCACCGAGACATCAGGCTGGATGGCAGACACCGAGACATCAGGCTGGACGGCAGGCACTGAGACGTCAGGCTGGAGGGCAGGCACCGAGACGTCAGGCTGGAGGGCGGGCACCGAGACGTCAGGCTGGAGGGCAGGCACCAGGACGTCAGGCTGGAGGGCAGGCACCAGGACGTCAGGCTGGAGGGCAGGCACCGAGACGTCAGGCTGGAGGGCAGGCACCGAGACGTTAGGCTGGAGGGCAGGCACCGAAACGTCAAGCTGGAGGGCAGGCACCGAGACGTCAGGCTGGAGGGCAGGCACTGAGACGTCAGGCTGGAGGGCAGGCACTGAGACGTCAGGCTGGAAGGCAGGCACCGAGACGGCAGGCTGGAAGGCAGGCACCGAGACGTCAGGCTGGAAGGCACCGAGACGTCAGGCTGGAAGGCAGGCACCAAGACATCAGGCTGGAAGGCAGGCACCGGGATGTCAGACTGGGTTGGATTAGCTGGTGCGGAGGCAGGTTGGGTTACTGGCAGGATCGTCTTGGTTGGAAAAAACTTTAGTTTTTTCTTTGGCTTAGCCACTGAAGCTCTGTAGGTGAGGGGTGCAGCAGACTGGAAAGGAGGATTGGGATATGGCAGAGAAGAAGTAACAGTAGCTGGAGGAAGTTCCTGTGGGTTTGTGGACAGCTGAGAAGAGGCAGGTGAGTTGAATGCAGGATAGGTGCAGCGGGTAGGGACAGGGTATTGATATTTGGTGGGAAGCAGGGTATATTGGGCTGAAACGGAGGTTGCCATGGGTGAAGGGAAAAAGACTCCTGGGCAGGCAGGTGTCTAATAGCAGGTCTGGGTTGTTAAGAGCTGACCGAGGCTGGAAATAATAAGTCTGACCATGCCTGTAGTACACATTGAACAAACGTGGGTTCACATACTGCCTGTCTAACCAGGGACTGCACCGAATCTATACAATCCACTAGCACCTGTTTAGGACAAGCTGAATAATGCTCCAGAAAGTATACAGCATCATCCTCCAACAGCCACACCAGAGACTCCACCTGATCACTACTAGGGATGAGCCGAACACCCCCCTGTTCGGTTCGCACCAGAACATGCGAACAGGAAAAAAGTTCGTTCGAACATGCGAACACCGTTAAAGTCTATGGGACACGAACATGAATAATCAAAAGTGCTAATTTTAAAGGCTTATATGAAAGTTATTGTCATAAAAAGTGTTTGGGGACCCGGGTCCTGCCAGCGGATGGATCCTGGCAGTGTGGAGCAGACAGTACCTCCTACAATCAGGTGTCACTTGAGGCCAATCACAGGCCTATAAATACCTGGCAAGCATTCACATGTTTGCCTTGGTTTCTTCATTGCCTCCTGACCTGCTAGCAATCTGATCCTGTGCCCTGAACCTGATCCTGTCTCCCTGTCCCTGTCCCACCTGTTACCTTGCATCCCTGCCTGCAGTCTGACCCATCCATCCTCTCCCTGTCCTGTGTTCCATATAGGGATGAGCCGAACACCCCCCTGTTCAGTTCGCACCAGAACATGCGAACAGGAAAAAAGTTCATTTGAACGCGCGAACACCGTTAAAGTCTATGGGACACGAACATGAATAATCAAAAGTGCTAATTTTAAAGGCTTATATGAAAGTTATTGTCATAAAAAGTGTTTGGGGACCCGGGTCCTGCCCCAGGGGACATGGATCAATGCAAAAAAAAGTTTTAAAAACGGCCGTTTTTTCAGGAGCAGTGATTTTAATAATGCTTAAAGTCAAACAATAAAAGTGTAATATCCCTTTAAATTTCGTACCTGGGGGGTGTCTATAGTATGCCTGTAAAGGGGCGCATGTTTCCTGTGTTTAGAACAGTCTGACAGCAAAATGACATTTTGAAGGAAAAAACTCATTTAAAACTACTCGCGGCTATTGCATTGCCGACAATACACATAGAAGTTCATTGATAAAAACGGCATGGGAATTCCCCAAAGGGGAACCCCGAACCAAAATTAAAAAAAAAAAATGACGTGGGAGTCCTCCTAAATTCCATACCAGGCCCTTCAGGTCTGGTATGGATATTAAGGGGAACCCCGGCCAAAATTTTAAAAAAAAAATGACGTGGGGTTCCCCCTAAATTCCATACCAGACCCTTCAGGTCTGGTATGGATTTTAAGGGGAACCCCGCGCCAAAAAAAAAAAAAAAAAACGGCGTGGGGTCCCCCCAAAAATCCATACCAGACCCTTATCCGAGCACGCAACCTGGCAGGCCGCAGGAAAAGAGGGGGGGACGAGAGTGCGGCCCCCCCTCCCTCCTGAACCGTACCAGGCCACATGCCCTCAACATTGGGGGGGTGCTTTGGGGTAGCCCCCCAAAACACCTTGTCCCCATGTTGATGAGGACAAGGGCCTCATCCCCACAACCCTGGCCGGTGGTTGTGGGGGTCTGTGGGCGGGGGGCTTATCGGAATCTGGAAGCCCCCTTTAACAAGGTGACCCCCAGATCCCGGCCCCCCCCCTGTGTGAAATGGTAAGGGGGTACATAAGTACCCCTACCATTTCACGAAGAAAGTGTCAAAAATGTTAAAAATGACAAGAGACAGTTTTTGACAATTCCTTTATTTAAATGCTTCTTCTTTCTTCTATCTTCCTTCATCTTCTGGTTCTTCTGGTTCTTCTGGCTCTTCTGGTTCTTCCTCCGGCGTTCTCGTCCAGCATCTCCTCCGCGGCGTCTTCTGTCTTCTTCTCCTCGGGCCGCTCCGCACCCATGGCATGGGGGGGAGGCTCCCGCTCTTCTCTTCTTCTTTTCTTCTCTTCTTCTCTTCTTCATTTTCTTCTCCAGGCCGCTCCACACCCATGCTGGCATGGAGGGAGGCTCCCGCTGTGTGACGGCGCTCCTCGTCTGACAGTTCTTAAATAACGGGGGGCGTGGCCACCCGGTGACCCCGCCCCCCTCTGACGCACGGTGACTTGACGGGACTTCCCTGTGGCATTCCCCGTGACGTCACAGGGAAGTCCCGTCAAGTCACCGTGCGTCAGAGGGGGGCGGGGTCACCGGGTGGCCCTGCCCCCCCCCGTTATTTAAGAACTGTCAGACGAGGAGCGCCGTCACACAGCGGGAGCCTCCCTCCATGCCAGCATGGATTGCGGAGCGGCCCGGAGAAGAAAAGAAGAAAAGAAGAGGAGAAGAAGAGAAGAAAAGAAGAAAAGAGCGGGAGCCTCCCCCCATGCCATGGGTGCGGAGCGGCCCGAGGAGAAGAAGATAGAAGACGCCGCGGAGGAGATGCTGGACGAGAACGCCGGAGGAAGAACCAGAAGAGCCAGAAGAAGATGAAGGAAGATAGAAGAAAGAAGAAGCATTTAAATAAAGGAATTGTCAAAAACTGTCTCTTGTCATTTTTAACATTTTTGACACTTTTTTCGTGAAATGGTAGGGGTACTTATGTACCCCCTTACCATTTCACACGGGGGGGGCCGGGATCTGGGGGTCACCTTGTTAAAGGGGGCTTCCAGATTCCGATAAGCCCTCCGCCCGCAGACCCCCACAACCACCGGCCAGGGTTGTGGGGATGAGGCCCTTGTCCTCATCAACATGGGGACAAGGTGTTTTGGGGGGCTACCCCAAAGCACCCTCCCAATGTTGAGGGCATGTGGCCTGGTACGGTTCAGGAGGGAGGGGGGGCCGCACTCTCGTCCCCCCCTCTTTTCCTGCGGCCTGCCAGGTTGCGTGCTCGGATAAGGGTCTGGTATGGATTTTTGGGGGGACCCCACGCCGTTTTTTTTTTTTTTTTTTTGGCGCGGGGTTCCCCTTAAAATCCATACCAGACCTGAAGGGTCTGGTATGGAATTTAGGGGGAACCCCACGTCATTTTTTTTTTTTAATTTTGGCCGGGGTTCCCCTTAATATCCATACCAGACCTGAAGGGCCTGGTATGGAATTTAGGGGGACTCCCACGTCATTTTTTTTTTTTAATTTTGGTTCGGGGTTCCCCTTTGGGGAATTCCCATGCCGTTTTTATCAATGAACTTCTATGTGTATTGTCGGCAATGCAATAGCCGCGAGTAGTTTTAAATGAGTTTTTTCCTTCAAAATGTCATTTTGCTGTCAGACTGTTCTAAACACAGGAAACATGCGCCCCTTTACAGGCACACTATAGACACCCCCCAGGTATGAAATTTAAAGGGATATTACACTTTTATTGATTGACTTTAAGCATTATTAAAATCACTGCTCCTGAAAAAACGGCCGTTTTTAAAACTTTTTTTTGCATTGATCCATGTCCCCTGGGGCAGGACCCAGGTCCCCAAACACTTTTTATGACAATAACTTGCATATTAGCCTTTAAAATTAGCACTTTTGATTTCTCCCATAGACTTTTAAAGGGTGTTCCGCGGCATTCGAATTTGCCGCGAACACCCCAAATTGTTTGCTGTTCGGTGAACTTGCGAACAGCCAATGTTCGAGTCGAACATGAGTTCGACTCGAACTCGAAGCTCATCCCTAATCACTACTGAAGGGGGGAGAAAAATCATCACTTCCTTTAGGACTGCTAGACAAGGCTAGCTCAGCACACACCTGTATCAGGGGCTGAACGTTTTCAAACAGAAATCTACCCTGATCAACCAGAGAATGGGCCAGACGGATACACTCCAGGAGCTGATCCCTGGCCCACTCTTTCAATACCAGACGACAGTATTTGTTATCCTCCAACACCAGTGAGGCAAGGAGAACAACTGCTTCTGATTGCATTTTAATAGCACTACAATGGTTCCTCTGTGCAGTCACTTCTGGTCAGAGATGGCCTTGGTTTACTGTCATGAACAGGTGTGACCAGAACCATGTGATCTGCGACAGAGGACACCCAAACGTAAATAAGTGAAAATATAATAATTTATTAAAGAAAGTGAGTAATATAGTACAACCAACTCCAATATGACACAGTGCAATAACCAACCACAGACAGAGACCCACAAATAACAACAGACAGGTAAGTACAATAAATGGGAAATACCAGGATTATAAACAATAGCCAGGCCAGGGTCATACACAGCAGATCAGCAAATGGACAGGGGATGTTCCAGAGACATAAACGAAAGCTAGGCCAAGGTCATACACAGGGAGGTCAGCAGATGGGATATGGAACTCATGAAGAAGAAGATGAAGGAAGATAGAAGAAAGAAGAAGCATTTAAATAAAGCAATTGTCAAAAACTGTCTCTTGTCATTTTTAACATTTTTGACAGTTTTTTAGTGAAATGGTAGGGTAAGTACCCCCTTACCATTTCACACGGGGGGGGCGGGATCTGGGGGTCCCCTTGTTAAAGGGGGCTTCCAGATTCCGATAAGCCCCCCGCCCGCAGACCCCCACAACCACCCGCCAGGGTTGTGGGGATGAGGCCCTTGTCCTCATCAACATGGGGACAAGGTGTTTTGGGGGGCTACCCCAAAGCACCCTCCCAATGTTGAGGGCATGTTGCCCGGTACGGTTCAGGAGGGGGGGCGCACTCTCATCCCCCCCTCTTTTTCTGCGGCCTGCCAGGTTGCGTGCTTGGATAAGGGTCTGGTATGGATATTTGGGGGGACCCCACGCCGTTTTTTTTAAAAATTTTGGTTCGGGGTTCCCCTGTGGGGAATTCCCATGCCATTTTTATCAATGAACTTTTATGTGTATTGTCGGCAATGCAATAGCCGCGAGTAGTTTTAAATGTTTTTTTTCCTTCGTCATTTTGCTGTCAGACTGTTCTAAACACGGGGAAACATGCGCCCCTTTACAAGCATACTATAGACACCCCCCAGCTACGAAATTTAAAGGAATATTACACTTTTATTGTTTGACTTTAAGCATTAATAAAATCACTGCTCCTGAAAAAACGGCCGTTTTTAAAACTTTTTTTTGCATTGATCCATGTGCCCTGGGGCAGGACCCAGGTCCCCAAACACTTTTTATGACAATAACTTGCATATAAGCCTTTAAAATTAGCACTTTTGATTATTCATGTTCGTGTCCCATAGACTTTAACGGTGTTCGCGCGTTCAAATGAACTTTTTTCCTGTTCGCATGTTCTGGTGCGAACTGAACAGGGGGGTGTTCGGCTCATCCCTATATGGAACACAGGACAGGGAGAGGATGGATGGGTCAGACTGCAGGCAGGGATGCAAGGTAACAGGTGGGACAGGGACAGGGAGACAGGATCAGGTTCAGGGCACAGGATCAGATTGCTAGCAGGTCAGGAGGCAATGAAGAAACCAAGGCAAACATGTGAATGCTTGCCAGGTATTTATAGGCCTGTAAATAAATAAGGAACCGCGCTACGTGCATAAATGTGAAGATGTGAAAAATAAATGAATCGTAAGTGACAAAGATTGAGTAAAATCCTGCTGCTAAACACTATAACCTCGATATAAGGCAAAGATCAAATATACAGCAATCAGTGTAGCGCTGGACATAAGAGTGTAACTGGTGATTAGAAATTGGTGCACAATCTCTGATAATGCTAGGGTGTAATGCCGAATAAACAATGTAAATACACCAAAAATAATCATCTAAAGCTTATATCTATACAATACATAGTGATATTCCTTTTAAATATGGGATCATGCCAGAAATAGGTATGTGTGAAAAGAATAATAAAAGTGAAAAATAAAATAAAAAGTTCAAAAAAGTGTCCCAAATAACAATGTGTAAAATCCAAAAGAGATCCGGAGGAAGATATATTGCAGGATTCGGGAATATTCGATCCACCTCCCGTGCAGCCCACCACCAAATGGTAAAGATGAAGGCTTACCAGAAAGCCTGCGACCGCCCTTACTCAGGGGGGTCAGAACAAGCTTAGTTGTGGAAATGTCCAGGGATGATGGAGCCTCCGAGTCCTCTCTCACTACATCGGGCAGGCAGCCCACAGCAACGGGAACCCCGAAGAAGAAGTTCACAAGAATTCCCTCAATGTTTCTTCTCGGAAAAGGTCAGATATAAATGAGCAAAGATATGAACATGACTGGATGTCCAGACCGACAGGTAATGGCTCAGTAGTGCAAACCACATGGGTCTCAGCCCAACCCAGAATCCAGAAGAAGATCAATGAATCTAGCATGGGTTGACTGCATGGACTCCACTCGAGTGGAGTCCATGCAGTCAACCCATGCTAGATTCATTGATCTTCTTCTGGATTCTGGGTTGGGCTGAGACCCATGTGGTTTGCACTACTGAGCCATTACCTGTCGGTCTGGACATCCAGTCATGTTCATATCTTTGCTCATTTATATCTGACCTTTTCCGAGAAGAAACATTGAGGGAATTCTTGTGAACTTCTTCTTCGGGGTTCCCGTTGCTGTGGGCTGCCTGCCCGATGTAGTGAGAGAGGACTCGGAGGCTCCATCATCCCTGGACATTTCCACAACTAAGCTTGTTCTGACCCCCCTGAGTAAGGGCGGTCGCAGGCTTTCTGGTAAGCCTTCATCTTTACCATTTGGTGGTGGGCTGCACGGGAGGTGGATCGAATATTCCCGAATCCTGCAATATATCTTCCTCCGGATCTCTTTTGGATTTTACACATTGTTATTTGGGACACTTTTTTGAACTTTTTATTTTATTTTTCACTTTTATTATTCTTTTCACACATACCTATTTCTGGCATGGTCCCATATTTAAAAGGAATATCGCTATGTATTGTATAGATATAAGCTTTAGATGATTATTTTTGGTGTATTTACATTGTTTATTCGGCATTACACCCTAGCATTATCAGAGATTGTGCACCAATTTCTAATCACCAGTTACACTCTTATGTCCAGCGCTACACTGATTGCTGTATATTTATAGGCCTGTGATTGGCCTCAAGTGACACCTGATTGTAGGAGGTACTGTCTGCTCCACACTGCCAGGATCCATCCGCTGGTGGACGCCAGTACTGTGGCCCAAAGATGACATAATATTAACAGGGAAAAGCTCTCCTGACAGTTCCAAACTGCCGGGAGACACCTGCTGGTGGACCTCGGTACTGCATGCCAAATAACAGGTATTACCAGCGGATGGAACATTTCCTGACAGTACCCTGCACAGTTGCACCTACAGTATAACTACCTGAAGCCAGGTGCTTGTGTAGGCTCTTGATGTATTTCCAGTTACTGTACTGTGTACCCTGCACAGTTGCACCTACAGTAAAACTACCTGAAGCCAGGTGCTTGTGTAGGCTCTTGACGTATTTCCAGTTACTGTACTGTGTACTCTGCACAGTTGCACCTACAGTATAACTACCTGGAGCCAGGTGCTTGTGTAGGCTCTTGACGTATTTCCAGTTACTGTACTGTGTACCCTGCACAGTTGCACCTACAGTATAACTACCTGAAGCCAGGTGCTTGTGTAGGCTCTTGACGTATTTCCCATTACTGTACTGTGTACCCTGCACAATTGCACCTACAGTATAACTACCTGAAGCCAGGTGCTTGTGTAGGCTCTTGATGTATTTCCAGTTACTGTACTGTGTACCCTGCACAGTTGCACCTACAGTATAACTACCTGAAGACAAGTGCAGGTGTTCTCATACTAATAATACTACAGGCAGGCAGTTGATTCTGCTAGCTGCAGTATAATAGGTATGTGTATATATATATATATATATATATATATATATATATATATATATATATATATATATACACATCCCAGTTTTGTGCAGCTACATCTCACTGCCGGCCAATAGTATGTCTGGAAGGCCAACAAGGAGAAGCAGACAGTCACAAGCAAATAAAAGAGGGCAAGCAGGCTCTGTGTCTAGAGGCAACAGTGCTGGTCGTGGACACGGTGCATCCTCATCAGCACATGGCCGTGGGACACACTTGGCCTTTTTTTCGGCAGCTGAGCCGCAACATGCGAAAGACTTTGTCGGGTGGATGACCAAGCCATCCTCATCCTCCTCATCCTCTCTCACCCAGGCTCGGGGTACTTTGTCTGGCAAAGCAGCTGCCAACGTGGCCTCTTCCTCGGCTCAATGGCATCAGTGACTCCTTCCTTAGCCCTATCAAGTCTTCCTGAGGAGTCCCCCGAACTGTTTGACCACAGTGTTGGGTACATGCTCCAGAAGGATGCCCAGCATTTTGAAGGCTCCGATGATGGAACTCAGCTAGAGGAAGGCTACTATGTAACTATGTAGCCCATTTGATACCCGCATGGATTTTAAGAGGGTACTTCATAAAAATAAAAAACAAAAAAAAAAAGCATGAGGTTCCCCAGGATATACTGTACATACCAGACCCGTTTATTCTGGTACAGATTTTAAGGGGGCCTCCACGCAAAAAAAGTGAGTTCCCCCTAAAACCCCCTGAAATCTTGAAGCCCCCTTTAACAATGAGTCCCACCCCCCAGGTGAATGAGTAGAGGTACATTGTACCTCTACTCATTCACCAAAAAAGTGTCAAAAATAAATAAAAACAGTGGACAGTTTATTAAAAATATAAATAATATGTCCCTGATGTAGAACCATCGTCAAACATGACGATTGACAAGATCCCCCCACCCCAAAGCACCCGCCATGTTGAGTGCATGTGGCCTGATATTGTTCAGGAGGGGGGCTGCTCGCTCATCCCCCCCCATTTTCGTGAGCTGCTGGGCTGCATGCTCAGATAAGGGTCTGGATTTGGGGGGAGGGGAACCCCACGCCATTTTTTTTTCATTTTGGCATGGGGTTCTCCTTAAAATCCATACCAGACCCAAAGGGCCTGATATGGATTGAGGGGACCTCCGCGCAATTTTTTTTTTTACGTTTTTGTATTGCCAGCATTGTTATGTTTACATGTCAGCTGTCAGCGGGAAAGCCCACTGACAGCTGATGAGTCATTGTTTGATAAGGGTGGGGGGGGGGCTTCCCAGCCCGCTGCTTAACAACCAGCTATTCTTCACACAGAATTTGAATCGGTCGTTCATTTTTTGACCAATCCGAATGCTAATCGTTTTGGAATTCGTTAGAAAATGAATAAACAAAACAAATTTTAATGATTTTTTATGAAAATTGTTACTATTTCATTTGGAGATTCGGATACATCTGAATATCAAAATAACCAAAAATTTGTCTGAATTTGGATTCAGACCAAAACGAATTTCACAGGAGAAGGGACGCTGACAGTGGATAGACAATGTAGTTTCCCAAGTATGTGTGTATGGTATTTATTCTCTAACAATTCTCATAGCCCTGTTTATTCTGCTTCCTAAGAAGACATCTTCTAATTTTTTTAAGTTGTCACTAGGGATGAGCCGAACACTCCCAGTTCGGTTCACACCAGAACATCCGAACATGAAAAAAGTTAATTTGGAACACAAGAACACCGTTAAAGTCTATGGGACACGTATGTGAAAAACCAAAAATTTTAAAGGCTTATATGCAAGTTTTTGCCCTAAAAAGTGTTTGGGGACCCAGGTCCTGCCCCAGGGGACATGTATCAATGCAAAACAAAAGTTTTGAAAAGTCAGTTTTTTTGGGAGCAGTGATTTTAAGAATGCTGAAACAATAACAATGAAATAATCCTTTAAATATCGTGCCTGGGGGTGTCTATAATATGTCTGTAAAGTGGCGCAGTTTTCCTGTGTTTAGAACAATACCACAGCAAAATTACTTTTCTAAAGGAAAAAAAGTCATTTAAAACTGCTTGCGACTGTAATTTATTGTCGGTCCCGGCAATATAGATGAAAATCATTGAGAAAAACCTCATGGGTCCCCCCCCAGCCCATTACAAGGCTCTTTGAGTCTGGTATGGATATTAAGGGGAACACCTCACCCAAATTTAAAAAAAAAAAAAGCGTGGGGGGGCCCAAGGCACTATATACTCTGAACAGAAGTATATATACTGTACGGCCTGCCCTATATGCTCTGCAGAAAATTGGGCCTTAGGTGTTGGTGGTGCCAGCACACTGTAACCCCTCACAGTTACTCTTGTTGGGTGCAGGAACAGGCCCTGCTGTTAAATATTATTTCAAAAAATGTAATTACATGTCCGTGTTAAACAGGGGCAGAAAAATTGAGCCTTGGGTGGTGGTGCCACAACACTGTAACCCCTCACAGATAGTCTTTTTGGGTGCAGGAATGGGTGCAAGACCCTGCTGTAACATATTATACCAAAAATTGTAATTACATGCCCCTGTTAAACAGGGGCAGAAAAATTGGGCCTTGGGTGGTGGTGCCACAACACTGTAGGCCCTCACAGTTACTCTTGGTGGGTGCAGGAATGGGCCCTGTAGTGAAATATTAGATAAAGAATTGTAATTACATGCCCTTGTTAAACGGGACATAAAAATTGGGCCTTTGGTGGTGGTGGTGGTGCCACAACACTGTAAGCCCTCACAATTATAAAGATAATAAGTGGTGCAGCGCTGATCCTCACTAAACAACCATGTGTAAAAAGGTGAAATAAAAAATCCCAGTGTCAGATATAGCCTATCATAAAACAAGATCAGAAAATATGAATAAAACCAAAATAAGTGACAGCAAGTGGCAAATAGCAAATCTAAAAATTAATAGTATCAAGAAATAAGTGAAGGTAAAAATGAAGACTCTAGGCAATAAAGTACACCTAACAATAAAGTGATATATCATAGGCAAACATATATAGATAAAAGGAAATGGTATACACTGTGTGCAAATGACGCTAAAAAAGTGACAGTGTGTAATGAACATTGGCAATCATATGGGTCTGGGCCACCTTTTTGGGAGTCTTTTTGGGAAAGATGCAACAGGTTTTTCACACCTGGATTTGGGCATCCTCTGCCATTCCTCCTTGCAGATCCTCTCCAGGTCTGTTAGGTTGGATGGTAAACATTGGTGGACAGCCATTTTTAGGTCTCTCCAGAGATGCTCAATTGGGTTTAAGTCAGGGCTCTGGCTGGGCCATTCAAGAACAGTCACGGAGTTGTTGTGAAGCCACTCCTTTGTTATTTTAGCTGTGTGCTTAGGGTCGTTGTCTTGTTGGAAGGTAAACCTTCGGCCCAGTCTGAGGTCCTGAGCACTCTGAAGAAGGTTTTCGTCCAGGATATCTCTGTACTTGGCCGCATTCATCTTTCCCTCGATTGCAACCAGTTGTCCTGTCCCTGCAGTTGATAAACACCCCCACAGCATGATGCTGCCGCCACCATGCTTCACTGTTGGGACTGTATTGGACAGGTGATGAGCAGTGCCTGGTTTTCTTCACACATACCGCTTAGAATTAAGGCCAAAAAGTTCTATCTTGGTCTCCTCAGACTAGAGAATCTTATTTCTCACCATCTTGGAGTCCTTCAGGTGTTTTTTAGCAAACTCCATGCGGGCTTTCATGTGTCTTGCTCTGAGGAGAGGCTTCCATCGGGCCACTCTGCCATAAAGCCCTGACTGGTGGAGGGCTGCAGTGATGGTTGACTTTCTACAACTTTCTCCCATCTCCCGACTGCATCTCTGGAGCTCAGCCACAGAGATCTTTGGGTTCTTCTTTACGTCTCTCACCAAGGCTCTTCTCCCCCGATAGCTCAGTTTGGCCAGACGGCCAGCTCTAGGAAGGGTTCTGGTCGTCCCAAACGTCTTCCATTTAAGGATTATGAAGGCCACTGGAGTGGATTATGGAGTTCTCTTAGAAACCTTAAGTGCAGCAGAATTTTTTTGTAACCTTGGCCAGATCTGTGCCTCTTTAGGCAGTTCCTTTGACCTCATGATTCTCATTTGCTCTGACATGCACTGTGAGCTGTAAGGTCTTATATAGACAGGTGTGTGGCTTTCCTAATCAAGTCCAATCAGTATAATCAAACACAGCTGGACTCAAATGAAGGTGTAGAACCATCTCAAGGATGATAAGAAGAAATGGACAGCACCTGAGTTAAATACACGAGTGTCATAGCAAAGGGTCTGAATACTTAGGACCATGTGCTATTTCAGTTTTTCTTTTTTAATAAATCTGCAAAAATGTCAACAATTCTGTGTTTTTTTGTCAATTTGGGGTGCTGTGTGTACATTAATGAGGAAAAAAATGAACTTAAATGATTTTAGCAAATGGCTGCAATATAACAAAGAGTGAAAAATTTAAGGGGGTCTGAATACGTTCCGTCCCCATTGTACACAAGCCTAGGGACCGACTTGTCTGGTCTACCAGAGATTTTTGTGAAGATGATATGTTCCGCCCTACATAGATACAAGCTAAATGAAATATATTCATAATTACAATATTTTACAGCTATTAATGGAGATTTCACATAAACTCATAAGGCAACAAGTCTGTTGGCAATAGCACTTGAAAGACCCACATCAAGAAAAAAGCGGACTTCTTCTTGCTCCTCATCTGGGATCTCCAACCCTACTATACCTCCGGTACTCTCAAAAACCTGCACTGAGAGGAATGAAGGTATAGCAATAGGTGTCCCAAGTACTTGCAGTCAATCTGCTAGCAGTACACCACCATGTGATTTTATCAGGCAAATTTCCCTGCCCCCGTTGCTGAACCGTAAAAAGAAATTTGGTCTCAGCCATCCACATGCTCATCGTCTGAATGCTAGCTTGGCCAAATTGCTAGCACTGCAACTGCTGCCATTTCAGCTGGTAGACTCTGCCCCCTTTCGTGAATTTGTGGAATGTGCTGTACCTCAGTTGCAGGTTCCAAAACGCCAATACTTTTCACGGAAGGCCATTATGGCTCTCTACCGGCATGTGGAAGGCAATGTTTTTATCTTGTTGGACAGGGCGGTCAGCAGTAAGGTGTATATTACCGCTGACTCATGGTCTAGCAGGCATGGGCAGGGATATAACCTTCCTTTCACGGTGCAGGACGGATAGGACAAGACTTCAAAAAGTGACCTGCCTGGCCACAATAAAGGCACAATCTCTCCCTCCTCCGAAAGGCTCTCTCATCCGCAGAGAGATGCGTGAAACCCAAGTGCATGGGTTCATCTTCACTGGCCGACTTGGTACCAGGAGGCATGGGAAGTGAGGGAGGCACGGGTGGGACTGCAAAGCTTGGAGGCAAATGTACAGGAGGCTTCCGCAAGCGCTCCTTAAAAGAAAGTCTTTCTCTGAGTCTGGAGTCAATGAGGATGGCAAATGAGATCAAGCTCTCCAGCTCAGTGGGTATATCTCGGGCTGCTATCTCATCCTTGATGGAATCTGAGAGACCATGAGAAAAAGCAGCCACGAGGGCCTCATTGTTCCAAGCAACTTCTGCTGCCAGAGTATGGAACTCAATGGCGTGGTCGGCAACAGTTCTTGTACTCTGTTTGATGGACATGAGGCACTTGGCAGCAGAAGCGGAGCGTGTGGGAACGTCAAATACCCTTTTAAAGGAGGCCACAAACTCTGGGTAACTCAAGACAACAGGTTTTTGCGTCTCCCATAGAGGATTAGCCCAGACCAAGTCTCTCTCAGAAAGCAAAGATATCACAAACCCTACTTTGCTTCTGTCTGTGGGAAACGCCTGCGGCAGCATCTCGAAGTATATCTCAACTTGATTGAGAAACCCTCTGCATTGAACTAGATCGCCCCCAAAACACTGGGGAAGTGGGGCGGAACCATACATACCTCTTATAGAGGTAATTACCGGCTACCTGCACAGAGACTGGCGCAGCAGCAGGGACAGCCTGCAACTCAGGTTGTACCGAAGCAGCCACAGTGGGGGATTTCAGGTGAGCCGTGCAACTCAGGGGCATTTGTAACGCCAAGGCAAACTGTATCTATAATGCTCAAACACCCACTACATCAGATGGCCATTGAACAAGCTTTAAAGGAATACATATCAATTAATAATACAACAGACATTTCCCCAATAACACTGTGGTACAATACAAAGACAAATGGCACTATTTAAACGGGAACGCAAAAATCTAGCAAAAAAACTAGAACTCAATTTTAATGCAGCCTACATATCATTCCATGATAATCCATCTCAGAGTACAAAATCTCATCTGGAAAAATCTAGATTGGAATACAATCTATTTCTCACAGAGTCAGTTGATAAATCCCTCAAACGCTCCAAACACAATTTCTACATGAATACAAACAAACCAGGTACATATTTGGCTCGGGCATTAAATTCAACTAACAAATCTTTCAAACCAATACGTTTGAAATTATCAAAAAATGTTTATACTTGTAATCCAGTTAAAATAGTCCATAAATTTCACTCACATCTCGCAACTTTATACAAGACAAACAATGAATTTAATCCTACAGAGGCTGAATCCTTCTTCTCAAAAATAACCTTACCTGAGTTGTCTCAGAATCAAAAAAGCAGTTTGGATGAGCCTATAACTATAGATGAAGTTGCTAACGCCATAAAAAGACCTAAAACTTAACAAAAGACCAGGCCCAGACGGCTTCATACTATAAAACATTCTCAGAAATACTCTCTCCCATTCTCACTGAAACTTTTAACAAACTTCTAGAAGGACATTCTTTTCGGCAAGAAACACTAATGGCAATTGTTTGTATGATCCCAAAACCCCTTTCTGATGATACTTTCTGTGTGAATTATCGGCCTATCTCTCTGTTAAACCTTGATATTAAATTATTAGCAAAAATAATAGCAAAACGCCTCAATAGCATTATAGGAAAATTAATACATAGAGATCAAGTAGGCTTCATGCCAAATAGACAGGCAGGCGATAATATACGCAGGGCAGTGTTATTGGCACATATTGCTAAAAAACAGAAAATCCCTTTATGTTTTCTATCTCTCGATATTAAGAGGGCATTTGACACAGTATCCTGGCAATATATGCAATATTCATTACAAAAATGGGGTTTTGGACCCCACTTTTTAACATGGATCAAAGCATTATATAATAAACCCAAAGCCTATATAAAATATGCTGGATACAAATCTGATGCCTTTAATATCGAAAGAGGTACCCGACAGGGTTGCCCATTATCTCCCTTATTATTTGCCCTTATACTCGAACCCATGGCCCAATACATCAGAACAAACCAAACTATAACTGGCATTGAAGTAGGAGGTATTACACACAAATTATGTATATTTGCAGACGATATATTACTTTTTCTATCATCACCACAGGTCTCTGGTCCTAACTTAATACCAGCTCTTGATGGATTTGCAGCCCTATCCGGCCTTATGATTAATCCTAAGAAATGCCTAGTGCTTAATATTTCGCTCACAAACATGGAATTGATCCTGGCTAGGGCTGCACTCCCATTCATATGGGCAGAAAAATCAATCCCATATCTTGGAATTCATTTAACATCATCTCATTCTGACTTATTCTCAACCAATTATCCTCCTGTATTAAGACAGATCACAAATCTAATAAAACAATGGTCGCAACTTCCTTTATCCTGGATAGGGAAGATTAATGCAATCAAAATGACTATTCTACCCAAATTGCTTTATCTATTCAGAGTCCTCCCTATTCCAATTCCTTCCTATTTTTTGAGAATAGTACAAAAAAGAGCAACTTCGTTTATATGGGGCTCTTCTAAACCACGTATACCTATACACACACTACATCTTCCCAAAAATAAAGGAGGCCTGGGATACCCTAATTTTACTAACTACTACAGAGCAGCACATTTGGTCAGTCTGTCCAAATACCATGCAAAACAGGAAATACCATTATGGGTATTTATAGAGGCTTCAGAAAATGACCCTCTATTAATATCAAACTTGTTATGGCTTGATCCTAAAGACCGCTTTAAAATTCATAATCCCATAACTAAACACTTCTTATCTCTCTGGGATAAACTAAAAACCTAATATCAGTTACAATCTCCACACAATCCTCTCCTTTCTTTTATCCGAAATCCGGCCTTTTATCCGGCATGGATCTACCCAAATTCTTTTAAAGCTTGGACAACATCAGGCATTCAGACACTAAATGACTTCATAGTATCTAAATCATTCCTTTCATTCCCATCGCTTAGAGAAAAATATGATCTACCAAACTCTGAGATATTTAGATATCTCCAAATCAAAAATTTCTATACACCATTCCTAAAGGGGGATACACCATTCCAATTATCCATTTTTGAATCAATCTGTACAAAAGATCCATTTGCTAAAGGTACAATTTCATCACTTTATATTCAATTATATGGAGTAGTAAATCTTAATAGACCCTCTTATGTTCAGAGGTGGGAGGAGGACCTGGGACGAACTTTAGAAGACACGGACTGGTCTAACATATGGCTCACATCTAAGTCATCTTCACCCAACATCTTAGCACTGGAGACAAATTATAAAGTCCTAACTCGCTGGTACCTTGTACCCGCTAGAGTGGCAAAATATTCACCTAATACCTCAGCTCTTTGTTTTCGAGGATGCCCAGAAATAGGCACACATTTACACATATGGTGGACGTGCCCAGTAATCCAAACCTTCTGGAAGGAAGTCTTTGTGATTGCATCTAAAATATTTTAAAAAATAATACAACCAGATCCATATATAACTTTACTTAATCTAAAACCGGAATGGTTAACACTCTCTCAATTCAAACTTATGATCCAACTAATAACGGCTGCAAAACAAACAGTGGCCAAGGCATGGAAATCTCCTATATTGGTACTAGCAGAAACAATTCACAGAATGAATAATACAATGTCCCATGCTAAGATGGTAGCCATCGATCAAAATCAAATTCCAAAATTTGAAAAACTTTGGCATCCTTGGATAAAACAACAGTTCCTGTCAAATTTCAATGACTCTGTCCTGTTGCCATGGTAACAGATTAAATGACTTACAGAGACACCCATTCTAAGGTTTCAAAGAGAACTAAAAAGAATAATAAACTGACGAGCGGGACAACCTTGTGGACCATACCTCTACCTTTCAACCCTTTTTCTTCTTTCTCTTTCCTTTTCTCCACCTTACGATTAAAGCTCATTATCAGAATTTATTTGACCTATATACACTCTACCTGTAAACAATATGTATAGTAGGTATAAATCATTTAAATACCTGCAAAAGTAACTAAGGAAATGATATATATCTTTAATTTAGGTTTACGTGAACCCAATGTTTAATATTTGAAATTTCATGATATTTACCTATATAAACCCTACTGTAAAACAATGAGCTTACTTTATAGATCCTTGTAAACTTACTTTATGTATCTTTATAATATTGTATACTCAATAAACTTCTTTTGACAAGGAAAAATCATTCATTAGCTGCAATACCAGATATTTAGTGTACATTATTACATGTGAATTATGCTCGCTCCAATATGTTGGTCGCACAACTCGCAGGTTCAGAGTTCGGTTATATGATCATTTCTATGATATACAAAAGAAACCATGCGTGATTGCCAGACCGTTGTTCCTAATTTTTACAGACAGTCTACTGACTGGAATGGTACCAGCTGATTGGAGAAAAGCCAATGTAGCACCAATATTTAAAAAGGGCCCAAAATACATCCCTGGGAATTACAGACCAGTTAGCCTAACATCAATAGTATGTAAACTCTTGAAGGGGACTATAAGGGACTATATACAAGATTTTAGTAATAAGAACGATATCATTAGCAGTAATCAGCATGGATTCATGAAGAATCGTTCTTGCCAAACCAATCTATTAACCTTCTATGAGGAGGTGAGTTGCCATCTAGATAAAGGAAGGCCCGTAGACGTGGTGTATCTGGATTTTGCAAAAGCATTTGACACAGTTCCCCATAAACATTTACTGTACAAAATAAGGTCCGTTGGCATGGACCATAGGGTGAGTACATGGATTGAAAACTGGCTACAAGGACGAGTTCAGAGGGTGGTGATAAATGGGGAGTACTCAGAATGGTCAGGGGTGGGTAGTGGGGTTCCCCAGGGTTCTGTGCTGGGACCAATCCTATTTAATTTGTTTATAAACGACCTAGAGGATGGGATAAACAGTTCAATCTCTGTATTTGCAGACGATACTTAGCTAAGCAGGGCAATAACTTTTCCGCAGGATGTGGAAACCTTGCAAAAAGACCTGAACAAATTAATGGGGTGGGCGACTACATGGCAAATGAGGTTCAATGTAGAAAATTGTAAAATAATGCATTTGGGTGGCAAAAATATGAATGCAATCTATACACTGGGGGGAGAACCTCTGGGGGAATCTAGGATGGAAAAGGACCTGGGGGTATTAGTAGATGATAGGCTCAGCAATGGCATGCAATGCCAAGCTGCTGCTAATAAAGCAAACAGAATATTGGCATGCATTAAAAGGGGGATCAACGCAAGAGATAAAATGATAATTCTCCCACTCTACAAGGCTCTGGTCTGGCCGCACCTGGAGTATGCTGTCCAGTTCTGGGCACCAGTCCTCAGGAAGGATGTACTGGAAATGGAGCGAGTACAAAGAAGGGCAACAAAGCTAATAGAGGGTCTGGAGGATCTTAGTTATGAGGAAAGGTTGCAAGCACTGAACTTATTCTCTCTGGAGAAGAGACGCTTGAGAGGGGATATGATTTCAATTTACAAATACTGTACTGGTGACCCCACAATAGGGATAAAACTTTTTCGCAGGAGAGAGTTTAATAAGACTCGTGGCCACTCATTACAATTAGAAGAAAAGAGGTTTAACCTTAAACTACGTAGAGGGTTCTTTACTGTAAGAGCGGCAAGGATGTGGAATTCCCTTCCACAGGCAGTGGTCTCAGCGGGGAGCATTGATAGCTTCAAGAAACTATTAGTTAATCACCTGAATGACCGCAACATACAGGGATATGTAATGTAATACTGACACATAATCACACACATAGGTTGGACTTGATGGACTTGTGTCTTTTTTCAACCTCACCTACTATGTAACTATATGTAACTAACTATAAAGGTTAGATCCAGTCACTAGTACTGTATATGCAGATTTAATAATAATAATACACATTGATCGATGGAGTGGATGGGGCACAATTGAATAAATTAAATCAATATAATAAAATAAAATAAATTCATGCTTAATTAGTCATCCCAAAATAGTGGTCATTTCTTTATGTATGTTATTAATCATTCAACATATTTTGATACATTATAAATGAAAAATCTTTGGAGTTTGGAAATATGTTATATGAAACAGTATAACAATTTAAGAGTCCAATAGAGTGGGTGATTTTTTTTTTTGAAAAGGGACTGTTCTTTGATTCAGACACCTGTTCAGGTGAGAGGACAATATATCCTTTTTCCTGATACTTTGTGTCTCTGTATGTATGGTATTGTCACCATACAGCAATCACCTACGTTTTGTAAAAAACGTGTTAGAAGTTGTAAAAACCACAGTATAAAAATATTATATCTTAGAGAAAGTTGTGAGGTTTTAGCAATAAAATGTGCACTTTAAATGATAAAATTCCTTTAAATGATAAAATTCCTTTGATCATTAAACCCTATTTTTTCAATTTCATTAATATTAAATGATTGTGCTAAATACACCTACACTTTTAGATGGATTTTCTGTTTGTCTGTCTAGCACATATTTGTTTTGGTTCCACTATTATTGTTTTTACAACATTATTATTGATGTTCACAACAGGGCACAGCAAATACACATATTTGAGGTTTATTTACTCATTTATATGGTAATGGTGAGAAATTTCAGTTTGACACTTGTTTAACCACTTCAATACAGGGCACTTAGACACCTTCCTGCCCAGACCAATTTTCAGCTTTCAGTGCTGTCACAGTTTGAATGACAATTGCGCGGTCATGCTACACTGTGCCCAAACTAAATTTTTATCATTTTGTTCCCACAGATAGACCTTTCTTTTGGTGGTATTTGATCACCTCTGCGGTTTTTATTTTTTGCTAAACAAATAAAAAAAGACTGAAAATTTTGAAAAAAATAAAAGTTTTGCTTTTGTTTCTGTTAAAAAAAATAGTAAATAAGTAAGTTTTCTCTTTCACTGATGGGCACTGATAAGGCGGCACTGACAGGCACTGATACAGCGGCACCGATGAGGTGGCACCGATGAGCGGGCACTGACGGGCACTGATATGCAGCACTGATGGGCACTGGTAGACGACACTGATGGGTGGCACTCATATGCAGCACTGATGGGCATTGATAGGTGGCACTGATGGGTGGCACTGGGTGGCACTGATAGGCACTGATAGGCGACACTGATGGGCACTGATGGGCACTGATACGTGGCACTGATGGGCACTGATACGTGGCACTGATATGAGGCACTAATGGGCATCCCTGGTGGCACTGGCAGTGGTAGGCATTGAAGTGGGCACTGACTGGCAGCTGCCTGGGCACAGATTGGCAGCTGCCTGGGCACACAGTGGCATTTCCCTGGTGGTCTAGGGGCATACCTGGTGGTCCAGTGTGGATCGCTTCCCTGGTGGTCCTGGGCGGCTTCCCTGGTGGTCCTGGGTAGGATCCGAGGGGGGGCTGTGCTGATAAACAATCAGCACAGACACCCCCTGTCAGGTGAGCAGCCGATCGGCTCTCCTCTACTCGCGTCTTTCAGACGCGAGTGAGTAAAAGCCGATCACCGGCTCTTTCTATTTACATCGTGATCAGCCGTGATTGGACACGGCTGATCACGTGGTAAAGAGTCTCCGTCGGCGTTGCTGTGTGTCAGACTGACACCCCGCAACAACGATCGCCGCGATATATGATATATATACATATGACGTCCGATCAAGAATATCAAACCACTTTGCCGCCGTTATTCTGTAATAGGGCGGGCGGCAAGTGGTTAACTAATCAATTGATTGCTAATTAGAGTTTCAATTGATAACCTTCACCTCATGTAATTATCTATGTGCTTGTGTGTATATATACCTGACTGTAGACACAGTTTTTTGAGCTATGAGTAAGCACCTGACCTTGGTGTGAAACATGTGAGCTGATACCTGTAGTTCACCTTTGTATCCAGCACTTGAATAAAGAAATAGCATAGGAGTGCGACCTTCTAGCCTTCTTTTCTTCTATATTCACACAGGTACCCATTGATGGCCCTCTGCTGCATGTGCAGCATTGCCAATGTTGACTTCCACCTGGTGGGCATGTCATAAATCAGACGGTTGGTGGGCAGGTTGAATTACCCTTGAATGTCAACTAGTCGAGAACTGGCATTGTATGACCGCTGGAAAGGGCCACAGACTTTTCTGGCCTGCCTCAGAAGATCTTGTAAGCCTGGGTACCTGTTCAAGAAACACTGCACTACCAATTTCAGGACGTGTGCCAAGCATGGAACATGTGTCAAGCAGTGGCATAGCATGGGGGATGCCGTGGCCCCGGGCGCGACATTTCGGGGGGCGCAATTTTGTGCCAGTAGCGTCATTACCGGCTGCCGCCTCCTAATTTTATGTTCCTGTGTCCCCTGCCCTGCGGCCGCCATGTTAAGTATCTGGCACCCTGTGATTGGCCGCATGGGGGTCATGTGAGCGCTCCTGAAGTCCCGCCTCCGCACATGACCCTATCGTGGCCACTGTCTTCTTCTCTTAGCCTCCGGGGAATCGGGACCGATCCAGGCGCAGGCAGGACAAGGTGTGTGAGACTGAGACTCCCTCAATTCGTGTTACTGGCCCCAGGGGAGGGGGGATGGGAGAGAAAGAGATAAATACTGTATGCAGGACAGTGTAGTATGTATGGTGGGGTCAGCCAGTCCTCCAAGGAGTTTCTCTTCCCTTCTCATGGCTTTAAACATTGTGAAAGACTTTCACTATACTGTCCTGCGGCTGCATACAGTATTTATCTCTTTCTCTCATTCACTGACAGTGTCCAAAAAAATACACATCATGACATAAAATAAAATAGTAAACACATCACTACAATATATCACCACTGCATTGTTTATCATTTTCTTAGGCCCATTTCACACTGGGGCGGGGGCGGCATCGGCGGTAAAGCGTCGCTATTGTAAGCGGCACTTTACCGTCTGTATTCGCCCGCTAGCGGGGGCGGTTTTACCCCCCGCTAGCAGCTGAGAAAGGGTTAACAACCACTGCAAAGCGCCTCTGCAGAGGTGCTTTGCCAGCGGTATAGCTGCGCTGTCCCATTGATTTTATTGTATACACCGCTCCTTCACTGCTCCAAAGATGCTGCTAGCAGGACTTTTTTCCCGCACCGCTCCAGTCCCTCGGGGGCTTTCACACTGGAGAGACAGCAGCAGCTGTTTCGGGACGGTTTGCAGGCGCTATTATTAGCGCAATAGCGCCTGCAAACCGCCCCAGTGTGAAAGGGCCCTTAGGTTAAGTGATGCGCCTGCTAGGGTGATTTTTGACATTTGCTCTATGTGTGGATTTTTTTTGCTTTAATTAACCACTTCAGCCCTGGAAGATTTTACCCCCTTCCTGACCAGAGCACTTTTTGCGATTCGGCACTGCATCGCTTTAACTGACAATTGCGCAGTCGTGCGACGTGGCTCCCAAACAAAATTGACATCCTTTTTTTCCCCACAAAGAGAGCTTTCTTTTGGTGGCATTTGATCACCTCTGTGGTTTTTATTTTTTGTGCTATAAACAAAAAAATAACATTTTTTTCCCTCAGGTTTAGGCAGATACGTATTCTTCTACATATTTTTGGTAAAAAAAAAAATCACAATAAACATATATTAATTGGTTTGCGCAAAAGTTATAGCGTTTACAAAATAGGGGATAGTTTTATGGAATTTTTATTAATCTTTTTTTTTTTTACTAGTAATGGCGGCGATCAGCGATTTTTATTGTGACTGCGACATTATGGCGGATACATCGGACATTTTTGACACATATTTGGGACCATTGTCATTTATACAGCAATCAGTGCTACAAAAATGCACTGATTACTGTGTAAATAAAACTGGCAGTGAAGGGGTTAACCACTAGGGGGGGGGGAGGGGTTAAGTCAGTACTAGGGAGTGATTCTAACTGTAGGGGGGATGGGCTAGCTGTGAAATGTCACTGATCGCTGCTACTGATGACAGGGAGCTGTGATCAGTGACACTGTCACTAGGCAGAACGGGGAAATGCTTGTTTATATCAGTATCTCCCCGTTCGTCCTCTTCGTGAGGCGATCGCGTGTATCCCCACGGCGATCGAGTCCGCGGGACCCGCCAGCCTACTCACAGAGCTCCCGGCCGGCGCGCGCCGGCAGTGGCGCAGACGCAATGGCACGGCGGGAAATTCAATAGGACTTACAGGTAGGCCCATTTGCCCAGCCGTGCCATTCTGCCGACCTACATCTGCGTGCGCCTGTCGGGAAGTGGTTAATCAGCAGCTTACCATAATAATATTGGTCTGTGTATCTCTTACTTCCAGGAGCGCAAAGTATTGTATATAGAATTTTGGATTGTTTTATCCTCCTTGTTGGGGGGTGTATAAAAATAAGGGGGCTCTTAGTAATAAATAATAAATTAACAGTGATCAATAATACAAAATCGTTGTGAACAATACTGAACAGATATCAACATGAAATAAATACACATTACACACAATATCTTTTTTTTTTTTTTTTAAACTTTGAAGTTTTTTAAGGGTAAAAGTTTGACGCCATTCCACGAGTGGGCGCAATTTTGACGCGTAACATTATCTTTCACAATCTAAAACAAAAATTGGGCTACCTTTACTGTTGTCTTATTTTATAATTCAAAAAGTGAATTTTTTTACAAAAAAGTGTGCTTGTAAGACCGCTGAGCAAATACGGTGTGACAGAAAGTATTGCAATGACCGCCAGTTTATTTTCTAGGGTGTTAGAAAAAAAATATATAATGTTTGGGGGTTCTAAGTAATTTTCTAGAAAAAAAAACTGTTTTTAACTTGTAAACACCGAGTCTGAAAAAGAGGCTCGGTCTTTAAGTGGTTCAATTTTCATGGTATACAAGACATACAAAGTAGTTGCCTTCCTTATGTGCTAGCATTCTTTCCATGAGGCTTTGTGAGTTCACTCCATCAATAACCTCTCTAATGTTGGGGGGAGTAGTTGACTTCCATTTTTTCGCTATGGAAATCCGTGCTGCAAACAGAATGTACCATGACTTTCCTGTGTAGGAAGGGAAAAGCGTCTATCCCCAGGCTTATTAACGCTAGTGCTGGGGAGGGAGTACACAATGTTTTGGTAGTCTTCGATAGTAGGGAGAATACATCCTTCCAGAAGGTTTGTAAGGCTTTGCAGTGCCATATTATATGTAACAGGTTGCCATTGTGATGGCATTCCCTCCAACATAATGGCGATAATGTGGGGTCTATAGTGTGTAGCACCTGTGGAGTATTTTATGTGAGTTGTCCCAGTGGTCTACACAGGCTAAAGAGGTACTTTTTTTTTTTTTTTTTTTTTTTTAAGCAGCAAAAAGAGCAAGGCAATAGGCATAAAGGTGAATAAACATTACAGTGAAAGTAAAATGAAATAGTTATACAATGAAGGAGTGGTAAAAGTGCAGCAAGGCAAGAAAGTGATTACACTTATTTATTTTTTTTTTAGATTTTTCAAAATACTACTCAATATATACCATGCCAAACAAAAAAGAATCAGGTGCACAAGGCAGGAAAAGGAGGAAGATAGAGAAAGAGCAACAAGTTAAGCTAGCTGGAAGCCTTAACAGGTTTCTTGTTGTGAACACTGCTGAAACTACAGCATGCTCATCAGCAGCACCACAGGAGACTCATGTCCCCGATCCAGTTTCTGTGGACATTCCTGTTCTTGCTTTAAGAGCAGAGACAGCCTTGCCTGAGGATGTTTTCACTCAGCCAAATATTCTGCCAGAAAATATTGACGAAAAAGTTTTCACTGATATTGGCTATTGGCCTAAAACTGTAGATGAAAGTGGAACTGCAGAATAAGGATGCATTGTTTCCAAGAGACAGTCATGGCAGGTCATTTTCCAAAGACTGGTTCTACATGAATTTGGAGAATGGTAAAACTGTGTTAAGGACATGGTTGGTGTTTTCTCCGGTAAACAACGCTGCATATTGCTTTCCTTGCATACTTTTTCAGAAGGTTAAAGGGAAAAGTTGTTTTGGAAAGCCAAGTGGCTTTAATGCATGGAGAAAGCTAAACCCCAGATTACTAGAGCACGAGCGCAGTTCATATCACTTCAGTGCATTTACAATGTGGAAAGAATTTGAAATGCGGCTGCAGAAACAGGTGACTATTGATGCTGCTACCCAGCTTGCACAACGGAGATCATTTGACAAATGGAAGGCAATCTTAGTCAGAATACTGGATTGTGTGCTGTATCTAGCCAGGCAAACCTTACCCTTACGTGATCACTCCGAAAATCTAAACAACAATAGTAACTGTGGAAATTTCTTAGAAACTTTCAAGTTACTTGCCAAATGCGACCCAGTTGCAAAACAACATCTTCATAAAGTTAATCAGACAGATGGCTACTTTGTGTCCTATCTCTCTCCACAGAGCCAGAATGAGTTCATTAGCCTGCTCGGCGATCACATTAGAACAGCCATCTTTGAAAAAATCACAAAGGCCAAGTATTTTGCTATGATGTTCAACAGCACTCCGGATATTTCTCACACTGACCAAATGTCCCAAGTGATTCGATATGTGCACATTGCAGATACAGAAGTCCATGTGATAGAGTCTTTCATTGACTTTATTCAGTTATATGGGAAATCGGCTGATGTCATTACAAAACAAATTTGTGACAAGTTGCAAGCAGATGGCCTTAAACTGGAGCATTGCTATGGTCAAGGATACGACAATGCTGCAACTATGGCTGGACAAATTAGTGGTGTACAGAAACGTATTTTGGATATGAATCCCAAAGCAGTGTTTGTGCCATGTAACAATAACTCTCTCAATCTTGCTGGGGTGCATGCAGTTGGTGTTGGGACAAAGTCTGTGACTTTCTTTGGCACTGTGGAAAAATCGTATGCATTCTTCTCAAGCTCCACCCATAGGTGGGATGTCCTTAAGAAGCATGTACCAATTCATGTGCGATCATGTCACACAAGATGGAGTTCAAAGCATGAAGCTGTACGCGTACTAGCTGAGCACCCAGAAGAAATAATAGAAGCTTTGTAAGTGTTGAGAGATGGGCCAGAAGAAACCTCTGAAACCAAGGGTGATGCAGGAAGTCTGTTAGTATGCATCATGACCTATGTTTTTTTCTCTTTCTTGCATTTTTGGAGCCCAGTACTAACTGAAGTGAATGATACTCAGATCTACCTGCAGCAAGAAGGACTTGCGCTTGATCAATGTGTGCAAAAGTTGAAAGCATTGGCTTTATTTTGCCAGGAAAAACGAGATTGTCTGGTGTCAAAGGCAACTGAGAAAGCTCTGCAGGTATGCAAAACATATTGCATTTCTACAGAGAGAAGAATTGGAAGACGTAAGAAGATGGCTGGAGAGCAGAGTTGCGATGCTGGCTTGACCTTAATACAAGAAACAAGCAGAGAACAACTGGAAGCAATTGATAAGCTTAATGCAGAAATTACAAAACGTACAATGCAGATGAATATGCTTCACCAGCGATTTGCTTTCTTGCAAATCCAAATATTGTTGGATACCAGAAAAGATGATTTCATTCATGAACAAATTCAGCACACGTGTGCTCAGTACACGGAGTTGAATGCTGCATCTATGATCACTGAAATAAGTCGACTTCGGCACCACATTGTCTTATATAAGGAAGTCAATCCTGATGTGCAGGTTGAAAACTGGTCTGCTTTAGATTTGCTTCGGTGGGTGTACAAGTGGAAGTTGCAAGAGAGTTTAACTAAATTTGTTGTGACATTAAGAATCTTTCTTACTATTACTGTTTCTACTGCCAGTTGTGAAAGAAGTTTCTCAAAACTTAAACTAATCAAAACATATCAAAGATCTACAATGAGTCAAGAAAGACTGAGTAACCTAGCAATACTGTCCATTGAGAGAGATTTCAATGTAGATTTTAATTCTGTTGCTGAAAAATTTGCACAAATTAAAAGCAGGCGATTTTAAAACGGACCTTCTGTGTGCTCATTGGTGGACATTCCCTGCTTTCTCCTCCAACCACTGTGTGCTTTGGGTCATTGTTATGTTGGAAGGTAAACTTTCTTCCCATTGACAACTTTCTGTCAGCAGAAAGCAGATTTTCATAAAGAATTTGATGGTATTTTGCCCCATCTATTTTTTCTTTTAACCTGGACCAGTGCTCCAGTCCCAGATGCTGTAGACCTCTTTGTTTCCTCTCTGACCTCCTGGTTCTTTCATCCAGTTTGGGGCAACATCCTGATCCAGGGAGGGTCTGTGTTGTGCCAAGTTCCTTCCACTTCTTAATAGACTTCACTGTGCTTCTAGGCATTGATAAAGCCTTTCGTTCACAAGTCTCCCCACCTACGCACAACAATGGTCTAAAGACTTAAACATCGATCTAGAAGCAGAAGACTGGTCCTCCATATGGACTAATACGAAAAATTCATCTCAAAATGTTGTTGCCTCAGAAGCAAACTACAAAGTGCTCATGCGATGGTACCTGGTCCCATCCAGAATCGCCAAATTCTTACCCGATTATCCCCAGACCTGCTTCAGGGGTTGCAAATAAAAAGGAACTCACGTCCACATCTGGTGGACATGCCCATTAGTGCAATGTTTCTGGGCAACAACATTCCAGATGGCTTCTACTCTCCACCAAGTTACCCTAGAACCTAACCCAGCTATAGCTCTACTTAACCTTATACCTCAAGACTACACCAGCGCCGCCTCCTCCTCCATCTATTTACAGCAGCCAAGCAAACGATAGACAAAGCTTGGAAGACACCAACACTTAGTATAATTGAAATGAAAAACAGGATTACCCAGGCAATGATACACAGTAAAATTGAAGCAACAATACTAGATAAAATCCCACAGCACTTCAGAATTTGGCAACCGTGGATAGATCACTTCTTGCCCCCAGATATCGACAAGAATCTACTGGAACCCTAAAATAGTTCTAATAACTAATTATGTTTTTTTTTTTTTTTGGAACTACATTGGTGCCTGTGCGTCCCGGCCGCCCCGCCACCTCTTCCCAGCTTTCCCTCTCTTTTTCCTTTCAGTTCTCCTTCTCTCTATGCTCTTCACTCCCTCTTCACTTCCTACCTTACTTACTCCCGATAACATTGGGTACTATACTCTGTCGCTATTTTTTCTTCTTTGTTAAGTTGGTCTTGGCTGTTTTTCAAGACCGACCTCATGCTTTTTATCACCAGTGTTATAATGTGACTAAACTAGGGAGTTTGATCCCTTCTAATGTTAGCATGTTCAGTTTTACTAGTTCTTGAGCTACTTGACAGAGTATATAATGTTTGTAAGCTCTTATCCTTCTTATGTCATCGTTATTCCAATTTGTTTAAGATGCATACTACTTTATATGTACACAATACCTCGTACTGAAAAGCTTGTAACTGATGCTTGTTAATTACCAATAAAAACTATTTGAACGATAAAGCCTTTCGTTTTATTTTTGTTATTTTTGGATCCATCTCTTGACTTGTACATGTCCACAACTGTATGTGCCTTGCCACCCATAGTTGATTGTTTTATTCAGTTGCACTACCAGGGACTGAAATGTTCCAGGAAAGCTCTTTTACATGCTGAACTAATCAAAATGACCACAGCTGAAAGTAAAATGGCTTTGTGTGCCATTGGCAAGATGATCAGCTACACCTGGTTGTTTACAAGTCATTTTTAGGAGAGGTGGGATCCTTTGTCCAACACTTTGTTATAAATTGAACTGAATAAATACAGCTAGATAAAACAAAAATTGTCTGTCTCCATTTCAGGCTGCAAAGGAACAAAGTGTGATTATTTCAAAGGTGGGGTGATTCTTTTTTATACCCACTGTAGCTCTACCTGCAAAATGGCCCAGCCTGAAGGGATCTAGCAGAGCTTAACTTTCTGTTCCACAATTTTCTGTTAGTGCCATCTTAAAGTGGAAAGTTATGTGCACTAATCTTATTTTTGTAAAAGTTATTATACATCTTTTTTCACTTGCAATGCATTGATAGACTTGTTGAATATGTGGAGATTGCGTGATGCATTTTCACACTCAATAAAGTGTTTGAAAATAAACTTGTATTGGATGCATTTTTACTTTAATTACATCAGTATTTTTCATAGAATATGATGCATTTGCTTAGGGTGTCACAATGCTACTGATGTGAGCCCACAGGCGAGCAGGTGACACGGGATCCCCCAAGGCGTGGAATCTAAGGGACAGCCGGTATTCTGCCAGGGACCCCCTCACAAGGGTTTGGGCTTAGCTGCGTGCTGACCCCAGGTCACAACCCCCGGGTTCACCCTGTTCACAAGGAGAGTACCAGAAGACACTGTCAGACACAGATGGATGGATGGATGGATGGATGGATGGATGGATGGATGGATCAAAAGGAGAGCCAGATAGCGAGCCGAGGTCAGGGCGGGCAGCAGACAACGTAATCAGGAGAACTAGCCGAGTTGGTACAGAAGGGATCAGTTCACGAAAAGTCAGTTTAAGCAGGCTAAAGGAAGGGTGCTCAGGAATAAGTGTTGCTCAAGCAAGTGGAACAACAGGTGCCAGCCGACCTACAGCAGTAAAGGTAAGACACAGATCAGCTCTGCAGCTGATCTGTGACATAGGGGGTAAGGGGTTTTATACTGTACTAGTCGAAGGGACTCATTGAGTGCTAAAAGTCCACGCGTTAGGGGGGGCGCAAATTACTTGCCTTGCCCCGGGCACTGACAACCCACGCTACGCCACTGGTGTCAAGTGTCCCTGTTGGAGGGCGGAGTGAAGGTTGGTGCTATTGTCGCATACAACCATTCCTGGCTCAAGCTGCCATGGCGTCAACCACCTCTGAGCCTGCCCCTGCAGAGCTGACAGAATCTCTGCCCCAGTGTGGCTCCTGTCCCCTAGACAGACCAATTGAAGCACCGCATGGCATCTTTTAGCCCCTTTAATGTCCTCAGTGCAGGTTTTTTGAAAAAACTTGAGGAATAGTAGGAGTAAAGATCCCATATGAGGAGCAAAGAGAAGTCAGCATTTTTTTATGATGTGGGCTGTTGCCAACGGACTGCATGACAGGTCATCATATGTCTTGTCAAGCATGTAGTGCCCAAGCGACTGGTGTTCTGGCCATGCTTGATCCGCTTCAGACATAGATTGCAAACAGAAATTCTGCGGTCTGCTGCACATGTGTTGAGAAAAGCCCAAACCAATGAACTTTTGGAAGTCAGCAGTGCCCTGCACCTGTGGAGCTCTGTGGTGTGATGCAATAGGGTGGCTGCCCTTAAGCCGGTCCCTGGAGGACATCCTGCCTCATAGGAGTTGTGTCTCCTTCTCCTCACTTTCATCCTCTGTTCTGTCAGACACCCACGTATAGTCAGTGACCTCATCCTCCCCTCCCTCCTCATCATTGGAGAAAACTTGGCCGTATGCTGCAGCTGGGGGAACAGGACTGCTAGTTTCTTGTCCTTCTGTGGCACCCCCTCTCTCTATACTCATGTTACTCCCTTCCTCAACCTGGGAACCAATATTGAAGCATTCAAATTGCTGTGCATACTCCAGCAGCATGTAACTGACACTATGATCCAATAATTCAGGTGACTCCTCCGTGCACGATGGTGGGCCTATGGAAGGAGTAGCTGTGGACAAGGAGCCGGTGGAATAGGCCGCTTTGGCAGCTGCGGTGGAAGGCAAACTACTATGAGCCTGAGTGACAGAGGATGAGGAGAATTAGGATGACTTAGTTATCCACTCCACCAACTGTTCTGCATGTTGTGGCTTAATAACACGGCCAGCAGCAGAAAAAAAAGGACAAACGTGCCCTGCCTGCAGAAGAATCACCATGTCTGCGACCACCATTTTTTTCTGTAGACAAAAAGGGCTGCTTTCCCTCTTTTAGTGGCCTGTGAGCGTCTGCCTCTGCTTGTTGGCCTTTCGGACATGATGGAGATTTTTTTGGGGGGGGGATTTATTTTTTGCTTGGTGCACTATAAACCATTTTATTATAGTTTTTTTTTTTAATAAAGAAAATAAGGATGCAGCAATTGTGGAGAATTTTTCTTTCACTGCTGCTGCTGCTGCTGCAGCAAAAAAAAAAACTAAAATAAAATTAATGTAAATAAAATTAAGAAAGGCAAAAAATCAAAGAGTGGTGATGGAGAAGGAAGAACACTGGGGAACCACTGCTGACTCAGAAAGAGAAACACCTGCGACGCAGAAGGGGGGACAGCAATTATGCCCTAAATATCCCCTAAAAATCAAAAGTATACCACTGCTGTGCTGACGCAGAAGGAATAACACATGTGACACAGAAGGGGGGAGTACTAATAATGCAGCAAAAGAACCTGATACTGCAAAAAAAAAAAAAAAAAAAATGAAAAAAAGTGGGATCAGTGATGACACACCGACACTTCAGTAGCACCACAACACTTTGTTATTCACACTACACTGCACTGTATTATATACTCTGCACTGCACTATATACTCTGCACTGCACTATATACAGTGCCTTGCAAAAGTATTCACCCCCCTTGGCATTTTTCGTGTTTTGTTGCCTCACAACCTGGAATTAACATGGATTGTTTGAGGATTTGCATCATTTAATTTACAGAACATGCCGAAAAACTTTGAAGATTTTTTTTTTTTATTGTGAAGCAAACAACAAATAGGACAAAATAACAGAAAAAGTCAATGTGCATAACTATTCACCCCCTAAAGTCAATACTTTGTGAGCCACCTTTTGTGGCTATCACAGCTCCAATTCGCTTTGGATAAGTCTCTATGAGCTTGCCACATCTTACCACTGGGATTTTTCCCCCTTCCTCCTTGCAAAACTGCTCCAGCTCCTTCAAGTTGGATGGGTTGCGCTTGTGAACAGCAATCTTTAAGTCTGACCACAGATTTTCTATTGGATTGAGGTCTGGGCTTTGACTAGGCCATTCCAACACATTTACATGTTTCCCCTTAAACCACTCAAGTGTTGCTTTAGCAGTGTGTTTGGGGTCACTGTCCTGCTTGAAGGTGAACCTCCATCCTAGCCTCAAATCACACACAGAGTGGTACAGGTTTTGCTCAAGAATATCCCTGTATTTAGCACCAGTCATCTTTCCCTCAACTCTGACCAGTTTCCCAGTCCCGACTGCTAAAAAACATCCCCACAGCATGATGCAGGCACCACCATGTTTCACTGTGGGGATGGTGTTCTTTGGGTTATGTGATGTGTTGGGTTTGCGCCAGACATAGCATTTTCTTTGATGGCCAAAAAGTTCAGTTTTAGTCTCATCAGACCAGAGCACCTTCCTCCATATATTTTGGGAGTCTCCCACATACCTTTTTGCAAACTCAAAACATGCCATTTTGTTTTTTGCTGAAAGTAATGGCTTTCTTCTGGCCACTCTGCCATAAAGCCCAACTCTATGGAACGTAGGGCTTATTGTCCTCCTATGTACATATACTCCAGTCTCTGCTGTGGAACTCTGCAGCTCCTCCAGGGTTACCTTAGGTCTCTGTGCTGCCTCTCTGATTAATGCTCTCCTTCCCCGTAAGTTTTGGTGTTCGGCCATCTTTTGCAGGTTTGCTGTTGTGCCATGTTTTTTCCATTTAGTTATGATAGATTTGATGGTGCTCCCAGGGATCATCAAAGATTTGGATATTTTTTTATAACCTAACCCTGACTTTAGTCCGTTCGTGTGTGGGCAAGTCCGGTCGTTTGAAAGTCTGTCAGAAAGACCGTCGGACCTTTGATGCTGAAAAGTCCGCTTGTGTGTACGCGGCATAAGTGTATGTTGTAGTGAAAATATTGGTTTGATACACAATTGCACAGATATGGTACAACATAAAGATTTACAATTATCATTTTTTTATTCTACAGGTTCTCTGCTTTCAGAAATATACTGTATAACGTTTGGGGAGCTTAAAGTAATTTTCAGGCCTAAAATGTGCATTTTACCAGGAGTGCGATAACTGAAACTGCTCCGGCAGAGAAAGCATTCAAATCAAACTCCAAGCAAATAATGAAATACACAAGAAGAAAGGCATATATGAGAGCTGTTTTAACAGCCAAGGGATTTGTACGACTGTCCATCCAGTTCTGATATTTACACAGCTCTGCCACACAGCTCTGTCTAATGCCCCGTACACACGGTCGGACATTGATCGGACATTCCGACAACAAAATCCTCGGATTTTTTCCAACGAATGTTGGCTCAAACTTGTTTTGCCTACACACGGTCGCACAAAGTTGTCGGAATTTCCGATCGCCAAGAACGCGGTGACGTCAAGCACGTACGACGAGACTAGAAAAGGCCAGTTCAGAACCAAGCGCGGCACCCTTTGGGCTCCTTTTGCTAATCTCGTGTTAGTAAAAGTTTGGTGAGAGACGATTCGCGCTTTTTCAGACTCGTGGCTTTCAGATCGTTTTCTGCCATTCAGTTTGTGCTTGTGGGTTTGTATCTGCTCTTCAGTGCATGCAGTCAGTTCGTATTGGAGTTTTCTGTGCGATCTTGTCCGCTCGTTGCTGTTTTTCAGGTCGCTCTTCACAGGCCTTGCTGTTCTTCAGTGCGTTCTGTTACTTCGTTCTGAGCAGCCGACCGTTTTCTAGCCATGTTGCGTATGCGTACTCCTCGTAGAGTTCGTGCTGTGCGGGGGCTTGGTGTTGGGGTCCTGACCTTGACACAAGTCCAGTCCATGAACAGGGTGGGGAGGAGTTCATGGACCAAGAATTGGTTGCTTCAGCGTGACCAGTTCTGTCATATGCCTTTGCTCCGTGAGATCCGTGAGAATAATCCTGATGATTTCAGGAACTTTCTCAGGATGACGGACCCCTTATTTCACCGTTTGTTGGCTTCGCTGACCCCCTATATCAGCAGGCAGGATACCTGCATGAGGCAAGCCATCACTCCGGAGCAGAGGTTGGTCGCTACCTTGAGGTATTTGGCCACAGGGAGAAGCCTGCAGGACCTCAAGTTCTCGACAGGCATCTCCCCCCAGGCTCTGGGGATCATTATCCCAGAGACCTGTTCTGCCATCATCCAGGTCCTGCAGAAGGAGTATATGAAGGTAAGATTTTTATCCTTTAATATCACATTTTATTGTATTGAATGTTTGATAATATATTGTATTTCTTTCCTCATTCCCTAATTACCATGATTGTATTATGCTGTGAATGTCCCCTTTGTCCTCATGCATGCTGGATTTTTATGTCATTATTATTTTAGGTCCTTCATACATATTTGCCCTTCAATAACCTCCCCAGCATGGTGTCTCCTGCCCTATATTCACCTCATTTAGTTACTTAACAATGTATTTTATCAGCTCCATAGTAGTGCTTTACCCCAAACACCCCATAAAATGTTTTGAAATGTTATTTTTGATTTAAATTCAGGCAGAGGGCCAGAGGCTTTTTTTTGTGGTGTCCCAAATTTTTTGTAACCCTCCCTCCCCCAACTGCTAAGTCAGCTGATCCCAATTCTCTATCCTCAATCATCTATCTGCTGACTTTGCCAAACCCATACACACTATACCCACCTCTTTAGTGCTCAGATTTATGGATGAATTCCCCAAAGCATGTAGTGCAAGGGCCTGCCTGTATACTTTCCAATGGTACTGTTTAAAGTTCTTGTATCCTATTATGATCTTGATAGGTAATAGCAGAATGTCCAAATGTGCTCAAATGTGTACAGTGTGTATTTATATCTTTGTATTATGACACTTCTTACCTGTCCAGTGGGCTGCCAATAGTGTAACTAAGGAGGGGCTGTTCCAAGTAATACCCTGTATTTAGGCATTCATCTCTCAATGAAGTGAAGAGGGTTACCTGTCCAAGAGTTCCCCCCCCTATAATGTTAGAAATGGCCCATGAGAGGGGGGGGAGGAATATGATAGGTGTACCTTATACTTTGTTGTTGTTAAATTCCCCTTAATAAATGCTATCTGGAGGTTGACCCATAATGTTTGTGTCTAATCTGCTTGCCAGGTTTCTGTGAAAAAATAGTAATGTTTATTGTTTTTTCCTCAACAGTTTCCTTCCACGCCACAGGAATGGCAGACTGTGGCCTCCTACTTTGCCCAGCGGTGGGACTTTCCTAACTGCGGAGGGGCAATTGATGGGAAACACGTCCACATCGTCCCACCACCCAACTCGGGGTCGTACTATTATAATTACAAGGGGTTTTTATAGTATAGTGATGTTGGCGGTGGTGTCGGCTAATTACGACTTCTTGTATGTGGACGTGGGGAAGAATGGCCGGATGTCCGATGGTGGAGTGATCGCCCAGACGGAGTTCTACAGGCGTCTCCAGAATGGCAGCTTGGACTTGCCACCTCCAGAGGACAATGTTGAAGGTCTCCCATTTGTGTTCGTTGCTGATGAAGCATTTGCGCTGGGGGACCATCTGATGCGGCCATTCCCGATGAGGACCCTCACCCTGGAACAGAGGGTTTTTAATTACCGGCTGGCCAGAGCCCGAAGAGTGGTGGAGAACACATTTGGAATCCTGGCCAGCCGGTTCCGATTATTTATGACACCCATCCATATGGCGGAGTATAAACTGAACCATATAATACTTGCCTGCTGTGTTCTCCATAATTTTCTACGAAAACATTCAGCCAACTATGCTGGCTCAGTTGGGCCTGAGGCCGGAATCCCAAATACATCAACAATGACGGCACTTGAAAGCGGCCGTCCTGGCTTGCCCTCCCTGAATGCCCGTGATGTCCGGTTACGATACCTGGAGTTCTTTGCGGGTAGGGGGGCTATCAATATGCCAGACAATATGTGACACCTTTTTCAAATAAAAAACAACCAAAAGAAATTCTTGGTGGACATTTACTGCTTGTGTTTGTTTTAGCTGACCCTGACAGAAATGTGTTGAGTGCAGAAAATGTCGTGATTGGGTAACCTTATAAAAAACAGTGTTGGCTGGTACTTCCTAAATGCAAAAACACATTTCACTACAAGTGCACTTGCAACTGCACTGAACCTGCACTTGTAGTGCAAAGAGGATTTGCCCTTAGGAAATAACCCCCATTTGTGCATAAAACAACAATTACATCACCCCAAAAGTGTTGTAGTGTTGAGACAATAATCCACACATTCTTGAGTAAGGCACTTTTTTATACCTGCACAATCACATGCGCATTTACCAAAGGTTTTTAAAACAAACCAACATGTTTGTTGTATAACAATGTTTGCAGTAGCATTATGAAAAATAAAAATATCCATTTCAGATAAAACAGGCCTGTGTAAAACCAACAAGAAAGCCAAAAAACTTGAACTTACAAAGTTCACATTAGGTAAAACCTGAAGGCTATATCAGACATCAGTATTTAGGAACTGGGTTTGATATAGCGTTCAGATGGGGGGAAATCACCCCTGGAAAAGCCAAATTTGGAAGATGCACACCAATTTACGAATGTCAACATGTGCTATCTGCCATCAGGGGGGATCAAGGGACGTGTTTTGGGGGAGCAAGCCCTTCCTCAACGCTACTTTATAATTGAGGAAGGGGTTGCCCCCCCAAAACGCGTCCATTGATCTCCCGTGATGGCAGATAGCACATGTTGGCACACTGTGTGCATCCTCCAAATTTGGCTTTTCTAAACATTGAAAAAAGTTTGGTAAGATTGGACCACGATAAAACAGGTGATTTTGTGGTGTTTAAATTCGCCCCAAAACATCAATGATGTTATTATTTTTTTTAATAACATCAGTGATTTGTTGCTGGATGTTTTGCAATTGGAGATTACACCCCATGATCTCCCCTATCAGTATCTGGGCACTTTCAGATGTGAAACGTTCTCTCTCCCTCACATCACGATCACCTAAAAAGAGATAAAGAACAAAAAAAAGGTCTCAAAAATCTGCCAACATCCATCTCTTTTACCTGAGTCTGTGGTCGCAGACACTCACCTGTTGTGGTGCCAATCTCCACCACGTCTTCTTCTTCCTCCTGCTCAGCTTCTTGGGTAGGTATTTCCCCTTCTTCCAGAGGGGGGGGGTCTCTGGTCTCCTGGGATGAGGGGTGTCCGAGTCTTTTCTCCCCTATGTAAAACAAAAATGGTATACTTAGCACACAGATATTTGATGGCAGAACTAGAAATAGGAAACATTGCTTGGAAGTGGGGTACAATTGTCTATTTTAGCCGAGTTCCAAGATGTATATTTTTTATTGCCCTTTGTCAAGCTGCAATACTTTACCTGTTTGGTACAAGCTTCACAGATGGAGACCCCCCTATAGTATACACTGGAGCACCTGTGTGGCCCCCTAATAAAAATGGTGTTCTTGTGTCCCACACTAGTGCTCCAGTGTCCAGATGTAAAAACAGCTGCTCAGTGTCCTCTCCTTACACACAATCTAGTTTGCATTTCATTCTAGTAACAAACCCATCTACACAAACAAATATTTGGCATCCAAGTAGGCCCCCAAAAATGTGTGAAAATGCATATGGCCTAAACAATGGTGTTCTAGAGGCCGAAAGAAAAATGTTTGATACTTACGAATAATGTGCCCATGAACATTAAATTTGACCTTTGGAAACGTTACAACTAATCAAAGCATATGGAGCAGAACGAACGTAATAAAGACAGAAAGAATAGAAACACAGCACAACTACTTACTTTTTTGCAGCACTCTCTGGATCTTTCGGTACTGCTCCAGCTCTCTCAACTTCAGGTCTGACCACCGCTTCCTGAGCTGATCTTTAGACCTTCGTACCCCGAAATTCCGCTCGAGACTCCTGACCACTTTCGCCATGATTTTGGCCTTTCGGATGTTGGGGTGGGGGTAAGGCCCATATTTACCGTCATAGTCGGACTTCCTCATGATGTCGACCATCTCCAACATCTCCCCAAACGACATATTTGTGGCCTTAAAACGTCTCCTTCTGGATCGGGACGTGCCTGGATCCGCCCTTTCCTCCTCCTCCTCGTTGCTACAATTAGCCCGCACCTGCTGAATGTCCACCATCATGCTCTTCCCCCACTGCGCCGAACGAAAAGGGGCGGGGAATACACTAGAAAGAACGTCAGGGGCGGGCGGAGTTACACGCATGCGCAGTGTATATAAAGCGTAACACGCGTGCGTATTACGTTTGATCTGTGAGCGGAGGAAGGAGCATTGAACGCGGCAATCGTAAGAACGAAGGTAAGAGACAAACTTGTGCCTATACTGCTTCTATAGATTGAGGCCTATATTGTAACAAGATTAGGAGAGTTTGGTGTGACATTAGGCTTTGTCTTGTGTTGTGTCTTGCAGTGAACATGGATATGGTACTGGAAGATCAGGACTTCATTTCAGTCTTCATAGAGATGCTAAGGGAGCTGCCCTGTCTGTGGGAGATTAAACACCCCCATTACAAGAACCAAGCAAAGAGGAAGGCAGCACTGGAGCAATTGTGTGAAATTGTGAAGCAGGTGTTCCCCACGGCAGACATCACCTATTTAAAGATCTTCATTGGTGGCCTGAGGAGCACATATCTGAGGGAGCGCCAGAAAGTCCTGGATTCACAGAGATCCGGAGCAGCAGGTGACATCTATGTCCCCAGGATGTTGTACTACGACAGGCTGCATTTTCTGGCAGGCCAGACTGAACCCAGGCCATCCCTCTCAAGTCTTCCTTCCACGCTTCCTTCCCCCCTGACTGAGGCTTCTGATGCCCAACCTGGGCCTTCCAGGCCGCATGTGGAGGAGCCCAGATTGAGCCAGGTATAGCATTCCTCTAAATATTTCTGCTTGTCCAATCAATGATGTTACCTAGATGTTAGTTGGGAGTACTAATTTAGGATTGTGATTGATGATGCAAAAACTAAAACCATGTCCCTTTTTCATACACAGGGAAGTCTCAGCCAGGACGTGGCTGATCTGCAGGTCCCTCCACCCCCCCTGGAAAGAGAAAGTGGTAGCAGGAGGAGTAGCCTAGAGGAGGCGGCTATAAGATTTTTTTGTAGGGCTACAGAGGTCCTGGGAGCACCACACACCAGGCAGGAGAACCTTGCTGCATTCATTGCCTATAAAATGCAAAGGATGGAGGAGGGCCAAAAAGCCATGTGTGAGGCCCTCATATCAGAGGCTCTGGCGAAAGGTGTGAGGGGTCAAGTTACACCTCACACACAGCTTTGGGATGGTCCTCCTCCTCCTCCTGCAGGTCCTACTCCTCCTCCAGGTCCTACTCCTCCTCCTGCCACATCTCCAACTGCACAGCCACAGCCCGGAAGGAAGTGTGAAAGGAAGACCAGAGAGTGAGGACCCTGGATCCAGTCTGGTCGGCCAAAAGATGCAGCCTCTTGTGGTACCACAGCCTGGGGACACTGATGTCATCTGCTGCTATCCGAGTCTCTGTGAATCCCGGACCAGACTGCCCTCCCTTAGATATGGACTCCTCAGGCCACCAATTTTGAGGTTTAACAATTGATGTCTGCCGTGGGGGTCCCAGGCTTCACTAATTTCTGCTGTTGATCCAGTGTTGCCTTCCTCTTTGTTTGGTTCTTCTGAGCCCTTAATAAAGGATTTTTGTTTTGAATTATACTCTCCTATGTGTTTTACTTCAAAATTGACAGTTTGTGAGGATTTAGGTACATTTCTAATATACAATGTGAAATTAACAAGGGACACCAACAACAAACAATCTCCTGGAGATTAAATAATAAAAGATATCAATGGTGTTGGGGTAACTTGCCACACAAAACACACACAAAAATATTCTGGAGTAAAAATAAAAATAACATTGAACAAAGATCAGCCTTGGAAAAAATCCAAACATTAAAGAAAAAAAAAGGCTTAAAAAGAAAAAAAAAAACATAAAAAATATAAAACTGTCAGATGTGACAACTAATAACAATATATTGAGGGAATCCCACTAAAAAAACACAAATAAAACTTTGTGAGAAGTGTGTGTGAATATGAGCAGCAAAACTACTTAATTCTTGTCACATTATAAAGAAGAAGAGAGTGCGCTGTATTAAACCATTTTTTACATTGCAGCGTGACGAAAGTGCTGTATCCATTGCGAACGCTAAGTTTACCAGAACGAGCTGTCCCGTGTCAGAATTTCTTCTGAGCATGCGTGGCACTTTGTGCGTCGGAACAGGCCACACACGGTCGGAATTGACGCGATCGGATTTTGTTGTCGGAAAGTTTTATCTCCTGCTGTCCAACTTTGTGTGTCGGAAAATCCGATGGAAAATGTCCGATGGCGCCCACACACGGTCGGAATTTCCGACAACACGCTCCGATCGGACAATGTCCATCGGAAAATCCGACCGTGTGTACGGGGCATAACAGTACAGGAGACCTGTTTTTTTCTCTGCTGCAGTTCAGAAACACTTGCAGGTCTTATCCCTCCCCCAGACTGTGGCTGATACCAAGTAAAATGTCAGCACTTACACATGTAACGATGTACCATTCAGTACAGAGCTGCATTCATTTGTGTCTTTTATATCTGTCTGGGGTTTAGATTTAAGACCTTTAAAACATACATAAGTCATAAACCACATGGAAACACGTGTCTCCATCAGTCTCCAGGGCAAGACCAATGATTTATGGTCTGGCCCTGGTGATCGCTCCCAACGATTGAAAACCTTTCCCTGCCTGTGTAAGTCTAAACACAGGCAGGAGGAAGTGATGTCACCTCACCTCGTGGGGTCTTTTGGATTTCAGGGAGAGGAGAGGAGACATCTAGACGTGAGTTACACCAACAGCACACTAACACCAGTACACATAGGTACAATTTCCACCCCCTGAACACCCCCAGCTCGCCCCCCCCCTGTTAACCCCTTCACTCCCTGTCACTGTGTCACCAATTGCAGCTTTCAGATTTTTCACTGATCACTGTATTGGTGTCATTTGTGACTTCAATAAATGTTAGGGAAGTTAGTAGTATACCCCATTAGGTCTAGGTTACCCCTAAACCCCCCTAATAAAGGCTTAACCCCTTGATCACCCCCCAGTTAACTCTTTCACCCCCTGTCACCAGTGTCACTAATCAATCGCCGTATTTGTATCACTGGTGATGCTAGTTAGCCAGTTAGGTGATCAGTTTCACTGTCAGGTTTTTATAGCCTCAGGTACCCACATATAGTACCTAATAAGGGTTTTAACCCCCTGATTGCCCCCTAGTTAACCCTTTTAGCTCCTGTCACCAGTGATCACCATATTAGTGTTACAGGTGACGCTGGTTAGCTAGTTGGCTTTTTATAGCATCAGGGCACCCGCCTTATATTACCCAATAAAGGTTTAACCCCCTGATCGCCCGGCGGGTGATATAAGTTAGGTTTTAGCATCAGTCAGGATCTGCGTCGACCCAGGCAGCGTCAGATCAGTGCCAGTAGTGGTAACACTCTTGCATGCACCATACATCTCCCTTTAGTAGTATAGTGTCTGAACGGATCAATATCTGATCTGATCAGATCTATACTAGCGTTCCCAGCAGTTTAGGGTTCCCAAAAACGCAGTGTTAGTGGGATCAGCCCAGATACCTGCTAGCACCTGCGTTTAGCCCCTCCGCCCAGCCCATCCCAGTTCATCCAAGTGCAGTATCAATCCATCACTCAAAAAGTGTTGTATATATTCAGAATGTATAATACAATAATATTAACCTCCCAATATAACACAGTGTAATCTCCTAATGGTTAATCAGTGAATCATGTGCAAAATAATTAAATGGAGCCTATTATAAATAAAATAACATCCTTCACCATAACAAAATCAAATAACTAAATATCAATGTGATAATAAATTATTGAACACAATAAAAAAGAGAGAAAGAAATATGAGATATATTAATGTGATGAACCACAGTGCACAGATATCTCAATAGGACAGCATACCGCTGTGAAGAAATATAACGTCTTTGGTGATTGATGAATATAGACAGGTTCCAATGAGTAATCCCTAGTGATAGATGGCTTGCTCATATATTCAGCTGCTCATTAGCATGGGCTGGCTTCTGGCTTTCAAAGAACTTCCACAGTATGAAACAACAACAAAAAGACCATTGCACAGGTAGTGTAATATGTATTCCCTATAAACTAATGGTAAAACTTCACTCACACTTTTCAGCAGAATAAATCGCATATGGTAAGGTCAGTTGCATACAGCTAACAGCTGGAATCTCCTCACACGCCAACAGTGTACACACAGCACTGCTCGTCACTGGCTCCTCCCAACCGGTTTCATCACTAGACACGTGACTTTTTCGAAGGTGACCATGTGACGACTTTGCTTAGCATTTATAGTGTGCATGCCGGTTGCCTCAGTGACCAGGGAGTGTAATGCATCATCATGCCGCTATATGCGTTCTGCACTACATTCAAACAACATAATATCCATACAAAGTAACAATTTAATACATATAGATACATAATCTTTACAATAAATATATTTAAAAACATAATTGCAACTCTACCCTAAGACTTATTTAAATACATGAAGTAAGCAGATATAACCTAGGAACTCCCTCCAGTGGTGAACTGATGGAATTACATCTCTACATAATCATCCTCTAATGAACTAAGGGTAAATGGATGTGTATGAGGTAGAAAGATGCTAGAAAGACGCTAAAAAAAACGCTAAAATAATTGTTTGAAAAAATATTTAAAAAAATATATAATAAGATTATTAAAAATATTTTAAAATATTAGAACTTGTTTTGGAGGAGCAGGCGTCAAGAGATATTAACCACTTCCCGCCCGCCCTATAGCGGATTGATGTCCGGGAAGCGGTTCCGTTATCCTGACTGGGCGTCATATGACGTCTAGCAGGATAACATGCCACCGTGCGCCCGCGGGGGAGTGCATCGCGGCGATTGGTGGAGTGGTGTGTCAGCCTGACACACCGCTACACCGATCTTGGTAAAGAGCCTCCGGCGGAGGCTCTTTACCACGTGATCAGCCGTGTCCAATCACGGCTGATCACACTGTCAATAGGAAGAGCCATTGATTGGCTTTTCCTCACTCGCGTCTGACAGACGCGAGTAGAGGAGAGCCGATCGGCGGTTCTCCTGATAGGGGGGGTCTGCGCTGATTGTTTATCAGTGCAGCCCCCCCTCAGATCACCACACTGGACCACCAGGGAACGCCGCTAGGACCACCAGGGAAGGGGCAACATGTGGATGGCCAGGTATGTACCCCATGGCCATCCACATGTGCCCAATGTGCCCAATCTGTGCCAATCAGTGCCAACAAATGGGTACTGATTGGCACCATTATGTTTTAGTTATGCCCAGCAATGCCACCAATACATTTTATCAGTGCCACCAATCAGTGTCATCAGTGCCACCTGTCATTGCCCATCGGTGCCACCTGTCATTGCCCATCTGTGCCCATCTGTGCCCATCAGTGCCCATCAGTGCCCACCTATCAGTTCCCATCAGTGGCACCTATCAGTGCCACCCATAAGTACCCATCAGTGCCACCCATATGTACCAATCAATGCCACCTACGAGTGCCCATCAGTGCCGCCTATGAGTGCCCATCAGTGCCACCTATGAGTGCCCATCAGTGCCGCATACCAGTGCCACCTATCAGTGCCCATCAGTCCCACCTATCAGTGCCCATCAGTGCTGCCTATCAGTGCCCATCATTGAAGAAGAAAACGTACTTATTTACAAAAATATTTTAACAGAAACAAAGAAAAACTTGTTTTTTAAAAAAAATGTTGGTCTTTTTTTATTTGTTGCGCAAAAAATAAAAACCGCAGAGGTGATCAAATACCACCAAAAGAAAGCTCTATTTGTGGGAACAAAATGATAAAAAATTTGTTTGGGTACAGTGTAGCATGATCGCGCAATAGTCATTCAAATTGCGACAGTGCTGAAAGCTGAAAATTGGTCTGGGCGGAAATGTGTCTAAGTGCCTGGTATTGAAGTGGTTAATATATATTAAAAATCTGAAATAAAACAATTTATATCAAAATCTATATTTAAGCCAAAAGGTGCAAGAGTACCCATTTCAAAAATCCATTTTTATTTGTCTTTACTTAATTCTCACTTTATTACTACCCCGCCAGTGCGGTTTATATTTTTCAATGGCCCAAAATTTCAATAACGCAGGGTCTTTGTCATGATATAGAGCAAAATGGCGTGACACACTGTGTTTTGGAAAACCTTTTTCAATATTCTGTATGTGCTCCCAAATGCGTTTCCACGTAGGGCGTTTAGTTCTTCCCACATACTGTAGGGAGCACAGACATTGTAATACATACACCACCCCCTCAGTTCTACATGACAGAAAATCCTTGATTTCAAAATCTTTGTTTTTACTGGTAGATGTGAAATTGATGCATTTTTGACCATTTTGCCTTGTATTTCTACAAGCATAGCATCTTTTACATGGAAAGAAACCCTTTCCTTGAAAAAATGTGTACCCCTGTGAGATTTTTGGAGGGTCCAAAACATTTTTCGCTATTTAATCCCTAAAGGAGGTGCAATTGTGGTTTTATCAAAAGAATACTACAACAATGAACTTCAAGGACAACTGAATGATCAGAATACCTATATAAAACTAAGAGGAAATCCCACTAGAGAATATAAACGTGAATTACAGGATTTGATACTAAAAGGAAGCAAAAAGAATATATTAACCAAAAAAGAGGAAAAATGTTATTTATAATAGGCTCCATTTGATTATTTTGCACATGATTCACTGATTAACCATTAGGAGATTACACTGTGTTATTTTGGGAGGTTAATATTAGTGCATTATACATTCCGAAAATATACAACACTTTTTGTGTGATATCAGTTCACATACACAATAATTGCAGCTATATTATTTGGTCATCTTCTAGTATTTGTCAGATTTATTTACTAGTTCATATCAGTGCTTTAGTACACTTTTTACTTAATCAATCGATCACTGTCACTTACAAAACACAGCACACATAACTGCAGCGTTCGCAGAGTCAGGCCTGATCCCTGCGAACGCTAACAGTTTTTTTGGTAGAGTTTGAATCAGGAGCTTTTTTACCCATGAGTCTTACTACTGTACCAGTAAATTTAGAGACCAAAATGTCAAATCAAAGGTACACTAGTGAAGAGGCCTACACGTTTCTGAACATGACAGATAGTGAAGAGGAAGTCACTCATCTGTCAGATTGAGGCTCAGAATACAAAACTGTAGACAGCAGTGGCTCCATGACAGATAGTTCTGACAACGGAGTTGTGGTCCCTGCCAAGGTCAGACGTACCAGACCCCGATCTGCTGTCATTGAGGTGAAAGAAATGCAGGTCCCTCATATGGAGCAGAGAGCCAGTACTAGCACCGCTATTCCTTCTGGTGAACTGGCAAGCACCAGCAGCCTAGGTCACCCTGGTCGTACATCCAACACTGCAGTATCACGTGGTGACGTGGCGAGTCCCATAAGTGGAGTTCAAGCTGGTGAGGTGGCAAGCACGAGTAGTGTCCCACTGCCACCAAGAAGACAAAGACAGGCCTGTCGAGCCCATAGTGCCCTTACTGCTGCATTCGGCAATCCTAATTGGGAACCCACCACTTCTGCAGCATCCGTACTTCCCCCATTCACTGGCCAACCCAGAATTCATCTGGAAACAGTTTTTTGTCCCTCCTGTGCTGACAATCCTGGTCTTTGCATTGGTGAATGTTTTGAATGCTACCATTCACTAGTGAAGTTTTAGCGTAGGGTACAGCATTGCACAGACTAGGATACACTTACACAGGGTCTCCAAAGATGCCATTACATTTTGGCAGACCCAACCTGGAACCGTTACAGTTACAACCACTACAACAATTACAGTTACAAAAAAAAGTGTAAAAAAAAAAAAAGTAAAAAAAAACAAAAAAAATATAAAATAAAAAAAACAAAAATAGTTGTCATTTTATTGTTCTCTCTCTATTCTGTCTCTATTGTTCTGCTCTTTTTACTGTATTCTACAATGCAATGTTTTATTGTTATTATGTTTTATCATGTTTGCCTTTCGGATATGTAATTCTTTTATACCTTACATGTGGTATCCCCATACTCAGGAGAAGCAGCAGAATGTATTTTGGGATGTAATTCCACATACAGTATAACCATGCCAAGTTTGAACAATATATCATTTAGTGACAATGTTGTGTAAAAAAAAAAATATATATATATAATATTCCCAAAACTTGTGGCAAAATATAAAATATTCCATGGACATTCCTATCAGCAAATAGCTTGAGGTGTCTACTTTCCAAAATGGGGTCATTTGGGGGGGTTTTGTGCTATCTGGGCATTTCATGGCCTCCGAAACTGTGGTAGGTAGTAAGGAAGTGAAATCACCATTTTACGCACTTAGAATGCCTGAAGGCAGTGATTGTTTTTTGGGGTCCTGTACACGGCTAGGCTCCAAAAAAGTCTCACACATGTGGTATCCTCATACTCAGGAGAAGCAGCAGAATGTATTTTGGGGTGCCATTCCACATATGCCCATGGCATGTTTGAGCAGTATATCACTTAGTGACAACTTTGTGCTATCTTGGCACTTCAAAACTGTGATAGGTAGTGAGGAGTGAAATCAAAAATTTACACCCTTATGCCCCATACACACGATCAGAAATTCTGCCAGCAAAAGTCGGATGAGAGCTTTTGGTCAGAAATTCCAACCGTGTGTATGCTCCATCGGACTTTTGCTGGCAGAATTCCAGCCAGCTAAAGATTGAGAGCAGGTTCTCTATTTTTCGATTGGAAAAAGTTCCAACCTGAAAATGCGTTTGTCTGTATGCAATTCGGACACGCAAAAAATCATGCATGCTTGGAAACAATTCGACACATGCTCAGAAGCATTGAACTTCATTTTCTCGGCTTGTCATAGTGTTGTACGTCACCGCATTCTTGATGGTCGAAAGTTCAGAGAACTTTTTGTGACCGTGTGTATGCAAGGCAAGCTTCAGCGGAATTCCACTATCCAAGTTTTTTCTGGCGGAATTTCTGACCATGTGTATGGGGCATAAGAGATAAAATGTAATTTTTTTTTGTCATTTTTCAATCACTTGTGACAAAAAATAAAATATTCAATGGGCTCAACATGCCTCTCAGCAATTTCCTTGGGGTTCCTACTTTCCAAAATGGGATCATTTGGGGGGGGGGGGTTTGTACTGCCCTGCCATTTTAGCAACTCAAGAAATGAGATAGTCATAAGACAGTCATAAACTAAAAGCTGTGTAAATTCCAGAAAATGTACCCTAGTTTGTAGACACTATAACTTTTGCGCAAACTAAATAAAAAAATAAATATATGCTTATTGACATTTTTTACCAAAGACATGTGGCTGAATCAATTTTGGCCTAAATGTATGACTAAAATTGTTTATTAAAAAAAAATTTATAACAAAAAGTAGAAAATATCATTTTTTTTTAAATTTGACTGTCTTTTTTTCCATTTATATCGCAAAAAATAAAAATCGCTGAGGCAATCAAATACCATCAAAATAAAGCTCTACTTATGGGAAAAAAAAGGACGCAAATTTCATCTGGGTACAGCATTGCATGACCGTGCAATTACCAGTTAAATCAACGCAGTGCCAAATTGTAAAAAGAGCTCTGGTCAGGAAGGGGGTAAATTGTTCTGGGGCTGAAGTGATTAAAATCTGCATTTTTGGTAATAAAATTACCTAAATCCCTAGAACATAATATATTTTTTAAAGGCAGAGGCCTAGTAGAACAGAAGTCAGAGTATTCTGACAATGAAGAGTCCCGCTTCCAGAATACAATGCCTCAAAAGGGAGGATCCCTCCATCTACCTGGATGAATGAAAAAAAAAAATCATCCAAGGACAGCTGTAAGGTGATCGCTTTTACAAATAGGAATGCACCAATACCAATTTTTCACAATGAGTACGAGTACCAATACTTTTTTTTTTTTTTAGTACTTGCGGATATCAATTACCGATACCTACCGCAACAGGATTTTTTTTCACTTCAGCTATCAGCAATGGTACAAAGCATTGAAAAGTTTTTTTACAAATGAAATAAATTGATTTTTTTTTCCTTTCTGCGGTTTTTCAATGTGAAATGTGTAAATATATGTTAATATATATATGTAAAAATATTCATTAACAAAGCAAACAAAAAAAATTTAATTGTTTATCATTTAAAAAAATAGACGTGAACAAAAAAAAAAAAAAGCAGGAAAATAATAATTAAATGGAGGTAAATAGGGAGTTAATTAAGGCTGATTAGAGTAAATTTAGGGTTAATAAGGGGTTAAACAGAGGAACATTTTTCATCCCTTTTATCTGCAGATGAAGAAACAGAAAGATACAAAAATAAACAAAGTTTCTTTTTATTTTAGTGTTTCAGCGGCTGAGCCATGTTGTTAATAATCATTGCCGGCTGCTTTTTTTTTACACCTCCAGTTACTGGACTTCTTTAACCACTTGCCGACCGCCTCACGATGATATACGTCGGCAGAATGGTACGGGCAGGCAGAATCACGTACCTGTATGTGATCTGCCTCCCGCGGGCGGGGGGTCCAATCGGACCCCCTCCCGCGGACGGGGGGTCCAATCGGACCCCCCCGGTGCCCGAGGCGGTCGGCTTGTGTCTGGGAGCGATGAGAGGTGAGGGGGAGACCATCCATTCGTGGCCCCCCTCGCGATCTCTCCCAGCCAATCAGATGCTTCCTCTGCTGCTGTATGCTAAACAGCAACAAAGGAAATGATGTCATCTCTCCTCGGCTCTGTATTTTCCGTTCCGGCGCAGAGGAGAGAAGACTTTACTGTGAGTGCACAACACATACACACACAGTAGAACATGCCAGGCACACAATACACCCCCAATCAACACCCGATCCCCCCCCCCGATCACCCCCCAATCACCCCCCCGTCACACTGACACCAAGCAGTTTTTTTTTTTCTGATTACTGCATTGGTGTCAGTTTGTGACAGTTAGTGTGTTAGGGCAGTTAGTGTTAGCCCCCTTTAGGTCTAGGGTACCCCCCTAACCCTCCCTAATAAAGTTTTAACCCCTTGATCACCCCCCGTCGCCAGTGTCACTAAGCGATCATTTTTCTGATCACTGTATTAGTGTCACTGGTTACGCTAGTTAGGGAGGTAAATATATAGGTTCGCCGTCAGAGTTTTATAGCTACAGGGACCCCATATACTATCTAATAAATGTTTTAACCCCTTGATTGCCCCCTAGTTAACCCTTTCACCACTGATCACCATATAACTGTTACGGGTGACGCTTGTTAGTTAGTTTATTTTTTATAGTGTCAGGGCACCCGCCGTTTATTACCGAATAAAGGTTTAGCCTCCTAATCGCCCGGCGGTGATATGCGTCGCCCCCAGGCAGCGTCAGATTAGCGCCAGTACCGCTAACACCCACGCACGCACCGTACACCTCCCTTAGTGATATAGTATCTGAACGGATCAATATCTGATCCGATCTGATCTATACTGGCATCCCCAGCAGTTTAGGGTTCCCAAAAACGCAGTGTTAGTGGGATCAGACCAGATACCTGCTAGCACCTGCGTTTTGCCCCTCCGCCCGGCCCGGCCCAGCCCACCCAAGTGCAGTATCGATCGATCACTGTCACTTACAAAACACTAAACGCATAACTGCAGCGTTCGCAGAGTCAGGCCTGATCCCTGCGATCGCTAACAGTTTTTTTGGTAGCATTTTGGTGAACTGGCAAACACCAGCCCCAGGCAGCGCCAGGTTAGCGCCAGTACCGCTAACACCCACGCACGCACCGTACACCTCCCTTAGTGGTATAGTATCTGAACGGATCAATATCTGATCCGATCAGATCTATACTAGCGTCCCCAGCAGTTTAGGTTCCCAAAAATGCAGTGTTAGCGGGATCAGCCCAGATACCTGCTAGCACCTGCGTTTTGCCCCTCCGCCCGGCCCGGCCCATCCCACCCAAGTGCAGTATCGATCGATCACTGTCACTTACAAAACACTAAACGCATAACTGCAGCGTTCGCAGAGTCAGGCCTGATCCCTGCGATCGCTAACAGTTTTTTTGGTAGCATTTTGGTGAAGTGGCAAGCACCAGCGGCCTAGTACACCCCGGTCGTAGTCAAACCAGCACTGCAGTAACACTTGGTGATGTGGCGAGTCCCATAAATGCAGTTCAAGCTGGTGAGGTGGCAAGCACAAGTAGTGTCCCGCTGCCACCAAGAAGACAAACACAGGGCCGTCATGCCCATAATGCCCTTCCTGCTGCATTCGCCAATCCTAATTGGGAACGCACCGCTTCTGCAGCACCCGTACTTCCCCCATTCACATCCCCAACCAAATGCAGTCAGCTGCATGAGAGGCATTTTTATGTCCTCCCGAGTACCCCTACCCAACAAACCCCCCCCAAAAAAGATGTTGTGTCTGCAGCAAGCGCGGATATAGGCGTGACACCAGCTATTATTGTCCCTCCTGTCCTGACAATCCTGGTCTTTGCATTGGTGAATGTTTTGAACGCTACCATACACTAGTTGAGTATTAGCGTAGGGTACAGCATTGCACAGACTAGACACACTTTCACAGGGTCTCTCAAGATGCCATCGCATTTTGAGAGACCCGAACCTGGAACCGGTTACAGTTATAAAAAAAAGTGTAAAAAAAAAAAAAAAAGACACAAAAAAATATATAAAATAAAAAAAAAAATAGTTGTCGTTTCATTGTTCTCTCTCTCTCTCTCTATGCTCTCTCTATTGTTCTGCTCTTTTTTACTGTATTCTATTCTGCAATGTTTTATTGTTATTATGTTTTATCATGTTTGCTTTTCAGGTATGCAATTTTTTATACTTTACCGTTTACTGTGTTTTATTGTTAACCATGTTTTTGTCTTCAGGTACGCCATTCACGACTTTGAGTGGTTATACCAGAATGATGCCTGCAGGTTTAGGTATCATCTTGGTATCATTTTTCCCTGAGATAACAATAAAAATGATAAAAAAAAAAAATGAAAGGAACAGTTTAAAAATAAGATAAAAAAGCAAAAAAATAATAAAGGAAGAAAAAAAAAAAAAGCACCCCTGCCCTCCCCTGCTCTCGCGCTAAGGCGAACGCCTTGGTATCATCTTGGTATCATTTTTCCCTGAGATAACAATAAAAATGATAAAAAAAAATGAAAGGAACAGTTTAAAAATAAGATAAAAAAGCAAAAAAATAATAAAGGAAGAAAAAAAAAAAAAGCACCCCTGCCCTCCCCTGCTCTCGCGCTAAGGCGAACGCCAGCGTTCTAATGTAAACAGCAATTGCACCATGCATGTGAGGTATCACCGTGAAGGTCAGATCGAGGGTAGTAATTTTAGCAGTAGACCTCCTCTGTAAATCTAAAGTGGTAACCTGTAAAGGCTTTTAAAAATGTATCTTATTTGTTGCCAATGCACGTTTGTGTGCAATTTTAAAGCATGTCATGTTTGGTATCCATGTACTCGGCCTAAGATTATCTTTTTATCTCATCAAACATTTGGGCAATATAGTGTGTTTTTAATGCATTAAAATTTAAAAAAGTGTGTTTTTTCCCCAAAAAATGTGTTTGAAAAATCGCTGCACAAATACTGTGTGAAAAAAAAAATTAAACACCCACCATTTTAATCTGTAGGGCATTTTCTTTAAAAAATATATAATGTTTGGGGGTTCAAGGTAATTTTCTTGCAAAAAAAATAGGGCTTTGTCTTCAAGTGGTTAGAAGAGCGGGTGGTGTGTGACATAAGCTTCTAAATGTTGTGCATAAAATGCCAGGACAGTTCAATCCCCCCCCCCAAATGACCCCATTTTGGAAAGTAGACACCCCAAGCAATTTGCTGAGAGGCATGTTGAGTCCATGGAATATTTTATATTGTGACACAAGTTGCGGGAAAAAGACAATTTTTTTTTTGCACAAAGTTGTCACTAAATGATATATTGCTCAAACATGCCATGGGACTATGTGAAATTACACCCCAAAATACATTCTGTTGCTTCTCCTGAGTGCGGGAATACAACATGTGTGAGACTTTTTGGGAGCCTAGCCTCGTACGGGACCCCGAAAACCAAGCACCGCCTTCAGGCTTTCTAAGGGTGTAAATTTTTGATTTCACTCTTCACTGCCTATCACAGTTTCGGAGGCCATGGAATACCCAGGTGGCACAAATCCCCCCAAATGACCCTATTTTGGAAAATAGACACCCCAAGCTATTTGCTGAGAGGTATAGTGAGTATTTTGCAGACCTCACTTTTTGTCACAAAGTTTTGAAAATTGAAAAAAGAAAAAAAAACTTTTTTTTCTTGTCTTTCTTCATTTTTAAAAACAAATGAGAGCTGCAAAATCTCTCACCATGCCTCTCAGCAAATAGCTTGGGGTGTCTACTTTCCAAAATGGGGTAATTGGAGGGGGTTTGTGCCACCTGTGCATTCCATGGCCTCCGAAACTGTGATAGGCAGTGAAGAGTGAAATCAAAAATTTACACCCTTAGAAATCCTGAAGGCAGTGATTGGTTTTCGGGGCCCCGTACGTGGTTAGGCTCCCAAAAAGTCCCACACATGTGGTATCGCCATACTCAGGAGAAGCAGCTAAATGTATTTGGGGGTGCAAGGCCTGTGTGAGCCCAAGGCCTGTGTGAGCAATATATCATTTAGTGACAACTTTGTGCAAAAAAAAAAAAAAAGTGTCACTTTCCCGCAACTTGTGTCAAAATATAAAATATTCCATGGACTCAACATGCCTCTCAGCAAATAGCTTGGGGTGTCTACTTTCCAAAATAGGGTCATTTGGGGGCGGGGGATTTGTGCCATCTGGGCATTTTATGGCCTTCAAAACTGTGATAGGTAGTGAGGAGCGAAATCAAAAATTTACGCCCTTAGAAATCCTGAAAGCGGTGATTGGTTTTCGGGGCCCCGTACGCGGCTAGGCTCCCAAAAAGATCCACACATGTGGTATCCCTGTACTGAGGAGAAGCAGTTGCAAATAGTAATCAATCCAAATTAGTGCCAATAAATAAATAAAGTTCAATCAATGTGAGAAAAGAATTTTTTGTGCTAAAAAAACAATGTGAAAAAAATTACTACCAAATTGCTAAAAAATCGCATATATAAATAAAATCGCAAATATATGAAAAAAATCACAAATATTTAAAAACTGTGTTCCTCCAGTTATACAAATCCACTGGAAGTGGTGCGATATCTCCAAAGTAAACTAAGCAACAATTGTGTATAGATATACTAAAAATGCGTTTGCAAATGGTAATCAATCCAAATTAGTGCCAATAAATAAATAAATTAGATATATTCCCTGTGATAAGTGTTGAATCCTCCGTAATAAAAATAAATAATTGATATGCTTATAAAGGTGCAATATATATACAATTGATGAGTATAAATAGATAAATAGTGCCAATAGAATCTGATTAAATCTAGATGGTTAAATTCATGAGATAGGATAAGTAGCAGGCGACAGTTCAATCCTCAGTAATCTGGGGTATCTGGATTCCTGCAGTAATTATTTGTTCACCCTCTGAGCTATTTCTTCCACAGCCACAATGAATGGTAATTTTTTCAGTATCAAGTGGTTTTATGTAAAATAAACAAAGAGAGAAAACATTGCGCAATATTGTTACAATAAAAGTTCACAGCCAAAACAGCGCAGTGATACACTCACGTGTGTCTGACTTGTTTTAGGCATGCAGATAAGCAGATAGGCAGATCTCAGCTGGCTTGTAAGGACAAGGCTTGCTACCCAAGCTGCTGCTGCTGCTTGATACAATTAATTCAGCAGACTGCGTCCTAAGCTCCTCCCACGCGTTACATCACTGACACGTGACTTTCTCAAGGCTAAGCATGAGATGCCAGCGTCTCTGTATTTAGGCATTTCGGTTCCTATGGTGATGGTGCTGTGATCATCGGATCATCACGCTGCTTACTGCTGTATTTGTATATATGTATTACACTTTAAAAACATATATAGTGAATCATTGTATCCATATAATAATGGGCTCCCTCCAGTGGCGCATATTGGTACAGCACACCATTGCCAATACATTCATATCATTAACTAATGTTATCAGCTATGTATTAATCTCTATGTTTTGATCCCGCTGCATGACTAATTAGGCAAGTGTGACTTTATGCTGGATCTTGATTGTTTATAGTGTGCTGATAAACACTCCCATGACTTTAAAATTAATAAAACAATTTAAAAAATATAAAAAATAAAAATATATAAGAATACATTGTGATTTAAACTAAATATCCCAGGACTGTATAAATGATAATAGTATTACACAGAGAAATTTTCAGTATTATTAATTAATATAAAATTGTTTAAGAGCCCGATACGGTACAGTATTATTCAACACCAATAAAAATAAAATATATAGAATATATTAAAATTAAGTATAAAATATATATCCATAGGGTTTATATTTAGTAGTCTGATATAAAACAATTAATATCAAATTCAATATTGAGGCCTTTTGGCGCAAGAGTATCCATCTCATATATCCATTTTGATTCGGCTTGACTCAGTTCTCTGATCTTATTTGAACCTCTCCAGTGGGGTTTGTATCTCTGTATTGCCCAAAATTTTAATTCTGTGGGGTCTCTATTGTGGTGCGTGGCAAAATGTTTAGAGATACTATGCTTCCGGAAAGCTTTTTTTATGTTTTGGATATGTTCCCTTATTCTTTTCCACATAGGCCTTTTTGTTCTGCCAATATATTGCAATGAACAAGAACACTGCAAGACATAGACTATACCTTCAGTCCTACATGATATAAAGTCCTTGATGTCAAATTCTTTTTTGGTGCTGGTTGATGTAAACTTCTGGCATTTTTGGCCATTTTGTTGGGTATTTTTACACGCATAGCACCTCTTACAAGGGAAAAACCCTTTCCCTTGAAAGAAGGATAATTCTGTAACACGTTTAGGTGGTTCCGGTATATTCTTTGCTATCAGATCTCTTATTGTTGGTACTCGCCTATATATGAAGCGCGGTTTATCAGGTAGAATCTTACCCAGGGTGTTGTCTGTTTTCAAAACAGACCAGTATTTCTTGATGATTTTTTCCATTTTTTTATGTTGTGCACTGAAATTCATTATATACAGTAATTGAACATAGCGATGCAATAGAGGCATCAAAATGGGCTATGGATAGGTTTAGCAACCTCATCTCAAAACAAAAAAGATTTATTTTAAGAAGCCTAGCCTTTGGAATTCAACATAACTATTTTTGGTACAATGATTTATATTATAGACAACTAACCGGAATCGGAATGGGAGCCAAATATGCCCCAAGTGTGGCCAATGTGTTTATGGCTAAATGGGAGGAAGAAGCAATTTTTGCAGATGAACCAGAAAATATGGTCCTATACAAAAGATTTATTGATGATTGTATAGTAATATGGAAAGGGGATGAACCAAGTTTAATCCAGTTTTTCAATCAATTAAATACTAATCAGAAAAATATTAGACTTGAGTATGAGATAAGTGACAAATCAATCCATTTTCTAGATTTAGAAATACAGCTTGAGAACAACATCATTAGTACCAAAACATTCTTCAAACCAGTTGAAAGGAATAGTTACATACCTACAGACAGCTGTCATTACCATCCATGATTAATTAATATTCCAAAAGGACAGTTTATACGACTGAGAAGAAATTGCTCGAACAATATAGATTATCTAACACAAGCCCACTGGATGGGGAAGAAATTTGAGGATAAAGGCTACAGCAAAGAATTTATTTTGGAAAAAATCAAAGAAGTCGACCAAATGCCAAGAGAAATACTTATTCAAGATAAAATAAAAGCGAACTTAGATAATAATGACATACCCTTGATAATGAATTTCATTGCACAACATAAAAAAATGGAAAAAATCATCAAGAAATACTGGTCTGTTTTGAAAACAGACAACACCCTGGGTAAGATTCTACCTGATAAACCGCGCTTCATATATAGGCGAGTACCAACATTAAGAGATCTGATAGCAAAGAATGTACCGGAACCACCTAAACGTGTTACAGAATTATCCTTCTTTCAAGGGAAAGGGTTTTTTCCCTTGTAAGAGGTGCTATGCGTGTAAAAATACCCAACAAAATGGCCAAAAATGCCAGAAGTTTACATCAACCAGCACCAAAAAAGAATTTGACATCAAGGACTTTATATCATGTAGGACTGAAGGTGTAGTCTATGTCTTGCAGTGTTCTTGTTCATTGCAATATATTGGCAGAACAAAAAGGCCTATGTGGAAAAGAATAAGGGAACATATCCAAAACATAAAAAAAGCTTTCCCGAAGCATAGTATCTCTAAACATTTTGCCACGCACCACAATAGAGACCCCACAGAATTAAAATTTTGGGCAATACAGAGATACAAACCCCACTGGAGAGGTTCAAATAAGATCAGAGAACTGAGTCAAGCCGAATCAAAATGGATATATGAGATGGATACTCTTGCGCCAAAAGGCCTCAATATTGAATTTGATATTAATTGTTTTATATCAGACTACTAAATATAACACTATGGATACATATTTTATACTTAATTTTAATATATTCTATATATTTTATTTTTATTGGTGTTGAATAATACTGTACCGTATCGGGCTCTTAAACAATTTTATATTAATTAATAATACTGAAAATTTCTCTGTGTAATACTATTATCATTTATACAGTCCTGGGATATTTAGTTTAAATCACAATGTATTCTTATATATTTTTATTTTTTATATTTTTTAAATTGTTTTATTAATTTTAAAGTCATGGGAGTGTTTATCAGCACACTATAAACAATCAAGATCCAGCATAAAGTCACACTTGCCTAATTAGTCATGCAGCGGGATCAAAACATAGAGATTTATACATAGCTGATAACATTAGTTAATGATATGAATGTATTGGCAATGGTGTGCTGTACCATTATGCGCCACTGGAGGGAGCCCATTATTATATAGATACAATGATTCACTATATTAAGGATTTTATTCTGTGATCTTTTTTAGTTGTACAAATTTATATTTAGTTTTATGTAGTTATTATGATTTGTTTTGATGCAACCAATAAATATTGTTTTTAAAGTGTAATACATATATACAAATACAGCAGTAAGCAGCGTGATGATCCGATGATCACAGCACCATCACCATAGGAACCGAAATGCCTAAATACAGAGACGCTGGCATCTCATGCTTAGCCTTGAGAAAGTCACGTGTCAGTGATGTAACGCGTGGGAGGAGCTTAGGACACAGTCTGCTGAATTAATTGTATCAAGCAGCAGCAGCAGCTTGGGTGGCAAGCCTTGTCCTTACAAGCCAGCTGAGATCTGCCTATCTGCTTATCCGCATGCCTAAAACAAGTCAGACACACGTGAGTGTATCACTGTGCTGTTTTGGCTGTGAACTTTTATTGTAACAATATTGCGCAATGTTTTCTCTCTTTGTTTATTTTACATAAAACCACTTGATACTGAGAAAATTACCATTCATTGTGGCTGTGGAAGAAATAGCTCAGAGGGTGAACAAATAATTACTGCAGGAATCCAGATACCCCAGATTACTGAGGATTGAACTGTCGCCTGCTACTTATACTATCTCATGAATTTAACCATCTATATTTAATCAGATTCTATTGGCACTATTTATCTATTTATACTCATCAATTGTATATATATTGCACCTTTATAAGCATATCAATTATTTATTTTTATTACGGAGGATTCAACACTTATCACAGGGAATATATCTAATTTATTTATTTATTGGCACTAATTTGGATTGATTACCATTTGCAAACACATTTTTAGTATATCTATACACAATTGTTGCTTAGTTTACTTTGGAGATATTGCACCACTTCCAGTGGATTTGTATAACTGGAGGAACACAGTTTTTAAATATTTGCGATTTTTTTCATATATTTGCGATTTTATTTATATATGCGATTTTTTAGCGATTTGGTAGTAATTTTTTTCACATTGGTTTTTTAGCACAAAAAAATCTTTTCTCACATTGATTGAACTTTATTTATTTATTGGCACTAATTTGGATGGATTACTATTTGCAAACGCATTTTTAGTATATCTATACACAATTGTTGCTTAGTTTATTTTGGAGATATCGCACCACTTCCAGTGGATTTGTATTACTGGAGGAACACAGTTTTTATATATTTGCGATTTTTTCATATATTTGCGATTTTATATATATATGCGATTCTTTAGCGATTTGGTAGCAATTTTTTTCACATTGGTTTTTTAGCACAAAAAATTATTTTCTCACATTGATTGAACTTTGTATCAGAGCGCATAAATCTATGTTATATGACTAAAATTGAGTTTATTGGATTTTTTTTATAACAAAAAGTAGAAAATGTCATTTTTTAAAAATTTTTCGTTTTTTTCCGTTTATAGCGCAAAAAATAAAAACCGCAGAGGTGATAAAATAACATCAAAAGAAAGCTCTATTTGTAGGAAGAAAAGGACGCAAATTTTGTTTGGGTACAGCATTGCATGACCACGCAATTAGCAGTTAAAGCGACGCAGTGCCAAATTGTAAAAAGTGCTCTGTTTAGGAAGGGGGTAAATCCTTCCGGGGCTGAAGTGGTTAACACTTCAGCTGTCAACAGGAGAGACACACTGACAGCTCAAAGAACCGAGCCTGAAAGTATTGGTTTCAGGTATTGGTGCATTTGCACGTGTACCGATACTTGTGCAAATACTCGGTATCGACACCGATACCATACTAGTATCGGTGCAACCCTAGTTACAACAAAAAAAACATGACAGATCTCTCCATCCACACAAACAGAGCGGATGGAGGAATCCCCACACTTTTCAGCTTTAAAGAAAAGACTCTTCCAGCAACTTCTCCAACACCCTGACACTGTTATAGTTTGTCACTGTCACCCACCCCTGTTACTGTCACCCACCGCCTATCACTGTAGCCCACCCCCTGACACTTTCAGCTTGGCTTGCATGTAAATGAAGAGACATTTTATATCCAATATATACATTCTTATAATATTTCCACCACATGTATTTCTTACAATCATGTAAAATACAATTTGTTGTTCTTTTTCACCCTGATCACTTTTTTCTCTCTATAGCAAGTAAGTTACATACCTGTATTTCTTTTCTTCAGATGAAGATAGATCTTCTTTTTCCCTCACAGTGAGCACTCCTCCAATGATCAAATCTCCATCATGAAAACATTGGAATTCATCAAATACATCAGTAAAATGAAGGGTACAGGCTGGACTTTGCATTCCTGATCTCCAGAGTGTCATACATTGCAGGATCACACAGAACTGGAAGATGTAGGTATATGATATGACCATAGCTCCGATCACTGGGTTCTTCTTTAATTAAAGCCTATAATTCTCCATTGTGACACAGATCTCTGCAGCATGGGTATCACAATGACAATACAATGAGATAGCTTCTCTTTCTCTTTTTATACAGTTCAGTACCATACATCTCTCTTTGTTCTCATTATACTGACTTTATCTTCTATCTACTTTTAATTGTTTGTGCAGGTAGTTTATTTTTGAGTGGTTTAGTCCTTTATTGTTCATATTAGTTTAACAACTCTAAACCAAGACACATAATTTCTTTAAAATAAACTCATATTTAGCAAGGATCAATGCTAAATATTATCATACAATTGAAATACACAGGTAGTACCAAATAATTTTTTAATAATGATTTCTGCTCACATTAACAATGCACATAACTGTTCTATATTGTTCTGACCCTGTAAAGTAAGCAAGGCCTGTAAAAGAAGACTGTCTTTACTTACCTTTTTTTTTGGCCCTTACCTGCAAACATGTTTAAGTGTTTGAATACCTGCTTCTCCATGTCTTCTGTATTTACGCTCATGAAACAGTAATGACTTTGCATTTTGCTTTTCCTACAATAATTGTTCTAGTTGGGCTTCCTCTGGAATGGTGGCAGTAGATCTACCAGAGTTTTCCCCGTGTTTCAAGAAGGGGTGAAATATCTCCCTTGAAACGTCCCACTATATTTCCTGCTGTTGCCAGCATTCCAACACTTCTCCTCCTAACCTTCATCACCCAATACTTCTCCTCCTAACCTTCAACACCCAACACTTATCCTCCTAACCTTCAACACTCCCACACTTCTCCTCCTAACCTTCAGCACCCAAACATTCTTCCTCTTTATATTACAGCTTTACCTCCTGCTTCCTTAGAAATAGAAGAAATAAAGGAATTGTCAAAAACTGTCTCTTGTCAATTTTAACATTTTTGACAGTTTTTTAGTGAAATGGTAGGGGTACAAGAACCCCTTACCGTTTCACACAGGGGGGAGGGCCGGGATCTGGGGGTCCGCTTGTTAAAGGGGGCTTCCAGATTCCGATAAGCCCCCCCCCGCAGACCGCCACAACCACCGGCCAGGGTTGTGGGGATGAGGCCCTTGTCCTCATCAAAATGAGAACAAGGTGCTTTGGGGGGCTACCCCAAAGCACCCTCCCAATGTTGAGGGCATGTGGCCTGGTATGGTTCAGGAGGGGGGGACTCTCTCGTCCCCCCCCTCTTTTCCTGCGGCCTGCCAGATTGCGTGCTCGGATAAGGGTTTGGTATGGATTTTTGGGGGGACCCCACGCCAATTTTTTTTTAATCTTGGTGCGGGGTTCCCCTTAAAATCCATACCAGACCTGAAGGGTCTGGTATGAATTTTGAGGGGGACACCTACATCATTTTTTAAATAATTTTGGTTCGGGGTTCCCCTGTGGGGAATTCCCATGCCGTTTTTATCAATGAACTTTTATGTGTATTGTCGGGAGACTCGGGACCGGCAATTCATTAATAGCCGCGAGTAGTTTTAAAAGACTTTTTTTCCTTAGAAATGTCATTTTGCTGTCAGACTGTTCTAAGCACGGGAAACATGCGCCCCTTTACAGGCATACTATAGACACCCCCCAGGTACGAAATTTAAAGGAATATTACACTTTTATTGTTTGACTTTAAGCATTATTAAAATCACTGCTCCCAAAAAAACGGCCGTTTTTAAAACTTTTTTTGCATTGATACATGTCCCCTGGGGCAGGACCCAGGTCCCCAAACACTTTATATGACAATAACTTGCATATAAGCCTTTAAAATGAGCACTTTTGATTTCTCCCATAGACTTTTAAAGGGTGTTCCGCGGCTTTCGAATTTGCTGCGAACACCCCAAATATGTTCGCTGTTCGGCGAACTGGCGAACAGCCGATGTTCGAGTCGAACTCGAAGCTCATCCCTACTCTTGATGTTCATACCATAATGGGATGACTGATATAATGGCAGCAGTGCAAAACATAATGAGAAACAAAAACAAAAACTTGTTTGTTCAAGTTAATGAAGATTATTATTGATTTCAAACAAAAGGACCTGAACCGTCTACAAAGTGAGATGGCTACTGTAGTATCCAAAAGGAGCTTGCTGAACAACAACACATGCCTAATTATGCTGACTTGGATAGCCAGCTGAACAGAAAACTTGACAAGCTGGAAAGGAGTGTCATTGTCACTAAAAAAGTTAAACGAACCAGAGACCAACTGGATTATGACACAGATAAAGTTTACACTTGGAAGAAACCTTCCTTCTGTCCGAATTGCCCTAGGAAGACCCCCTCTAAAAAGTGAGTTAGCTTTTTAGATACTGAGGGCGAATGTACCTGTGAAACCCTGGCAGCTACGGGATCTGATTCCTCCTCTGATAATAATTATACTTCCCAATGTACACAGAATGAGAATATCGCTTCTTTAAACCAGGGTGGTCTCGGACACAGCAGGAAGGGAAAGAAAAAGAAGAAAGGAAAACACGGAGAGCCAGTAAAAGAAATAAAAGAAACCATTGGAGGTTGCTACCAACTCCGGGGCCGGAAACAGTAGGAGATTAACCCACGATACACCTACTAATAATACTAATTGCAACCCAGTGTCCCTTAATGTGAAATCAGATTTTTACCCTATTAAATTCTAGAGGGAAGGACATGGACTTATACCAAAAGTTAGTAGAAAGGCATTTGACTTATCTAGCAAAAAATATCTCTTATGCCGCGTACACACGATCGGACTTTACGGCATACTTGGTCCGGCGTACCGGATTTCATCAGACAATTCAATCGTGTGTGGGCTCCACACGATTCAATCGTGTGTGGGCGGACTTTATTTTCTCAAAAGTTTGATGGACTTAGATTTGAAACATGTTTCAAATCTATCCGACGGACTCGAGTACTCAAGTATGCTGTAAAATCCGGTCGTGTGTACGCGGCATAACAGTACTTCTGAGAACCTTTCAAGCGGTGAAAAATTATCCCTTAATGAGTTATGTAAAGATTCCTCTATAGTGATTAGAAATGCTAATAAAGGTGGAGCGGTGGTAGTTCTGGATGCTTCCACATATAGGGAGGAGGCTTTACGTCAGATCAGACCACCTACCACAAACTGAAGGGTGATCCCACGGATTCTTTCAAAAAATAATTATCGTCCCTCTTGGACAGAGCGGTCTCAATTGGCATTTTTACCTCCAAAGAGAAAGAAATGCTTATTCCCACCTTTCCAATAATTTCAATTTTTCCCCATCTTCCTAAATTTCATAAGGGACTTATGCCCTTGACTGGCAGACCGAATGTAGCAGGCATTGACTCGCTTAATGAACGCTTAGGTAAATGGGATGATCAACAACTGCAACCTTTGGTTAGTAGCTTGCCAGGCTTTCTACGAGACACTAAACAACTACTGTCCACATTGGATGGGATGGAATGGGAAGAGAATTTTTGTTGGATATCATGCAATGTCTCTAGCTTGTACTCCTCTATTCCGCATAACCTGGGATTGCAAGAGGTTGCTTTTTTCTTGGATAGGTCGGGTCAATTTTCTTTCGTGGAACAGGAATTCATTATTATGTGTTTGTAATATCTATTAACTCATAATTTTTTTTATGTTTGACGGGGACTATTATATCCAAAAATGCAGAGCCTCTATGGGTGCTAAGTTCTCGCCATCCCTGGCCAATCTTTATATGGGATGGTGGGAAAGGCTCTGCATTTTTGGTGTTGATAGTCCCCGAAGAAAAGATACTATTTTCTTTTGGAGGTACATTGATGATCTGCTATTCATTGTTTCAGATCCTCAGATTAATTTAGAACAGTGGTTAAATTACTTAAACAACAATGAATTTAATTTAAAATTCACAGAAAAACTTAATTTCCACATGATTGATTTCTTGGATGTCACGCTCACTGGACATGACAATAAAATTGTTTCCAATCTATTCAGGAAGCCTAGTGCAGGCAACACACTTTTACGGGTTGATTGCAGCCATCTGGGACACACCATTCGGAGTTTCCCGGTTGGCCAGTTTCTGAGACTTTAGAAGACTTTGTAGCAGAGTATTGGATTTTGACACAGAAGCTATCCATATGGCCTCTAGGTTTGAAAATAGGGATATTCCAAATCAGTGATCAATAGGGGTCTGTCTATAGCGTCTAAAGCATCCCGAGATAAACTTCTTGCAGAGAAATCTACAAAGAAGGATAAAAATATAAAACCCCATAGAGAAGGCAGGTTTAACAATTTTAGCCCTACCTTTTCTACTCTGTATAGCTTGGAGTACGATAAAGTGCGCAAAATAGTGAATAAATATCTTCCAGTCTTGTCACATGACCCCATATACTCACAGATTTTAGCTAAAGGGATACGTACTGTGTCGAGAAAAGCCCCATCCCTTGGAAATCTTTTGTCTTTTCTCCAGTAGGAGCAGTACAAATAACTGGTTATCTTTTAGAGGCACCTTTAGATGTGGGGGACAAAATTGTGCCATTGCCCATTTATCAAAGGTGGTGATAAGATTACATCTTCATCAACTGGTAAATCTCATAAAATTAATTTCTTTGTTAATTGCAACACTCGTTAAATTATATATACTATAACCTGCACTGCATGTTCTGTACAATACGTTGTAAGAACAATTTGCAGACTTAAAGATCGATTATATGATCACCTTTATGACATAGAAAAAAACATAATACGAATGTTGCACGACACTGGAATGAAGTCCACAATAAGGACACCTCTAGTATAGTTATCCAAGGCATTGATAAGATCTTGAGACCACCCAGAGGTGGAGATAAATTTAATTTACTATGCAAGCGTGAGGTCTGGTGGATTTTTATTTTGAACACTAGGCTCCCATTCTGGCTCAATTTTGAATGGAACATGTCTCATTTTTACCAATAAATTACATGATATCAATGTTGTATGAAATGTATTTCTCCAAGTACACTATTGAATAGAATACTAGTTCTTATGTATTCTCATGGTCTTCATCTGGCTACCCCAGGACATTAGAATACATGTTTACATATAGTTTTCACTTTATTGGCCATATAAATTTCTTTTTCTTTAGATGTGACACATTGGAGCCACATGTGTATGGCACCAGTATTGGTGTACACTAACGCTGTTACGATGATGCCATATATATGTGATACGATGAGCGATATATGTTTCTACTGTATGTCGCAAATATTAAATATGGTTTTTTGCTTCCCTTTAATGTTTAGTTCCTTAATCTTTAGTCCTTAGACATTGGTAGATAATTTTAACTTTGAAGTATTTTTTGTATCGGTAGTGAGAGTGAGATATATGGTCCGACTCTTTGACTGCAGCAAGTGGAAAGAGACTCTGATCATCTGCAGAGCCCATTCCAGTTAGGCTTTTGTCTGATGAAGAAAACTGATTAATAGAGGGTTCATTTAGCTCTAAAGGTTTTCTTTCCTTTACTTTTCTTTTTACATTTCGTTTTCTGTTTTTTGCTTTTTGTTATTGTAATTAAGGTGGGGACACTCTGATCATCTCTATTAATTTATTTTTTCCATCCTGATTTCATTTTACATGTACATGTAATAGTAATTTGAGATGGCAACATTTGCATCAATATTTGGAAATGTTTTTCGAGTTTTAGCAATTATGTGTCGTGGCTGCAATATACAATAACCTCTTGGAAAGGATAATTTGGTTTGTATATTGTATGTACACTGTTGAAAGAGTTCTCTATATTGCTACATATGTATTTTGTTTCTCATTACGTTTTGCACTGCTGCCATTATATCAGTCATCCCATTATGGTATGAACATCAAGAGGAGATAATGTTATGGTTTACAGGTTCTTTTTCAATTTGTGGAGATAATATAAATCCCCTTTGGGATGTCTCCTCTTGATGTTTACTTTTTTACATGTGTTTTCCATTGTTGGGATGTCCGGCCCATTTGATGTTCAAAGTGTGTCTTTTTAATGGATAATTGTTTAATGGTTTAATTGTTTAATTGTTTTACTGTCAGTTTCTGATTGGTAGCTTTTTATTCTGTTTCTCTAATTATCTGCATCCTTTTTAATGTACACCTTAGCTATGAGTAAGCATCTCTGTATGTGAAACGCGTTAGCTATTGCTATTCTCTGTTCCTGTGAGATGGCTATTGTTGGATTTTAATTGACTATGAAATAAAGATGTCTGTCTTCAAATTGCGGCAGTCCGGGATTTTCTTGCTTCTATAGACCCTAAGAATGAGAGGAGAAGATTAAAGCTCAATTAGCCCAATGGGAGAAGGTGTTCTTCAAAGATGACTTTGGTGTGGGCTGTGTCAGGACTACCCAACATCGAATTTGGCTAACTGAAGACAAGCCTTTTCATGAAAGGGCCAGACGGATCCCTTTGTGTGATCTGGAGGACCTTAGAGAACAGCTGACCGAGCTGAAGAAGTCTTGGGTCATTGAGGAGTCCATGAGCCCTTATGTATCCCCGATTGTGATAATAAGAAAGAAGAATGGGTCACTCCGGATGTGTATTGACTAGGGATGAGCCCGATGTTCGAGTCAAACGTAAGTTCGACTCGAACATCAGGTGTTTGCCTGTTCACCGAATTGTGAACAATTTGGGGTGTTTGCGGCAAATTCGAAAGCCGCGGAACACCCTTTAAAAGTCTATAGGAGAAATCAAAAGTGCTAATTTTAAAGGCTTATATGCATGGTATTGTCATAAAAAGTGTTTGGGGACCCGGGTCCTGCCCCAGGGAACATGTATCAGTGCAAAAAAAAGTTTTAAAAACGGCAATACAAATACAAGTTCATTGATAAAAACGGCATGGGATTCCCCACAAGGGAACCCCAAACCAAATTTTTTTTTAAAAAAATGTCTGGGGTCCCCCTAAATTCCATACCAAGCCCTTCAAGTCTGGTATGAATATTAAGGGGAACCCCGCACCAAAATTTAAAAAAATGGCGTGGGGTCCCCCAAAAATCCATACCAGACCCTTATCTGAGCACGCAACCTGGCAGGCCACAGGAAAAGAGGTGGGGATGAGAGAGCGCCCCTCCTCCTGAACCGTACCAGGCCACATGCCCTCAACATGAGCAGGGTGCTTTGGGGTAGCCCCCCAAAAGCACCTTGTCCCCATGTTGATAGGGAGAAGGGCCTCATCCCCACAACCCTTGCCCGTGGTTGTGGGGGTCTGTGGATGGGGGGCTTATCGGCATCTGCAAGCCCCCTTTAACAAGTGGGCCCCCAGATCCCGGTGCCCCCCTGTGTGAAATGGTAACAGGGTACAAATGTACTCCTACCATTTCACAAAAAAAATTTGTGAAAATGGTAAAAAAACCACAAGGCTTGGGACAAGTCCTTTATTAAAAAAATAAAAAATAAAACTGTCCCACAAAGTCCTCTTCTTCTTTTTCTTCTTCCCCTCTCACTCCGACAGACCGGAAAAAAAAAGCTGCACGCCGCCAACGATCTGCCTTCATGGGAGGCACCCTCCGTAATGACCAGTCTCTCAGGTGACAGCTCTTTTATAACTGAGGGCGGGACCACACAATGACATCGCCGGGTGACCCACCCCCTCTGACGCACAGGGACATCCCTATGGCTTCCCCGTCGCATCAGAGGGGGACGAGGCCACCTGGTTACGGTCATTACGGTCGGTGCCTCTCGTGGAGGCAGATCGTAGGCGGCATGCGGCTTTTTTTTTTCTTTTTCGGTCCGTTGGAGCGAGAGAAGAAGAAGAAGAAAACTTCGTGGGACAGTTTTATTTTTTAATTTTTTAAATAAAGGACTTGTCCCAAGCCATGTCCATGTACATTTGTACCCCGTTACCATTTCACACAGGGATCTGGAGGTCCCCTTGTTAAAGGGGGCTTCCAGATTCCGATAAGCCCCTTGCCCGCAGACCCCCACAACCAACGGGCAAGGGTTGTGGGGATGAGGCCCTTCTCGACATCCACATGGGGACAAGGTGCTTTGGGGGGCTACCCCAAAGCACCCTCCCCATGTTGAAGGCATGTGGCTTTGTATGGTTCAGGAGGTGGGGCCACTCTCTTGCCCCCCCTCTTTTCCAGTGGCCTGCCAGGTTGCGTGCTCGGATAAGGGTCTGGAATTAATCTTTGGGGGACCCCACGCCTTTTTTTTTCATTTTGGCGCGGGGTTCCACTTAAAAATCCATACCAGACCTGAAGGGTCTGGTATGGATTTTGAGGGGGACCCCCACGCCATTTTAAAAAAAAATTTGGTGTGGGGTTCCCCTTAATATCCATACCAGACCTGAAGAGCCTGGTATGAAATTTGAGGGGACCCCACACATTTTTTTTTTTTAATTTTGGTTCAGAGTTCCTCTGTGGGGGAATCATATGCCATTTTTATCAATGAACTTTTATGTGTATTGCCGGGACCGACAATTCATTATAGTCGCGAGTACTTTTAAATGACTTTTTTCCTTTAGAAATGTCATTTTGCGTTGGACTGTTCTAAACACGGGAAACATGCGCCATTTTACAGGCATACTATAGACACCCCCAGGTACGACATTTAAAGGAATATTTCACTTTTATTGTTTCACTTTAAGCATTATTAAAATCACTGCTCCCGAATAAACGGCCGTTTTTAAAACTTTTTTTTTTGCATTGATACATCCCCGAGGCAGGACCCAGGTCCCCAAACACTTTTTAAGACAATAACTTGCATATAAGCCTATAAAATTAGCACTTTTGATTTTTCATGTTCGTGTCCCATAGACTTTAATGGTGTTCGTGTGTTCGAACAAATTTTTTGCCTGTTCCCATGTTCTGTGCTATGTGAGCTATGTGACCATGTCCACGGAGCCACGTTTGTGGTAAGGACGGATAATAACCCTTTGACTTACCTATTAACCACTGCCAAGCTGGATGCCACTGGACATCAGTGGCTGGTCGCTCTGAGTTTTGGTTCAGTCTGAAGTACCGACCAGGAGTGGGGAATTGGGATGCTGATGCCCTTTCCCCAAGACCCCATACCACAAATGCTGGCCAAAAGAGTTGGGTCCATTTACCTCTGGAAAGAGTATTGGCTGTGTGTCAGGGTGTTGAGCACAGGCACAGAGGAGTGGTAGGAACTGAAGCTGTAGGAGGCACTCCAGCTGGAGTGCCCAAATATTATTGTGATTTGACACAAGTGCGCAGTCAAGAATTGCCTCAACTGACAAGAGAAGATATGAGGCGGGACCAACTGGAAGATCCATTGGGAAATCTTCTGAGGAAGTCCCTATCCATTTAAGACCCTCAGATGCTATTGGATAGTTCCATTGGGGGAGCAAAAGTAGTCCATAGAGAATGGGAACGAATGCGATTAGAAGATGGGGTCATATACCGGAGAGACCCTTCTGAAGAGCCAGAATGCGTTTGTCAATTGTTCCTCCCTGAGAAACACTGGTTAAAGGTATTGACCACTCTTCATGATGATCATGGTCATTTAGGCCCGGACAGAACCTTCAAGTTAGTCAGGGACTGATTCTATTGGCGAACCATGAGAGCTGAAGGGGAAAGCTATTGTCGCTCTTGCATCAAGTGCATACAAAGAAAGACTTTACCCAGCAGGGCAGCCCCAATGGGCCATCTCCAGAGCCAAGGGCCAATGGAATTGATGTGCATTGATTTCTTGTGTCTGGAGCCTGACTTAAGTGGATGAAGTACTGTAGCAAAAACTCTGGTGGAAAAGTTCTTTTCTCCACTATGGACTGCCCCAACATCTACACTCAGACCAAGGTTGGGACTTTGAGAGCAAGTTAATCAGAAGATTGTGCGAACTCTTCAATATAAACAAATCCAGAATCACTCCTTACCATCCTCAAGGGGATCCACAACCCAAATGTTTCAACCATACCCTGCTGAATATGTTGGGAACCCTTCCCTCGGAGAAGAAAGGGGAGGGGAGACCATATAGCTGTAGTAGTTCATGCTTAAAATAGCACCTCCAGTGACTCTACTGGGTATTCCCCTTACAGATTATTGTTCGGAAGAGAGGCTCATTTACCAGCTGACCTGGCTTTTGGAACATCGTTAGATCACACCTCCCAGGCTTCCTACTGGGGGTATGTCGACAGGCTTTGGAAGAGCCTAAAGATGGCCTATGAGAAAGCCAAGGAAGCCTCTACCACCAGAGAACAGAGAAACAACAAAAACTTTAATCTCAAAGTAAGGGTTCAGGACTTACAACCCGGAGAATGAGTGTTGCTACGCAATCTAGGAGTACCTGGAAAGCATAAACTGGCTGATAGGTGGCACTCTCAACCCTACATTGTCTTTAAGTGATTATTCGGGCTCCCTGTATACAAAATTTGGCCTGAGGGTAAGACTGGTCCCCTGAAGACCTGGCACCAAAATCATCTTTGTTACCTATATCTGAGGCCGTTCGGGTACCTTCATCTCCTTGTCTGGAGACTTACCAGTCCCCTACTCTGAGGCCTAGGCCCGGGAAAGCCTGCCAACCCATGCTACCTGAAGAAGAGAGTGATGGGAAGGAACTAGCTCTTGATTGGTTATGGATTTTCCCTCTTGAAGACAACCCTGCCACTCAGGGGACACGTCCTCTACCACCAGAGGTTGAATGTTGGATTTCCACCTGATGAGAAGAAACAAGAATGTCAAGATGGAACCTGTTGAAATTATTGATGTGCCAGAGACCTCTATTCCCCTCATCAATGAAACAGAGAGAGAAACTGTTTCTGAACCGAAGCTTGAACCAGAACATGCACCAGAGCTTGAGCTAGAACATGCACCAGAGCTTGAGGCAGAACATGAACCAGAGTTTGAACCAGACCATGAATCAGAACCTGACTCAGAACCGCTGGAAAATATCTACTCTAGATTAAGATGAGAGGGTAAACGGGCCGGCCTGGGTTTCTCTTTCTAGAAGTATTGTCTGTATTGCTGTTTAACTTTCTTATCTTTTCAGATATATCCAAGTGGTATACTACTGTACATAGGTGTATATAATATTCTGTTGTTGCCTTCTGTCTCAATTGACATTTCTTAAGTAGTCATTCGGCTGAGTTTGTGCTGTTACCCCTAAACTCAGTTGAACCATTACTTTTTGTACAACCATATCTTAACTGAAGTATTCCAGTAAACATTATCGGAATATAATTGCATTGAGTGCTGTCTTATTACTTAAAGGTGTTGCAGTGATGTCTGAACCCAGAGTGTCAGGTGGGTTGGTAGGTTCACAGGGTCATAGCGATGCAGATGAGCTGGTAAATCCAAGCAGTCCCCTAGGGGGCCGTGCTACACATGTATGCAGAAAATGAAAGATTAGAGGATTCAAGATGACAGTAGTTTTCAGATCTAACATGGGGGCTTTTACACTCCATTTCTGCCTGGGTGCCATGTAAGACCCTCCCAAACAAACATTTTACACATTAAAGCATATGCTTTAATTTGTAGAATTTGCACAAGCAACACATTGTTCACTATAAGAGACATTCATTACTGTAATGCCCTGTACACACAGTCAGATTTTCTAACGTAAAAAGTGCGATTGGATTATGTTGTCGGAAATTCAGATCGTGTGTGGGCTCCATCGGACTTTTTCCGTCAGAATTTCCGACACACAAAGTTTGAGAACAGGATATAAAATTTTCCGACAACAAAATTCAATCATTTAAATTCCGATCGTGTGTACACAAATCCTTCGCACAAAGTGCCACGCATGCTCAGAATAAATTAAGAGACAAAAGCTATTGGCTACTGCCCTGTTTATAGTCCCGACGTACATGTTTTACGTCACCGCGTTCAGAACGATCAGATTTTCCGACAACTTTGTGCGACTGTGTGTATGCAAGACAAGTTTGAGCCAACATCTGTCGGAAAAAATCAGATGGATTTTGTTGTCGGAATGTCCGATCAATGTCCGATCAATGTCCGATCGTGTGTACAGGGCATTACTGTATCATGCTCAGCTGATGGGCAGAACAAGAGAAATCTATGCATGTAACAGAAAATTTAAAGTTAGAGGATAAAAAAGGGTGAGCAGATCCTAGATGACAGCAGTTAGTAGATGAGCTGGCTGGAGGCAGACTGTAGTAAGCAGCTGGAAGCAGGAACCAGAGGGGAGCTTGTTGGATTGGAAGCTGACAAGCCGGGTCGGTAACGGTCGGGTAGATCAGGCATAGACGGCAGACAGCAGGAAAGTCAGGTAACAAGCCAAGTCAGCACAGGGAGATCAATCAAGCAGAAACAGGAGACAGGAGCTTAATCCATAGATAAGCCGAGGTCGGGGCAGGTAGCAGACAAATGCAGGTCAGAAGTAAGCCAAATCAAGATCAGAAGTCACACAGAATCAGGAACAACACACAGAAGCTGCAGACCAAACAGCAATGAGCCCATACTGAAGGCTGTTTAAATAGTCCACTTGGTGCCAGCATTAGTGACAGACACTCGCTTAGATACACAAGTGCTGCCTTTGCCCACAGCTATGCACATCTGCCTGGGCATTTGCCATTCTGCGCATGTGTATATGTGAGCACCGTGAGATACCATCAGCACCACGGACATGTCTTCCTTGACATTGCCCCCTCCCTACGGACAGCCATGTCCGTAGGGACATGGCTGTCCAATTGATTATTCTTTTGCGGGTGACTGTGAAAGAATGCACAGATTAAGTCTGGGGCATGCACATTATGTACAGGATCCCAGAAATTCTCCTCTGAGCCTTCCATTTGAACAAATACTGTATTTGATCCCTTCTTCTCCTACAGTCTAGGCCTTGATCTCAAATTCCTTATTCCCATTAATGATTACAGGTGCAGGAGGTCCCAATCTATGATCAGGGAATGGATCTGACATTGCAGGCCTCAGTAGGGATACATGCAATACTGGGTGGATTCTGAGAGATTCTGGTAACATGAAACGCCATTAATTTTTTTCCTTACCAGAAATGGTCCTACAAATTTCAGTGCCACCTTCGAGGGACAAGCCATCTTCAAGTTCGTTGTAGCAAGCCATACTCAGCCCCCTGGCTCTAAGACCAGTTCTCCCCCTCTTTTTCTTGTCAAATGCCCTCTTTTCTTGTCAAATGTACTCTGGATGGCAGGAACAGAGGATTCAGGGACAAGATCAAATAGAAAGGTGGGGTGAAATCCATAATTAGCTAAGAATGGGGACTACTTGGTGGCAGCATGACTGGCATTGTTGTAAGTAAACTCCGCTAAAGGGATAAGTGACACCCAGTCATCTTGGACAAAAGAAGTGAAGCACCGGATGTATTGCTCCAGGGTTTGGTTAGTCCGCACTGTTTCCCTTTTGGTTTGTGGATGGTAAGCTGAGGCTAAGGATAGCTCTTTAAAGTCCCGCACTGTGCTTTCCAAAATCTTGGTCTCCCAAAACCCCTCAGTCTGACACAATGTTTGCAGTTACTAAGACAAAGACGGGCGGTCCCATCAGCAGATGGCGTGTATTTCAGAGGTAAGAAATTAGCTATTTGGGACAGATGATCTATTACCACAAAGATAGTGGTACACCCTTCAGAAGGCGGATGTTCAACTATAAAGTCCATAGAAATTATCTTCCATGGTCTATGGCCAATAGGGATATTGGCCTAAAATTTTGGGGAACATCCGGTGACTTGCCTGGTTTGGACAGTGTAACTATCAAAGCTTCTAACATCTCAGATGAAAAAGAAGCTGAGGCAGCAGCAGTCTCAAATACCCTAAGAAGGTGTGGACTCAGAATTTGTTTAAAATTTTTGTAGTATTCCCCTGTCAGTCCATCCGGTCCTGGGAATTTGTTATTGGGAAGAGTATCTATAACCTTCTGTATTTCAGACTGTGAGAATGGGGTATTTAGCTCCCGCAGTCGCAAAGTGTAGAGTTGAGGTAGGTTAATGTCTTTTAAGAAATTAACTATAGCTGAGTGAGATGGTTTTGCAGTGCCGTTATCCTGATTCAGGTTATAAAGGGACCCATAATATTCATTAAAGGCATCTGCGATATTTTGGGGATCAAATACTTTTTGTTTGGACTTAGGGTCGATGATGTGGGGTATTTTGGTTTTAAAACATTGGCCCTTCAGTTTGCAGGCTAGTGCATATCCAGCTTTATTGCTGGATGAATAGAAGGACATTTTTAGCCTCCTCTCCTTTTGTTCGTAAGATTGGAGTAGTTCCAGTCTAAGGTCATGTCTAAGGGTTGTGAGTTTTGGGCTAATGAGATGTGTAGGATTTGTTTTATTTTGGGCTTCTAGGGCACTAATTTCTGAGAGAAAGGTATTAAGCCCCTGCTGCCTTTGCCTTTTGAGCCTTGTGGCTAGTTGTATAAACATACCTCTAATGTGCGCCCTATGAGCGTTCCAGAGTACAAATGGGTCATTTATAGAAGAGGAATTGATCTGAAAATAATCGGACAAGTGACCTTCTAGTATGGTCTTAGTTGATGGATTCTATATTACATGAGGATTAGAGTGCCATACATAGGCCCTATCGGTAGGGTAGTTATCCCTTAGAGTGAGGAGGAAGAAAGTGTGGTCCGACCATGTTATGTTATTGATTTTGATTTGTATTACTTTCTGAAGCAGCCACTTGTCCATCAGAAACAGATCAATCCTCGTATAAGTACAGTGTCTATGAGAGTAAAACAAAAAGTCTCTTTCGTTGGCATGTGTGCAGCGCCATGCATCATACAGGTCATGGGATTGTAAGAAGAAAGCCAAATAGGGTGATCTGTTGGAAGTTACTGATGTAGAATCCATGCGTGGATCAGGTGTAATGTTAAAATCTCCACATGTTACAAGGTAACGTTGAATACCATTGAGCTTTTTCAGCAACTTGTTCAGAAATCTAACTTGGTGGAAGTTGGGAACGTAAACATTCACTAGAGTGTAACGGGTAGCATTAATGTCACACACAAAAATGAGGTAGGGACCATCCGGATCCGATGTTTCTGAGTGAAGTTGAAAGGATACAGAGTCTTTAATAGCCACCATAGCCCCTCTTTTTTTCGCTTTCATATTGGAGAAAAAATAGTTTTGAAAGCTTTTATCAGAGCATCTGGGTGGAGCCACGTGGTGAAAGTGTGTTTCTTGGACACAGTTAATATCGCATTGGGAAGAGTCTGCTCTCTTGGCCGGATGGTTTAGGCTATGTGCATTAATGGAAAGTATTTTAACTGGCATATATCAACTTGGGGAGTGCGGTAGATGTTAAGTGTCGATAGTACTCACAATTAGGTTGGTGAGTGACAGTTCCATCGAGGAGGAGTTTACTTTGTTCCAGGGCGACGATGTCCCAAGAATGTACTTTAACTTTAACAAATGCTTGAAGAATTCTGAGGTTCTTTTCATTGGAAATTAACTTGGAAATGCCTCTGGTATTGGTTGTTGATCCATAAATTCAAATGGGAAGGTAAAACAAAACAAACTGAAATATGAAAAAAGAATGGTCACAGGGTAAAAGGAGAATCCGCAAGGGGATTCTTGATCCATATGCACTGTTCAATAAAGGGGAGGGGAATAGGAAGCATTTCCATGTATGCCATTGCCGGGGGGTATATAACACTAGAACTGATTTAGTAGTTTAGGAGCGTTCCTTCGGATGTCCAGTTTTCTTTTCATTTTTTTCCTGGGACACCACCTGCCAATCAGCCTGTATGAGCAGGGATCCATCTACTTGTATGGGGACTGGAGGAATTTCCAGCAAAATTCCCCATTGTCGGAGGACTGTCAGTCCCTCTTCAAGTGTGGAAATATTGGTGTCAGTACCATTGTACGTGATGGAGAGTGTGGCAGGGTATTTCCACTTGTGTAAGATGTGATGGTAGGGCTTTGGTGATGGTGGCTAGTTTGCGACAATGCTGGAGAGTGTGTCTAGAGAGGGAGCAGTTGTATGGAGGTGTATTGAGCTGGGCGCCGGTCAGCTTTGTGAAAGGCAGCTAGTATGCTTTCTTTTGCTCTGTAGAAGTGTAACCTCAGCAAAACATCCCTGGGTACATCGTCTGCTAAGAAGGACGGTATTGGTACTCTATGCACTCTGTCCACTGTGAGCTCTAACGCCGACATTGCGGGCAATATTGCGGAGAATAGGTCGTGGACATATTGTGGTAGCTGTATCGCAGATACTGATTCAAGGATGCCTCTTATTTTTAGGTTATTCCTCCTGGATCTATCTTCGAGGTCTGCTATTTTATCTTTGATCCAGGAGATGTCATCACTATGAGCAGTGTGTGCATCCACCATCTTGTTGAAGGAGGTTGCGTGTTCTCCCTTGGCATGTTCTATCTGATTCACCCTCTCTCCCATTATGTGAACCTCTGCTTGAAATTTGTTCACTGTATGTAGCATATCATGATGTACTGATGATCGCAGGGGCATTAGCATATCTTTTAGGACCGTGTCAGACACAGGCTGCCCTGAGGTAGGGAATCCAGCTATGGTGTCTGATGTCTCTGGTGTGTGAGACTGTGAGGATTCCTGTCCACTCACCTCCATTTCCTGATTATGCAGGTTGTCGTGAGGGGAAGCCGTTTGCTGCCTGGACTTGGCAGGGCTTCTAGTGGTGGGGTGAATGCTGCTGATGAGGACCCGCTGGATGGATTCCTTGGGCTGATCCCGCTATGTGATGAGGCAGCTGTGGCCTTCCCATTCTTAAGCTCTGTCTGGGTGCCATTTTGTTGAAGCCGCGCTGAATCTGTGAAGTATCCCGGCAGCTGGCAGAGCTGCGGTGGCGGCTCTTTTCTCCTCCTCGGCATCCTGAGCGGTGGACTGAGCTCTGCTGGGTCGGATGTGTGTGGGCAGGCTGTATCAGGGCTCCGATGTGCACAGATTCCCCCGGCTTTGTGGCGGAGTTTGCAGGCTAAGCGGCCATCTTCGGGCTCAGACGCCACACCCCCTTCGTTTTTGTTTTTGTTTACAAACAGGCATAATTTTTTTTTTTTTACAAACAGGCATAATTTTTTTTTTTTTTTTTTACAAACAGGCATATATTTTTTTATTTTTTTACAAACAGGCATATTTTTTAAATTTTTAATTTTTTTTTACAAACAGGCTTTATTACAAAATTTGGCTTGTAAAATTTTTTAAAAGTCAAAGCCCAGAATGGGGTCAGCAAAAAAGGAAATGAAGAACACGATCAATGTTTTTTTTGGGAAAAAGGGATTCGATTCTCCCCAAAACATCGATCATGTTCTTCATTTCCTGCTGCATATTGTACAGCAGATTATGCATGATGTCAATGGTATTGCGCATGGCATCAATATCCCCATTCTAGGCCATGATCTGGCCAAATAATCTTTGGGCACTGTCCGTTGTAAATGCTTCCCCTTCCACAACCAGCACATCACCTAAAATTGATGAAAAAACATGTATTTAGAAATATGCAGACATACATAGATTACCTGAAGCTGGGGTGTAAGACACTCATCTGGTGGGGTGCACATCTTGCCCATTTCCTCCACCTCTCCTTCCTGCACATCCTCGAGGGGGTGCTGGCACAAGGAAATGTTTCCGCCGCTTCCCCTTTCACAACCAGAACATTACCTAAAATTGATGAAAAAACATGTATTTAGAAATATGCAGGCATACATAGATTACCTGAAGCTGGGGTGTCAGACACTCACCTGGTGGGATGCCCATGTTGCGCACATCATCGGGGAGCTGGGGCTTAGTTGCCATTCAGGCTGTCGAGGTCAGGGGTCCCTGGGATCCTGCAGTCTGAGTCTTTTCTCCCCTATGAAAATTAAACAACAGGTATACTTAGCATACAGATATTTGAGTCCAGAAATAGAAATATGAAACATTGCTTAAAAGTGCTGTACAATTGTCTGTTTGGGAAGAGATCCAAGTTGAAGACATGATTAAAATTCCCTTTTAAACAAACTGCAATACTTACATTTTTTGGCCAGATGGAGACACCCCAAGTATCCCCTGGAGTCCCTTTGTGGGTTACCCTAAAAAATGTTCTCTGGTGTCCCAGACTAGTGCTCCTGAGTCCAGATGTGTAAACAGCTGCTGAGTATCCTCTCCTTACATTCCACTGAATGAAGTTTGCTATTCATTCTAGTGTCAAAGACATCTAGACAACAATGTCCTAAACGTCTTTTAATAAGACAAATTACCAAGACCAAAATGTTGTTTAAACCCTGTATCAACTAAATACATTGTATATATTTTCAAACAATGTTTCCTACGAACAATGTTTCCTATGAACGATTAGTGTGTACATGAACATTAAAGTAGCCATTTAAAACTGTACAACAGTAAAGAAAAGCACATGGAGCAGCATGCAAGTTAATAATCGGAATAGGAACACACAAGTACTTACTTTTTTGAAGAACTTTCTTTATTCTTCTGTACTGATCCGGCTCCCTCAATTTAAGGGTGGACCAGCATTTCCTCAATTGGTCTTTAGAGCGTCGTACCCCAAAATTCTGATACAGGGTCTTTACCACTTTGGACATGATTTTGGCGTTGCACAAATTTGTCTGGGTGTACGATCCATGCTTCCCATCATAGTCGTTCCTCTGCAAGATGTACACCATATCCACCATCTCTTCAAAGGTCATATTGGAGGCCTTAAATCTCCTCTTCCCGGATCGGGACGTTTCGGGCTTTCCTCATTACTGGAAGAATTAGCACACAGCTGCTGTGTCTCCGCCATGTTGCTCCTACTGCGCGCCGAGGAATATTTGTGAAAAAGAACATCAGGGGCGGGAGACGCAGGTGGAGTTTCACGCGTGCGTACTGTATATAAAGCTGACACGCAAGTGCCATATGTGCGCTGAGGAAATAGGAACGGAAGTTGCGAGCAACCGAAACGAAGGTCATTTTTATACAATTTTCGAACATCAGTGGCCTATATTGCTTATACATTGAGGCCTATATTGGGATAAGATTATGAGAGTTTAGGCTAATATTAGTGTTTTTATCTTGTGTATTGTCTTACAGAAAAAACGAATAATACGTTTAAAGCGGGGTTCCACTCAAATTTTTAACGTAATCTTACCCCCTTCAGTTAATTGCATAGATGTTCAAATGTCGCATGACAAAAAATTTTTATCGCTGTAATTACCTTTATATTGTACTTTATTGTGGCACTTCCTGTCTCTCCTCCCATGGGAGTAGGCGTGTTTATTGCCTTTCCCCGGCGCCGCACTGTCTCCTGGGAGCTTAGTGTCAGGCTTCCCAAGATTCAGTGCGGTATCAATGATCATGCTTGTGAACAAGCTGTGAATGAACAGCATTCACCGCATCCAGGAAATCAATGCTTGTGGGCTTCACATGCCCACAAGCAAGATGGAAACAGCCAGCATCACATTTTTAAAGTTATTCTTCAGTACGAAAACAGACAGAGGCGGAAATATTACACCCAAACTGTGAGTATGATTTTGGGATTAGCAAAGTGCCTCAATGACCTAAAAAAAAAAAAAAAGATTGGTCGCCGGACTCCCACTTTAACCACTTAATGACCGCCTCACACTGATATACGTTAGCAGAATGGCACGGGCAGGCAAAATCACGTACCTGGTACGTGATTGCCTTACCGCGGGTGGGGTATGTGATGTCATCTCCCCTCGGCTTGGCAGTTTCCGTTCCGGCGCCGAGGAGAGAAGACATCTGAGTGAGTGTAAAACACACACACACAGTAGAACATGCCAGGCACACATGACACCCCCGATCGCCCCCCGATCACCCCCCAATCACCCCTCCCCCCCCCGTCACACTGACACCAAGCAGTTTTCTTTTTCTGATTATTGCATGGTGTCAGTTTGTGACAGTTACTGTGTTAGGGCAGTTAGTTTTAGCCCCCTTTAGGTCTAGGGTACCCCCCTAACCCCCCTAATAAAGTTTTAACCCCTTGATCACCCCCTGTCACCAGTGTCGCTAAGCAATCATTTTTCTGATCGCTGTATTAGTTTCACTGATGACGCTAGTTAGGGACGTAAATATTTAGGTTCGCCGTCAGCGTTTAATAGCGTCAAGGACCCCCATATACTACCTAATAAAGGTTTTAACCCCTTGATTGCCCCCTAGTTAACCCTTTCACCTCTGATCACCGTATAACCGTTACGGGTGACGCTGGTTAGTTCGTTTATTTTTTATAGTGTCAGGGCACCCGCCGTTTATTACTGAATAAAGGTTTAGCCCCCTGATCGCCCGGCCGTGATATGCGTCGCCCCAGGCAGCGTCAGATTAGCGCCAGTACCGCTAACACCCACGCACGCAGCATACGCCTCCCTTAGTGGTATAGTATCTGAACGGATCAATATCTGATCCGATCAGATCTATACTACCAAACGTGGTTAAATATAAAAAACCCAGGAGGGTAAAAGAAAACAAAAAACAAAAAAATGTGACAAAAGGAAATCGCAAGCTGCCAGCACTCAAAAAAAGTCCAGTATCTGACTCAAAAGTATATAGTAAACAGAAAAGTGCAGCGCTAAATATATATACAGCATATAGGATCTTGGCAAGAGTGGGATCCTACCAAGTGACTTTAACATAAATTGGTGAGCAAAAAAGTCAAATATAGAAAATCGAATGATAAACAAACAGCATAAGTTGCAAATACATGTGAAAAAAGTCCAAAACAGGGATATTCAATCCATAGGTAGATAAAAAGCACCCATCCAAGAGAAATGTGAAAGAAAAAAAGTCAGTAGATGATCCACCATGAAATGAGTATATAGATTCTGCTTACCAGACAGCGATGACTGCTATTACGGCAGTCTCGCCCAGCATAGGGATTAGGGTCTCCCAAAAACCAAAGATGCAATACAGGACCAGCAGCTTTAACAGTCGGTCGTTACCGGAAACATAAAACAAAATACTCCCATAGCGTAAAACCATATGATAAAAGGGGGGTTTATTAAAATAAGTGGAATCGCACTTACAATATTGTAGAGAACATGTAGCGTGAGGGATATCAAACAAAAACGGCGGTGTCTCCGTGTGCTGCGAATCACTTCCTATACTCGTAAGCCCTTCCAAGAACGTGATGACGTCACCATCGTAGGCTCCTCCCTACGCGTTTCACAAACAAAAATATAAAATAAAAAAAAATTGTTGTCGTTTTATTGTTCTCTCTCTCTCTATTCTCTCTCTATTGTTCTGCTCTTTTTTACTGTATTCTATTCTGCAATGTTTTATTGTTATTATGTTTTATCATGTTTGCTGTTCAGGTATGCAATTTTTTATACTTTACCGTTTACTTTGCTTTATTGTTAACCATTTTTTTGTCTTCAGGTAAGCCATTCACGACTTTGAGTGGTTATACCAGAATGATGCCTGCTGGTTTAGGTATCATCTTGGTATCATCCTTTTCAGCCAGCAGTCAGCTTTCATGTAAAGGCAATCCTAGCAGCTAATTAGCCTCTAGACTGCTTTTACAAGCAGTGGGAGGGAATGCCCCCCCCACTGTCTTCCGTGTTTTTCTCTGGCTCTCCTGTCTCAACAGGGAACCTGAGAATGCAGCCGGTGATTCAGCCAGATGACCATAAAGCTGATCAGAGACCAGAGTGGCTCCAAACATCTCTATGGCCTAAGAAACCAGAAGCTACAAGCATTTTATGACTTAGATTTCGCCGGATGTAAACAGCTCCATTGGGAAATTGGGGAAGCATTTTATCACACGGATCTTGGTGTGGTCAGATGCTTTGAGGGCAGAGGAGAAATCTAGGGTCTAACAGACCCCAATTTTTTCAAAAAAGAGTACCTGTCACTACTTATTGCTATCATAGGGGATATTTACATTCCCTGAGATAACAATAAAAATGATTTAAAGAAAAATGAAAGTTACAGTTTAAAAATAAGATAAAAAAGCAAAAAAATAATAAAGAAAAAAAATAAAATAAAAAAAAGCACCCCTGTCCCCCTGCTCTCGCGCTAAGGCGAACGCAAGCGTCGGTCTGGCGTCAAATGTAAACAGCAATTGCACCATGGATGTGAGGTATCACCGCGAAGGTCAGATCGAGGGCAGTAATTTTAGCAGTAGACCTCCTCTGTGGGGGCGTGGCTTGATGGTGGAGCGAGCGGCCGCATAGATACACCGCTCCGGCTTCTAACCGCCATCCTACAGGCATTCTGTATCCTATTCTTTCACCGAAGGTCTCTAATTGCTCCCCACAGCTGTGGGCACCCGACAGGCTGGCAAATATGGTGAAATAGGGGACAGCTTGGGCCACATCCACATCGGACCAGCTGGCGGGCTTTCGGAGGCAAGATGGCGCCGGGACACAGACTCCTCAGACAGACACGCTGCAGACATGCCCTCCTGCTGACCGGAGCTCTGCTAGTGGGGTGAATGCTTCTACTCCAGCTATCTTTCAGTCACAAATAGACCCCCAGCAACTCCTCAACCCCTACTCAGCACAGGACTCTCAACATTTTGCTGATACTGACCCAGAGGAAGCTTCTCCCTCTGCTGAACCAACTTTAGCCTCCATTATGCCAGCAATACAAGATTGCAAAGCCTCACTCACATCCCAGATAGCCTCTATAAAGATGGACTTTTCTCTCCTGAAACAAGATGTCCAAAACCTTCGTGACAGGGCTGGGGACATGGAAGAACGCATTAGTTCTATAGAAGATAATGTACATCCCCTTTCTGTTAAAGTGCGTGATCATACTGGGGAAATGACGGCCCTCCGCGCTAAAGTTGATGATTTGGAAAATCGTTCCAGACGGAACAACCTCCGCTTTGTAGGATTCCCTGAGCGTGCAGAGGGCACACACCCTGAAAAATTCCTTTACTCATGGTTAAGGGACATTTTTGGCACTGATGCACCCTCATTCTCCTATGTGATTGAAAGGGCACACCGTACCCCTCCACGTCCTCCCCCGGAAGGGGCACCTCCACGTTCCCTAATAGCACGCATTCTCACCAAGACAAGGTGGCTATCCTGCGCATTGCAAGAGAAAAGAGTCCGCTTAAATACAACGGCAATAATATTTCAATTTATCCTGACTTTTCGGCTGAAATTCAACGCCAGCGTATCTCCTTCTCAGCAGTGAAGAATCGGCTACGGGAAGAAGGACTGAAATACGCCATGCTTTTTCCTGCCAAGCTCCATATCATACATGATGGTAAAGCTCAATTCTACACTAGTCCTAAAGAAGCCATGGCCTGGCTGAATGATCGCTATGGACCCGCTGACAGAAGAAGAAATAACAGACAGCAAGTCCATTGACTCCCACACCGGACTCCACAGTACCCCCTCAACAGTTAGTGGCATGGCCACGGAATAGTTCAACCCTCGAGAATGTTTTTCTTTTTTTGCTTAAGGGGTAGGAGGGATTTCACCAGATTCAGGGATCCAAGGCTCGCTAAGTTGGGGAAGGCCGAGCGGGGTGGGGGGAATGGGTTTTCAAGAAATGTTCTGTTTGGGTTCATTTTTTTCCCTTTTTTTTTCTTTTTCTGTTTTTTCATTTTTTCAAAACAATTTTTTTCTTTTTTAATTGCTGCTCAGAGCAGCTCAGTGGTATTATCTGCCTTAATGATTAATGGTGTATATTTCTGTAAAAGTTATTTACAATGCAATATGGATGTGATTGAGTGGGGGTGGACTGGCACGGCACGTGAGGTATTGAAGATGAAAGTATTTACATATATATGTGATTATGGTATAGAATCTGCTTTAAATGCCCAGGTCACTGAAAATAGTGTCATGGAACACTAGAGGCATGAATGCACCTCAAAAAAGGTCTCTGGTCTTTTCAGTCCTCAAAAAATACAGTCCCCACATCATTTGTCTCCAGGAGACTCATTTGACTGATGATAGGGTGAGGGCCCTCAGGCGGCCATGGCTGGCTCAATGTTACCATGCCACCCATACAAATTACTCTAGGGGGGTTTCCATTTTATTAGCCAAATCCCTTCCAGCTGAAATTATACACATTAAGACAGGACCTTTACTCTACATAGGTGATTTTAATGCAGTACTAGATCCAGCCATGGACCGTTTGGGAGGTGGGGGTGGATCCTTTCCCTCCCTTCTAGATTGGGTACAGTTTCATGATCTTACAGAACTTTGGCGGTGGAAACACCCAGACGATAAGCAATTTTCATGTCACTCAGACTCTTTTCATACCATGTCTAGGAACGATATGGTCTTCACCCCCACAGACACTCTCCCCCTTGTCTCTGCGGTTACATATTTGCCCAGAGGGGTTTCGGATCACGCTCCTCTCTCTGTGGACCTAGACATCCTTCCATGCTCAGGTCAGGCCATTTGGCGACTAAATTCTTATTGGCTGGAGGATGAGATGGTGCAAGAGACCTGCAGGAGGGGTATTGTGGAATACTGGAGAGACAATGTGGGAACGGCAGACCCCTCTACAGAATGGGAAGCCTTTAAGGCCACACTGAGGGGTACTTTCATGTCCATCACCGGGGTGAGCTTACTACAGAACTAGAGACCGCTATGGTGCAGGCAGAGTCTAGCTATGCCACTGACCCGTCCCCTGATAAGAGAGAGGTATGGTTACAGAGACGTAGAGAATATGAGATTTGTTTACTAGATCTTACACAAAAAAGATTATTACACACTACACAGAAAGCATTTGAACACGGTAACAAAGCTGGGCGTCTCCTGGCATATCTTACGAGACCAGACCGACCTCCTGTATCCATTCCACATATTCAGACCATACAGGGCCAAATTAGTGATGTTCCTAGAGATATTATGGAGGCTTTTCTTAACCTTTACAAAGACCTTTATACCCCCAGGGCTGAATATTCTGAAGCCCAGCTGGATGAATACCTAGCTGACATATCCCTCCCCTCCCTGTCTTCCGAGAGGAGGGATGAGTTGGAGGCACCCATATCGGTGGAAGAGATTGCTGCAACCATCTCACAAATGCCAGCCCATAAAACCCCTGGGTTGGATGGTTACCCCACCAAATGGTATACACAGTTTAGGGAATTACTATGCCCACGTTTATTGCGTACATATAATAAAGCTTTAGACACTGGGGTTCTGCCCCCCACTATGCATGAGGCCTTGATCATACTTCTGCTGAAACCTAGGAAGGATCTACTTAAATGTGAATCATACCGACCAATATCCCTTATCAATGTGGACGTTAAGATACTGGATAAAGTGCTTGCAAATCGTTTAAATAAAGTGGTCACCACTCTGGTTAACAGTGACAAGGGGGGCTTCATACCAGGAAGATCCACTAGAATGAATATTCATAGATTATTTCACAATTTGCAATATCCACATGATTGCCCCCCAACACGGGCTATAGTATCCTTAGATACTTGCAAAGCATTCGACAGTGTGGAGTGGCCGTATCTTTTTCGGGTGTTGCGGTTGTATGGTTTTGGCCCACGTGTAGTGGCATGGATAAGACTCCTTTATACCTCCTCTCAGGCCAAGGTTCGAGTTAACGCCTCGGTTACAGAGACATTCCCTATTACAAGAGGTACAAGGCAAGGTTGCCCGCTGTCCCCACTTCTATTCGCCCTAGCCATGGAGCCCCTAGCGACACATATTCGCTCATCTTCATCTATTAAAGGACTTCCTATTGCCACTATAGAAGAGCGAATTTCGCTCTATGCAAATGACACATTGGTGTATCTGGCAGATACTAGCGGGTCACTTCAGTCCTTGCTAGCTGAAATTAACATATTTGGAGATTTCTCCGGTTTCCGGGTGAATTGGGATAAATCAAGTCTTTTCCCCTTAGATACAGCAGCGATACCCCAGATTCATCCAGATTCTAAATTACAGGTGGTGTCATCTTTTCGATACCTTGGGGTCCTAGTACAATCGCCCCTATCCACTTACATCACTAATAATTTAGATCCCATATTGAATCGCTTACAGGAGCAAACTAAACAATGGATGGATCTGCCCGTTGACCTTATGGGAAGAGCAAATCTCCTCAAAATGGTCTATCTCCCGAAATTGCTATATGTTATGGCTAATTCCCCATGTGCAATCCCTAAATCTATTTTTAAACGTATTGACACGATATGTGTGACGTTCCTGTGGAAGGGGGGATCCCCCAGAGTGGCACTTGAGACACTAAGGCTGCCGTCATGCATGGCCGGCCTGGCATTTCCAAATTTCTTTCTTTATTATTTGGCATCTCAACTGGTGCATATACATGACTGGTTACATCCAGCCCTGGCAAATGCATGTACTACTACTGAAGGTGCCATCACGGCTTCCATGGAAACTCTCCATAATATCATTTATAGGGGCAAAGTCCCAAATAGACCAGGTACTTCCATGCTGGCCACTACACTTTCAATCTTTCAACACATAGTCAAAAAAATTTCTCGACAAACTTGGTCGGCATCCCCGAACAATCCTCTGTGGTTTAACCCTACTTTACAGGAACTTAACTCCTTACCCAACGCTAAACATTGGTACTCCAAAGGGGTAAAGTATTTATGCCATCTATACAACGACCAGGGCTTTAAAACTTTTCAACAACTGAGACTTGATTTTAATTTACCTAGCTCCTATCTGTTCCACTATTACCAGCTTAGACATGCTATCCGAGCTCAGTTTGGCTCCCTAAACGACCCCATAGACTTGCCCCCATTAGAAAGACTGCTAAGACAACCTGATCCTAATAAACTTGTCTCTGCTTATTACGCTGCCCTAATGACAGATTTTAACCCCAGATTTAGCAAAGCGCAGAATATTTGGGCAGACATGGACATTTCACTTACAGAGGAAGACTGGACTGAATTTACATATAAAAATACTGTTATCTCGTCTAAAGACCGGGTCATACAGATTAAGATTTTTCACCAATTTAATCTTACCCCGGCTAGGTTGTGTAAGATGGGGTTGAAACCCAATGCTGAATGCTTCAGGGGCTGTGGGGGAGATGCTGATTTCCTACATTGCTTCTGGACCTGTCCAGTGGTTCAGGACTTTTGGAAAGAGGTGGGTTCTTTCATTTCTCGGCTCTAGGACTCCCCAATATTATTCATCTGAAGAATGGCTTACTGGGGGTCTTTGGTGATTTACAGATACCAAAACAGGCTAAGAGACTATTACGTATCCTTCATTTTTATGTTAGAAAGTCTATACTACTATCTTGGAAAGGTATACAAACACCTTTGAAATCTCTGTGGTTAAAACTAATTAAAGTGGAGTTCCACCCAAAAGTGGAACTTCCACTCATCAGACTCCTCCCCCCCTCCGGTGACACAGTTGGCACCTTTCAGGGGGGAGGGGAGTACAGATACCTGTATATTACAGGTATCTGTACTCACTTCCGGCATAGATAGCCGCAGAATCTGCGGTTATTTACGCCACTTCCTGCTCCCTCCCCGCTGCCTGCTGGGAAACACACGGGTCCCAGAGGCAGCAGGGACCATCCGTATTGCGCTGCGCGACTCAGCATGCGCAGTAGGGAACCGGGAAGTGAAGCCGCACGGCTTCACTTCCTGGTTCCCTTACCGAAGATGGAGGCGGCAGCACCCGAGGACGGAGAGACGGTTCGGCCTCGGGTGCCAACATCGCGGGCGCCCTGGACAGGTAAGTGTCCATGTTTTAACAGTCAGCAGCTGCAGTATTTGTAGCTGCTGACTTTTAAAAAAAAAAATTTTGGCGGCGCTCCGCTTTATTGATGTCATTCCATTATATAAACTTACCTTTGAACTCAGGAAACGAAAAAAAATGTTCCACAAAATATGGGACAGGTGGCTGGCTAGCCCCATGACCCTCTCTATATAGTTTGTGCTTGATCTATGCCATTCGCGTGCTGTGCCAGAATGAACACCATATATATGTGAATTACTATAACTCATATTCGTTAATAACTGGTTATGCATAAAATATGTAATCAATCTCAGATCGAATTACCACCAGCTAGCTGTTTGGTCTTTTTTCTCCCCCCCTCATATGTAGACAATATACTTGACAAGGTATACCAATGTTTAACAGTGATTTATTTGGTGACTGTTTGTTGTTGTGTTTTTTTTTGTACAACTGGTTTGTATTAAAAACAAAAAATCAATAAAAATATCTTAAAAAAAAAAAAAGACCTCCTCTGTAAATCTAAAGTGGTAACCTGTAAAGGCTTTTAAAAGCTTTTAAAAATGTACTAATTGTGTTGCCACTGCACGTTTGTGCGCATTTTTAAAGCATGTCATGTTTGGTATCCATGTACTCAGCCTAAGATCATCTTTTTTATTTCATCAAACATTTGGGCAATATAGTGTGTTTTAGTGCATTAAAATTTTAAAAAAGTGTGTTTTTTCCCCAAAAAATGCGTTTGAAAAATCGCTGCGCAAATACTGTGTGAAAAAAAAAATTAAACACCCACCATTTTAATCGGTTGGGCATTTGCTTTAAAAAAATATATAATGTTTGGGGGTTCAAAGTAATTTTCTTGCAAAAAAAAATAAAAATTTTTCATGTAATCAAAAAGTGTCAGAAAGGGCTTTGTCTTCAAGTGGTTAGAAGAGTGGGTGATGTGTGACATAAGCTTCTAAATGCTGTGCATAAAATGCCAGGACAGTTCAAACCCCCCCCCCCCAAATGACCCCATTTTGGAAAGTAGACACCCCAAGCTATTTGCTGAGAGGCATGTTGAGTCCATGGAATATTTTATATTTTGACACTAGTTGCGGGAAAGTGACATTTTTTTTTTTTTTTTGCACAAAGTTGTCACTAAATGATATATTGCTCACACAGGCCATGGGCATATGTGGAATTGCACCCCAAAATACATTTAGCTGCTTCTCCTGAGTATGAGGATACCACATGTGTGGGGCTTTTTAGGAACCTAGCCGTGTACGGGGCCCCGAAAACCAATCACCGCCTTCAGGATTTCTAAGGGTGTAAATTTTTGATTTCACTCTTCACTGCCTATCACAGTTTCGGAGGCCATGGAATGCCCAGGTGGCAAAAAACACCCCCAAATGACCCCATTTTGGAAAGTAGACACCCCAAGCTATTTGCTGAGAGGTATAGTGAGTATTTTGCAGACCTCACTTTTTGTCACAAAGTTTTGAAAATTGAAAAAAGAAAAAAAAAAATTTCTTGTCTTTCTTTATTTTCAAAAACAAATGAGAGCTGCAAAATACTCACCATGCCTCTCAGCAAATAGCTTGGGGTGTCTACTTTCCAAAATGGGGTCATTGGGGGGGGTTGTGCCACCTGGGCATCCCATGGCCTCCAAAACTGTGATAGGCAGTGAAGAGTGAAATCAAAAATTTACACCCTTAGAAATCCTGAAGGCGGTGATTGGTTTTCAGGGCCCCGTACGCGGCTAGGCTCCTAAAAAGTCCCACACATGTAGTATCCCCATACTCAGGAGAAGCAGCTAAATGTATTTTGGGGTGCAATTCCACATATGCCCATGGCCTGTGTGAGCAATATATCATTTAGTGACAACTTTGTGCAAAAAAAAAAAAAATTGTCACTTTCCCGCAACTTGTGTCGAAATATAAAATATTCCATGGACTCAACATGCCTCAAAGAAAATAGTTTGGGGTGTCTACTTTCCAAAATGGGGTCATTTGGGGGGGGGGGGGGGTTATGCCATCTGGGCATTTTATGGCCTTCAAAACTGTGATAGGTAGTGAGGAGTAAAATCAAAAATTTACGCCCTTAGAAATCCTGAAGGCAGTGATTGGTTTTCAGGGCCCCGTACGTGGCTAGGCTCCCAAAAAGTCCCACACATGTGGTGTCCCCATACTCAGGAGAAGCAATAAGCAGCTAAATGTATTTTGGGGTGCAATTCCACATATGCCCATGGCCTGTGTGAGCAATATATCATTTTAGTGACAACTTTTTGTAATTTTTTTTTTGTCATTATTCCATCACTTGGGACAAAAAAATGAATATTCAATGGGCTCAACATGCCTCTCAGCAATTTCTTTGGGGTGTCTACTTTCCAAAATGGGGTCATTTGTGGGGGTTTTGTACTGCCCTGCCATTTTAGCACCTCAAGAAACGGCATAGGCAGTCATAAATTAAAGGCTGTGTAAATTCCAGAAAATGTACCCTAGTTTGTAGGCGCTATAACTTTTGCGCAAACCAATAAATATACACTTATTGACTTTTTTTTACCAAATACATGTGGCCGAATACATTTTGGCCTAAATGTATGACTAAAATTGAGTTTATTGGATTTTTTTTTAGAACAAAAAGTAGAAAATATCATTTTTTTTCAAAATTTTTGGTCTTTTTCCGTGTATAGCGCAAAAAATAAAAATGGCAGAGGTGATCAAATACCATCAAAAGAAAGCTCTATTTGTGGGAAGAAAAGGACGCAAATTTTGTTTGGGTACAGCATTGCATGACCGCGCAATTAGCAGTTAAAGCGACGCAGTGCCAAATTGGAAAAAGTCCTCTGGTCCTTAAGCAGCATAATGGTCCGGTCCTTAAGTGGTTAAGGACCCTGAATACATGTCACAATTTATTGACAAGTACAGGGAGATGTGGAATCTGTGGGAGGTCAAGCACAGTGCATATTACAACAAACCAGTAAGGAAGGCAACGCTGGAGAGACTTCTGGCATTTTGCAGACTTCGATCCCAGAAGCAACCTTTGAAATTTTGGAACGTAAAATTGGGATCTTGAGGAATATGTACAGGAGGGAGCATAACAAGATCCAGGCTTCCCTGAGATCAGGAGCATCAGCAGATGATGTGTATGTACCCAAGCTGTGGTACTTTGAAAAACTGCCTTTTCTTGATGACCAGACTGAAGCCAGGGAATCGCTTTTGACCTTTCCCTCCACTCTTCCCTCCACCCTTCCCTCCATCCCAGCAGAGGCTGATGAGGAACAACCTGGGCCTTCCATCCTTGAAGAACCAGATGGGCCCAGCTGGAGCCAGGTATATTATTTTTAGACATATTTAGTGTCCTAATATTAATGATGTTAACTAGATGTTATAATTTATTAACTATTAAGGATTTTATCCCAAAAATTATGTATACATATTAATTGATAGTAGTGGCCAAAAATGTTTGTCACCAGCTTAAAAAAATGCTGGGGTCAGAATGATACTCTTTTATATGTATTAACATTGAATTTGCAAGTCATGAGCTGAAAATTGCGTGTGATTGATGAACCAAAAATGAAAACAACGTCCCTTTTCTATACACAGCCAGGAGGTGGGCGGGCCCAGTGTCAGCCAGGAGGTGGCCGGGCCCAGTAGGAGTCTCACACAATCACTGGTGTCTCCCCTCCACATGCAAACAAAAAGGCCCAGGAAGGGGATGGTGACACAGGAGGCATCACTGCGCCTCATTAGAGAAGCTACAGAGGTCCTGAGGAGCCCACTCAACGCTGAAGAGGCCTATGGATTCTATATAGAGACCAGGTTGTTCGAATGTGAGAGGGGCCAACGCCTCCTCTGTGAACAAGTTATTAGTGATGCCCTTCACAAGGGGCTGAAGGGCGAGTTAACTGCCAACAGCAAAATATATGATCTCACCCATCCTCCTCCTTCTCCCCCTCCTCCTCCTGCCACAAGTCCACCACCAGAGCCACAGCCTCCAAGGAAGGCTGCAGGGAAGGCTGCAGGGCAACATGGAGGGAAGGCTGCAGCGAAGAGAAGAACGTGATGACCTGGGTCTGGTCTGACAGAAGACTCAGGCTGGTGTAGTACCACAGCCTGGGGACATATATGTCATCTGCTGCTGGTCTTGATCTCTGGGATTTCTGGACCAGATTGTGCTCCCTATTATATGGACTCCTCAAGATCCCAAGATCTTTTTCCAAAGACTTGATGTGTGCCCTGGGGCCAAAAGGCTTGACAAATTCCAAAAGTTTCTCCAGCGTTGCCTTCATCTTTATTTTGTTAACCAGAATAAATGGATATTTTATTTTCTGAAAATACTTGCCTATGTGTTTTTATTCAAATACATTTCTAAAAGACAATGTCAAATTAACAAGGGACTACAACCTCCTTGAGGTTCCAAATAAAAAAAGAATAGTGTTATTGTGTTAACTTGACACATAAAAAAATAAAACATTAATAATGTTATTGTGTTAACTTAACACACAAAAAATAAAACATTATTAATGTTATTGTGGTAACTTGACACAAAAAATATGGAGATCACTAGAAAATAAGTTATAAATAATTATAAAAAAAAATCTTGATGAAATCAAAAATAATAAAAGATGACTCAAAAAATAAATTTGTAAACATTATTATGGAGATCAGGCTTTTAAAAAATACAATATCATTCATGAGATCATGAGAAATAATCCGGAAATCTGTTTGTGAGAACTCTGTGTGAATATGAGCAGCAAAACAACTTTGTTCTTCTAGCATTATAAAGAAGACAATAATGCACTGCATTAAACGATCACAGAATTTGCAGCATGCTCCAATACGAACACTAGTTTTACCAGACCGAGCGCTTCCGTCTCGTATTTGCTTCAGAACATGCGTCGTTTTTTGTCCATCGGACCAACATTCAGACGAGCGGATTTCTCGATAGGAACTGGGTCTAGCGAAGTTCCAGCGGAAAGATTTGAAACATGTTCCAAATCTAAAGTCCGTCTGATTTTCGACTGAAAAAGTCCGCTGCAGGTCCGATGAACCCCACGCACGGTCGTATTGTCTGACATATTCGTCCCGTCGGACCAGTCCAGTCGAAAAGTCTGCCCGTGTGAACACGGCATAATAGGTTTTTTCTAAGATTGGTCTGTATCTGGCTCCAGCCATCTTCCCATCAACTCTGACTCTGTCCCTGCTGAAGAAAAGCATCCCCACAACATGATGCTGTCACCACCATGTTCCATGGTGGGGATGGTGCGTTCAGGGTGATGTGCAGTGTTAGTTTTCCGCCACACATAGCATTTTCCTCTTAGGCCAGAGCAGTATTAGAGTAAAGAGGGCTAAATACAAATGCACGCCACACTTTTCAGATATTTGTAAAAAATGTTGAAAACCATTTATCATTTTCTTTCCACTTCACAATTATGTGCCACTTTGTGTTGGTCTATCACATAAAATCCCAATAAAATACGTTTATGTTTTTGGTTGTAACATGACAAAATGTGGAAAATATCAGTGGGTATGAATAGTTTTTCAAGGCACTGTAGTCCATACACAAGGTAGTGGGTGGTGAAGGTGATGCTGTCATGCAGTGTTATTGGCAGTATAGTGACAGGAACTTAATACTTCCAGAATTCCAGTCAATCTGTGGGTTGTGAGTCTGTAACAAGGGTAGCAGTTAATTATGGTTGGTTGAGGTGATGGTCAGTAGGTCTCTTTATTCACAAGTCCTGATTTCATGAAAGACCCATCAGCCAGGAATACAGTAAGTCCTTGTATTTTAGATTGTAGTGGGATGCTCTGCTGGGCTGCAAAGGACAGGTCAATGAAGCAGCTACAAGCTCCCAAATCAACAATTGCGGTCATCAACACAACTCTTCCCAGCAGCTGGAAGGAGGCAGGGAGAGCTGTGTGAGCTGAGCTGGCAGACAAGGGTGACTGGTTAGCCGAAGATAGGGAGAAACACTTACGCAGCTTAGCTGGGCAGGTGCGCATGCAGTGACCGGCTTCTCCACAGTATAGGCATAGGTTGTTCAGCCGTCGGTGTTGGGGTTCCTCTGGAGTCAGTGAAGGACAGATTTGGCAAAGCTGCATCTCAGAAGCAGATAGAGTGGAATTTATGGGCACCGAGTTATGAAGAACAGCAATCTTAGACAATATCCATACAGGACAGGGCTGCTGCGTGGATCTTTCAAATCTGCGTTCGCATAGACGGCGATCAATCTGGCTTGAAAGAGTGATTAAGGCTTCCAAAGAACTTGGCACACCAACCCGAGAAAGTTCATCTTTGAGACCTTCTGAGAGACCCAAATGGAAATGATGACGCAAGGCTGCATCGTTCCAGCTAGTATCTGCACTCCAGCGTCTGAAGTCAGGGACATAGTCCTCGACCACTCTGTGGCCCTGCTGGAGTGCATGTAGAGCTGCCTCAGCAGTGGTGGTTCACTGTGGATCATCATAATGCTTAGACAAAGCATTGAAGAACAAAGCCATGATATAGCATTGAAGAACAAAGCCATGATATTCAGATGTTCGTTGTTCTCTTCCAACAGTTTGTGATCCCAGGTCTGTGGTTTCTCTTAAAGTAAGGAAATGATTAACCCACTTTTAGTGGATACTGAGGAAAAAAATCTGTGGCTGTCAAGTAAAGTAGAGTTGACATGCGATATGAAACACTCTAAACTTACTCCAGGTCACCGGAGAACCTCTTAGTGGTTGATACTCAAGGTTCAGGATGTAGCATCATTATTGCAGGGTTTGCAGGAGTCTCTGTTTTAACAGTTGCTGTGGCAGGAGTGGAGGCAGAAGCAGAGGCAGGTGCTGTTGTAGCCAGGGACTGAACACATTCCTCCAGGTGAACCTACCTCTCCTGCAGGGTTTTAACTGCTTGTGTAAGAGCAACAAGGTGCTGGCAGATTTCATCCAATGGAGAGGGTCTTCTTGCAGGCTCAGACATGGCTGCTTGGTACTGTCCTGTACCTGGACAGTGAGCCTAATGTGTAGAGGAAGGCCTCCCGTACAGCTCTGGCTTGAGGGCCACTAGTAGTGAGACAGCAGCCACAGGAGCACACGAGGTATGAGTGCCTGTAATTAGTCCAGTAATCTGTATGGCATCAGTCAGCAGGTAGAAGTAGCAGCAGCAGAGCAGGCTGGTAGTAGATGAGCTGGCACAATGCTTGGCTGGAGGCAGACTGAAGTAAGCAGCTGGAAGCAGGAACCAAATAGGAGCTTGCTGGACTGGAAGCTGTAGCAGGCTGGATTAGCAAGCTGCAAGGTCAGACAAGCCGGGTCGGTAATGTTTGGGCAGATCAGGCATAGAAGGCAGACAGCAGGATGGTCATGTAACAAGCCAAGTCAGCATGGGGAGATCAATCAAGTAGAAACAGGAGACAGGAGCAGAATCCAAAGATGAGCCAGGGTCAGGGTAGGTAGCAGACAAACACAGGTCAGAGGTAAGCCAGATCAAGAGGTCACACAGAATCAGGAACAACACACAGACACTGCAGAAAAACATCAATGAGCCTATGCTGAAGCCTGTTTAAATAGCTCGCTTGGCACCACCATTAGTAACAGATGCTTGCATACTGTAGATGCGCAAGTGTGCATGCTTGTGCACCTTTGCCCACGGCTATGAGCATCTGCCCAGGCATTTTCCAGTCTGGGTATGTGCATATGTGTGCTCCCAGAGATACCATCAGCACCACAGACATGCCTTCCCTAATAATGGATCTACATTGGGGGACATTTTTTATTTATTTTTTTATTAAAGGAATACTCAAAAGCTGTCTGTTTTTATAACTTTTTGACACTTTTTTGGTGAGAAAGTAGTGGTACTATGTACCCCATACTCATTCACATATGGGGGGCAGGATCTGGGCGCCCCTTGATAAGCCCCCCGCCCACAGACCCCCACAACCCCAGCTCAGGGTTGTCGGGAAGAGGCCCTTGTCCCCATCAAAATGGGGGCAAGGTGCTTGGGGGTGGGGAGGCGGAGCCCCCCACCCCAAGCACCCCATCCATGTCGAGGGCATGTGGCCTGGTATGGTTCAAAAGGGGGGCGCTCGCTCATCTGCCAGGCTGCATGCTCTGATAATGGTCTGGTATGGATTTTGGGGGGACCCATCCCATTTTTTTTAATTTTGGCATGGGGTTCCCCTTAAAATCCATACCAAAAAAATTTTACTTTTGCTTTAAAAAATAATGACTTCCGCCCTAGACCGGACATGACATCATGACGTCGCTCCGGTCTGCCTACATCATAGAGGTGATCAGAGATGATCTGGTCTCTGTTCATCTCTATGGCCAGCCGCACAAACCGTTGGATCATTTCCCAGGCTTGCTGCTTCCTCCTGCCTCTGAAAGCGATCCAGCAGCTAATTATTCGCTCTAAACCCTTTCATGAGAAAGAGAATCGCTGGCTGAAAAAAAGATATCAGAGTTATGGCTGATAGCTTCTGCCACAACCCTGGAAAACCACAACATGGCTATCAAACATAGGAGCACTTGCCTAATGATTCAATAATCCCTTCTGGTCTGGGTTTGGCAGCATGGACAGGACACGTGGCTGAGACTCTCTCTCTTTCTCATAATTTCCTCAAGTGCTAATATATAATTATACATAACATTGTGACATATGTAATAAATATCTGTGATCATTTGAAAACATTAAAGTGGTATTAAACCTAAAACTGAAAATGTAATATATTGCAGCTTACCAATCATTAGATGTGGTGGCTGCATTTGTTTTCTATTCTATAGGCCTTTCCCCTCCGTTTCCCCCTGGCCAGTAACAAGCCTCCTGTATTTGAGTGCCCCCGCTCTGGATGAAAGAGCTTACGGGGCACCTTTGGACAGCAGCTTTGTCAGCCTGGGGGGGGATTTAGATAGACTAGCAGATTGAGAAATGCTATAACAAATTGAAGCCAAACTCCAGCTAATACTTTATAATCAGTTACAGAAACAGGGTTTTTATTTTCCTTTTGGGATAAAGGTTTTACATTAATAAATAAAGCTGATCATGGTCAAGGAGGGGGGCTGTGGAGGGGACTGGAATACAAGGAGGGGGGCTGTGGAGGGGACTGGGATACATTAAGGGGGGCTGTGGAGGGCACTGGGATACAAGAAGGGGGGCTGTGGAGGGGACTGGGATACCAGGAGGTGGACTGTGGAGGGGACTGGAATACAAGGAGGGGGGCTGTGAAGGGGACTGAGATACATGGAAGGAGTGGCTGGAATACAAGGAGGGGGGCTGTGGAGGGAACTGGGGTGCAAGGAAGAGGGAAACAGGACTGGATTACAAGTAAAGGGGGGTTGTAAAGGGTACTGGGGTACACGTAATTTTTTTTTTTTTAAGGGGCCTGGGGTATAAGGGGGGCTGTGAAGGGGACTGATGTGCATAGAAAGTGTGATGTAAGGAAGGGGGGGCTGAGAACACTGATTTAAATGGGGAAGGTCTGTGATGTAAGGATAGGGGCTGTGATGTAAATTAGGGTACTTGAATGGAAAAAGGTCTGTGATGTAAAGCGGGCACTGTATAGTAAAGGGGTGCTATATTGTCACTATTTGTCTTTAGGCTGGGTCCAGAGACGCAGGTGGAAACCACGGCTGAACAAATAGGTGGAGAGGTGTCACAAGAAAACTCCATCCCTGCTACCTCCACCGTATACATGGGCAGGGCAAAGGGGGCGGAGTCAGGGGCAGAACCAGGGGGGCGGCAAAATTAGGTTTTGCCTAGGGTGTCAAAAATCCTTGCATCAGCTCTGAATACAGCTTACAAGGAATGCCCACTCTGTCAGTCTGACATCCACTCATGAGGGCATTCTGATATTTGCATAACTCCTCCCAAGATCCAGACCGCTGCTTTCATCAGGGCTGAAGGCACTTGAGAAGAGTACTGAGGCAGGGTGCTGTGATGATTTAGGGAAGCTATGTCCAACATTACATTGGGTGGCACAGTTACCCACTGATGACACCAATGAGTCTAAAATAAGGTATGTAATATAAACAAAGGTTTTTATTAAAAAAAAAAAGCAGAATGATAAAGGGAGATGTAGAAACAAAGGAAAGCAACATATAAAAAGTTTAAACTTCAGCTTTAACTTGTTTGAGGTTTTGTGTCCTCCGGTTGCATAAATATGTGAAACAAATTAAAAATCCATATAAGACGGCAGACAAAATCAAAACTGGTGAATTTCCTTTCCACTACAATAGTAAATTGTGTGAAGTTTTCCCGCCACATTAGAACAAGAGATACTGATGTTGGTTTGTACACACCATGGGCTAAAGAGAAACTTCACATTAACCCCAACAATATAACATGGAATGAAGACAACCATTGTACAGTTTTAACAACAGATGTATAACAATTATAGTTAAGCAATGATATTTCATGAATTTTATTGCTTCGAATATATTGTCTCTCTCTGCCCTTCAAATATAAGTATAAATAATGCAGAAATTGAACAAGAAAGTAAAATACTTTTAGGGATTATTTCTTACCCATACTCATGGACTATGGGGTTCTCCATGGGAAACTACTTCTACCCCCCAGGTTAAAATGATTTAAAGGATATTTTTAAAAAGATTGAACTTCTCTTAGTTCCTCCAGTTTGCTCTTTTAAAAATATAAACAAAGGTATTTTGTCAAACCTGTTCAAAATAAAAATTAAAAAATTGGGCAAGGCTGACACCATTCAGTTTATAAAAATAAAATGTACTACACTTTAACAACTTGCCGACCGCTGCAAGCCGATATACGTCGGCACAATGGCAGCGGTGGGCAAATGGGCGTACCTTTAAGAGCCAGGTATAGCAGGCACGCGCACGCGCGCCTGCCCCGTACAGCGTGAACGTGCCCGCGGGACCGGCAGACTCGATGTCCGCTGGTTTCCCAGCGATCGTGTCACAGAGCCTCAGAATGGGGAAGTGCCTATGTAAACAAGGCATTTCCCCGTTCTGGCTTGTATCATGACAGAGATCACAGCTTCCTGTCATCGGGAGCAGTGATTGCTGTCATGTAACTTGTAGCCCATCCCCCCACAGTTAGAATCACTCCCTAGGACACACTTAACTCCTTTATTGCCCCCTAGGGTTTAACCTCTTCACTGCCAGTAGGGATTAGCCAAACACCCCCTGGTTCGGTTCGCATCAGAACCTGCGCAAACTTTAGAATCCCATTAAAGTCTATGGGACTCGAACGTTCGAAATCAAAAGTGCTAATTTTAAAGGCTAATATGCAAGTTATTGTCCTAAAAAGGGTTTGGGGACCAGGATCCTGCCCCAGGGGACATGTATCAATGCAAAAAAAAGTTTTAAAAATGGCCGTTTTTTCGGGAGCAGTGATTTTAATGATGCTTAAAGTGAAAAAAAAGTGAAATATTCCTTTAAATATCGTACCTGGGGGGTGTCTATAGTATGCCTGTAAAGTGGCGCATGTTTCCCATGCTTAGAACAGTCCCTGCACAAAATTACATTTTTAAAGGAATAAAAGTCATTTAAAACTGCTTGCGGCTTTAATGTAATGTCAGGTCCTGGCAATATGGATGAAAATCAGTGAGACAAACGGCATGGGTACCCCCCACCCCCCAGTCCATTACCAGACCCTTTGGGTCTGGTATGGATATTAAGGGGAACCCCGCACCCAAATTAAAAAAGGAAAGGCGTGGGGCCCCCTGGCCCTATATACTCTGAACAGCAGTATACATGCGGTGCAAACAAGACAGGGACTGTAGGTTTGTTGTTATGTAGAATCAGTTTGTAATTTTGAACTGGTACATTTTTAAAGTGTAGCTCCAGCCAAAAAAATCTATTTTTAAGCTTTTTGGAAAATATAGGGAGGGGTTATCACCCCTGTAACATTTGTTTTGCTGTCTGCGCACCTCTTCAGAAGATTTCACCTCACTTTCACTGTCCCAATGACAAATATAGCTTTTATTAACTTTTACAGGAGATAATTTCCCTTCCTAGGGGTAGATTTCATCTCAATTCCTGTTGTCTCCTTCCGTTAGAAAGTAGGAGTCGTTTGTAAGTTGGATGTTTGAAAGTAGGGGCCTCCCCTAAATACTCTGCAGAAATTCGGCCTTAGGGGTTGGTGTTGCCACAACACTGTAAGCCCTCACAGTTACTCTTGGTGGGCGCAGGAATGGGCCATGCTGTAAAATATTACATCAAGAATTGTAATTGCATGCCATTGTTGAACAGTGGTAGAAAAATTGAGACTTTGGTGGTGGTGGTGCCACAACACTGTAAGCCCTCACAGTTACTCTTGGTGGGCACAGGAATGGGCCCTGCTGTGAAATATTAGATCAAGAATTGTAATTACATGTCCCTGTTGAACAGGGGCAGAAAAATTGGGCCTTAGGCACTGGTGCCACAACAGTGGTGGTGGTGGTGCTGGTGCCGCAACACTGTAAGTCCTCACAGTTACTCTTGGTGGGCGCTGGAACGGGCCCTGCTGTGAAATATGATATCAAGAATTGTAATTACATGCACCTGTTGAACAGGGGCAGAAAAATTGGGCCTTTGGTGGTGGTGGTGGTGGTGCCACAACACTGTAAGCCCTCACAGTTACTCTTGGTGGGCGCAGGAATGGGCCCTGCTGTGAAATATTAGATCAAGAATTGTAATTACATGTCCCTGTTGAACAGGGGCAGAAAAATTGGGCCTTAGGCACTGGTGCCACAACACTGCAACCCCTCACAGATGCTATAGTTGGAGCACAGGAATGAGCCTTGCTGCAAAGTATTGCATCAAAAATTGTAATTATACGCCCCTGTTAAACAGGGGCTGAAAATTTGGGCCCTGGGCGCTGGTGCTGGTGCCACAACACTGCAACACCTCACAGATACTCTAGTTGGAGCGCAGGAATGAGCCCTGCTGCAAAGTATTGCAACAAAAATTGTAATTATATGCCCCTGTTAAACAGGGGCTGAAAATTTGGGCCTTGGGCACTGGTGCTGGTGCCACAACACTGCAACACCTCACAGATACTCTAGTTGGAGCACAGGAATGAGCCCTGCTGCAAAGTATTGCATCACAATTTGTAATTACATGCCCCTGTTACACAGTGGCAAAAAAAATGCCACAACACTGCAACCCCTCACAGATGCTATAGTTGGAGCGCAGGAATGAGCCCTGCTGCAAAGTATTGCATCAAAAATTGTAATTATACGCCCCTGTTAAACAGGGGATGAAAAATTGGGCCTTGGGCACTGGTGCTGGTGCCACAACACTGCAACCCCTCACAGATTCTATAGTTGGAGTGCAGGAATGAGCCCTGCTGCAAAATATTGCATCAAAAATTGTAATTACATGCCCCTATTAAACAGGGGCTGAAAAATTGGGCCTTGGCCACTGGTGGCGGTGCCCAGAACCAAAAATGTTCTTACAAGCTATCAGCATGAAAATTGAGGAGGAAGAGGATTGTGACTCAGCATAACAGGATAGTCACTCAGCATCAGCATAGGCAGTCTTGAAGGGATCTCACATTAAAAAAATCAATCGGTTACATCAGCATCAGGTGCTTGGTAGCTGGTTATCCAAGACTGATTCATTTTTATGAAGGTCAGCAAATCGACCGATTCGGTGGACAGGCACACCCTGTGATCGGTTACAAAGCCTCCAGCAGCACTGAATGTGCGTTCCAAAAGAACACTGGATGCAGGACAGACCAGTAGCTTAATTGCATACTGTGCAAGCTCTGGCCAGTGATCCATCCTCCAGACCCAGTAACCCAGAGGATTTTCGTTGGGAAAGGTGTACAAGTCCGATCTTGCCCCTAGGTAAACCTGCACCATGTGAATCAGACGCTGGCAATGGTTGCTGGAACCGATCAGACCTTGGGGCTGCGGACTAAAAAATTGGCTAAACACATTGGTCAGACGGCCATCTTCTCCACCGCTCCTTCTTTGACTGACCGAAGCCTCAGCAACATGTTGTCCAGGAGGACCAGGAAATGGTAACCCCCCAGGCTCTGTAAACGCGTTGCACAAACCTTTCTGCAAGGCGTCCCGAAGATGTTTCATCCTCTGCTCCCTTGCGACGGCAAGAAAAGGTCCGCAACCTTACCCTTGTAACTTGGATCAAGGAGGGTTGCCAGCCAGTATTGATCCCTCTCGTTGATACCACGAATACGAGGATCCATCCGCAGGCTTTGCAGGATCAGGGTGGCCATGTTAGCGGGACTGCGACATTGCGTCAGACAAATCTGACCCCAAGTGACACTTTTTGGGTACCAGTGACAATATTACAGTGATCATGGCTAAAAAATGCACTGATCAATGTATGAATGACACTGGCAGGGAAGGTGTAAACACTAGGAGGCGATCAAAGGGATAAATGTGTCCCATGGGTGTGTTCTAACTGTGTGGGGGATGGGCTCACTGGGACAACTCAGAGATTACTATTCCTGATCACTAGGAACAGCATATCTCAGTGTTGTCTCCTGTCAGAATGGGGATCCGCCTTTACATAGGCAGATCCCTGTTCTGCCTCTCTGTGGAGCGATTGCGCAGCGGGCGCCCACATTATCTATTGCATGAAACGACATACAGGTACATTGCTTCGCCCAATAGAGCCGCCCTGCTGCAGTGGTGGGCGGTCTTTAATAGGTTAATATGGTTCGCAGTTCGGGTCCAAACTTTTTCCATGTTTGGGAGTTCTGATGAGAACCAAAAGGGGGGTTGTTTAGCACAACTCTATGGAGGAGTACTTAGGGCAGACTTACACTGCTGCTGCTAATTTTTAGTAGGCAGTTGTTTAGCATTGCCAGTCTCCTATGGGAAATGCTGCTACTGGCATGATCTCCAGTTAGAAATGAAAAAGGATTCACAAAAAATGAATTTCTTAAGAAAACTGAATACAGCAGGACATGAAGCCTAACATACTGAAAAAAATAGATTTTGGGTTTTTTAAAGTGTAGGCAATTTTATTTTTATAAAATGAATGGTGTCAGCCTTGCCCAATTTTTTTTTTAATTTTTCATTTTGAACGGGTTTGCCAAAATACCTTTGATTATATATTTAAAAGAGCTAACTAGAGGAACTAAGAGTTCCATAGTCCATGAGTATGAGTAAGAAATAATCCCTAAAAGTATTTTACTTTTACTTTCTTGTTCAATTTCTGCATTATTTATACTTATATGTGAAGGGCAGAGAGAGATAATATAATATTTGAAGCAATAAAGTTCATGAAATGTCATTGCTTGACTATAATTGTTATACATCTGTTGTTAAAACTGTACAATGGGCAGCCTCACCGTATTATTGTCTTCCATGTTATACTGTTGGGGTTGATGTGAAGTTCCTTTTTAAACCCATAGTGTGTACAAACCAACATCAGTATCACTTGTTCTAATGTAATGGAATAACTTCACCCAATTTACTGTTTTGTAGTGGAAAGGAAATTTACCAATTTAATCAAAGAAGGTCATTCTGTCTGCCGTCTTGTATGGACTTTTTATTTGTTTCACATATTTATGCAACTCGAGGACACAAAACCTCAAACAAGTTAAAGCTGAAGTTTAAACTTTTTATATGTTGCTTTCCCTTGTTTCTCCATCTCCCTTTATCAACATGCTTTTTTTTTCTAATAAAACCTGTTCATATTACATACGTTGGACATAGCTTCCCTAAATCATCACAGCACCCTGCATTAGTACTTTTCTCAAGAGACTTCAGTTCTGATGCAAGCAGTGGTCTGGATCTTGGGATGAGTTATGCAAATATCAGAATGCCCTCATGAGTGGATGACAGACTGATGGAGTGGGCATTCCTTGTAGGCTGTATTCAGGGCTAGTGCAAGGATTTTTGACACCCTAGGTAAAACCTAATTTTTCCTCCCCCCTGGCTCTGCCCCTGACTCCACCCCATTTGCCCTGCCCATGTATACGGTGGAGGTGGCAGGGATGGAGTTTTCTTGTGGCACCTCTCCACCTATTTGTTCAGCCGTGGTCTCCACCTGCCTGTCTGTTCCCAGCCTGAAGAACAGTAGTGGCAATACAGCACCCCTTTACAATACAGTTCCCGCTTTACATCACAGACCTCTTTCCATTCAAGTCCCCCAATTTACATCACAGACCTTCCCCCTTTACATCAGAGTCCTCAGCCCCCTTTCCTTGCATCCCACTTTCTTTGTACATCAGTCCCCTTCACAGCCCCCCTTGTACCCCAGGCCCCTTTAAAAAAAACCTTTACTTGTACCCAAGTACCCTTTACAACCCCCCTTTACTTGTAATCCAGTCCCATTTACAGCCCCCTTCCTTGCACCCCAGTTCCCTCCACAGCCCCCCTCTTTGTATTCCAGTCCCCTCCACAGCGCCCCTCCTTGTATCCCAGTCCCCTCCACAGCCCCCCTTCTTGTATCCCAGTCCCCTCCACAGCCCCCCTCCTTGTATACCAATCCCCTCCACAGCCCCCCTCCTTGTATTCCAGTCCCTTCCACAGCCCCCCTCTTTGTATTCCAGTCCCCTCCACAGACCCCCGCTTTGTATCCCAGTCCCGTCCGCAGCCCCCCTCCTGGTATCCATGTCCCCTCCACAACCCCCCTCTTGTATTCCAGTCCCCTCCACAGCCCCCCTCCTTGTATTCCAGTCCCCTCCACAGCCCCCTCCTTGTATCCCAGTCCCCTCCAAAGCCCCCCTCCTTTTATCCCAGTCCCCTCCACAGCCCCCCTCCTTGTATTCCAGTCCCCTCCACAGCCCCCCTCCTTGTATCCCAGTCCCCTCCACAGCCCCCCTCCTTGTATACCAGTCCCCTCCACAGCCCCCCTCCTTGTATTCCAGTCCCCTCCACAGCGCCTCTCCTTGTATCCCATTCTCCTCCACAGCTCCCCTCCTTGTATCGCTGTTCCCTCCACAGCCCCCTCCTTGTATCCCAGTCCCCTCCACAGCCCCCCTCCTTGTATTTTTAATCTTTAAGTCTGACCACAGATTTTCTATTAGATTGAGGTCTGGGCTTTGACTAGGCCATTCCAACACATTTATATGTTTCCCCTTAAACCACTCAAGTGTTGCTTTAGCAGTTGTTTGGGGTCATTGTCCTGCTGGAAGGCAAACCTCCATCCTAGCCTCAAATCACACACAGAGTGGTACAGGTTTGCTCAAGAATATCCCTGTATTTAGCACCATCCATCTTTCCCTCAACATTGACCAGTTTCCCAGTCCCGACTGCTGAAAAACATCCCCACAGCATGATGCTGCCACTACCATGTTTTACTGTGGGGATGGTGTTCTTTGGGTGAAGTGATGTGTTGTGTTTGCGTCAGACATAGCGTTTTCTTTGATGGCCAAAAAAGTTAAATTTTAGTCTCATCAGACCAGAGCACCTTCCTCCATACATTTTGGGAGTCGCCCACATGCCTTTTCGCAAACTCAAAATGGGCCATTTTGTTTTTTGCTGAAAGTAATGGCTTTCTTCTGGCCACTCTGCCATAAAGCCCAACTCTATGGAGTGTTCGGCTTATTGTCGTCCTATGTACAGATACTCCAGTTTCTGCTTTGGAACTCTGCAGCTCCTCCAGGGTTACCTTAGGTCTCTGTGCTGCCTCTCTGATTAATGCCCCCCTTGCCTGGACCGTGAGTTTTGGTGTGTGGCTGTCTCTTTGCAGGTTTTCTGTTGTGCCATGTTCTTTCCATTTGGTTATGATAGATTTGATAGTGCTCCTAGGGATCATCAAAGATTTGGATATTTTTTTAACCTAACCCTGACTTTTACTTCTCAACAACATTGTCCTTTACTTGTTTGGAGAGTTCCTTGGTCTTCATGGCAGTGTTTGGTTAGTGGTGCCTCTTGCTTAGGTGTTTCAGCCTCCTCTAAGGCCTTTCAAAAAGGTGTGTATATGTAATGATAGATCATGTGACACTTAAATTGCGCACAGGTGGACATCATTTCGCTAATTATGTGACTTCTGAAGGTAATTGGTTGCACCAGAGCTTTTTTATGAGCTTCTTAACAAAGAGGGTGAATACATACGCACATGCCAATTATCAGTTTTTTATTTCTGAAAAATAGTTTTATGTATATATTTTTCTAATTTTACTTCACCAACTTAGACTATTGTATTCTGATCCATCACATATAATTCAGATAAAAAAAAGCATTGAACTAAAGGCTGTAATGTAACAAAATAGGTAAAAATCCAAGGTGAATGAGTACTGTAAGGCGCTGTATTTTCTGGAAGGAGCTACCCACCTGATACTAATTTACACAGACCATAAAAACCTTGAATATAACTTCTGGTTCTGGCGGCGCATGGAGTAGCTGCTCCTCTCCTCGACTCCCGCACTACGGATCGATTCTGCCTGTAAAATCTACCTAGAGCCTCCTTATCCACCCTCAGTTACCTCCGGGTGACATCCGCCAGCCTATAGACCAGTTTGTGGAGAAAACTGTCTCCCGCACGCAAATGGCCCAGACGGCACCGCCGGCCCAGCTGCAAATCGAGGCCCCGGTCTCAGCCTACACGGAGCCATACACAGGCTCACAGATGGCGGAGATGGAGGTAAGCGGCTGCACAGCCACTCATACCTCCCTACATACCTCCTCTGCTCAGCCACAACCTCCCCATGTCTCCTCTCCACAAGCCTCCCTCACACAGGCCTTCTCCCCACAAGCCTCCACTCCACAGCATAGAGCGTATTGAGCAGGCTGTGGCAGCCCACCTGTCCCCTATGATTTCTGCCTCAGTGGAAAAGGCAGTAAATGCGGGGATGAAGCAAATAAGGGCCCAGCTAGGAGTACACACCACTAGACTGAACGAGCTGGAACACCACCTATCCAGCATGGAAGAGGAGATGTACCAGGCCCAGGCCACAGAACAAGCACAGGACAAGACAAATCAGTATATTATCCAAAAACTCAACGATTTGGAAAACAGATGCAGAAGGAGCAACCTGCGATTTGTGGGTATACCTGAATCCCTACAAGCACCTGCTCTATCTGAATTTTGCTCACAATGCATCCCAGAAGCGCTAGGCCTCCCAGGCTGTTGCACAGTGGAACGCGCCCATCGTATGGGGTCCTATAACACAGAACGCAAGAACCCTTGGCCTATAATCACTAAATACCTAAACTACTCTGACAAGGCCCTTATCCTCCAAAAGTACAGACAAACCGCTCACTCCAAATTGATGGCATAAGGGTTCTGATATTTGCCGACTACTCAATTGAGGTCTTTAAGAAATGAAAAGCCTTCCAGCAGGTTTGCACAGAACTCTTTAAACAACAAATCAAATTCACACTGGCCTTCCTGGCTACCCTCTGCCTCAAGACACCAAGCTGCGATCAGCTATCCCTTCAAGACCCCTCTGAAGCGGAAGCCTATTTGCGGTCTCTACATCCAAACCCTCACCCGCACCCCATCCAAAGCTGCTCCTATCAATCGCTCCCTGGACCAAAGAAGCCCACGCAAAGACTCCCCCAAATGATTCAGATCATCAGTCCCGAATCAGCATCGCTTCACCCCTCGCTGAAAAAGGACTCAGTCTACGTTCTTGGATAACCATTCCTTTAAGGTAGCTCATACTGCACCACTTCAGAACTGGTCTCTGTCTGTGCTCATGCACTCACACGATTATCGTTATCTCATTACTTCTTTTAATTTTTTTATTTTTTTCTTCCTCCTCTCACCTCGCCATACCACCTATACCAGCTAAATTTTACTATTTTATATAGGCTTCAGTATGTACACCAATATGCCCTATGTTACTACAGTACCTGACCGCGAGATTGTGTTTCCAGTGCGATACCATCGCGCTGGTTCGCTGGTTCTCGGCGACAGGGTACTGTGCATGTCGCGCTGGCTCATTCATCGGGAAAGGAAAACTTTGTTTTCCTTCCGCGATGAGTGACAGGCAGTGCTGACAGCTGTCTGGTATGTATCCTGAGGTGGGAACATCGCGCCAAATTTTACATGAAAAAAACGGCGTGGGTTCCCCCCAGGGGCATACCAGGCCCTTAGGTCTGGCATGGATTGTAAGGGGAACCCCCTACGCCGAAAAATTGGCGTGGGGGTCCCCCCAATCCATACCAGACCCTTATCCGAGCACGCAGCCCGGCCGGCCAGGAAAGGGGGTGGGGACGAGCGAGCGCCCCCCCTCCTGAGCCGTACCAGGCCGCATGCCCTCAACATGGGGGGGTGCCTTGGGGGAGGGGGGCGCCCTGTGGGGGTCCCCCCACCCCAAAGCACCTTGTCCCCATGTTGATGAGGACAAGGGCCTCTTCCCGACAACCCTGGCCGTTGGTTGTCAGGGTCTGCGGGCGGGGGGCTTATCAGAATCCGGGAGCCCCCTTTAATAAGGGGGCCCCCAGATCCCGGCCCCCCACCCTGTGTGAATGAGTTTGGGGTACATGGTACCCCTACCCATTCACCTAGGGAGAAGTGTCAATATAAAAAAAATACAGTACACAGGTTTTAAGAGTAATTTATTAGTCAGCTCCGGGATCTTCTTCCAACTTCGAGGGGTCTCCTTCCGACTTCTCCCGGTGTTCGGCCTCTTCTCCCGGTGTTCGGCCTCTTCTCCCGGGCCCCGCCGCTATCTTCTTCCAGCTCTATTGCCAGCGAGGGGCCCGGTCTGCTGCCGCTGTCTTGTCGCCGCTGTCTCGCCGCCGCTGTCTCGCCGCTTCTTCTCTTCTTCCCCGATGTTGACACGACGCTCTCTCCGGCTCGAATGCTGTGTCCACTCTGGGGCCACGCCCCCTTATGACGCCAGAGTCCCTGCGCATGCTGGGACCATGATGTCGTAAGGGGCGGGGTCACCGCCTATATAAATGGCTCCGCAGCTCGCACACAGCATTCGAGCCGGAGAGAGCATCGTGTCAACATCGGGGAAGAAGAAAAGAAGAGAAGAAGCGGCCAGACAGCGGCGACGAGACAGCGGCGGCGAGACAGCGGCAACAAGACAGCAGCAGCAGACCGGGCCCCTCGCTGGCAATAGAGCTGGAAGAAGATAGCGGCGGGGCCCAGGAGAAGAGGCCGAACACCGGGAGAAGGGGCCGAACACCGGGAGAAGTCGGAAGGAGACCCCCCGAAGTTGGAAGAAGATCCCGGAGCTGACTAATAAATTATTCTTAAAACCTGTGTACTGTGTTTTTTTTATATTGACACTTTTCCCTAGGTGAATGGGTAGGGGTACCATGTACCCCAAACTCATTCACACAGGGTGGGGGGCCGGGATCTGGGGGCCCCCTTATTAAAGGGGGCTCCCGGATTCCGATAAGCCCCCCACCCGCAGACCCCGACAACCAACAGCCAGGGTTGTCGGGAAGAGGCCCTTGTCCTCATCAACATGGGGACAAGGTGCTTTGGGGTGGGGGGGACCCCTGCAGGGCGCCCCCCTCCCCCAAGGCACCCCCCATGTTGAGGGCATGCGGCCTGGTACGGCTCAGAAGGGGGGGCGCTCGCTCGTCCCCATCCCCTTTCCTGGCCGGTCGGGCTGCATGCTCGGATAAGGGTCTGGTATGGATTGGGGGGACCCTCACGCCAACTTGGCGTAGGGGGTTCCCCTTACAATCCATGCCAGACCTAAGGGCCTGGTATGCCCCTGGGGGGGAACCCATGCCGTTTTTTTCATTTAAAATTTGGCGCGGTGTTCCCGCCTCAGGATTCATACCAGACAGCTGTCAGCACTGCCTGTCACTCATGGCAGAAGGAAAACAAAGTTTTCCTTTCCCGATGAGTGAGCCATCTCGGCGCAGGCTCCTGCGACGGGGCTCACAGGTGTCAAATCTCGCCGAGAAATGCGGCGAGATTGACACAATATCGCGGTCACCTACTGTATGTTACATTGTTAAGTTATCAAATATCTTCTTTTACAAATGTCTTTCTATATGTTCTACAATCCATACTGGCCTCACTGTGTATGGCCTAACTCATCCTCCCCCTATACACAGCCTGAAGGAGCCTCACAAGAACCCTCTACCCAACCATGGGCTCTCTAAAGTTGTATCATTAGGGTCCTGTCCTGGGAGTTGACCTACACAGTGACTCTATGCGGAAAAAAGAGAAGTTCACATGTTTGAATGTTTCCTTTCTTTTCAGGTTTCCCCCCCTGACATCCCTGCCCCCCCTCTCCCTTTCCTCTGGGGCTCATGTAAACCTCCATACCTCTCTCCTCCACATTCCCAGCATGACAACAATATCCTACTTCCTGATATAGCTGTGACTTTATCACACCACTTACACAGTGACAAATCTAGTATATTGGCCCATATCCCACTCACGACCCCCCCAATATGAAAATAGTCTCCTGGAATGTAAAAGGAGAGGATGAAAGAGGATGAAAATTCTCCGACATCTCAAACTAATCAAAACTGACATAGCCTTACTTCAGGAATCTCACTTACTAACCCCAGACTTTCATTGCATAAAGAAGCTTTGGGTAGGCACTGTCTTTGGCTCGGATGCGGTTGGATGCAAAGCGGGTGTTCTCCTGCTGATACACAAAAACCTCCCCTGCACAGTCTTGTCTGTGAAATCAGATAACCAGGGACGTTTTATCATGGCACATATCCAAATAGGCTACAAGGAACTAGTGATATCAAATGTCTACACTCCCAATAGCCCAGGCAGACAGTTCTACACTGAACTGTCTACTTGGCTACTTAATAACACCCACCTACCTAGTTTGGTTGGAGGAGATTTCAATGACATCATCCATTAGACAGATCGTTCCCCAAGCTCCCTAAACCTAGTTCCGCCCCCTCCGCCCCCTCCGCCCCCTACACCCCCTACACCCCCTACGCCCCCTCATACTTTGCGACCACTATGGATGCCATCCACCTCCAGGGTCTATGGCACCTCTCTCACCCAGCTGACAGGGAATTTACTTTTTACTCCAACCCACACAATGTCTTCACAAGGATAGACTATTTCTTTGGTGCAGACAACCTTCTCCCCATGCTCTACAGTGCTGACATTCACAACATATCTGACCATGCCCCCATAGAGGTGACACTCGATAATCTTCACTTACCTCCACACCCAAAAATTTGGCGATTTCCTTCCTACTTACATAAAAACACTGACTTCCAGCAGTTCATATCCAACTCATGGTCTGAATACTCTTTGACCAACGCCCCCACATAGATGATCCAAACCTCTTCTGGGAATGCCGGCAAAGCATACCTCAGGGGTCGAATCATTTCCTATGCCACCTCCTTTAAAAGAAACACTTTAACAAAATACAAAGCAGCCAGCGCACGCTTACACCAGGCACAACGCTCCATATACACCAAAGACTCCCCAGACGCCAGAAATGAATGTCAGGCAGCGAAAAGAGACTTTGATACCTGGGCAAACACCCTTGAACTAACCAAAAAGGCCCACTTAGACGCCACCCTCCACAAGTTCGGAAATAAAGCAGGCAAACTCTTAGCCAGGCTCTGCAAAGGTCCATTCCGCACGACCCATATCACATCTCTTCAAGACACCAAGGGAAACATCCACTCCACACCACAGCAAATCAACAAGGTCATGCTTAAATTTTACTCAACACTTTACCCCCCAGACCCCATATATAAACAAACAGCACGCTCTTTCATCAAGAAAATAATCTTGCCCAAAATTTCTCTATCACAACTAGAGGCCCTTAATGCTCCCATTTCCCTCCTCGAAATATCGACCACCATCTGTAACTTAACCCTCTCCAAGGCCCCGGGTCTGACGGATTTACTAGTGAATTTTACAAAACCCTACAAATTATCTTAGAACCCACTCTCTACCAAGTATACAATGGTATTTGGTCAGGTGGTACATATTTACAGTCGGGGAAGCAGGCCATTATAAAATTACTATCCAAGAAGGGCAAAATCCCCTAGGACATGGGCTCATATAGACCCATCTCACTTCTTAATCTAGACGTTAAAATTCTATCCAAGATCGTAGCTACTAGGTTAGTAGACATCATCTCCTCACTGAACCACCCCACCCAATCAGGCTTTGTGAAAGGCAGAACCGCCACCCTTAACATACGCAAGGTCATGCTGGCCTTAGAGCATGCTAAACAGAACCCAGGCTCGGACCATGCCATTATCACGTCAGATGCGGAGAAAGCCTTCGATAATGTTAGTTTTGAATGGCTCTCCATGACCATGTCAGCAATGGGATTTAATGGTCCCTTCCACGATCTTATTAATACCATGTACACAGCTCCAGCAGCTAGACTAGTGGCAGCAGGCCTTCTCTTGGATGAATTCCGTCTCCATAAGGGTACACGCCAAGGATGCCCCCTGTCCCCACTCCTCTTTTACATCACCCTAGAGCCCCTATCCAGGTATCTAACCTTAATAGCTCCCTTACATGGCATTAAAGTTGGTAAACACGACCTACGCACCTCCCTCTTTGCGGATGATGTTCTTATATTCTCAGCCAACCCCCCATCAGATATGTCCACCATAACAAAAGGTATTTGACAAATTTAGTTCCTGCTCAGGCTTCCGCGTTAACTATGGCAAAACTATGGCAAAAGATAAATCCTCCCCAAAGGCACCTTGGACCCAGCACTCCATCTTTCCAGTCGCCAATTCACATATTACCTATTTGGGAATCAAAAAGTGAAACTTCCCTCCTCCTTATACCACCTCAATTACCCTCCTTTGATTTAAAAAATAACTCAAGAATTAACTACCTGGATGGATCTGGCCCTCTCGCTCCTGGGAAGATGACACCTGATAAAAATGTTCAGTTTTGCTAGATTATTATACCCATTGCAAACTATTCCGCTACTTCTTCATCACAAGGATGTGAAGTTTCTCAATTCAGCCATATCAAAATTTCTATGGCAAAACAAAAGACCACGTATAGCCTTAACAAAAAAATATCTTCCCAGACGCGAAGGGGGCATCAGTCTCCCCCATATTAGAATCTATAATTTAGCATGTTTACTCAGAACTAGTCTGGACTGGATAACACAATCCTCCCGCTACTCTAACTATCCCTTTTATTCTGACATGGCCCATCCGTATTCATTAGTAGCCCTTCTCCACTGCAAATGGAAGTCAGTCCCCCCTCTTTACCAACACAACCTCCTGCTAAGAGATACAGCAATAGCATGGAGAGAAGCCAGGAAACAGCTTAAGTTATCTCCTTTCATGTCATGCCACCTTCCAATTCAGGGAAATCCTGTCTTCTTTGGAACACAAACCCTTCACCGTCTGGGAACAAAAGGGCCTGACAAAATTCTCCTCCTTATGCAATACAGCAATGGGGCGACCATTACCCTTTGCCAACATAGCAGAAACCTTCTCACTACCCATAACGCATGCCTTCCACTATGGCCAATGCATCAGCTTTTTAAAGGATGCATGTAAAGAAGATAACAAGAGGTTTCAGCCGAACATCACAGACCAAATGATCCTGGATGGCTCCTACAAAATCTCGGACATCTACAAACCTCTTCTCCATTAGACATGTGCATTGCGTTTCGTTCCGAATCGAAATTCGGACGAATTTTTCATTATTCGGAAATTCGGATGCATCCGAATTAGAAAAGTAAAGAATTTAAACAAATCCGAAAAAAAAACGAACGAATTCGAAAACATATTCTATATTATTTTTTATTATTCTCTTCTATTTTTTATGCTTTTCTTTTCTAATATTTTATATTCTATAATAGTCTTTTCAATTCAAATTCAAATTCATTTTATACGAAATTCGAATTTCGGAACATGGCTGAAGTTTGAATTTGAATAATAGAAAAGAAGACTAGAAAAACAATAGAACAGAATAGAAGAAAATATAATATATCTATTCTGTTCTATTGTTTTTCTAGTCTATTCTTTTCTATTATTTTCTATTCTATTCTAATCTTTTATATTCAAATTTGATTTCGGTCTATATGAAATTCGCATTTTGGAAGATGTTTTATATATATATAATTATTTTTCTGTTCTGGTTTTATTGTTTTTCTATGCTATTCGTTTCTATTCTATTCTAAACTTTTCTATTCGAATTTGAATTTATTCTAAACGAAATTCGAATTTTGGAAGATGGCTTCTGAAAGTGGAATTTCATATAGAATGAATTCGTATTTGAATAGAAAAGATTAGAATAGAAAATAATAGACTAGACAAACAATAGAACAGAATAGAATATATATATATATATTTTATTCTATTCTGTTCTATTGTTTTTCTAGTCTTTTCTCTTCTACTCTATTGTAATCTTTTCTACTCAAATTCGAATTCATTTTATAAGAAATTCAAATTTCGGAAGATGGTTTTATATATATATATATATATATATATATATATATATATATATATATATATATATATATATATATATATATATGGTTATACAGAAACAGAATGAAATAGAATGAAATCGAATTCTAATAGAAAAGAATAGAACAGAAAAACAATAGAACAGAATAGAAAAAATATATATAAAAAAATATATAAAACCATCTTCCGAAATTGGAATTTGGTACAGAATGAATTCAAATAGAAAAGATTAGAATAGAACAGAAAATAATATAAAAGAATAGCATAGAAAAACAATAGAACAGAATAGAAAAAAAAAAATATTCTATTCTAATATTTTCTATTCAAATTCATTCTGTACCAAATTCCAATTTCGGAAGATGGTTTTATATATGTATATATATATATATATATATATATATAATATTTCTTTCTATTCTGTTCTACTGTTCTATTGTTTTTCTATTCTATTCTTTTCTATTAGAATTTGATTTCATTCTATTTCTATATAACCTTTTTCCGAAATTCGAATTTCGAATAGAATGAATTTGAATTCAAATAGAAAAGATTAGAATATAATAGAAAATAATAGAAAAACAATAGAACAGAATAGAAAAAAATATAATATAATATATATATATATATATATATATATATATATATATATATATATATATATATATATATATATATAAAAAACCATCTTCCGAAATTCTAATTTCGTATAAAATGAATTTGAATAGAAAAGATTAGAATAGAGTAGAAAGAATAGACTAGAAAAACAATAGAACAGAATAGAATAAGATATAATATATATATTATATTTTATTCTGTTCTGTTCTATTGTTTTTCTAGTCTATTCTATTTCTATTATTTTCTATTCTAATCTTTTCTATTCAAATTCGAATTCATTCTATACGAAAATCTAATTTTAGAAGCCATCTTCCCAAATTCGAATTTCGCATAGAATTAATTCAAATTGGAATAGAAAAGTTTAGAATAGAATAGAAAAGAATAGCATAGAAAAACAATGGAACAGAATAGAAAAAAAATATAATATATATATAACCATCTTCCGAAATTGGGATTTGGTACAGAATGAATTTGAATTTGAATAGAAAAGATTAGAATAGAATATATTATATTTTTTTCTATTCTGTTCTATTGTTTTTCTATGCTATTCTTTTATATTTTCTATTCTATCCTAATGTTTTCTATTGGAATTTGATTTCATTCTATATGAATTTCAAATTTCGCAAAATGGTTATATATAGTTTACTTTTTCAAATTCAGTTAATGTTTTTTTCGAATGTGGTAGAATTTTTTCGAATTTGATAGTTTTTTTTCAAATGTGGTAGAATTTTTTCGAATTTGATAGTTTTTTTCGAATACGGTCAAATTTTTTCGAATGCGGTCAAATTTTTTCGAATGCGGTCGAATTTTTTAGAATTTAAATACGAAACAAAACGAATTCCGAAAACGAATGTAACGAATGCAACGAATTTAACTAAACGAATTTAGTTATATAATCGAAACTAAACTAAACTAAACTAAACAAATTTTTTCATCCTGCACATGTCTATTAAGACCTCTCTTCCTCTCACATCCTCCTCTGTCGACAACTGGCGGAAAGACTTCCCTGACCCCAACCTAGTGGAAAAAATTCTACAAGGCCTTAACGCATTACTAAAATTAACACCCAACGAAATTTGGAGAGAAACACAACTGAAAATAGTCCACTGAGCATACAAACCTTTCTTGTCCTCAAAAACAGATCAGAGCAAAGCCTTTTGCCCCCTCTGCAACCTAACAAAGCCATCTCTGACCCATCGCTTCTGGAACTGCTCCTATATCTCTACCTTCTGGGACCAGGTACTATCTTACATCTTTGAAGTAACCTTATTAAAACTACCAAAAGACCCGATACTCCTCATCTTTGGTCACTGGGACCCCAAATTGCTGCCTTGGTCCCAAACTACAAATACAGAACTCGCTGGAATCTCAAAGGATAACCCATCCCACAAAGACTGGTCTTTGATTTGTCTTCTAATTGCAAGAAGAACCATTTTGAAACATTGGACTTCTTCTCACAGCCCCAATATCACCCAAATCAAACGAGAGCTCCTACATCTCCTAATCAAAGATTGTCTAAACACGGATTTCAAACAGGAAAAATCTAAAGCCAGCTTTCACTCCAAATGGCATCTATTCATGCTCTCAACTCTCTCTCAGGAGGAACTAGCCAATTTCAGCTAATTCTCGTTCTCATACTATGATACTTCCCCTCCAATCCCAAAAGAGGCAACTTCCCCATCCAAAGGGTATCTCACATCTAATGGACTTTAGCTCAGACTATCAGCTTTGCCCTCATTCATTCATCATTAGCTATTCAATATTGTAAAGCTTATTCAGCCCCCCCCCCACTATGCCCTACTCTATTACCCCCCCCCCCATTCTTGTTTCGTTATCCTATGTTTTTATCTAGCAAATCCTAGGGATTTCCTATAAACAGATCCATCCAGGTATCTCCTTTTAGTAGTCAGCTATTGGATTGTTATGATCTGTTTATTTTATGTTACTCAGCCCTCACATCCTGGTATGTATGTGTATATCCCTTAGATAAACATATGCATGTATCAAAATTTTTCCTCTGTAAAATGGCTTACAAGAGGTTGTGTACTATGTTTTACGCTTTGTAAATCTAAATAAAATCTTTTTGAAAAAAAAAACAAAAACATGAATATCTGCGGTCACAAGACCCGCCAATCTCAATAGGCACTCTTCTTCATGAGATTCACGTTCCACATCACCTACAGACCAGGATCAAAGAAAACCAGGCCTGACACTCTGTCACACATGTTTGAGGATCCTAAAAGACACACCAGTACCAGACACCATCTTGCCAGCTGGAAACTTTCTCCTACTACAGTCCGATCTTCTGTCTAATTTACTGTAATCTTCTGTGAGAACACTCAGTCCTCCAGGGATCACACTACAGGGAGGAGATGGACCACTATAGAGAGGCGAGCAGATTTTTGTGCCAGCAGATGCTCGGGTGGTTGTCCTGAGGCCCTGTCATGATCATCCTCTAGCAGGTCCTTTCTGGATTTGCAAGACTGTCGAGTTGGTGCAACGGACATTCTGGTGGCCTAAGCTGGAGAAGGATTACAAAGTAATGTAAATGCATGTACCACTTGTATACGTAAGTAAGAATACCCATAATAAAGGGAATTTCTCAGACCTTTGCCTGTACCTGATAGACCATGGAAGATGATTTCTATGGACTCTATAGTCGAACTTCTACCTTCTGAAGGGTCTACCACTATCTTTGTGGTAGTAGATCATCTGTCCCAAATAGCTAATTTCCTACCTCTGACATACACGCCATCTGCTGTTGGGACCACCCGGGTCTTTGTCAAGGAGATTGTCAGGCTCCATGGAGTAATTTCAAACATTGTGTCAGATCAAGGGGTCCAATTTACATCAAGATTTTGGAAAGCACTGTGCGGGACTTTAAAGAGCTATCCTTAGCCTCAGCTTACCATCTGCAAACCAACAGGGAAACTAACCAAACCCTGGAGCAATACATCCAGTGCTTCACTTCTTTTGTCCAGGATGACTGGGTGTCACTTCTCCCTTTAGCGGAGTTCACTTACAATAATGCCAGTCATTCTGCCACCAAGCAGTCCCCATTCTTTGCTAATTATGGATTTCACCCCACCTTTCTATTTGATCTAGTCCCTGAATGAATTAATAACTTGTATAGCGCTACATATGCAAACTAAATTGACTCAAGGCGCTTTTGCCACCAGTGTCCATCTGAGGTGGTTCTTGAGCTTCTTCCTGAAGGACAGATGGTTTTCTTTCAAGCGGATGTCCACGGGTAGAGCGTTCTATAGCCATGGTCCTTGGACTGCCAACCTTTATTCGCCTTTTAATTTATAACGGGTCTTGGGGATGTGGTGGAGGTTCTGGTTAGTTGACCGGAGAATGCGACCTGAGGTGTAGTGCTTTATTTTGTTGCAGAGGTACTGCAGGGCTTTTCCTTGTGTACATTTGTGAGTGAGGCAGAGGTACTTAAACGTAACCCGGTCCTTCACGGCTAGCCAATGAAGGGTCCTCAGGCACAGGGTGATTGATTCCCAGGGTTTTTTCCAGTTACCAGTCTGGCTGCTGTGTTCTGGACGATTTGTAGACGTGAAATATGGTATTTGGGAAGTCCTAGTTAGAGGGAATTTGTGTAGTCGAGTCGGGAATAGATGATTGTTCCAACTACTGCTGCTGTATCTCCTTCCGGGGTGAAGGGGATGAGTCTACGCAATAGGCGAAGAAGGTAGTGGGATCCGCTGACTACTGATCCTATTTGTGCATCCATTGTCATGTTTGAGTCAAAGATGACTCCGAGGCTTTTGGCTTTAGTGCTGGGGGTGATGGGTTGTCCGAGGATGGTGAGTGGTGTGGACATCGTGCCAGGGTTTTTGTTTCGGTTTGCATGGAGGAAGAGGAGTTCTGTTTTAGATCCATTGAGTTTAAGGGAGCTCTCCGTCATCCAATCGTCGATCAATGAGAGACAGTTTTCCAGTGCCTAGTATTGGTCTTTTTTGCTGGTGATGCGTAGGTAGAGTTGGATGTCATCTGCGTAGGAGTGATAAAGCAGGTTCTGGTTGCTGATGATTTTGAGGAGTGGGCGGAGATAGATGTTAAAGAGCACGGGCGACAGGGGTGATCCTTGAGGCACTCCGCATGTAATTTTATGTGCTTCTGAAGTGAAAGCTCCTAGTTTCACTTTCTGAGATTGGTTTTCTAGGAAGGATGCGAACCAGGGTAAGTCTGAGTCTGCAACTCCAGCTACTTCTGTGAGATGAGTGAGCAGGGTTTTGTGGTCTACTGTATCGAAAGCTGCACTGAGGTCCAGCAGCACCAGGAGACACTATTCTCCTTCATCTGCTGCTTCGAGGGTGTCATCCCAGATTTTGAGGAGTGCAGTTTCTCTCCCCCGTGGCCAGGGCGGAAACCAGATTGTAGTGGGTCCAAGAGTTTATGGGTGTCCAGATGGAGTTGTAGCTCTTGTACTACTGCTTTCTCGATAATTTTGGAGATGGTGTTGAGGCTTGTGACAGGTCTGCAGTCATTTGGTTCTTTGGGATTGAGGTTAGGCTTCTTTAGGAGGGGTTTGATTGTGTCTTGCTTGAGGAAGGCCAGGATGATTCCTTCTTTAAATGACTGGTTTATGAGGTATGTTATGATGGGTGCCAAGATGTCGGTACATTCTTTCAGAAGTTTTGTGGGAATAATGTCGTTTGGCGATGTGCTGTCTCTGAGGTTTCTGATGATGGTTTTGGTGGTGTCAAAGGTGATTGGGACCAGAGTAAATCTCGGTGGTTGTAGAATCTTTGTGTGATTTTTGTCTTCTTGCTCTGGCGGAGTGGAGTTACTTGCTATGCTCTGCTGAATTATTTCCCGAATGGTTGCGATTTTGTCAATGAAAAATCAGATAACTCATTGCAGAATTCTTGTGTTTCCTTTGCTGGAGACTCTAAACAAGTGGGGTTCATAGTCTGGGCAACTAGTTTGAAGAGTGCTCAAGGGCAGTTTATGGCTTTTGAGATGGTTTTTGGAGAAATTTTCTTTTTTTGCTATGAAGATGGCTTTGTGATATTTTGTGGTGAGTGATTTGTAATTTGTGTGGTTTTCCATTGTTGGGTTCCCTCTCCAGAATCCTCTGTTCCTGCCGTCCAGAGTACATTTGACAAGAAAAGAGGGCATTTGACAAGAAAAGAGGGGGAGAACTGGTCTTACAGCCAGGGGGCTGAGTATGGCTCGCCACAATGAACTTGAAGATGGCTTGTCCCTCGAAGGTGGCACCAAAGTTTGTAGGACCATTTCTGGTAAGGAAAAAAATTAATGACGTTTCATTTTACCAGAAACTCTCAGAATCTACCCAGTATTGCATGTATCCCTACTGAAGCCTGCAGTGCCAGATCCATTCGCTGATCGTAGATTGGAACATCCTGCACCCGTAATCATTAATGGGAATAAGGGATTTGAGATCAAGGCCTAGACTGCAGGAGAAGAAGGGATCAAATACAGTATTTGTTCAAATGGAAGGGGTAGGCTCAGAGAAGAATTTGTGGGAACCTGTACATAATGTGCATGTCACAGACTTAATCTGTGCATTCTTTCACAGTCATCCACAAAAGAAGAATCAGTTGGACATCCGGAGGCTGCCCATAGGGAGGGGGCAATGTCAGGGAAGACATGTCTGTGGTGCTGATGGTATCTCACGGCGCACACGTATACACATGCGCAGACTGGAAAATGCCCAGGCAGATGTGCATAGCCCTGAGCAAAGGCAGCACGTGTGCATCTATACAAGTATCTGTCACGAATGCTGGTGCCAAGTGGACTATTTAAACAGGCCTCAGTATGGGTTTGTTGCTGTTTGGTCTGCAGCTTATGTGTGTTGTTCCTGATTCTGTGTGACTTCTGATCTTGATTTGGCTTACCTGTGACCTGCATTTGTCTGCTACCTGCCCCGACCCCGGCTCATTTTTGGATTTTGCTCCTGTCTCCTGGCTTGTTACCTGATCATCCTGCTGTCTGCCATCTGTGCCTGATCTGCCCGACCGTTACTGACCTGCTTGTCTGACCTTGCACCTTGCTCATCCAACCTGCTACAGCTTCCAATCCAGCAAGCTTCCATCTGGTTTCACCTGCTTACTACTGTCTTCCTCCAGCCAGCTCATCTACTAACTGCTGTCATCTAGGATCTGCTCACCCTTTTTGTCTTCTAATTTTAAATTTTCTGTTACATGCATAGATTTATCTTGTTCTGCCCACCAGCTCAGCATGATTCAGTAATAGTAATGCACATCTCTTATAGTGAACAATGTGTTGCTTGTGAAAATTCTACAAATGATAGCATATGCTTTAATGTGTGAAATGTTTGTTTGGGAGGGTCTTACATGGCACCCAGCCAGAAATTGAGTGTAAAAGCCCCCATGATAGATCTGGAAACTACTGTCATCTGGGATCCCATAATCCTTCATTTTCTGCACACATGTGTAGCACGGCCCCCTAGGGGACTGCTTGGATTTACCTGCTCATCTGCATCACCATGACCCTGTGAACCTACCAACCCACCTGACACTCTGGGTTCAGACATCATTGCAACAGCTTTAAGTAATAAGACAGCACTCAATGCATTTATATTCCAATAATGTTTACTGGAATACTTCAGTTAAGATATGGTTGTACAAAAAGTAATGGTTCAACTGAGTTTGGGGATAACAGCACAAACTCAGCCAAATGACTACTTAAGAAATGTCAGTTGAGGCAGAAGGCAACAACAGAACATTATATACACCTATGTACAGTAGTATACCACTTGGACATACCTGAAAGTATAAGCAAATTAAACAGCAATACTGATAATACTTCTAGAAAGAGAAACCCGGGCCGGCCTGTTTAACCTCTGATCCTAATGAAAGATGCAGCTAAACATGGATTGTGTAAGGGCCCTTTAAGTAGCAATGACAGAGTGTCCCTGTTGCATAGTGTCCCCGTCTTGTGATGACTGTAGCTAAAGAGAAGTATGTACAGTGTTCAAATGAAAGTGCAGTGAAATGTTCCCAAAGTAAAGCTGTCTGTGCACAATGTCTGAATGAAACAAAGGAAAGATTTGCAAAGATGGACGATGGCCCTCGCACCAACAACCTGGCCGATTCAACGCCTTCCAGCTAGTGACTCCCAAATGGAAGTTCTGGCTGCAAATCCGCTTGTGATGATCCCCTGTTATGCAGCGAAGCGTGGGTAGCTGCACTGTTGAGATGGTGCTGATCAAATACATGGTAAACAGCAGGCAGTGCTGGATACCTTCTCAGTCAGGTAGGAATGCTGTGAACCACGTGGTAGGCGGCGACCTCACTCTCCATGAGTGGAAAGGTCCTTCACACATGAGGCCCCAGAGGAAGAGAGCACAAGGCAGGTCTCTGGTTTCTTTTATAATTCTTCCCAGCAATCTCCCTGGTGGTAGCAAAGATCCCTGGGGTATGTAGTCTGGATGCCTGGTCTTTTAGGGAAACAGCCGTCTGTTGGAACTACCAATCCCAAAATCCCTTGAGTTGGGCTCACAAATATGATGTCAGTTTGATAATGCTGGGCACTAGAGGGATAATATGATATTCAGCTAAGGTAGGGAATAACGGTTTGTTGCAATTATAGTCATATTGCTACATCCTCCCCCACTTGAAAGTCTTTGGTCCCCAAAGACAGAGCATAACCTGTAGGATCACCTCACTGTATATAAGAAACGTATAGTTAATCATATGAGAGAGCTGCAACAGCCAACAACTGATCCAAAGAGGGATCTTCTAACAAAAACTTATGTACATTATCAGGCAGAGTCATATCAAGTTTATGACAGGCCAGTAATAAGTTAGTGTCCCACCCAGTAGTGTCAAGGGGCAGATCAAGGTCATTTTTTACTAAAGGTTTAATAAAGGAGGCAAGTGCTTGACAAGGGCGCTGAGCGGTCGAAATAGGTTCATCAGAATTTTCCCCCAAGGATATCATACGTCAGTTTTTTTGGGCAGCATATTCTCTGTCTCAATCTGGAGTAGATATTTTCCAGCGGTTCTGAGTCAGGTTCTGATTCATGGTCTGGTTCAAACTCTGGTTCATGTTCCGGCTCAAGCTCTGGTGCATGTTCTGGTTCAAGCTCTGGCTCAAGAACAGTTTCTCTCTCTGTTTCATTGATGAGAGGAATGGAGGTCTCTGGCATATCAATTACTTCAACAGGTTCCATCTTGACATTCTTGTTTCCTCTCATTGGGTGGAAATCCAAAATTCAAACTCTGGTGGTAAAGGACGTGTCCCCTGAGTGGCAGGGTTGTCTTTAAGAGGGGAAATCCATAACCAATCAAGATCTAGTTCCCCCTCATCACTCTCTTCTTCAGGTAGCATGGATTGGCAGGCTTTCCCGGTCTTAGGCCTCAGAGTAGGGGACTGGTAAGTCTCTAGACAAGGAGATGGAGGTACATGAACAGCCTCAGATATAGTTAACAGATGATTTTGGTGCCAGGTCTTCAGGAGACCAGTCTTACCCTCAGGCCGAATTTGGAATACAGGGAGCCCGGATAATCACTTACAGACAATGTAAGGTTGAGAGTGCCACCTATCAGCCAGTTTATGCTTTCCAGGCACTCCTAGATTGCGTAGGAACACTCGATCTCCGGGTTGTAAGTCCTGAACCCTTACTTTGAGATCAAAGTTTTTCTTGTTCCTCTGTTCTCTGGTGGTAGAGGCTTTCTTGGCTTTCTCATAGGCCATCTTTAGCCTCATCCAAAGCCTGTCGACATACCCCCAGTAGGAAGCCTGGGAGGTGTGATATAACAATGTTCCAAAAGCCAGGTACGCTGGTAAATGAGCCTCTCTTCCGAACAATAATCTGTAAGTACCCAGTAGAGTCACTGGAGGTGCTATTATAAGCATGAACTACTGCAGCTTTATGGTCTCCCCAATGCTTTTTCTTCTCCGAGGGAAGGGTTCCCAACATATTCAGTAGGGTACGGTTGAAACATTCAGGTTGCGGATCCCCTTGAGGATGGTAAGGAGTGGTTCTGGATTTCTTTATTCTCAAGAGTTTGCACAATCTTCTGATTAACTTGCTTTCAAAGTCTCAACCTTGTTCTGAGTGTAGACGGTGGATAAAGAACTTTTCCACCAGAGTTTTTGCTACAGTACTGGCTTGCTGATTCCTAGTGGGGAAAGCTTGAGCATAGCGAGTGAAATGATCTGTCACAACCAGGACATTACTTTGTCCACTCAAGTCAGGCTCCAGACACAGAATCAATGCACACCAACTCCATTGACCCTTGGCTCTGGAGATGGCCCATTGGGGCTGCCCTGCCGGGTAAAGTCTTTCTTTGTATGCACCTGATGCAAGAGCGACAATAGCTTTCCACCTCAGCTCTCAAGGTTTGCCAATAGAATCAGTCCCTGACTAACTTGAAGGTTCTGTCCGGGCCTAAATGACCATGATCGTCATGAAGTGTGATCAATACTAAGGATGAGCCGAACACCCCCCAGTTAGGTTCACACCAGAACATCCGAACAGGCAAAAAATTTGGACGAACAAATGAACACCATTAAAGTCTATGGGACACGAACATAAAAAATCAAAAGTGCTAATTTTTAAAGGCTTATATGCAAGTTATTGTCATAAAAAGTGTTTGGGGACTCGGGTCCTGCTCCAGGGGACATTTATCAATGCAAAAAAAGTTTTGAAAACGGATGTTTTTTGCGCTAGCAGTGATTTTATTAATGCTTAAAGGGAAACAATTAAATGAAAAATTCCTTTTAAAGATTGTGCCTGGTAGGTGTCTATAGTATGCATGTAAAGTGGCGCAGTTTTCCCAGAACTGTACTGTAGAACAGTACCACAGCAAAATTACATTTCTAAAGGAAAACATTCGTTTAAAACTGATCACGGCTGTAATGAATTGTCGGGTCTCGGCAATATAGTTCATTGAAAAAAATGGCATGGGTCCCCCAGTCCATTACCAGGCCCTTTCAGTCTGGTATGAATATTAAGGGGAACCCCGAACCAAACATTTTTAAAAATATTGAGTGGGGGTCCCCCCCAAAATCCATACCAGGCCCTTCAGGTCTGGTATGGAAATTAAGGGGAACCCTGTGCCAATTTTTTTTTTTAATGGCATAGGGGTCCCCCCAAAATCAATACCAGACCTGAAGTGTCTGGTATGGATTTTAAGGGGAACCCTGCACCAATTTTTTTTAAAAATGGTGTAGGGGTCCCCCCCAAAAATTCATAACAGACCCTTATTCGAGCACACAACTTGGCAGGCCACAGGAAAGGGGGGGGGAGGAAGCGCCCCTTCCTGAACTGTACCAGGCCACATGCCCTCAACATGGGGAGGGTGCTTTGGAGTAGCCCCCCAAAGCACCTTGTCCCCATGTTAATGGGGACAAGGGCCTCATCCCCACAACCCTTGCCCGGTGGTTGTGGGGGTATGCGGGCAGGGGGCTTTTCAGAATCTGGAAGCCCCCTTTAACAAGGGGACTCCCAGATCCCGGCCCCCCCATATGAATTGGTATAGGTTACATTGTACCCCTACCATTCACAAAAGAAAGTGTCAAAAATAGTGAAAAAGACTGGAGACACTTAGAGACAAGTCCTTTATTAAAAAATAAAAAAATAAAAATGTCCCGCGATGTCCATTCATCTTCTATCACGCCGACGACGAGCTGAAAAAAGAAAAAATGCAAAACCTCGGCCTCCATGGGAGGCTCCTGCCAAGTGACGATTCTACTTGGTGACAGCTTTATATAGCCGTGGGTGGGGCCACTCTGTGTCATGAGGCATCAGAGGGGGCGGGGTTTTATCTGTATTGCCAAGACCCGATAATTCATTACAGCCGAGATCAGTTTTACATGACTTTTTTTTCTTTAGAAATGTCATTTTGCTGTGGTATTGTTCTAAACACGGGAAAACTGAGCTACTTTACAGGCATACTATAGACACCCCCAGGCACAATATTTAAAGGAATATTTCATTTTTATTGTTTCACTTTAAGCATTATTAAGCATTATTAAAATCACTGCTGCCAAAAAAAGGTGTTCCGCGGCTTTCGAATTTGACCCCAACACCGCATATTGTTTGGTGTTCGCCGAATGTCCGAACTTATGCTTGGGCCGAACCATTCGCCCATCCCTAGTCAATACCTTTAACCAGTGTTTCTCAGGGAGGAACAATTGACAAACACCCTCTGGCTCTTCAGAAGGGGCTCTCCGGTATATGACCCCATCTTCTAATCGCATTCATTCCCACTCTCTATGGACTACTTTTGCTCCCTCAATGGAACTATTCAACAGCATCTGAGTATCTTAAATGAATAGGGGGATCTTCCAGTTGGTCCCACCTCATATCTTTTCTTGTCAGTTGAGGCAATTCTTGACTGCGCACTTGTGTCAAATCACAATAATATTTGGGCACTTTAGCAGGAGTGACTCCTACAACTTCAGTTCCTACCGCTCCTCTGTGCTTGTGCTCGACTCCCTGACACACAGCCAATACCCTTTCCAGAGGTAAATGGACTCAACTCTTTTGGCCAGCATTTGTGGCATGGGGTCTTGGGGAAAGGGCATCAGCGTCCTGATTTCCCACTCCTGATCGGTACTTCAGACTGAATCAAAACTCAGACAGAGCGACCAGCCATCGATGTCCAGTGGCATCCAGCTTGGCAGTGGTTAATAGGTAAGTCAAAGGGTTATTCTTCACCACAATCGTGGCCCCGTACAGATAGTCACGTAGCTTATCTACCACTGCCCACTTGAAGGCCAAGAACTAACATTTGTGTACAGGATAGTTCTTCTCAGGGGAGTGAGGCTGCGACTCACATAAGCTACCGGATGGAGTCTTCCCTCCGACTCTTGATACAGCACTCCCCCAAGGCCATCTCTGTTAGCATCCATGTGCAACTCATAAGGCTTGGATGGTTACGCATAGACCAACACTGGTGCTTCCACAAGGCTCCACTTTAGTTATTCAAAAGCCCTTTCACACTTCACTGACCATTGTTCCTGGATGGATTCCCATGGCCTCCCTTCTGGGTATTCTGCGGGTCCCCTTCCATCTGTTTCTGTAAGAGTTTGTTCAACAATCTGTGGGAAGCTCTTCACTAATCTCCTATAATAGGAGCAGAACTCCAGAAACGACCTCAAATCGGTGACGGTGCTCAGGCGAGGCCAAGAAGTAACTTCCGAGGGTCAGTAGCTATCCCCTCTGCTGAAACTACATGCCCAAGATACGTAACTGAGGTCTGATAGAACTGGCATTTTTCTAGCGACAGCTTCAGTCCCTCTGTGTGTTGGAAAACTTTCTCCAACCAAGCTTCATGCTCCTCCAATGTTCTGCCAAACCCGATGCTATCATTAAAGTACACTAGCACTTCCACCAAGTTCATATCCCCCACAGTGTTCTCCATCAGTCTCTGGAAAGTGGCGGGGACCCAGCTAATCCTTGTGGCTTTCGGTCAAATTAAAAAAATCCTAGAGGGCTGATGAAGGTCGTGCTTTCTTGGTCATCCGGGTGTCTGGTATCTGGTAGTATCCGCTCTTTAGATCTAGCACACTGAACCACTTGGCCCTGGACAGACATTGCAGGGCCTCTTCTATTCGGGGGATTGTGTACTGGTCTGGGATAGTCCTTCGGTTCAAGGTTCGGTAGTCAATACACATCCAAAGTGACCCATTCTTCTTTCTCACTATCTCAATCGGGGATACATAAAGGCTCCTGGACTCCTGACCCCAGACTTCTTCAGCTAGGTCATCTGTTCTCTAAGGTCCTCCAGATCACACAAAAGGATCTGTCTGACCCTTTCATTAAAAGGCTTGTCTTCAGTTTGCCAAATTCGATGTTGGGCAGTCCTGGCGCAGCCCACATCAAAGTCATCTTTGGAGAACATCTTCCCCCATCGAGATAATTGGGCTTCAATCTTCTCCTTCCATCCTGAGGGTAGATTTGAAATTTTTTTTTCCTTGCAAATTTTTTTTAATTATCCAGCTGTCAGCAGGGAAGCTCGTTGACAGCTGATGACTTCTCGTCCCCGCTCATTAACAACCAGATTTTACTGCACTCTGAATGGGCAAAGCTTTGCACAATCAGGGCACAGAATGCACTGTGGAAATTTTGGTGTTTCCCAATGTTTGGCCCGAACTCATGCTTGGGCCGAGCCGTTCGCCCAACACTAATTTCTACCACACTGTCCCTAACCAGAAGGAGCTCTATCCCTGCAATGCCAACTTCACAAAATGTGTGTCATTTTGTGTCTTTAAAGATGGCCGCGGAGGTCACCCAGGGTTCCAGTACCCAATCTGACAGCTGCTCCCGTGATGACACTGACGTAAGTTCCAGAGGGACAAAGTTCACCATTCCTCCCTGCTGTACAATGGCCATGACACACCATCTACAGCCGGGAGGCCACTTTGCACCTGCCTTACCTACTAATGCACTCATCTTATTTTTCTTTAAAGAAGACTTCAGGGTATGGCATTTTTTTTTTGCATAGCTTGGACCATCTAACTATGCATATACCATATCAGCGGGATCCCTCTAGAATCTGGAAATCACTTTAGTAGACAACCCTACTACAGTGATCTCCACTAGCTTCTGGGTCTTGTACCAAGTGGCTGCCCTGCTGTATTGTAAACACAGGAGTTTGTGATATCACTGCCCCATCTGCCCACCTTATCCAATTAGAGAATGCCTTGCAAATGCAAATGCAATGCAAAACAATGAGTGAGAATGAGATCCTTGCTGTGTGGCTGACTGCCTGTGTTTAGCATGCAGCGGGGAAGCCATTCAGTACAAGACCTAGAAATGAGTGGAGATCGCAGTAATAGACACTGCTACTACAGTGATCTCTACTATCATTTGGGTCCTGTGCTTCAGCTTGTGGAGGGATCCCATGAGTATGGTATGTGTATTGGTACATTGGTCCAAGCTACTATACTTGGAATTCTTTTTTTAGGACACATTAAAACCAGTAATTGGGACTACTAAGTCTTTGTTTTTTTCTTGCACAAGGATACATATCAGTAATTTTTTGGATTTCTAGTGCACACGTTCTCCTCCTCCACCCTTTTTCTGTATCCCGTACTACCCAATAGCAGGTACCCAACCATCATTATTTTGACCCAAAGTTCAAACCAGTGCCATTATTTTGCACAAAAGCCCATCCCATGTCCATGGCATGTGGAATGCCCTAAGTCAGCAGGAAGTAAAGGAGTAATATAAATGACTAAGAGTGTTTGGGTGGAAAAGTGTTGCACTGTTGAAGGTTAGGAGGATAAGTGTTGGGTGATAAAAGATTAGAAGGAGAAGTGTTGGAATGCTGGCAACAGCAGGAAATAAAGTGGGACATTTCAAGGGAGATATTTCACCCCTTCTTGATACAAGGGGAAAACTCTGGTAGATCTCCTGTCACCATTCCAGAAGAAGCCCAAGTAGAACAATTACTGTAGGAAAAGAAAAACTGTTTCATGAGCGTAAATACAGAAGACATGGAGAAGCAGGTATTCACACACTTAAACATGTTTGCAGGTAAGGGCCAAAAAAAGGTAAGTAAAGACAGTCTTCTTTTACAGGCCTTGCTAACTTTACAAGGTCAGAACAATATAGAACAGTTAGGTGCATTGTTAATGTGAGCAGAAATCATTATAAAAAAAAATATTTGGTAATATTTGCATATTTTTGTTCCTTGTTGAATATGAGTTTATTTTAAAGAAATTGGTTTAGAGTTGTTAAAATAATATGCATAATAGAGGACTTAATTTAACCACTCACAAATAAACTACCTGCACAAACAACTAAAAGTAGGTAGAAGATGATGTCAGTATATTGAGAACAAAGAGAGATGTATGGTACTGAACTGTATAAAAGGAGGGGAGAAAAGCCATCTCATTGTATCGTCATTGTGATACCCATGCTGTAGAGGTCTGTGTCACAATGGAGAATGACAGGCTTTAATTAAAGAAGAACCCAGTGATCAGAGCTATGGTCATATCATATATCTACATCTTCCTATTGTGTGTGATCCTGCAATGTATGACACTCTGGAGATCAGGAATGCAGAGTCTGGCCTCTACTTTTCATTTTACTGATGTATTTGATGAGTTCCAATATTTTCAGGATGGAGATTTGATCATTGGAGGAGTGTTCACTGTGAGGTCAAAAAAAGAAGATCAATATTCACCTGAAGAAAAGACATACAGGTATGTAACTTACTTGCTATGGAGAGAAAAAAGTGATAATGGTGACAAAGAACAACAGATCGGATTTTACAAAATGATTGTAAGAAATACATGTGATGGAAATATTATAAGAATGTATATAATGGATATAAACTGTCTCTTCATTTACATGCAAGCCAAGCTGAAAGTGTCAGGGGGTGGGCTACAGTGATATGGGGTGGGTGACAGTGACAAACTATAACAGTGTCTGGGTGTTGGAGAAGTTGCTGGAAGAGTCTTTTCTTTAAAGCTGGAAAGTGTGGGGATTCCTCCATCCGCTCTGTTGGAGCGATCTGTAGGGATCTGTAATTTTTCATTTGTTGTAACTAGGGTTGCACTAATACTAGCATGGTTATCGGTGCCAATATCGAGTATTTGCACAAGTATCGGTACTCATGCAAATGCACCGCTACTTGAAACCAATACTTTCAGGCTCAGTTCTTTGACCTGTCAGTGGGTCTATTTACACATTTCACATTGAAAAAGTGCAAAAAAAATCTATTTAGTTTGTAAATAACTTTTCAATGCTTTGTACCATTGCTGACAGCTTAAGTGAAAAAAAAAAAACAGTTGCGGTAGGTATCGGTAATTGGTATCGGCACGTACTAAAAAAAAGTACTCGTAGAAAAAAATTGTTTTGGTGCATCCCTATTTGTAACAGTGATCACTTTACAGCTGTTCTTGGATGCTTTTTTTTTCATTCATCCAGGTAGATGGAGGGATTCTTCCTTTGGAGACATTGTGTTCTGGAAGCGGGACTCTTCACTGTCAGAATACTCTGACTATTGTTCTACTAGGCCTCTGCCTTCAGAAAATATATTATGTTCTGAGGATTTAGGTAATTTTAGAACCAAAAATGCAGATTTTAAAATGAGTGCAAAAAATAAAATAAATGTTCTAGATGGGACATAAAATCTCAGGTGGAAGTTTTTGGGGAAAGTGTAATGTGCACTTATGCTTTAATCCCAATTGTTCTGTTACCATTCTTTATAGCATCACACATACAATCTGTGCTGTCATTTCCCTTTTTTTACAAACTCCAGCACAGAGCACAATGAAGGGTTCATATACTAAAGTCCTGCTGTGGATTGGCCACTCAGATTGTTTTCATGTGATTTATGACCTATGTGTGTTTTAAAGGTTATAAATCTGAACCCCAGACAGATATAAAAGACACAAATAATGAAGCTCTGTACTGAATAGTACATCATTACATGTGTAAGTGATGACAATTTACTTGGTATCAGACACAGTCTGGGGGAGGGATAAGACCTGCAAGTGTGTCTGAACTGCAGCAGAGAAAAAACAGGTCTCCTGTACTGTTAGACAGAGCTGTGTGGCAGAGCTGTGTAAATATCAGAACTGGATGGACAGACATACAAATCCTTTGGTAGTTAAAACAGCTCTCATGTATGCCTCTCTTCTTGTGTATTTCACTATTTGCTTGGATTTTGAATGCTTTCTCTGCCAGAGCAGTTTTAGTTATCCCACTCCTGGTAAAATGTACATTTTAGGGGGACGTACTAAACTCCATATTGAGATGATGGGGTTATTGGCTGCAATACAGTACAGTAAAAATACATTTGACCTGTTTTTGATGGGAATATGGGTAGAATTATTATTTCTCATGGGGTTTATGGGAGAAATATCATGTTAACATCTGACAATGAACATATTTAACACATTACTGATAATAATATGCATATCATTATTTTTCTACATGGGGATTATGGGTGGAATATTGTAGTTAAACATACATAGGAATATATTTAACCCATTACTGATACTAATATGCATATCTATATGTCTGGGGCTTTTGAAAACAAAATGGGTTTTATGGTGACCTAAACTTTAAATTTTTTATTTATTTTTTTGCTAGAAGGTTCCTTAGAACCCTCTGGTTGGGTTCACACTGTTGCAAATTGGATGTGGGATTCTCCACATCTAATTCACATAGCAGAAGACTGTGACCAGCTCTCTATGGAGCTAGTTCACATATCTCCAGGGCGGCTCCAGTGCAAATTCTGTCTTCTGGTCCATTTCAGGTCCAAATTCAGCCAAAAATTTGGGCTGAAATCGGACCTGAAGTGGTGAATGGGGACACAGTGGACCCCTGCTGTGAGCGGCTCCAGTGTGCGGTGTGAACCCAGCCTCAAACATTATATTTTTTTTAAAGCTGAGGTACTACAAATAAATTGCTGGGTGTTACAATTTTTTATGTCACATGGTATTCGCACAGCAGTTTTTCAAACACAATTTTTTGGGAACAAATATACTTTTGTAATTTGAATAAAAAAAAAAAACACAATATACAGTATCTCTAACACTGAAGAAATGACACTTTGCTACAATGTAAAGTAGTGAGTGTACATCTTGTATAACAGTGTAAATTTGCTGTCCCCTCAAAATAACTCAACACACATCCATTAATGTCTAACAAAAGTGAGTACACCCTAAAGTGAAAATGTCCAAATTGGGCCCAATTAGCCATTTTCCCTCCCCGGTGTCATGTGACTCGTTAGTGTTACAAGGTCTAACGTGTGAATAGGGAGAAGGTGTGTTAAATTTGGTGTTATCACTCTCACTCTCTCATAGTGGTCACTGGAAGTTCAACATGGCACCTCATGGCAAAGAACTCTCTGAGGATCTGAAAAAAATAATTGTTGCTCTACATAAAAATGGCCTAGGCTATAAGAAGATTGCCAAGACCCTGAAACTGAGCTGCAGCATGGTGGCCAAGACCATACAGCAGTTTAGCAGGACACGTTCCACTCAGAACAGGCCTTGCCATGGTTGAACAAAGAAGTTGAGTGCACATGCTCATTGTCCATTCCACAGGTTGTCTTTGGGAAATAAACATATGGGTGCTGCCAGCATTGCTGCAGAGATTGGAGGGGTGGGGGGTCAGCCTGTCCGTGCAGAAGAAAGAAGAAGAAGCATTTAAATAAAGGAATTGTCAAAAACTGTCTCTTGTCATTTTTAACATTTTTGACACTTTTTTTGTGAAATGGTAGGGGTACAAGTACCCCCTTACCATTTCACACAGGGGGGAGGGCTGGGATCTGGGGGTCCCTTTGTTAAAGGGGGCTTCCAGATTCCGATAAGCCCCCCGCCCGCAGACCCCCACAACCACCGGGCAAGGGTTGTGGGGATGAAGCTCTTGTCCCCATCAACATGGGGACAAGGTGTTTTGTGGGGCTACCCCAAAGCACCCTCCCAATGTTGAGGGCATTGTTGGCATCAGTCACTCCTTCCCTAGCCCCACCATCATGTCCGGAGGAGTCCCCCGAACTGTTCGACCACAGTGTCAGGTACATGCTGCAGGAGGATGCGCAGCATTTTGAAGGCTCTGATGATGGTACCCAGGTTGAGGATGAAGGCAGTAACGTGAGCCCAGAGAGAAGGGGTGCCCAAGAAGGACAAGAAACTGGCAGTCATGTTCCCCCAGCTGCAGCATACTGCCAGGTTTGCACCAGTGGCGAGGAGGGAGGGGATGATGAGGTCAGTGAATCTACGTGAGTGCCTGATAGAAGAGAGGAGGAGGAGGCACATCTCCAATGAGGCAGGATGCTCTCCAGGGGCCAGCTTAAGGACAGCCAACCAACTGCATCACACCACAGAGCTCCGCATGTGCAGTGTGTTGCTTACTCCATGCATTTTTCCAAAAGTTCTTTGGTGTGGGCCTTTTTTGAGACGTGTGCAGAAGATCGCACCGTTGCTGTTTGCAACACATGTCTGAAGCGTATCAAGCTTGGCCAAAACAGCAGCCGCTTGGGCACCACATGCTTGACCAGACATATGTCGAGCTCCCATGCAGTCTATTGGCAACAGTACTTAAAAGATCCAACCCCACTATACCTTCAGTCCTCTCAGAGACCTGCACTGAGAGGAATGAAGGTGTAGAATTAGGTGTCCCAAGCACTTGCAGGCGATCTGCTAGCGGTACACCTAAATCCGATTGTAGCAGGCAAATTTCCCTACCCCAGTTGCTAAACCGGTGAAAAAAATGTGGTCCCGGCCATCCACATGCTCAGCGTCTGAATGCTAGTTTGCCTAAATTGCTAGCACTCCAACTGCTGCCTTTTCAGCCAGTAGACTCTGCCCCCTTTCGAGAATTTGTGGAATGTGCGGTACATCAGTGGCAGGTTCCCAAACACCATTTTTTTTGCAGAAGGCCATTCCGGCTCTCTACCGGCATGTGGAAGGCAATGTCTTGGCCTCATTGGACAGGGCGGTCAGTGGTAAGGTGCATATTACTGCTGACTCATGGTCCAGCAGGCATTAACAGGGACGTTACCTTCTTTTCACGGCGCACTGGGTAACCCTGCTGGCAGCTGGTAAGGATGCAGGACAAGGTGCAGTAATGTTGGAGCTTGTTCCACCACCACGCCTCCAAAATGCTGGTAGTGGTGGCTGGTAGTGGCCACACCTCTCTCCTCCACCCTTCCTCTTCTTCTTCCTCTATGGCCTCTTCCTGTGCAGATTTGTCCTCGGAACCAGTGGTGCTCCGTAGGCGTTCTAGGGGATATGCAAGCAGTCAGGCAAAAAGATGCCATGCGGTGCTTGAGTTGGTCTGCTTAGGGGACAGGAACCACACTGGGGAAGAGATTCTGGCAGCTCTGCAGGGGCAGGCTCAGAGGTGGTTGATGCCACGCCAGTTTCAGCCAGGAATGGTGGTTTGCGACAATGGCATCAACCTCCTCTCCACCCTCTGACAGGGACACTTCAGCCATGTTCCATGTTTGGCTCACGTCCTTAACATGCAGTTCTTGTGCATGTACCCGGGCTTACAGGATCTCCTGAGGCAGGCCAGGAAAGTCTGTGGACATTTATGCCAGTCATATAATGCTAGTGCTAGGCTCGCTGACCTTCAAAAGGAATGCAACCTGCCCAAGAACCGCCTCATCTGTGACATGCCCACCAGGTGGAACTCAACGTTGGCAATGCTGCAGCAGCTGCCCACACAGCAGAGGGCCATCAATGAGTACCTGTGCGAATATGGCACCAGGACAGGGTCAGGGGAGCTTGGCTTTTTTTTGCCACGCCAGCGGCTAATGATCAAGGATGCATGCACTGTCCTGTCATCATTTGTGGAGGCCACGAGGATGGTGAGCAGTGACAGTGCATGCATCAGTGATACTGTCTCTCTTGTCTTCCTGTTGGAGTACACGCTGCATGGAATAATGGACAGGGCACTTGAGGCAGAACAGAGGGAGGAAGAGGAGGACTTCCTTACCTCTCAAGGCCCCCTTTATCCAGACAGTATTCCTGCAGGCCCACCTATCACACAGGAAGAGGAGGAGGAGAAGGATTGTGTCAGCATGGAGGTGGAGCCTGGCATTCAGCATCAGCAGCAGTCTTCAAGGGATTGTTTTCAGTCCCCAAAAACCCATGGACTTGTACGTGGCTGGGAGGAGGTGGCTGTGGATCATGACGTCCTTAGTGACCCAGAGGATTCTGGACCGAATGCCTTAGCAAACCTACGCTGCATGGCCTCCCTGATCCTTCAAAGCCTGCAAAAGGACCCTCAGATTCGTGGTATCATGGAGAGGGATCGGTACTGGGTGGCAACCCTTCTTGATCCATGTTACAAGGGTAAGGTTGAGGAACTTATTCAGCCGTCGCAGAGGGAGCAGAGGATGAAACATCTTCAGGAGGCCTTGCAGAAAGGTTTGTGCAATGCGTTTCCACAGCCTGGGAGGTTACAATTTCCTGGTTCTCCTGGATAACGCATTGCTGAGGCTTCATTCAGTCACAGAAGGAGCGGTGGAGAAGGTGGCCATCTGACCCATGTGTTCAGACAATTTTTTAGTCCATAGCCCCAAGGTCTGATCTTTCCAACCGAAAATCCACTTGGTTACTGGGTCTTGAGGATGGATCACTGGCCAGAGCTTGCACAGTATGCAATTGAGCTACTGGCCTGTCCTGCATCCAGCGTTCTATCTGAACGCATATTCAGTGCATCTGGAGGCTTTGTAACCGATCACAGAGTGCACTTGTCCACAGACTCGGTTAATTTGCTCACCTTCATAAAAATCAATCAGTCTTGGATCACCAGCTACCAAGCACTTGATGCTGATGTAACCAATTAATTTTTTATGAATTAATGTGAGATCCCTTGAAGACTGCCTATGCCGATGCTGAGTGACTATCCTGTTATGCTGACTGACTATCCTATTCCTCCTCAATGTTCATGTTGATAGCTTCTAAGAACATTTTTGGTTCTGGGCACCAACTAGAGTATCTGTGAGGGGTTGCAGTGTTGTGGCACCACCATCACCACCGCCACCTAAGGCCCAGTTTTTCTGCCCTTGTTTAACAGGGGCACGTAATTACAATTTTTGCTGTAATATTTCGCAGCAGGGCACATTCCTGTGCTCAACTAGAGTATCTGTTAGGGGTTGCAGTGTTGTGGCACCAGCAACCAGTGCCTAAAGCCCAATTTTCTGCCCCTGTTTAACAGGGGCGTGTAATTACAATTTTTGCTGTAATATTCTGCAGCAGGGCTCATTTCTGCGCTCAGCAAGAGTATCTGTGACGGATTGTAGTGTTGTGGCACCAGCACCAGTGCCTAAGGCCCAATTTTTCTGCCCCTGCTTAACAGGGGCGTGTAATTACAATTTTTGCTGTAATATTTTGCAGCAGGGCCCGTTCATGCGCTCAACAAGAGTATCTGTGAGGCTTTACAGTGTTGTGCCACCACCACACCACCGCCTCCTAAGGCCCAATTTTTCTACCCCTGTTTACCAGGGGCACATAATTACAATTTTTGATCCAATATTTCACAGCAGGGCTTGTTCCTGCACTCAACAGAATCTGTGAGGGGTTACAGTGTTGTGGCACCACCACCATCGCCTAAGGCCCAATTTGTCTGCCCCTGTTCAACAGGGGCATGTAATTACAATTTTTGATATAATATTTCACAGCAGGGCCCATTCCAGCGCCCACCAAGAGTAACTGTGAGAGCTTACAGTGTTGTGGCAACACCACCACACCACCACCAAAGGCCCAATTTTTCTGACTCTGTTCAACAAGGGCATGTAATTACAATTCGTGATATAATATTTCACAGCAGGGTCCATTCCAGCACCCACCAAGAGTAACTGTGAGGGCTTACAGTGTTCTGGTACCACCAACACCTAAGGCCCAAATTTCTGCAGAGTATATACGGAAGGCCGTATAGAATATACAGGCAATCCCCTACTTTCAAACATCTGAATTACAAATGACTCCTACTTACAGATGGAGGGAGACAACAGGACGTGAGAGGAAATCTACCCCTAGGAAGGGAAATTCTCTCCTGTAAGAGTTAATATGGGAAAAAGGTGTCTCCACTGATGCTTTATCCCCAATCCTTGTTTGCTTAACCACTTCAATACCAGGCACTTAGACACCTTCCCGCCCAGGCCAATTTTCAGCTTTCAGTGCTGTCGCAGTTTGAATGACAATTGCGCGGTCATGCTACACTGTACCCAAACAAATTTTTTATCATTTTGTTCCCACAAATAGAGTTTTCTTTTGGTAGTATTTGATCACCTTTGCGGTTTTTATTTTTTGCGCAACAAATAAAAAAAGACCGAAAATTTTGAAAAAAAACATGTTTTTCTTTGTTTCTGTTAAAACTTTTTGTAAATAAGTACGTTTTCTTCTTCAATGATGGGCACTGATATGGTTGCACTGACGGGCACTGATACGGCGGCACTGATGGGCACCGATGAGGTGGCACCGATGAGGTGGCACTGACGGGCACTGATGATGGGCACTGATAGTCGGCACTGATGGGCACTGATAGGTGGCACTGATGGGCACTGATAGGTGGCACTGGTATGCAGCACTGATGGGCACTCATAGGTGGCACTGATGGGCACTCATAGGTGGCATTGATGGGCACTCGTAGGTGGCATTGATGGTTACTTATGGGTGGCACTGATAGTTGGCACAGATGGGCACGGATGGGCACTGATAGATGGGCACTGATGGGCACGGATGGGGACTGACAGGTGGCATGAATGGACACTGATGGGTGACACTGATGGCATTACTTGTTTGCAGTGATGCCCCTAAGGGTGGCATTGCTGGGCATCACTGCAACATAATTGTGCCAATCAGTGCCCATTTGTGGGCACTGATTGGCACAGATTTGGCACACTGGGCACATGTGGATGGCCATGGGGTACATACCTGGCCATCCACATGTTGCCCCTTCCCTGGTGGTCCTAGTGGCGATCCCTGGTGGTCCAGTGTGGTGATCTGCGGGGGGGCTGCGCTGATAAACAATCAGCGCAGACCCCCCCTGCCAGGAGAGCCGCCGATCGGCTCTCCTCTACTTGCGTCTGTCAGACGCGAGTGAGGAAGAGCCGATCAACGGCTCTTCCTATTGACAGCGTGATCAGCCGTGATTGGACACGGCTGATCACGTGGTAAAGAGCCTCCGCCGGAGGCTTTTTACCAAGATCAGTGTAGCGGTGTGTCAGACTGACACACCGCTCCACCGATCACCACGATGCGCGCCCCTGGGGGCGCGCTGCGGCATGTTATCCTGCTGGACGTCATATGACGCCCAGTCAGGATAACAGAACCACTTCCCGGATGTCAATCCGCTATAGGGCGTGCGGGAATTGGTTAAAAACTCCAAATTTTCAAAATCCAATTGTCATTGGGACAGAAAGTGAGGTGGAATCTTCTGAACAGGAGCACAGACAGCAAAACAAATGTTACAGGGGTGATGATAACCCTTCCCTATGTTATCCAAAAAGCTTAAAAATAGATTTTTTTGGCTGGAACTACACTTACAAAATGTACCTGTTTCAAATTACAAACAGATTCAACTTAAGAACAAGCCTACAGTCCCTATCTTGTTTGTAACCCTTGTATACTGCTGTTCAGAGTACATAGGGCCTGGGGCCCCACGACTTTTCTTTTTTAAATGTGGGTGTGGGGTTCCCCTTAATATCCATACAAGACCAAAATGGCCTGGTAATGGGTTGGGGGGTTACCCATGCCGTTTTTCTAAATATTTTTCATGCATATTGCTGGGACCCAATATTACATTACAGCCGCAAGCAGTTTTAAATTACTTTTATTCCTTTAGAAATGTAATTTTGTGCAGGGACTGTTCCAAACATGGGAAACATGCACCACTTTACAGGCATATTATAGACACCCCCCAGGAACAATATTTAAAGGAATATTTCACTTTTATTTTTTCACTTTAAGCATCATTAAAATCACTGCTCCCGGAAAAACGGATGTTTATAAAACTTTCTTTTGCATTGATACATGTCCCCTGGGGAAGGACCCGGGTCTCCAAACCCTTTTTAGGACAATAACTTGCATATTAGCCTTTAAAATTTGCACTTTTGATTTCTCATGTTTGAGTCCCATAGACTTTAACCACTTCCCGCCCGCCCTATAGCGGATTGACGTCCGGGAAGTGGTTCTGTTATCCTGACTGGGCGTCATATGACGTCCAGCAGGATAACATGCCGCTGCGCGCCCCCGGGGGCGCGCATCGCGGCGATCGGTGGAGCGGTGTGTCAGTCTGACACACCGCTACACCGATCTTGGTAAAGAGCCTCCGGTGGAGGCTCTTTACCACGTGATCAGCCATGTCCAATCACGGCTGATCACGCTGTCAATGGGAAGAGCCGTTGATCGGCTCTTCCTCACTCGCGTCTGACAGACGCGAGTAGAGGAGAGCCGATCGGCGGCTCTCCTGGCAGGGGGGGTCAGCGCTGATTGTTTTTCAGCACAGCCCCCCCTCAGATCACCACACTGGACCACCAGGGATGCCACTAGGACCACCAGGGAAGGGGCAACATGTGGATGGCCAGGTATGTACCCCATGGCCATCCACATGTGCCCAATCTGTGCCAATCAGTGTCCACAAATGGGCACTGATTGGCACCATTATGTCCCAGATCTGCCCAGCAATGCCCCTCATGTTTTATAAGTGCCACCTGTCATTGCCCATCGGTACCACCTGTCATTGCCCATCAGTGCCACCTGTCAGTGCCCATCAGTGCCACCTGTCAGTGCCCACCTATCAGTGCCCATCAGTGCCACACATCAGTGCCACCCATAAGTACCCATCAGTGCCACCCCTGTGTACCAATCAATGCCACCTACGATTGCCCATCAGTGCCGCCTATGAGTGCCCATCGGTGCCACCTATGAGTGCCCATCAGTGCCGCATACCAGTGCCACCTATCAGTGCCCATCAGTGCCACCTATCAGTGCCCATCAGTGCCGCCTATCATTGCCCATCATCAGTGCCACCTTATTGGTGCCACCTCATCAGTGCCACCTTAATGGTGCCACCTCATCGGTGCCCATCAGTGCCGCCGTATCAGTGCCCGTCAGTGCAGCCATATCAGTGCCCGTCATTGAAGGAGAAAACGTACTGATTTACAAAAAAATTTAACAGAAACAAAGAAAAACTTGTTTTTTTTTTCAAAATTTTCGGTCTTTTTTTATTTGTTGTGAAAAAAATAAAAACCGCAGAGGTGATCAAATACCACCAAAAGAAAGCTCTATTTGTGGGAACAAAATGATAAAAAATTTGTTTGGGTACAGTGTAGCATGACCGCGCAATTGTCATTCAAATTGCGACAGCACTGAAAGGTGAAAATTGGCCTGGGCGGGAAGGTGTCTAAGTGCCTGGTATTGAAGTGGTTAATGGTGTTCGAATGATTGCGCAAACTTTCAGTCCGTTCGCATGTTCTGGATGCGAACTGAACCAGGGGTGTTCGGCTCATCCCTATTTCCTATGTATGTTTAGCTGTAGTATTCACCCATAATCCCCATGTAGAAAAATAATTATATGCATACTCTTATCAGAAATAGGTTTAATATATTTCTATGTTTGTTTAACTACAATATTGCACCCATAATCCCCATGTAGAAAAATAATGATATGCATATTCATATCAGAAATAGGTTTAATATATTCCTATGTATGTTTAACTGTAATATTCTACCCATAATCCCCATGTAGAAAAATAAGTATATGCATATTCTTATCAGAAATGGGTTAAATATGTTCCTATGTATGTTTAACTACAATATTCCACCCATAATCCCCATGAAGAAAAATAATTATATGCATATTCTTATCAGAAATGAGTTAAATATGTTCCTATGTATGTTTAACTACAATATTCCACCCATAATCCCCATGTAGAAAAATAATTATATGCAAATTCTTAAAAGAAATACGTTAAATATGTTCCTATGTATGTTTAACTACAATGTTCCACTCATAATCCCCATGCAGAAAAATAATGATATGCATATTCTTATCAGAAATGGGTTAAATATGTTCCTATGTATGTTTAACTACAATATTCCACCCATCATCCCCATGTAGAAGAAAAATTATATCCATATTCCTATCAGAAATGGGTTTAATATATTCCTATGTATGTTTAACTGTAATATTCTACCCATAATCCCCATGTAGAAAAACAATTATGCATATTCTTATCAGAAATGGGTTAAATATGTTCCTATGTATGTTTAACTACAATATTCCACCCATAATCCCCATGTAGAAAATAATTATGTGCATAATCTTATCAGAAATTGGTTAAATATGTTCCTATGTATGTTTAATAGGGATGAGCCGAACATCCCCCTGTTCGGTTCGCACTAGAACATGTGAACAGGAAAAAAGTTAGTTCGAACACGCGAACACCGTTAAAGTCTATGGGACACGAACATGAATAATCAAAAGTGCTAATTTTAAAGGCTTATATGCAAGTTATTGCCATAAAAAGTGTTTGGGGACCTGAGTCCTGCCCCAGGGGACATGGATCAATGCAAAAAAACTTTTAAAAACAGACGTTTTTTCAGGAGCAGTGATTTTAATAATGCTTAAAGTGAAACAATAAAAGTGTAATATCCCTTTAAATTTCGTAGCTGGGGGGTATCTATAGTATGCCTTTAAAGGGACACATGTTTCCCGTGTTTAGAACAGTCAACAGTCTGACAGCAAAATTACATTTCAAAGGAAAAAAGCCAGTTAAAACTACTCGTGGCTATTGCATTGCCGGTCCGACAATACACATAGAAGATAATTGATAAAAACGGCATGGGAATTCCCCACAGGCGAACCCCGAACCAAAATGTTTTAAAAAAATGACGTGGGTGTCCCCCTAAATTTCATACCAGGCCCTTCAGGTCTGGTATGGATATTAAGGGGAACCCCGGACAAAAAAAAAAAGACGTGGGGGTCCCCCTAAATTCCATACCAGACCCTTCAGGTCTGGTATGGATTTTAAGGGGAACCCCGCGCCAAAAAAAAATCCATACCAGACCCTTATCCGAGTACACATCCTGGCAGGCCCAGGAAAAGAGGGGGACGAGAGCGCTCCCCCTCCTGAACCGCACCAGGCCACATGCTCTCAACATTGGGAGGGGGGTTTGGGGTAGCCCCCCAAAACACCTTGTCCCCATGTTGGTGAGGACAAGGGCCTCATCCCCACAACCCTGGCCAGTGGTTGTGGGGGTCTGCGGGCAGGGGGCTTATCGGAATCTGGAAGCCCCCTTTAACAAGGGGACCCCCAGATCCCGGCCCCCCCAGTGTGAAATGGTAAGGGCCTACCATTTCACTAAAAAACTGTCAAAAATGTTAAAAATGACAAGAGACAGTTTTTGACAATTCCTTTATTAAAATGCTTCTTCTTTCTTCTTTCTTCTATCTTCCTTCATCTTCTTCTTCTTCTGGCTCTTCTGGTTCGTCCTCCGGCGTTCTCATCCAGCATCTCCTCCGAGGCGTCTTCTATCTTCTTCTCCTCGGGCCGCTCCGCATCCATGGCATGGGGGGAGACTCCCGGTCTTCTCTTCATCTTCTTCATCTTCTTCTCTGCTTCATCTTCTTCTCTTCTTCATTTTCTTCTCTGGGCCGCTCCGCACCCATGCTGGCATGGAGGGAGGCTCCCGCTGTGTGACGTCGTCTCCTCGTCTGATGGTTCTTAAATAACGGGGGGCCACCCGGTGACCTCGCCCCCCTCTGACGCACGGTGACTTGACGGGACTTCCCTGTGACGTCACGGGGAATGCTACAGGAAAATCTCGTCATGTCCTGTGCGTCAGAGTGGCCCCGCCCCCCGTTATTTAAGAACCGTCAGAAGAGGAGACGCCGTCACACAGCGGGAGCCTCCCTCCATGCCAGCATTGATGCGGAGCGGCCCGGAGAGGAAGATGAAGAAGAGAAGAAAAGAAGAAGATGAAGAAGAAGATGAAGAGAAGAAGATGAAGAGAAAAGCGGGAGCCTCCCCCCATGCCATGGGTGCGGAGCGGCCCGAGGAGAAAAAGATAGAAGATGCCGCGGAGGAGATGCTGGACGAGAACGCCGGAGGAAGAACCAGAAGAGCCAGAAGAACCAGAAGAAGAAGATGAAGGAAGATAGAAGAAAGAAGAAGCATTTAAATAAAGGAATTGTCAAAAACTGTCTCTTGTCATTTTTACATTTTTGACAGTTTTTTAGGGAAATTGTAAGGGGGTACAAAGTACCCCCTTACCATTTCACACGGGGGGCGGGATCTGGGGGTCCCCTTGTTAAAGGGGTCTTCCAGATTCCGATAAGCCCCCTGCCCGCAGACCCCCACAACCACTGGCCAGGGTTGTGGGGATGAGGCCCTTGTCCTCATCAACATGGGGACAAGGTGTTTTGGGGGGCTACCCCAAAGCACATTCCCAATGTTGAGGGCATGTGGCCTGGTATGGTTCAGGAGGGGGGGGCGCTCTCTCGTCCCACCTCTTTTCCTGCGGCCTGCCAGGTTGCATACTTGGATAAGGGTCTGGTATGGATTTTTGGGGGGACCCTATGCCATTTTTTTTGGCGCAGGGTTCCCCTTAAAATCCATACCAGACCTGAAGGGTCTGGTATGGAGTTTAGGGGGACCCCCACGTCATTTTTTTTTTAAATTTTGGCCAGGGTTCCCCTTAATATCCATACTAGACCTGAAGGGCCTGGTATGGAATTTAGGGGGACCCCCACGTTATTTTTTTTTTTTAATTTTGGTTCGAGGTTCCCCTGTGGGGAATTCCCATGGCGTTTTTATCAATGAACTTCTATGTGTATTGTCGGACCGGCAATGCAATAGCCGCGAGTAGTTTTAACTGGCTTTTCTCCTTTGAAATGTAATTTTGCTGTCAGACAGTTCTAAACACGGGAAACATGCGCCCCTTTACAGGCATACTATAGACACCCCCCAGCTACGAAATTTAAAGGGATATTACACATTTATTGTTTCACTTTAAGCATTATTAAAATCACTGCTCCTGAAAAAACGGCCGTTTTTAAAACTTTTTTTTGCATTGATCCATGTCCCCTGGGGCAGGACCCAGGTCCCCAAACACTTTTTATGACAATAACTTGCATATAAGCCTTTAAAATTAGCACTTTTGATTTCTCCCATAGACTTTTAAAGGGTGTTCCGCGGCATTCGAATTTGCCGCGAACACCCCAAATTGTTCGCTGTTCGGCGAACTTGTGAACAGCCAATGTTCGAGTCGAACTCGAAGCTCATCCCTAATGTTTAACTACAATATTCCACCCATAATCCCATTGTAGAAAAATAATTATATGCATTTTCTTATCAGAAATGGGTTAACCACTTAAGGACCGCTTCACGCCGATTTACGTCGGCAAGGCGGCACGGGCAGGCAGAATCACATATACGTGATCTGCCTCCCGCGGGTGGGGGGTCCGATCGAACCCCCCCGGTGCCCGAGGCGGTCCTCTTTTGTCCCCCAGCGATCGGAGGTGAGGGGGAGGCCATCCATTCGTGGCCCCCCTCGTGATCACCGCTGGACAATCAAAACATTCCTTTGCTGCTGTATGCTAAACAGCAGCAAAGGAAATGGTGTCATCTCTCCTCGGCTCGGTATTTTCCGTTCCGGCACCGAGGAGAGAAGACATCAATGTGAGTGCACAAACACACACACACTCAGTAGAACATGCCAGGCACACAAAACACCCCCGATCCCCCCTGATCGCCCCCCGATCACCCCCCAATCACCCCACCCCCCCGTCACACCAAGCAGTTTTTTTTTTTTGTTTTTTCCTGATTACTGCATGGTGTCAGTTTGTGACAGTTACTGTGGTAGGGCAGTTAGGGTTAGCCCCCTTTAGGTCTAGGGTACCCCCCTAACCCCTCCTAATAAAGTTTTAACCCCTTGATCACCCCCTGTTGCCAGTGTCATTAAGCGATCATTTTTCTGATCGGTGTATTAGTGTCGCTGGTGACGCTAGTTAGAGACGTAAATATTTAGGTTCGCCGTCAGCATTTTATAGCGACAGGGACCCCCATATACTACCTAATAAATGTTTTAACCCCTTGATTGCCCCCTAGTTAACCCTTTCACCACTGATCACCGTATAAGTGTTACGGGTTACGCTGGTTAGTTTGTTTATTTTTTTAGCACCAGTACCGCTAACACCCACGCACGCAGCCACGCAGCATACGCCTCCCTTAGTGGTATAGTATCTGTACGGATCAATATCTGATCCGATCAGATCTATACTAGCGTCCCCAGCAGTTTAGGGTTCCCAAAAACGCAGTGTTAGCGGGATCAGCCCAGGTACCTGCTAGCACCTGCGTTTTGCCCCTCCGCCCGGCCCAGCCCAGCCCACCCAAGTGCAGTATCGATCGATCACTGTCACTTACAAAACGCATAACTGCAGCGTTCGCAGAGTCAGGCCTGATCCCTGCGATCGCTAACAGTTTTTTTGGTAGCATTTTGGTGAACTGGCAAGCACCAGCCCCAGGCAGCGTCAGGTTAGTGCCAGTACCGCTAACACCCACGCACGCACCGTACACCTCCCTTAGTGGTAGTGTATCTGAACGGATCAATATCTGATCCGATCAGATCTATACTAGCGTCCCCAGCAGTTTAGGGTTCCCAAAAACGCAGTGTTGGCGGAATCAGCCCAGATACCTGCTAGCACCTGCGTTTTGCCCCTCCGCCCGGCCCAGCCCACCCAAGTGCAGTATTGATCGATCACTGTCACTTGCAAAACACTAAACGCATAACTGCAGCATTCGCAGAGTCAGGCCTGATCCCTGCGATCGCTAACAGTTTTTTTGGTAGCGTTTTGGTGAACTGGCAAGCACCAGCGGCCTAGTACACCCTGGTCGTAGTCAAACCAGCACTGCAGTAACACTTGGTGACGTGGCGAGTCCCATAAGTGCAGTTCAAGCTGGTGAGGTGGCAAGCACAAGTAGTGTCCCGCTGCCACCAAGAAGAAGACAAACACAGGCCGTCGTGCCCATAATGCTCTTCCTGCTGCATTCGCCAACCCTAATTGGGAACCCACCACTTCTGCAGCGCCCGTACTTCCCCCATTCACATCCCCAACCAAATGCAGTCGGCTGCATGAGAGGCATTTTTATGTCCTCCCGAGTACCCCTACCCAGCGAACCCCCTGAAAAAAGATGTTGTGTCTGCAGCAAGTGTGGATATAAGCGTGACACCCGCTATTATTGTCCCTCCTGTCCTGACAATCCTGGTCTTTGCATTGGTGAATGTTTTGAACGCTACCATTCACTAGTTGAGTATTAGCGTAGGGTACAGCACTGCACAGACTAGGCACACTTTCACAGGGTCTCCCAAGATGCCATCGCATTTTGAGAGACCGAACCTGGAACCAAATACAGTAATAAAATTTAGTTACAAAAAAAAGTGTAAAAAAAAAAAATATATATATATATATATATAAAATAAAAAAAAAATTGTTGTTGTTTTATTGTTCTCTCTCTCTCTATTCTCTCTCTATTGTTCTGCACTTTTTTATTGTATTCTATTCTGCAATGTTTTATTGTTATTATGTTTTATCATGTTTGCTTTTCAGGTATGCAATTTTTTATACTTTACCGTTTACTGTGTTTTATTGTTAACCATTTTTTTGTCTTCAGGTACGCCATTCACAACTTTGAGTGGTTATACCAGAATGATGCCTGCAGGTTTAGGTATCATCTTGGTATCATTCTTTTCAGCCAGCGGTCGGCTTTCATGCAAAAGCAATCCTAGCTGCTAATTAGCCTCTAGACTGCTTTTACAAGCAGTGGGAGGGAATGCCCCCCCACACCACCGTCTTTCGTGTTTTTCTCTGGCTCTCCTGTCTCAACAGGGAACCTGAGAATGCAGTCAGTGATTCAGCCAGCTGACCATAGAGCTGATCAGAGACCAGAGTGGCTCCAATCATCTTTATGGCCTAAGAAACCGGAAGCTACGAGCATTTCATGACTTAGATTTCGCCGGATGTAAACAGCACCATTGGGGAATTGGGAAAGCATTTTATCACACCGATCTTGGTGTGGTCAGATGCTTTAAGGGCAGAGGAGAGATCTAGGGTCTAATAGACCCCAATTTTTTTCAAAAAAGAGTACCTGTCACTACCTATTGCTATCATGGGGGATATTTACATTCCCTGAGATAACAATAAAAATGATAAAAAAAAAAAAAATGAAAGGAACAGTTTAAAAATAAGATAAAAAAGCAAAAAAATAATAAAGAAAAAAAAAAGAAAAAAAAAAAGCACCCCTGTCCCCCCCTGCTCTCGCGCAAAGGTGAACGCAAGCATCAGTCTGGCGTCAAAAGTAAACAGCAATTGCACCATGCATGTGAGGTGTCACCGTGAACGTCAGATCGAGGGCAGTAATTTTAGCAGTAGACCTCCTCTGTAAATCTAAAGTGGTAACCTGTAAAGGCTTTTAAAGGCTTTTAAAAATGTATTCAGTTTGTCGCCACTGCACGTTTGTGCGCAATTTTAAAGCATGTCATGTTTGGTATCCATGTACTCGGCCTAAGATCATCTTTTTTATTTCATCAAACATTTGGGCAATATAGTGTGTTTTAGTGCATTAAAATTTAAAAAAATGTGTTTTTTCCCCAAAAAATGCGTTTGAAGAATCACTGCGCAAATACTGTGTGAAAAAATAATGAAACACCCACCATTTTAATCTGTAGGACATTTGCTTTAAAAAAATATATAATGTTTGGGGGTTCAAAGTAATTTTCTTGCAAAGAGACAATTTTTTTTTTTGCACAAAGTTGTCTCTAAATGATATATTGCTCAAACATGCCATGGGAATATATGAAATTACACCCCAAAATACATTCTGTTGCTTCTCCTGAGTACAGGGATACCACATGTGTGAGACTTTTTGGGAGCCTAGCCGCGTATGGGACCCCGAAAACCAAGCACTGCCTCCAGGCTTTCTAAGGGCGTAAATTTTTGATTTCACTCTTCACTGCCTATCACAGTTTCGGAGGCCATGGAATGCCCAGGTGGCACAACCTCCCCCTAAATGACCCCATTTTGGAAAGTAGACACCCCAAGCTATTTGCTGAGAGGTATAGTGAGTATTTTGCAGACCTCAATTTTTGTCACAAAGTTTTGAAAATTGAAAAAAGAAAAAAAAAAAGTTTTTTCTTGTCTTTCTTCATTTTCAAAAACAAATGAGAGCTGCAAAATACTCACCATGCCTCTCAGCAAATAGCTTGGGGTGTCTAATTTCCAAAATGGGGTCATTGGGGGGGGGATTTGTGCCATCTGGGCATTTTATGGCCTTCAAAACTGTGATAGGTAGTGAGGAGGTAGTGAGGAGTGAAATCAAAAATTTACGCACTTAGAAATCCTGAAGGCGGTGATTGGTTTTCGGGGCCCCGTACGCGGCTAGGCTCCCAAAAAGTCCCACACATGTGGTATCCCTGTACTCAGGAAAAGCAGCTGAATGTATTTTGGGGTGCAATTCCACATATGCCCATGGCCTGTGTGAGCAATATATCATTTAGTGACAACTTTTTGTAATTTTTTTGTCATTATTCAATCACTTGGGACAAAAAAATTAATATTAAATGGGCTCAACATGCCTCTCAGCAATTTCCTTGGGGTGTCTACTTTCCAAAATGGGGTCATTTGGGGGGTTTGTACTGCCCTGCCATTTTAGCACCTCAAGAAATGACATAGGCAGTCATAAACTAAAAGCTGTGTAAATTCCAGAAAATGTACCCTAACTTTTGCGCAAACCAATAAATATACGCTTATTGACTTTTTTTTTACCAAAGACATGTGGCTGACTACATTTTGGCCTAAATGTATGACTTAAATTGAGTTTATTGGATTTTTTTATAACAAAAAGTAGAAAATATCATTTTTTTTCAAAATTTTCGGTCTTTTTCCGTTTATAGCGCAAAAAATAAAAACCGCAGAGGTGATCAAATACCATCAAAAGAAAGCTCTATTTGTGGGAAGAAAAGGACGCAAATTTCATTTGGGTACAGCATTGCATGACCGCGGAATTAGCAGTTAAAGCGACGCAGTGCCAAATTGGAAAAAGTCCTCTGGTCCTTAGGCAGCATAATGGTCCGGGGCTGAAGTGGTTAAATATGTTCCTATGTATGTTTAACTACAATATTCCACCCATAATCCCCATGTAAAAAAATAATTATATGCATATTCATATGTATGTTTAACTGTAATATTCCACCCATAATCCCCATGTAGAAAAATAATTACAGTCAGGTCCATAGATATTGGGACATCGACACAATTCTAATCTTTTTGGCTCTATACACCACCACAATGGATTTGAAATGAAACAAACAAGATATGTTTTTTTAACTATAACATTCCACCCATAATCCCTATGTAGAAAAATAATTATATGCATATTATTATCAGTATTGGGTTAAATATGTTCATTGTCAGGTGTTAACATGATATTGCTCTCAAACCCCATGAGAAATAATAATTCTACCCATATTCCCATCAAAAAAAAGTCAAATGTAATTCTTCCATTACTTCGGTTTAATTTACATCTCCATATATATCAGCATATATATCAGCAAGTGAAGAGTTAAACATTAGCAACTGCTTCTTGCAACACTGTATCAAGCACTGCAGAAAAGAATAACATATTTTGAGAAACAACAGAATCATTACCACATATGTGTATAAAGTACACTGACATCTAGTGAGAGTTCTCAGTAGGGATGGGCCGAACCCCCTCCCGGTTCGGTTTACCCCAGAACATACCAAACAGGCAAAAAATTAGTTTGAACACACGAACATGATTAACCAAAAGTGCTCATTTTAAAGGCTTATATGCAAGTTATTGTCATAAAAAGTGTTTGGGGACACGGGTCCTAACCCAGGGGACATGTATCCATGCAAAACCAGTTTTAAAAACTGAAGTTTTTTGGGAGCAGTGATTTCAATAATGCTTAAAGTGAAAAAAATAAAAGTGAAATATTCCTTTAAATTTCGTACCTGGGGGGTGTCTATAAAGTGGCAATTTTCCCATGTTTAGAACAGTCCCTGCACAAAATGACATTTCTAAAGTAAAATAAGTCATTTAAAAGTACTCATGGCTATAATGAATTGTCGGTCCCAGGCAATACAGATCAAAGAAGTCATTGAAAAAAATGGCATGTGATCCCCCAAGTCCATTACCAGGCCCTTTGGGTCTGGTATGAATATTAAGGTGAACCCCGAACCAAAATTTTTAAAAAAAATTGCGTGGGGTCCCCCCGAATTCCATTCCAGGCACTTCAGGTCTGATATGGATATTAAGGGGAACCCCATGCCAATTTTTTTTTTTAATGGCATGGGGGTCCCCCTCAAAATCCATACCAGACCCTTCAGGTCTGGTATGGATTTTAAGGGGAACCTTGTGCCAAAATGAAAAAAAAAATGGTGTGGGGGTCCCCCCAAAAATCCATACCAGACCCTTATGTGAGCATGCAACCTGGCAGGCCACAGGAAAAGAGGTGAGGACGAGAGTGTGCCCCCTCTGAACCATACCAGACCACATGCTCTCAACATGGGGAGGGTGCTTTGGGGAAGCCTCCCAAAGCACAGTGTCCCCATGTTGATGGGAACAAGGGCCTCATCCCTACAACCCTTGCCCGGTGGTTGTGGGGGTCTGCAGGCAGGGGGCTTATCGGAATCTGGAAGCCCCTTTTAACAAGGGGACCCCCAGATCTTGGCCTCCCCCTGTGTCGAATGGTAAAGGGGCACAAATGTACCCCTACCATTTCACAAAAAAGTGGCAAACTGGTACAAAAGACAAGACACTTGGGACAAGTTGTTTATTAATTACAAATAAAAATGTCCCACAAAGTCCATTCTTCTTCTTCTCTTGCTCCTCCAAAGAACTGAAAAAGAAAATAAACCCAGTTACGTAAACGGGTGGCCCCCCTCTGATGCCCCGGGAAAGCCATAGGGAAGTCCCCATGTGTCAGAGGTGGGCGGGTTCACCCAGGAATGTCATGGTGTGGCCCCACCCTCAGTTATAAAAGAACTGTCAAAGCGAAGACGGGTCATACGGCGGGAGCCTCCCATGGAGGTGGGTCGGTCGCGTTTTTATTTTCTTTTTCAGTTCGTTGGAGGAGCAAGAGAAGAAGAAGAATGGACTTTGTGGGACATTTTTATTTGTAATTAATAAACAACTTGTCCCAAGTGTCTTGTCTTTTTTGTGAAATGGTAGGGATATTAATTTTTTTTTCATTTTTAAATAAAGGTCTTGTCCCTAGCCGTGTCTTGTCATTTTTACCATTTTGACACTTTTTTGTGAAATGGTAGGGGTACATTTGTACCCTGTTACCATTTCACACAGGGGGGAGGCCAGGATCTGGGGGTCACAAACCCGGGCAAGGGTTGTGGGGATGAGGCCCTTGCCCCCTTAAACATGGGGACAAGGTGCTTTGGGGGGCTACCCCAAAGCACCCTCCCCATGTTGAGGGCATGTGGCCTGGTATGGTTCAGGAGGGTGGCTGCTCTCTGGTCCCCACCTCTTTTCCTGCGGCCTGCCAGGTTGCGTGCTCAGATAAGGGTCTAGTATGGATTTTTGGAGGACCCCAATGCCATTTTTTAAAACATTTTGGCACAGGGTTCCCCTTAAAATCCCTACCAGACCTGAAGAGCCTGGTATGGAATTTGGGTGACCCCCAAGCAATTTTTTTTTATTTTGGTTCAGGGTTCCCCTTAATATTCATACCAGACCTAAAGGGACTGGTAATGGACTGGGGGGATCACATGCCATTTTTTTCAATATTAGTTTTAAATTACTTTTTTTCCTTTAGAAATGTCATTTTGTGCAGGGACTGTTCTAAACACAGGAAACATGTGCCACTTTACAGGCATACTATAGACACCCCCCAGGTATGAAATTTAAAGGAATATTTCACTTTTATTGTTTGACTTTAAGCATTATTGAAATCACTGCTCCCGAAAAAACAGCCGTTTTAAAAACTTTTTGGCATTGATACATGTTCCCTGGGGCAGGACCCAGGTCCCCAAACACTTTTTATGACAATAACGTGCATATAAGCCTTCAAAATGAGCACTTTTGATTATTCATGTTCGTGTTTTATAGACTTTAATTGTGTTCCCATGGTCGAACAAATTTTTTGCCTGTTCACATGTTCTGCTGTGAATCGACGGGGGGTGTTCAGCTCATCCCTGATTGTCAGGTTGGATAACCATAACCTCCGGGAACTGACTATTCCTAAAGTGGTCTCTTCCACCAGGTGGCAATGTCGTCGGGAATGGGGAGTTTGAAGTCTTTCATATTTAATCGGGAGTTGACCTGTGACCACATCACTTGATTCACACAGTCAATTGTGTTGAGCCTCTTAAGGAGATCCATTCCAATGATCATGTGATGGTGTGGGAGAATTGCAATAATAACAGGATGCCTAATTTCCTTATTACCTAATTTGAGTTTAGCCCAGGCAGTACCCATGACTTGCAGTGGCTCTCCCCCCACCCCGATTAGTGAGCAATCAAAGCTCCTAAGTTTTGGTTTGTTGGGCATTGAATTTATTGCCTCATTAAATTGTTCCTGCAACAGAATGGTGGCTTGGGATCCCGTGTCAATTAAACCTGAAATGGGGTGATCACCAGGCTCATGCACCTTTACAGTAGTGAAATATCTTCCATCAGATTCAGTCAACTTACACATGAAATTAGCGTGGTTGAGGATCTGTGGGCTTTCCAACAATTTACATTTGGCATTTATCTCTCCGCATGTCACAGCTTCTTTGTGCTTATGATTCCTGCGGGATGGTTTACAGGGCCTACCCGAGACGGAAGCAGATGGAGTAGGAGGCATCCCACCCGATTGGTCATTTACAACGGCTCCTGGCGGCTCGGCTACATTAGAGTGGTTAGAAGGATACTGAAAAACAGGAGCAGAATTAACAATCCCACACCGATCCCCCCTGTTTAGGGGCATGTCAGGGGTGTGGTGTGTGTCTCCTGTCATTACACCCAGGATTGTTTCCTGCTGGAGGACTGTCTGGGGTTCTAAGCATTCTATGACCCTGGGTTGGTCACAGGAGTGGCCCCTAAAAAAGACAGGTTGGTAGACTGGCAGTTATTCAGATGTGTCATTTGTTCGCACATCTGATTAACCACTTAAGCCCTGGACCATTTGGCTGGCCAAAGACCTGAGCACTTTTTGCGATTCAGCACTGCATTGCTTTAACTGACAATTGTGCGGCCGTGCGACGTGGCTCCTAAACAAAATTTACATCCTTTTTTCCCCACAAATAGAGCTTTCTTTTGGTGGTATTTGATCACCTCTGCAGTTTTTATTTTTTGCGCTATAAACAAAAAAAATAACGAAATATTGAACAAAACGCATTTTTTACTTTTTGCTATATTAAATATCCCCCAAAATATATAAAAAAACATTTTCTCACCTCAGTTTAGGCCAATACGTATTCTTCTACATATTTTTGGTAATAAAAATTTGCAATAAATGTTTATTGATTGGTTTGCGCAAAAGTTATAGCGTCTACAAAATAGGAGATAGTCTTATGGCATTTTTAATAATATTTTTATTTACTAGTAATGGCGGCGATCAGCGATTTTTTTTGTGACTGCGAAATTATGGCAGACAGATCGGACACTTTTGGCGCTATTTTGGGACCATTAACATTTATACAGCAATCAGTGTGATTAAAAATGCATTAATTACTGTGTAAATGTGACTGGCAGTGAATTGATTAACCAGCAGGGGGCGCTGCAGGGGTTAAGTGTGTCCAGGGAGTGATTTGAACTGTGGCGGGAGGGGCTACATGTGACACAACACTGATCACCGCTCTTGATTACAGGGAGCGGTGATCAGTGTCAGCGTCACTAGGTAGAACGGGGAGATGCTTGTTTACATCAGCATTTCCCTGTTCCTTCTCTCCGTGAGACGAGCGCAGATATCCCCGCGGACACTGAGTCCGCTGGACCCGTGATCACACTCACGGAGCTCGTGTTAGGGTCGTGCATGCGCCGCCGGCGGTGCGCATGTGACCATACAGCGTCAAATTTTAAGGGACGTACCAGTACGCCCATTTGCCTGTCTGTTCCATTCTGCCGACATATATGTACATGCGGCGGTCGGCAAGTGGTTAATTTGTTCCTCTATCTGTTTGATTTGCCAGCCCATGATACTGTGGCAATTTGCCCTATTTCACCTGACCCGGTTGAGTTCAGGACGGGACTGCAGCGATGCATCAGATTCATCTCCACTCCTCTGGTCTTGATGCTTCGGCCTTTCTCTCGGGGGTTTCTGTGGTTCTCTTTGATTTTGGGGAATTAGAGAAGCTACACCAATCCTGGGGTGATTGACGTGATCCTGATAGGGAGGTGCCCGGTGATTATCGGGATTTTCATTAAAATTAGGGTGAAAGTGGGGTCTCTGTAATAACCAGGGTGCCCCTAAAAGTTGTGGTTTCTGTTGAAGTGTGGTTCCCCTTGGAATGTTGGGGTCTCTGTTAAAATTAGGGTTTCTGCCAAAGTTGGGGTTCCTGTTAAAGTAGGGGTACCTATTAAAATTGGGATCTCGATTTAAATTTGATTGTTGGTTGTTCTGGGACCCCGGCAGATATCCCCTCTGGCTATTTCTGTACCCAGGGCCCCTTTCACCCTCACTACCGTAGCCTGGCAACCTTTGTCTGTCCTCCATCATCTGCTGCCGGGAGGTCCCATGGGTTTCCCATCTCGGACTTCCTCAGCATATGATTTCCTCTCTGTTTGTAGACCAGGAGGTTGGGGGTCACAGTAGTGGCTGCTATGGTTTTATGGTTAGGTTTGGCTTCTCTTTTCTGCCCATATGAAGCTCTTTCTACTTCCTCCTCTGTACATTCTGGGAAGTATCTTTGCAGCTTAGGGGGTGACCTGTCTTCTGACTAGGGATGAGCTTTGAGTTCGAGTCGAACTCATGTTCGACTTGAACATCGGCTGTTCGCCAGTTCGCCGAACAGCGAACAATTCAGGGTGTTCGCGGCAAATTCGAAAGCCGCTGAACACCCTTTAAAAGTCTATGGGAGAAGTCAAAAGTGCTAATTTTAACCAGTTGCCGACCGCTGCACGACGATGTACGTCGGCAGAATGGCACGGGCAGGCATAAGGACTTACCTATACGTCCTTGCCTGCCCACGGGCGGGGGGTCCGATCGGTGACCCCTGGTGCCTGCGGCGGTCAGATTCTTGTCAGGGGCGATCAAAGGTGGGGGGGAAGCCACTCATTTGTGGCTCCCCCTCGCGATCACTCCTGGCGAATGAAATGCTTCCTCGGCTTCTGTATAGTAAACAGAAGCGGAGGACGTGATGTCATCGCTCCTCGGCTCGGTATTTTCCGTTCCGGCGCCGAGGAGAGAAGACATCCGAGTGAGTGCACAAACACTACACACACAGTAGAACATGCCAGGCATACTGTACACCCCCCATCACCCCCCGATCCCCCCGATCACCCCCCAATCACCCCCCATCACACCGACACCAAGCAGTTTTTTTTTTCTGATTACTGCATTGGTGTCAGTTTGTGACAGTTAGTGTGGTAGGGCAGTTAGTATTAGCCCCCTTTAGGTCTAGGGTACCCCCTAACCCCCCCTAATAAAGTTTTAACTCCTTGATCACCCCCCCGTCGCCAGTGTCACTAAGCAATCATTTTTCTGATCGCTGTATTAGTGTCACTGGTGACGATAGTTAGGGAGATAAATATTTAGGTTCGCCGTCAGCGTTTTATAGCATCAGGGACCCCCATATACTATCTAATAAATGTTTTAACCCCCTGATTGCGCCCTAGTTAGCGCTTTCACCAGTGATCACCATATAACTGTTACGGGTGACGCTGGTTAGTTAGTTTATTTTTTATAGTGTCAGGGCACCCGCCGTTTATTACCGAATAAAGGTTTAACCCCCTGATTGCCCGGCAGTGATATAACTTAGGTTTTAGGGTCAGATAGGGTCTGTGTTACCCCAGGCAGTGTCAGATTAGCGCCAGTACCGCTAACACGCACGCACCATACACCTCCTTTAGTGATATAGTATCTGAACGGATCAATATCTGATCCGATCAGATCTATACTAGCAACCCCAGCAGTTTAGGGTTCCCAAAAACACAGTGTTAGCGGGATCAGCCCAGATACCTGCTAGCACCTGTGTTTTGCCCCTCCGCCCGGCCCAGCCCAGCCCACCCAAGTGCAGTATTGATCGATCACTGTCACTTACAAAACACTAAACGCATAACTGCAGCGTTCGCAGAGTCAGGCCTGATCCCTGTGATCGCTAACAGTTTTTTGGGTAGCGTTTTGGTGAACTGGCAAGCACCAGCGGCCTAGTACAACCCGGTCGTAGTCAAACCAGCACTGCAGTAACACTTGGTGATGTGGTGAGTCCCATAAGTGCAGTACAAGCTGGTGAGGTGGCAAGCACAAGTAGTCTCCCGCTGCCACCAAGAAGAAGACAAACACAGGCCCGTTGTGCTCATAATGCCCTTCCTGCTGCATTCGCCAATCCTAATTGGGAACCCACCACTTCTGCAGCACCTGTACTTCCCCCATTCACATCCCCAACCAAATGCAGTCGACTGCATGAGAGACATTTTCTTTATGTCCTCCCGAGTACCCCTACCCAATGAACCCCCCCCAAAAAAGATGTTGTGTCTGCAGCAAGCGCGGATATAGGCGTGACACCTGCTATTATTGTCCTTCCTGTCCTGACAATCCTGGTCTTTGCATTGGTGAATGTTTTGAACGCTACCATACACTAGTTAAGTATTAGCGTAGGGTACAGCATTGCACAGACTAGGCGCACTTTCACAGGGTCTCCTAAGATGCCATTGCATTTTGAGAGACCCGAACCTGGAACCGGTTACAGTTACAAAAGTTACAGTTACAAAAAAAAGTGTAAAGAAAAAAAAAACACTAAAAAAATATATAAAATAAAAAAAAATAGTTGTTGTTTTATTGTTCTCTCTCTCTCTCTCTATTCTCTCTCTATTGTTCTGCTCTTTTTTACTGTATTCTATTCTGCAATGTTTTATTGTTATTATGTTTTATCACGTTTGCTTTTCAGGTATGCAATTTTTTATACTTTACCGTTTACTGTGTTTTTTTATTAACCATTTTTTTGTCTTCAGGTACGCCATTCAGCTGCAGCGCGGATTTATTTATCTTGACAGCAACAGCGTTTGCTCCCACGATATATAAAGCCGTGACTCCAGCAGAGGTGATATATGCCAAAGCATGGGGGCAGCAGGGGCGGAGGAGCGATTTGCTCCTACCTTTTGCGTGAGGATGCCTCCATGATTCGGCATATATAAACGGTGCATGTATGCCCATCATTAGAAGTGGGTGGATGAAGGGAGGTATTTTAATGGTGGGCATCCCCACCGATCAATCTCTTTTTTTCGTTCAGCCCACAGGCTGCATGAAAAAAAAAAGATTACAATATATGCCCAACAAGGACCAGCAACGTACTGGTATGTTGCTGGACTTTGAGTGGTTATACCAGAATGATGCCTGCAGGTTTAGGTATTATCTTGGTATCATTCTTTTCAGCCAGCGGTCGGCTTTCATGTAAAAGCAATCCTAGCAGCTAATTAGCCTCTAGACTGCTTTTACAAGCAGTGGGAGGGAATGCCCCCCCACCGTCTTCCATGTTTTTCTCTGGCTCTCCTGTCCCAACAGGGAACCTGAGAATGCAGCCGGTGATTCAGCCAGCTGACCATAGAGGCTCCAAACATCTCTATGGTCTAAGAAACCAGAAGCTACAAGCATTTCATAAAAAATAAAAGAATTGCGCTAATAAATGTGCAGTGTTACATACATAACATAAGTAAAAAAATTGGTAATATGTGTAAACGAGGACGAATGCAGATAGCAACTGCATATGATCCACAAAAGTGTCCCATCAAGTGAAGAGCCAGACAACGCCCTGATGTCACCTCCAAACTGTGTTGCATTCCAGTAGGACTGGTTTGTCCGCATTCCTGTGGCCAAGGAACCGGACTTAAGGCTATCTAATCTTCGAACGTTTGTAAGTGTTCATTTTATGTATACGAATTTTAATAAATCTTTATGGTTTTACGCTATGTGAGCTCCCTTTTGTGTTTTATGGTGCATCTCTGCCATGAGTTCTGCTGTTGTGGCTGACAGTGTGATGACCCCCAGTGGATGCCGATAGAAGTTTCCATAGTCTGTTTTAAAGTTTGCCTGCTAGCCGTGATCCTCTGTAGTGGGGGATCATGGCCACTCGGTAAGAAGTAACCCCTTCCATTCTTGGTGGCGGAACCTCTTTTGTGGTCAAGGATTAATCACCACTTGGACTTTTCCTTTATTACTTGTGGGTTATTTGGAGTCACTATTTTATTATATTGAGATTTCTTCACTTGATGGGACACTTTTGTGGATCATATGCAGTTGCTATCTGCATTCGTCCTCGTTTGCACATATTACCATTTTTTTACTTATGTTATGTATGTAAAACTGCACATTTATTAGCGCAATTCTTTTATTTTTTATGTTTTACTTCACAATTGATGTTTATTGTTGGGATTGCTGATTTTTTATTAATAATTGTTCACTTATTTTATAGCGCAGTTTGTATTTCTATTTTTCCTATACAAGCATTTCATGACTTAGATTTCCCCGGATGTAAACAGCGCCATTGGGAAATTGGGAAAGCATTTTATCACACCGATCTTGGTGTGGTCAGATGCTTTGAGGGCAGAGGAGAGATCTAGGGTCTAATAGACCCCATTTTTTTCAAAAAAGAATACCTGTCACTACCTATTGCTATCATAGGGGATATTTACATTCCCTGAGATAACAATAAAAATGATTAAAAAAAATGAAAGGAACAGTTTAAAAATGAGATAAAAAAGCAAACAAATAATAAAGAAAAAAAAAAAAAAAGCACCCCTGTCCCCCCCTGCTCTCGCGCAAAGGCAAACGCAAGCGTCGGTCTGGCATCAAATGTAAACAACAATTGCACCATGCATGTGAGGTATCACCGCGAAGGTCCGATCGAGGGCAGTAATTTTAGTAGTAGACCTCCTCTGTAAATCTAAAGTGGTAACCTGTAAAGGCTTTGAAAGGCTTTTAAAAATGTATTTAGTTTGTGTGCAATTTTAAAACATGTCATGTTTGGTATCCATGTACTCGGCCTAAGATCATCTTTTTTATTTCATCAAACATTTGGGAAATATAGTGTGTTTTAGTGAATTAAAATTGAAAAAAGTGTTTTTCCCCAAAAAATGTGTTTGAAAAATCGCTGCGCAAATACTGTGTGAAAAACAAAAATGAAACACCCACCATTTTAATCTGTAGGGCATTTTGCTTTAAAAAAATATATAATGTTTAGGGGTTCAAAGTAATTTTCTTGCAAAAAAAATAATTTTTTCATGTAAACAAAAAGTGTCAGAAAGGGCTTTGTCTTCAAGTGGTTAGAAGAGTGGGTGATGTGTGACATAAGCTTCTAAATGTTGTACATAAAATGCCAGGACAGTTCAAACCCCCCCAAATGACCCCATTTTGGAAAGTAGACACCCCAAGCTATTTGCTGAGAGGCATGTCGAGTCCATGGAATATTTTATATTGTGACACAAGTTGCGGGAAAAAGACACATTTTTTTTTGCACAAAGTTGTCACTAAATGATATATTGCTCAAACATGCCATGGGAATATGTGACATTACACCCCAAAATACATTCTGTTGCTTCTCCTGAGTATGGGGATACCACATGTGTGAGACTTTTTGGGAGCCTAGCTGCGTACGGGACCCCGAAAACCAAGCACCGCCTTCAGGCTTTCTAAGGGCGTAAATTTTTGATTTCACTCTTCACTGCCTATCACAGTTTCGGAGGCCATGGAATGCCCAGGTGGCACAAACCCCCCCAAATTACCCTATTTTGGAAAGTAGGCACCCCAAGCTATTTGCTGAGAGATATAGTGAGTATTTTGCAGACCTCACTTTTTGTCACAAAGTTTTGAAAATTGAAAAAAGAAAAAAAAAATGTATTTTTCTTGTCTTTCTTCATTTTCAAAAACAGATGAGAGCTGCAAAATACTCACCATGCCTCTCAGCAAATAGCTTGGGGTGTCTACTTTCCAAAATGGTGTCATTTGGGGGGATTTGTGCCATCTGGGCATTCCATGGCCTCCAAAACTGTGATAGGCAGTGAAGAGTGAAATCAAAAATGTACGCCCTTAGAAATCTTGAAGGCGGTGATTGGTTTTCGGAGTCCCGTACGTGACTAGGCTCCCAAAAAGTCCCACACATGTGGTATCCCCGTACTCAGGAAAAGCAGCTGAATGTATTTTGGGGTGCAATTCCACATATGCCCATGGCCTGTGTGAGCAATATATCATTTAGTGACAACTTTGTGCAAAAAAAAAAAAAAAAAATTGTCACTTTCCTGCAACTTGTGTCAAAATATAAAATATTCCATGGACTCAACATGCCTATCAGCAAATAGCTTGGGGTGTCTACTTTCCAAAATGGGGTTATTTGGGGGGGGGGGCTGTGCCATCTGGGCATTTTATGTCCTTCAAAACTGTGATAGGTAGTGAGGAGTGAAATCAAAAATGTATGCCCTTAGAAATCCTGAAGGCGGTGATTGGTTTTCGGGGCCCCGTACGCGGCTAGGCTCCCAAAAAGTCCCACATATGTGGTATCCCCGTACTCAGGAAAAGCAGCTGAATGTATTTTGGGGTGCAATTCCACATATGCCCATGGCCTGTGCGAGAAATATATCATTTAGTGACAACGTTTTGTAAATTTTTTTTTTTGTCATTATTCAATCACTTTGAAATGACATAGGCAGTCATAAATTAAAGGCTGTGTAAATTCCAGAAAATGTACCCTAGTTTGTAGGCACTATAACTTTTGCGCAAACCAATAAATATAAATGTATTAACATTTTTTTTACCAAAGACATGTGGCCGAATACATTTTGGCCTAAATGTATGACTAAAATTGAGTTTATTGGATTTTTTTTATAACAAAAAGTAGAAAACATCATTTTTTTTCAACATTCTCGGTCTTTTTCCGTTTATAGCGCAAAAAATAAAAATGGCAGAGGTGATTAAATACCATCAAAAGAAAGCTCTATTCATGGGAAGAAAAGGACGCAAATTTCGTTTGGGTACAGCATTGCATGACCGCGCAATTAGCAGTTAAAGCGACGCAGTGCCAAATTGTAAAAAGTGCTCTGGTCAGGAAGGGGGTAAATCCTTCCGGGGCTGATGTGATTAAAGGCTTATATGCATGGTATTGTCATAGAAAGTGTTTGGGGATAACATTGTGGGAAGCTCATAAGCCTGTCTTGCGTGGTACAATACAAAGACAAATGGCACTATTTAAACGGGAACGCAAGAATCTAGCAAAAAAACTAGAACTCAATTTTAATGCAGCCTACATATCATTTCAAGATAATCCATCTCAGAGTACAAAACCTCATCTGGAAAAATCTAGATTGGAATACGATCTATTTCTCACTGAGTCAGCTGATAAATCCCTCAAACGCTCCAAACACAATTTCTACATGAATACAAACAAACCAGGTACATATTTGGCTCGGGCATTAAATTCAACTAACAAATCTTTCAAACCAATACGTTTGAAATTATCAAAAAATGTTTACACTTGTAATCCAGTTAAAATAGTCCATAAATTTCACTCACATCTCGCAACTTTATACAAGACAAACAATGAATTTAATCCTACAGAGGCTGAATCCTTCTTCTCAAAAATAACCTTACCTGAGTTATCTCAGAATCAAAAAAAACAGTTTGGATGAGCCTATAACTATAGATGAAGTTGCTAACGCCATAAAAGACCTAAAACTTAACAAAAGACCAGGCCCAGACGGCTACTCGGCTTTATACTATAAAACATTCTCAGAAATACTCTCTCCCATTCTCACTGAAACTTTTAACAAACTTCTAGATGGACATTCTTTTCGGCAAGAAACACTAATGGCAATTGTTTGTATGATCCCAAAACCCCTTTCTGATGATACTTCCTGTGTGAATTATCGGCCTATCTCTCTGTTAAACCTCAATATTAAATTATTAGCAAAAATAATAGCAAAACGCCTCAATAGCATTATAGGAAAATTAATACATAGAGATCAAGTAGGCTTCATGCCAAACAGACAGGCAGGCGATAATATACGCAGGGCAGTGTTATTGGCACATATTGCTAAAAAACGGAAAATCCCTTTATGTTTTCTATCTCTCGATATTAAGAGGGCATTTGACACAGTATCCTGGCAATATATGCAATATTCATTACAAAAATGGGGTTTCGGACCCCACTTTTTAACATGGATCAAAGCATTATATAATAAACCCAAAGCCTATATAAAATATGCTGGATACAAATCTGAAGCCTTTAATATCGAAAGAGGTACCCGACAGGGTTGCCCATTATCTCCCTTATTATTTGCCCTTATACTCGAACCCATGGCCCAATACATCAGAACAAACCAAACTATAACTGGCATTGAAGTAGGAGGTATTACACACAAATTATGTATATTTGCAGACGATATATTACTTTTTCTATCATTACCACAGGTCTCTGGTCCTAACTTAATACCAGCTCTTGATGGATTTGCAGCCATATCCGGCCTTATGATTAATCCTAAGAAATGCCTAGTGCTTAATATTTCACTCACAAACATGGAATTGATCCCGGCTAGGGCTGCACTCCCATTCACATGGGCAGAAAATCAATCCCATATCTTGGAATTCATTTAACAGCATCTCATTCTGACTTATTCTCAACCAATTATCCTCCTGTATTAAGACAGATCACAAATCTAATAAAACAATGGTCGCAACTTCCTTTATCCTGGATAGGGAAGATTAATGCAATCAAAATGACTATTCTACCCAAATTGCTTTATCTATTCAGAGTCCTCCCTATTCCAATTCCTTCCTATTTTTTGAGAATAGTACAAAAAAGAGCAACTTCGTTTATATGGGGCTCTTCTAAACCACGTATACCTATACACACACTACATCTTCCCAAAAATAAAGGAGGCCTGGGATACCCTAATTTTACTAACTACTACAGAGCAGCACACTTGGCCAGTCTGTCCAAATACCATGCAAAACAGGAAATCCCATTATGGGTATTTATAGAGGCTTCAGAAAATGACCCTCTATTAATATCAAATTTATTATGGCTTGATCCTAAAGACCGCTTTAAAATCCATAATCCCATAACTAAACACTTCTTATCTCTCTGGGATAAACTAAAAAACAAATATCAGTTACAATCTCCACACAATCCTCTCCTTTCTTTTATCAGAAATCCGGCCTTTTATCCGGCATGGATCTACCCAAATTCTTTTAAAGCTTGGACAACATCAGGCATTCAGACACTAAATGACTTCATAGCATCTAAATCATTCCTTTCATTCCCATCGCTTAGAGAAAAATATGATCTACCAAACTCTGAGATATTTAGATATCTCCAAATCAAAAATTTCTATACACCATTCCTAAAGGGGGATACACCATTATCCCAATTATCCATTTTTGAATCAATCTGTACAAAAGATCTATTTGCTAAAGGTACAATTTCATCACTTTATAATCAATTATATGGAGTAGCAAATCTTAATAGACCCTCTTACGTTCAGAGGTGGGAGGAGGACCTGGGACGAACTTTAGAAGACACGGACTGGTCTAACATATGGCTCACATCTAAGTCATCTTCACCCAACATCTTAGCACTGGAGACAAATTATAAAGTCCTAACTCGCTGGTACCTTGTACCCGCTAGAGTGGCAAAATATTCACCTAATACCTCAGCTCTTTGTTTTCGAGGATGCCCAGAAATAGGCACATATTTACACATATGGTGGATGTGCCCAGTAATCCAAACCTTCTGGAAGGAAGTCTTCCTGATTGCATCTAAAATATTTAAAAAATAATACAACCAGATCCATATTTAACTTTACTTAATCTAAAACCGGAATGGTTAACACTCTCTCAATTCAAACTTATGATCCAACTAATAACGGCTGCAAAACAAACAGTGGCCAAGGCATGGAAATCTCCTACATTGGTACTAGCAGAAACAATTCACAGAATGAATAATACAATGTCCCATGCTAAGATGGTAGCCATCGATCAAAATCAAATTCCAAAATTTGAAAAACTTTGGCATCCTTGGATAAAACAACAGTTCCTGTCAAACTTCAATGACTCTGTCCTGTTGCCATGGTAACAGATTAAATGACTTACAGAGACACCCATTCTAAGGCTTCAAAGAGAACTAAAAAGAATAATAAACTGACGAGCGGGACAACCTTGTGGACCATACCTCTACCTTTCAACCCTTTTTCTTCTTTCTCTTTCCTTTTCTCCACCTTACGATTAAAGCTCATTATCAGAATTTATTTGACCTATATACACTCTACTTGTAAACAATATGTATAGTAGGTATAAATCATTTAAATACCTACAAAAGTAACTAAGGAAATGATATATATCTTTAATTTAGGTTTACGTGAACCCAATGTTTAATATTTTAAATTTCATGATATTTACCTATATAAACCCTACTGTAAAACAATGAGCTTACTTTATAGATCCTTGTAAACTTACTTTATGTATCTTTATAACATTGTATACTCAATAAACTTCTTTTGACAAGGAAAAAAAAAAAAAAAGAAAGTGTTTGGGGACCTGGGTCCTGCTCCAGGGGACATGTATCAATGCAAAAAAAGTTTTAAAAACGGCCGTTTTTTCGGGAGCAGTGATTTTAATAATGCTTAAAGTCAAACAATAAAAGTGTAATATCCCTTTAAATTTCATACCTGGGGGGTGTCTATAGTATGCCTGTAAAGGGGCGCATGTTTCCCGTGTTTAGAACAGTCTGACAGCAAAATGACATTTCAAAGGAAAAAAGTCATTTAAAACTACTCGTGGCTATACTGAATTGCCGACCCGACAATGCACATAAAAGTTCATTGATAAAAACGGCATGGGAATTCCCCACAGGGGAACCCCGAACCAAAATGTAAAAAAAAAAAGACGTGGGGGTCCCCCTAAATTCCATACCAGGCCCTTTAGGTCTGATATGGATATTAAGGGGAACCCCGGTCAAAATGAAAAAAAAAAAATTGGCGTGGGGTCCCCCTCAAAATCTATACCAGACCCTTTAGGTCTGGTATGGATTTTAAGGGGAACCCCACGCCAAAATTAAAAAAAAATGGTGTGGGGTACCCCCAAAAATCCATACCAGACCCTTATCTGAGCACGCAACCTGGCAAGCCACAGGAAAAGAGGGGGGACGAGAGAGCACCCTCCCTCCTGAACCGTACCAGGCCACATGCCCTCAACATTGGGAGGGTGCTTTGGGGGTAGCCCCCCAAAGCACCTTGTCCCCATGTTGATGAGGACAAGGGCCTCATCCCCACAACCCTGGCCCTGTGGTTGTGGGGGTCTGCAGGCAGGGGACTTATCAGAATCTGGAAGACCCTTTAACAAGGGGACCCCCAGATCCCGGGCCATCCCCCCTGTGTGAAATGGTAAGGGAGTACAAAAGTACCCCTACCATTTCACAAAAAAAATGTCAAAAATGTTAAAAATGACAAGAGACAGTTTTTAACAATTCCTTTATTTAAATGCTTGTTCTTTCTTCTATTTTCTATCTTCTTTCTTCTATCTTCCTTCGGTTTCTTCCTCCATCTTCTTCTTCTTCTGGTTCTTGTTCTTCTGGTATTTCTTGTTCTTCTGGTTCTTCATCCAGTCTTCTCGTCCGGCATCTTCCTCAGTGGTGCCGTCTTCACTCCATCTTCTTTCCTCGGGCCACGCCGCATCCACGATTGGATGGGAGGCTCCCGCTGTGTGACGCTTCTCGTCTTCTGACAGTTCTTAAATAACGGAGGGCGGGTGACCCCGCCCCCCTTTGACGCAGGGCGGATGACCCCGCCCCCCTCTGATGTCACAGGGAATGCCACAGGGAAGTCCCCGTGCATCAGAGGGGGGGCGGGGTCCGTTATTTAAGAACTGTCAGAAGAGGAGAAGCGTCACACAGCGGGAGCCTCCCATCCAATCGTGGATGTGGTGCGGCCCGAGGAAAGAAGATGAAGTGAAGACAGTGCCGCTGAGGAAGATGCCGGACGAGAAGACTGGATGAAGAACCAGAAGAACAAGAAGAACCAGAAGAACAAGTACCAGAGGAAGAAGAAGATGGAGGAAGAAACCGAAGGAAGATAGAAGAAAGAAGATAGAAAATAGAAGAAAGAACAAGCATTTAAATAAAGGAATTGTCAAAAACTGTCTCTTGTCATTTTTAACATTTTTAACTTTTGTACCCCCTTACCATTTCACACAGCGGGGAGGGCCGGGATTTGGGGGTCCCCTTGTTAAAGGGGGCTTCCAGATTCTGATAAGCCCCCTGCCCACAGACCTCCACAACCACCGGGCAAGGGTTGTGGGGTTGAGGCCCTTGTCCTCATCAACATGGGAACAAGGGGCTTTGGGGGGCTACCCACAAAGCACCCTCCCAATGTTGAGGGTATGTGGCCTGGTACGGTTCAGGGGGGCGCTCTCGCCCCCCCTCTTTTCCTGCAGCCTGCCAGGTTGCGTGCTCAGATAAGGGTCTGGTATGGATTTTTGGGGGTACCCCATGCCATTTTTTTTTTACATTTTGCCGCGGGGTTCCCCTTAAAATCCATACCAGACCTGATGGGCCTGGTATGGAATTTAGGGGGACCCCCACGTCATTTTTTTTTTAAATTTTGGTTCGGGGTTCCCCTGAGGGGAATTCCCATACCGTTTTTATCAATGAACTTTTTATGTGTATTGTCGGGCCGGCAATTCAGTATAGCCTCGAGTAGTTTTAAATGACTTTTTTCCTTTGAAATGTCATTTTGCTGTCAGACTGTTCTAAACACGGGAAACATGCACCCCTTTACAGGCATACTATAGACACCCCCCAGGTACGAAATTTAAAGGAGTATTACACTTTTATTGTTTGACTTTAAGCATTTTTAAAATCACTGCTCCCGAAAAAACGGACGTTTTTAAAACTTTTTTTTGCATTGATACATGTCCCCTGGGGAAGGACCCGGGTCCCCAAAGACTTTTTAGGACAATAACATGCAAATTAGCCTTTAAAATGAGCACTTTTGATTTAGAACGTTCGAGTCCCATAGACTTCAATGGGGTTCTAACGTTCGTGCAAAGTTTTGGTCTGTTCGCAAGTTCTGGTGCGAACCGAACCGGGGGGTGTTCGGCTCATCCTTACTTCTGACCCTGTCTCATTGTAACTTACCTGTGTCCTCCAGAAATATGAATATTTCTGTATTTCCATTTCCCATTCCTCTAAGAGATTTTGGCCCATGGATTCATATTCTAACTGATCCGTTTTTCTATCCATCCCTCCATTGCTCTCTGCTTGGATTTCAGTCTCTCAATTTCTGCTTCTTCATATAAGGCCTGAGCATGTTAGATCTGGCCCACTAACTCTTCCTGACCTTCTTTAGATTGTCTGAGTCTACTCTCTGTCTGTTGGATTTCAATTGACTGAGATTCTATTGTTTCTGTTCTGTTATTTAAAGTAGTGTGGGTCTCCAACAATTCTCTCTTTAGGGCTGGCATTTGCCTGGCAACTTCATTACACAAAAACCATAAGATCGGCCAAGACTCCGTAATGAGCCGGTCTCAACTTTTTGTGTCTTTTGCGCTAGCCATAATCATTTAGTAAACCTGATCATCTTCAATAAAAAAAAATCACTTAACCTCTGGGCCTGTTCTTTCTCCTCTTTGATAAATTTCTCTAAATTGCCTCCTAGGTCTGAACTTTTGCGAATATATTCAGTCACACCATAGTCAAGGACCCCACTTAACTTTTCCTGAGGCCCAGTGGCCTTTTTCTGGTTTGGGGTAGCTATAGCTGGGGCGGTATTACCATCCCGGTTGTTTCTAGATGCACTCGATTCATTATCACTACCTGTCATGTTATTATACAACAGATATTTTTCACAATGTATATGCAAATACAATCACTAGTATGTTCTGTAATGTGGTAAGATTCCCTCTTACAAAATATCTCAGTAGTGCTTGCCAATTTTATGTTGTGAGTGTGGTATGGAATCTTAATTAAGATCTCAGTGTTTTGTTTTTCAGTGCCTCCAACCTTACGGTAAATTTGTGAACTTGGTTCAGATAATCAGTACATACCACAATCCTTTCCTGAGTTTGTTAATTTATGAGGATTTCTTACCAATATAAAAATATCTCCCAACAAAATTAATAAGTCAATAATTTGACTTTATTAATTAACAAGTTTAGTTATACAATTTCAGACAGATCTGGAATTTCTGGTGATTGATATTTCACACACACATTATCAAAACATCAACACGGCAATAAACAATATCTCTTAATATATTACAATTAACTCAGGGGAGCCCAAATTATTCTATTATGAAAAATATGTGCGGTAATCACGCTTTACGTTCAAGAACACAATATCATTTGTCACTCGGGGAAACAGTCCTCTGAATTTCTCCGGTCAGAAGGAATCCAAAGTATGTCACACAGAGTCAACAGATAGATATTGCCAATTTGAAAGATATATTAATCCAACAGAGCTAATCCCAACAGAGCTAAATTGAATGGGGCGATTAGGTTTCCCTGGGACCACAATAATTTAAATTGATGTAATACAAGTTTATGTCTGAATTTCCCCAAAACACGGCTTCAATACACACAGCCCAGATGATCAATATGGGCAAAAGATTAATGATAAACTACCCTATACTCTGCACATGATAATGTTAACACATAAAATATACAATACAATCCCTACAATTTTGAGAACAAAAGATAATTAATATTCATCTGGTCTGTATCTTATCAACAGTTTCAAAGGAAAAGATATCCAACAAATTTTAAGAACTACTAGAATTTTCAGTCACAAGGTCCAACAAGATGGGGAGTGGTCAAATAGCAGCAGGCTTCTTGATCATCTATGGGTTTGGCATGTGGGTCTGTCATCCTCTCTCTATGGCCCTCACATCCTTTATACCATCTGGGACAATAAGCTCATAACATTGTCATACGCTCAGCCCAGAAGGTTTGGCTTATTTTCCATTGGTTGGAGAACTCTAATGATTTACCTGGTAAGCTCAGGTAATATCATCTTCAGCCACTAGGTGTGTCTGAGGACAGAAAATGTATTCTAAACTATTCGTTAAAATAAAAATATGTTTTCTTTTATAATTGGCATCTACATATACAGTATATTGGGGCTTATGAATATATATCTATATTGTTAAGGGTCCCTGGCAACTGGTACAAAATATAATATACTTAGTATACATTTGATTAATCACTATCACACAAAATGGATGTTTATATGGATAATTTCATGACTCCTGCATATCCTATGAAAACCTATTTGTCTTGGGATAACACATGTTATATGGGTATTTTTATGTAGATGTGGTCACAGTTTCTATGTCTTTACAACAATGATGGATATCTAAACACAATTCCTCATTTGTTCTATATCAAAATGTACAGTATATTTTTACCTTATGGCAGATTACTCATGGGGTCAGTGGATATTAAGATTATGGTTGTATTTGTGACCTGGAGTTTTATATAGCATTTGAATCATTTATGATCACATATATTTAAGATATCTTATGTATACAAGAATTAAATGTTTTCCTAGAGCATTTGAATGAACCTTGGACAGGCTCAATGAAGATTTAAGTCAGGGTTTAGCTGTCCAAACAATTTTTCCGTTCAGATAATTTAGACACATATTTATTATCGGCTGTTCAGATGCTTGGCTTGTTTGTCATTTTGATGTATCATTAACCTCATATCTCAGTCCTTGTCTGAGGGAAGGCTGAGTCAACATTGGGTTCTTATTGGTGAGGCGATCTCACCCTTTGAAACAATAGGGTTATTTACGCAAGCTTTTCCTTTAATTAAAGGCTTTGTTACTTGGATCTGAAAACACAAATTTGACCATTGTCAGCCGGTTTTGTGTAAGGTGGCATTATTCAGGTTTACTTTGTTTCAACATAAGTTTTGTCTCTTGACTTCAGCTCTCCTAGAGTGATGATTTAATCAGCCTGTTCTGTTGGGAGGGGGGAACGCTCTCCTGGAGTAATTACTCCTAAGCTGAAAGCTACATGAAAAATGTAATATTTTGATGTATCTCAGCCATGAAAACTTCTAGCATTTGTGTACATGTCTTTTAGTTTTGTACGAACACATATTTTTCCTCCTTAGCATTAATGCCCCCCAGTAGCACCCTCTGTCCTTTTATCACTGCTGGCTCTTCCTCTGATCCCTCCCCCATTACCTAGTTTAAAAGCCTACATTTTTGGCCATCTTCTCTCCCAGCAGAACTGCACCTTCCCCATTTAGGTGCAGTCTGTCCCTACTGTAGAGCAGGTAACCGACTGAAAAGACAGCCAAGTTCTCCAGGAACCCAAATCCCTCTTTCCTGCACCAGTTCCACAGCCAATTGTTAAGTTCCCTAATCTCCTGCTGCCTCTCTGGTGTGGCTCAAAGTACAGGCAGTATTTCTGAGAATACCACCATGGAGGTCCATTTCTTCTGCATAGCTCCTAAATCCCTGATTTTTTTAAGGACACTCCCTCTTCCTCTAACTTTGTCATTGGTACCAATATGTCCCATGACTGCTGCGTCCTCCCCAGCTCCACCCATCAATCTGTCCATCTGATCCATGATGTGCTGAACCCGGTTGCCCGGTAAACAACATACTTTTCATCAATGTTTGTGACAGATTGCTCTGTCTGTCCTTCTAATAATTGAATCCCCTACCATCAGAATCTGTCTATACTTTATCCTTGTCCCCATCCTTACTGGAGGAGTTGTTCCTCGGCAGCTAGGGGATTCACTCTGCTCCAGCACTGCCACTCCTTGACAAATGTCCCCAGTATCACACAACCGGGTGTATTTATTGGGATGTGTCAGCTCAGGACTGGCTTCCCTTATACTTTTCCCTCTACCCCATCTAACTGTTACCCAATTATTCTGCTCTGGAGTCTTCACCTCCTTATCACCACCCAACTGATGGGTATAGTCCAAAATCGCTTTCAGGCTAATGATGCTTTTCAGTGTTGCAAGCTGCTTCCTTAGGAACTCCCAAACAGGAAAAAGTTCAGACCCGCAATCTATATTAAAGTCTATGGGACCCGAACATGACAAATCAAACAGTCCCATTTTGAAGGATATATGCAAGTTATTGGCCATAAAAAGGGAATGAAGGCCTGGGTACTGCCCAGGGGGACATGTATCAATGCGAAAGTGTAGAAAAAAAAAAAAAAATATATATATATATATATATATATATATATATATATATATATATTTAAAGGAGCAGTGATTTTACTGATGCTTAAAGTAAAACAATAAAAGTGAAAAATTCCTTAAAATTTAGTGCCTGGGGGTCCCCTTAGTCTGCCGGTAAAGTGGCACATCTGCACTGTGTATAGAACCTTATGCAGCAAAACTGACCTTTGTAAAGAAAAAAAGGACATTTAAATTGACTCTATACAACAATATACAATTTTAAAAAATACAAAAAAATGAAAAAAACTGTGCCCCCCTTTGCATACCAGGCCCTTTGGATCTGGTATGGATTTAAGGGGAACACCGTGGCAAAAAAAACCCTGCCCCCCAAAATCCATACCAGATCCTTATCCAAGCACTCAGCCTGGCAGGAAAGGGGAAGGATGAGCGAGCCCCCCCTCCTGAACCATACCAGGCCACATGCCCTCAACATGGCAGGGTGCTTTGGTGCAGGGGGCTCTACCCCCCACCCCAAAGCACCTTGTCTATATGCTAAAGGAGACAAGGGCCTCTTCCTGACAACTCTGGGCTGTGGCTGTGTCTTTGGGTCCCAGCACCCTATGTGAATGAGTATGGGGTACTGCTCCATCCATGATGAAGGCTCACTGGCAAATAACTGCTCCGGCGTGTGACAGTTCCTAAATAGGTAAGGGGCGGGGCCATCTGGTGATGTCAGATGGTGGCACCATCCTCTTGTGATATCACCAACACAAGCATGACTTCACATGACCCAGCATGACCTACCCAGGCAACTCTTACCCACAACCCTGGGTGGTGGGCATTGTGATTGACAATGGATCTACATCGCAGGACATTGTTTTTTATTTTTTTAATAAAGGAATTGTCAAAAACTGCCTCGCTATAGTAGACCAAAGAAGTTGAGTGCACATGCTCAGCATCATATCCAGAGGTTGTCTTTGGGAAATAGACATATGAGTGCTGCCAGCATTGCTGCAGAGGTTGAGGGGGTGAGGGGGTCAGCCTGTCAGTGCTCAGACCATACACTGTACACTGTATCAAATTGGTCTGCATGGTTGTCGTCCCACAAGGAAGTCTCTTCTAAAGATGATGCATAAGAAAGCCTGCAAACAGTTTGCTGAAGACAAGCAGACTAAGGACATGGATTACTGGAACCATGTCCTGTGGTCTGATGAGATAAACTTATTTGGTACAGATGGTGTTAAGCGTGTGTGGTGGCAACCAGGTGAGGAATACAGACAAGTGTGTCTTGCCTACAGTCAAGCATGGTGGTGGGAGTGTCATGGTCTGGGGCTGCATGAGTGCTGCCGGCACTGGGGAGCTACATTTCATTGAGGAAACCATGAATGCCAACATGTACTGTGACATATTGAAGCAGAGCATGATCCCCTCCCTTTTGAGACTGGGCCGCAGGGTAGTATTCCAACATGGCAATGACCACAAACACACCTCAAAAAAGACCACTACCTTGCTAAAAAAGCTGAGGGTAATGGTGATGGACTGGCCAAGCATGTCTCCAGACCTAAACCCTATTGAGCATCTATGGGGCACCCTCAAACAGAAGGTGGAGGAGCGCAAGGTCTCTAACATCCACCAGCTCTGTGATGTTGTCATGGAGGAGTGGAAGAGGACTCTAGTGGCAACCTGTGAAGCTCTGGTGAATTCCATGCCCAAGAGGGTTAAGGCAGTGCTGGAAAACAATGGTGGCCACACAAAATATTGACACTTTGGGCCCAGTTTGGACATTTTCACTTAGGGGTGTACTCACTTTTGTTGCCAGCTGTTGCCGGTTTAGACAATAATGGCTGTGTGTTGAGTTATTTTGAGGGGACAGCAAATTTACACTGTTATATATGCTGTACACTCACTACTTTACATTGTGGCAAAGTGTTATTTCTTCAGTGTTGTCACATGAAAAGATCTAATAAAATATTTACAGAAATGTGAGGGGTGTACTCACTTTTGTGAGATACTGCACTGTATATCTGTATAACACACAGATAACATTATTTCTATCTGTCAAATAACTCTCTCCAAGAAGACAATATGCAGTTCAGTTTTGGTCACCTATCCTCAGGAAAGACATTACTGAATTAGAAAGAGTTCAGCTTAGGGCAAAACAAATAATAAGATAGGTGGAAGATCTCAGCTATGGCAATCTATTACATAGACTACAGTTATTCTCATTGAAGAAGAAGCATTTAAGTGGGGATAAGATTACAATGTGCAAATATGTCAAGGGTGGCTCCAATAACTGTAGAAGTCATGTGAGCTGAGCTGAAGTTAGAATAAAGGAGCAGTAAAAATCTAAAACTCCCTCCCCAGGAAATGGCACCAGCTGAGGGTGACAACTCCTGTGATAAGTGGCAGTGCTGGGGGGAGGGGTGGGTGTAAACATATTCCAGCATGCCCCTTTATCTCCCCAGTGGCAGCATTCCGTATAGGTGATGGTGGATATGACCTCAGGGGGGCATGATATACATATGAATAATAAATACCTCTATTTACATATGAATGATGCCGGTCCGCCGCTATTTACATATGAATGCAGCCACTATTTACACATCAATGCTGGTATTTACATGTAAAAACAGGGTCTGCAGGTGAGTCATCTGTACACAACAATAGGGCAGAGCTGGGCAGCATCAGTAACATAACTTTACACTGAGATATCAGGACACAGCACTGGACTAAAACCTCAAGGGACGAGGGAATTTAAACTGGAATAGTTGGCAAATATAGTGCAGCTGCTTTGGTCCCCACAATAATGACAGGGCGCAGGGCAGCTGCCTCTTTTGCCCTGCCTTAAAGCACATACTTGGGAAACTTCATTGTCTATCCACTGTCAGCATCCCTTCTCATGTGAAATTCGTTTCGGTCTGAATCTAAATTCAGTCAAAGTTTTGGTTATAGTGAGATTCAAATGTCTCCGAATATCCAGATGAAATAGTAACAGTTTTCATTAAAAATCAATAAAATTTGTTTTGTTTATTCATTTTCAAACAAATTCCAAAACGATTAGCATTCAGGTTGGTCAAAAAATGAATGACCGATTCAAACGTAAAAAAAAAATGGCGTGGAGGTTCCCCTAATCCATATCAGGCCCTTTCGGGTCTGGTATGGATTTTAAGGAGAACACCATGCCAAAATGATAGAAAAAATGGCGTGGGGTCCCCCTCCTCCCCCAAATCCAGACTCTTATCTGAGCAAGAGTGAGCAGCCCCCCTCCTGAACCATACCAAGCCACATGCCCTCAACATGGAGGGGTGCTTTGGGGTTGGGGGATCTTGTCAATCCCCGTGATTGACGATGGATCCACATCGGGGGACATTGTATTTTTTTTTTTTTATAAACTGTCCACTGTTTTTATTTATATTTTACACTTTTTTGGTGAATGAGTAGAGGTACAATGTACCCCATACTCATTTACCAGGGACAACTTGTTAAAGGGGGCTTCCAGATTTTGAGGGGTTTTAGGGGGGTCTGGTAAGTACAGTATTTCCTGGGGAACCTAATGCCTTTTTTTGTTTTTTTTTTTGTTTTTTTGTGAAGTACCCTTTTAAAATCCATGCAAGACTCAAATGGGTTCACTTTAACGCCTTTACCTATTGTAAAATGTTGGTCGGATGGGAGCACTGTTGTTCTGGTAGGACGTCATATGACAACCTCCCAGGATTGTGCCTCACCTTGCATTGTTCTCAAAGGCAGTACTCGCCCACTCCCTTTTTTTACACCCTCTTGCCTATTAGAGCAGAAAATGAGCATTTTCAATTTAACTGGTTTCAATGAAGTTCACCGAACACCTGCTGAACTGAACATTGGCAGTTTGTTGATCACTACCTGCCAGGCCTATGCAGAATATACCAAAACAGTCCACAAGTAGGTGTTCTGGATCTTTAACCACTTGCAGACCAGCCGCCGCAGTTTTACTGTGGCAGAATGGCATGGCTGGGCGAAACGACGTTAAGTAACGTCTCTTCACCCTGTGACCACTAGCGGTGCATGCATCCACTGCTCACCCCCGGAGCTGATGCGAGTGACCGGCGGTTGCGATAACCGCCGGCTCCCGCGATCGCTCGTGACACACCGAGAACTGGGATCTGTGTGTGTAAACACGCAAATCCTGGTTCTCTGAGGGGAGAAGAGACTGATTGTGTGTTCATACAAAGTATGAGCAGCGATCTGTCATCTCCCCTAGACAGTCCCATCCCCCTTCAGTTAGAACACAGAGGTGGGAACACAGTTAACCCCTTGATCGCCCCCTAGTGTTAACCCCTTCCCTGCCAGTGACATTTTTACAGTAATCAGTGCATTTTTATAGCACTCATCACTGTATAAATGCCAATGGTCCCAAAAATGTGTCAAAAGTGTCCGATGTCCCCGCATAATGTTGCAATCCCAATAAAAATTGCAGATCGCCACCATTGCTAGTAAAAAAAATAATAATAATAAAAATGCTTTAAATCCATCCCCTATTTTGCGCAAACCAATCAATATACGCTTATTGCGATTTTTATTACCAAAAATATGTAGAAGAATACATATCGGCCTAAACTGAGAAAAAAATCACTTTTTTAAAAAAAATGGGGATATTTATTATAGCAAAAAGTACAAAATATTTTTGTTTTCAAAATTGTCGCTTTTTTTGTGCAAAAAGTAAAAACTGCAGGGATGATCAAAAGAAAGAAAGAAAGCTCTATTTGTGGGGGAAAAAAAGACATCAATTTTGTTTGGGTGCAGCGCCGCATGACTGCGCACTTGTCAGTTAAAGCAACGCAGTGCCAAATCGCAAAAAATGACCTGGTCATTCAGCAGCCAAATTTTCCGGGGGTGAAGCAGTTAAAGGCCACATGATTGGTTTAAACATTGAGTGGTGAGACCTTCATTTACAGACCAGCTTTGTGAAACGTAGCATTAACTCAACATTGTTTCTGCTGTTTTATTCATTTCCCAGAACACATTGCCCAGAAACTTTTCCCTCTGTATTTAATGCTGATCACATGTATGAATATTTTTAAAACATTTGACATATCTGTATAGAAATTTCTAATGTACTGTTTTGGAAAAAAATCTTTTTGTAGCCCGTCTTTCTGGTATTACTTGAACCTCCTAGCTTTCCTTTACGCAATCGATAATATTAACCAGGATGCAGATACCTTACCCAATATCACTCTAGGCTTCCATCTATTTGATTCATGGCTGGAACCCAGGAAGGGTGTACAGAGTGTTCTGCAGATCTTATCTGGACCAAATGGGACATTTCCTAATTATTCCTGTAAAGGACAAGGCAAGCTGGCTGGTGTTATTGGAGATCACCATTCATCCACTAAAATCCCAATCGCCCAAATCCTTGGACTGTACAGATACACACAGGCGAGTGAAAAGTACTTGTATATTTATAATAATATTCTAAGTCAACAGAGAAAACAATATACATTTTACAAAAACATGACAGTTTGTGAAAGTTAAAATGTATATAAACTCTAATGCTGTGTACACACAGTCGGATTTTCCGACGGGAAATGTTGGATGTGAGCTTGTTGTTGGAAAGTCCGACCATGTGTAAGCTCCATCGAACATTTGCTGTCTTACTTTCCACCAACAAATGTTTTCTAGCAGGTTTTCAAATTTCTCAAAAAGTCAGATCATGTGTACACAAGCCCATCGCACAAAAGTTCACACATGCTCAAAATCAAGCAGAAGGAGCCACGCTGGCTATTGCAATTCCTTTTTCTCTGCTCGTCGTACGTCTTGTACGTCATCGCTTTCCAACGTTCGGAATTGTTGGCCAATAGCCAATATTTGTGTGACCGTGTGTATGCAAGACAAGTATGAGCCAACAACCTTCGAACAAAAATCCACGGTTTTGTTGGCGGAAAATCCGATCGTGTGTACAGGGCATTGCAATTAAAGTTTTTGTAAATGTAAAGTCAGTCAAACAAATGAAGACACACCTAGCACAATCACTAAGGATTTTGTCCCATTTTCCATTATTAGGAAAACCAGGAGCTAAAAAAATGCTGGAAAAACACTGGATCAAAAAATGCTAAAGCGGGCTGTTTTAACAATCTAAAAAATGGCGACAATGGGGACAAGGGCCTCTTCCCCACAACTCTGGCCGGTTATTGTTGGGTTCTGTGGGCAAGGGGCTTAATGGAATGTGGAAGCCCCCTTTAACAAGGGGGCCCCCAGATCCAGCCCCTCCCTGTGGATGAGTATGGGGTACATAGCAGCCCTACTCATTCACCCAAAAAAAAAGTGTTGTGTAAATGAAGACAGGAGGAAACTTTTGACAAGTGCGTTATTAAAAAAAAAATTGTACCCCGGAGTAGATCCAACGTCAATCATGATGAATGCCTGTTAACACAAAATAAATAAATAAAAAAGGTCTGCACCCGATGAAGGTTTCAGCCGAATGACAGCTTCACCACCTCCCACCGCTAAATACATTAAAAGGTGGGGCCACCCGATAATGTCCCCGGGTGACCCCACCCCTTAGGATGTCATCTGCTCAGCATGCCCAGTTGAAGATGAACCAAAAAGGTGGAGCCATACAGTGACGTCACCAAACCACCTTGTCCCCATGTTGATGGGGACAAGGGCCTCTTCCCCACAACCCTGGCCAGTGATTGTGAGAATCTGTGGGACACCAAAGGGCCCCCAGATCCTGGTCCCCCCTATGTGAATGAGTAGATCCAACATCAGTCACGATGAATGCTGGCTGCTGACCCGAAAAAAAAAAAAGCCTGCAGCTGACAAAGGCTTCCAAAGACTGACAGCTCTGCCGCTAAATAAATGAAAAGGCAGGGCCACCCAATGATATCACTGGGTGACTCCGCCCCATGTGATGTCATCTGCCCAGCATGCCGTAGTCAATGACATCAACAGGGGGCAAGGCCATATGGTGACATCACTAAATCACCTTGTCCTCATGTTGATGGGTACAAAGGGCCTCTTCCCCAAAACCCTGGCTGTGGTTGTGGGGGTCTGAAGGCAGAGGGCTTAACGAAATCTTGAATCCCCCTTCAACAAGGGGGCCCCAGATTCTGTCTCCCCATGTGTATATAGTAAAAAATTATGTCACAAGGGGGGCTATACAGTGACATCACCAGTTGCCCCTGCCCTTTAGTTTATTAGCAGTGGGAAGCAGCAGAGCTGTCGGATGACGGGAGCCTTCATCACGTGAGGACCTTTTTTGGGGGGGGGTCGGCGACTAGCGTTCATCGTGATTGATGATGGATCTACACTGAGGGACATTGTGTTTGTTTTTTCAATAGAGGACTTGTGAAAAACTGTGTGTTCTGTGTGTAACCCATACTCATTCACATAGGGGGGCTGGATCTAGGAGCCCTCTTGTTAATGGGGCTACCAGATCCGATAAGTCCCCCCCACATCACCACAACCACTGAGCCAGGGCTGTGGGGAAAAGGTCCTTGTCCTCATCAACATGGAGACAAAGTGCTTTGGAGGGGAGCCTCCTACCCAAAGCACCCCCCCATGTTGAGGAAATGTGGCCTGGTATGGTTCAGGAGGGAGGATGCTCGCCCACCCCCTCCCCTTTCCTGGTCTGCCAAGCTGTATGCTTGGATAAGGGTTTGGTATGGATTTTTAGGGGACCCCACGCTGTTTTTTTTTTCATTTTGGTGTGGGATTCCCCTTAAAATCCGTACCACATCTGTTTTTTTTTGTTTTTTTATTATTGCTGGCATTGTTTTTTACATTCAGCTGTCAGCGGGGAACACCAGAAACATAAAGTAGGCTTCAACTAGGCGTTAAGCAAAATGAATACAAAGCAGTGCTATAGTTTGTAATTATAAATATAAATTATATCTTTATGCATATATACTGAGAGAAACATAGTTTATCTTTTGCTGACTTCTTTTTGAAAATGTGGGTAAACAGTTTTTTTTCTGACTAGCCAGAATCGGTGATCCAAAGCAAGCAGGTCACAAGTAAAGCCAGATTGATCTTGGTTCTCCTGATTTGCATAGTTTTTCTGGGTATGTATAATTTAGCCTGAGTAGGGACGCCTGTCCCCTGCCAGTCTGCTGCAGAGAAAGGTCACTGTTCTCTGTGTGAAAACAGCGGTCTCTCTGCAGAGGTCCAACATGTCCACTGATAAGCCCAAGCTATATTGTATAATATTTATGACCCTTGCTGATTGGAGAGCCACAGATCTGACTCAAGCGGGGGCATATCGTACCTCTGCAGGAGGACCACTGCTTCAACACAGAGAGCAAGGATCCTTCTCTACAGCATGCTGGCAGGGGCCTGGCTTTTCTACTCAGGCTCTGGCTGCATTTTACAGTATATAGAAATACATGTTTTGTTTTAATGCACCTGAAATGTATTTAGCTGATTTAATCTAAAAGATAATTTTAAATATTTGTACAGTGAAGTCTCTAATTATAATTTTAGTGCCAACTGGATATGAATGTAACTTTGAAATATAGTAACATTATAGTTAATTGTCAGGGCCAGTGAAAGGATTGTTGTCTTCACAGGCAATAGCATTTTGATGTCCTAAAGTGGCTGTATAAGCAGCTTTATGCTGGTGCCATTGTTAATAGTTAATCCTTCTCCTTTCAGATCAGCAATGGAGCCACCGATTACTCATTAAGTGACAGATTCCTTTACTCGCATGTATTCAGGACTGTTCAGAATGATTATGTCTATTATTTAGCAATTGCCAAACTAGTGAAACATTTTGGCTGGAATTGGGTTGGAATACTTTTTTCAGACAATGATACCGGTGAGAATGAAGCGCAAATTCTGAAGAGAAATTTGGCTTCCCAGGAGATTTGTGTGGCTTTTGAAAAAAGAATGACTGTGAATTCCGCTACAATGAATCAGTGGATAGACACACTTAGTAAAGTGCATTGTAAAGTTTTAATACTTTGTGGTTCCTTCACAAGCAATGCTCGGGGATACCTTTATGAATACTCTCAGTTCAATAGAAAGAATATTCTTATCCTTCCCCCAGGCTGGACTTCAGGTGAAATGAAGGTGATAACCCTTTTGACAAATTTTATAACAAGTTTGTCTTTACAGTTGAATGATCCGCAAATTCTTATTGATGAAAGTCCATTTGATGACAATCTATTGTCAAGACATTCCCAAATTGAACAGCTGATGGATGATCTGATCATTACATTTTACAATATAACATCAACTCAAAATGGGAAAAATATTTATTTCCAAAACTTTACTATTTTTAGTCAGAGTTTCATAAGAGTCCTTTTTCCACAAATTAAAGGAAATATGCTTTGTGGAGAATCTCTACGAGTGTATATTGCAGTAGAAGCTATGGCTGAAGCTTTACATTTTTTCAACAAGTTTAATCACAGTTTTAATATTAACAGATTTAAGCAGGTAAAACCGTATAGTGCAATAGTCTGTAAATTATTTTTTAGATTTTTTTTTGTATAGAAACGTAAGAAGGTACTTTGACCAAAAATTTTGGGTTTGTTATAATTATTCTACAGGATTTATATAGCGCCAACTGTTTGAACAGTGCTTTGAAAAATAAAGGGAACAGAGCAGTTACAATATAATTCAATGCAAGAGGGTTAGGAGGGCCTTGTTCATGGGAGCTCACAATCTAAAAAGAGGCTGCAAGTGATACAAAAGGCAATAACTGTATTGAATGATCTAATAAGAAAATAAAAGTATAGTTTTTAGGTGGTGGAAGGATAGGCTTCCCTGAACAGATGAGTTTTCAGGGATTGCCTGAAGGTGGACAGAGCAGGAGATAGCCAGAGAGATTGCATTAGAATGTTGAAAGGATGAAAGAGTCTCTGAACTAGTCTTGGAGGAGAGTATAGGAGAAGGCGTTGAGGGAGCTAGAGAGCAGGAGGTCTTGCGGGAGCAGGGAGGATGGTTTGAATGATATTTTGAAATGAGGTTGTTGATGTAGCTCCTCAGGGCAGGGCTCTTGTTAGTAGTTAGAATTTTAATTGTTAGATGAGCGCAAGCCAGTGGAGAAATTGACAAAGAGGGTTGGTGGGTGGTAAATGAGCTGTTGGTTAGGTGCATACATCTAGCAGCAGCACTATAGCTGGGATAACCTGTGTAGCAGTAGACCAATGAGGGGAAGGTGTTATAGTCGAGGTGAGGGGTACTAATAGATTGAATTTGTATGTTGGTGGTGTCACTGGCAAGAAGGAGTGAATTTTGGAGATAATATGGAGATTAAAGTAGCAAGATTTGGACAGTGATTAGCTGTTGAATCTAAAGGAGAGGTCAGAGTCCAGGATTACACCTAGCATGCTAACATGAGGGGATGGACTAATGATTGTGTCAATTATCTTAAAGGAAAAGTTTGGGGAGGGGACTTGATTGAAAGAAATATATGTTTTTTGCAACTTTTAGCATCTGACCACATCTGAGGGCTGCAAAGGGAATTGGTTCTGAGACTTCCCTCTGCCAGACTTTGTGATCTCATGTCTGAACAGGGAAAAGATCATTTTCATCATAATTTACTGAGTGCAGGTCCGACTTTGGCCACTCTCTGAATAGTAGCTTCATTGAGGGCCCCAACAAAACAAACTGTATCTTTTTAGTAGAATAATTAAGTTGGCCATACACCAGAGCAGTAATAGGCTTAACTTTGAGCTGTGAGTGACCCTGTCAGCACCTTGACAAATGTCTACTGAAACATCAAAAAAGGTGAATGGCCAATTGTACATGCATAGATTTCTCTACACTGAATCTATACTGCTGGTCATTGAATTCACCATTCTGATGCTGACCACAGCACGGCTGTAGATAATATTAGCTGTCATTGTAGATTCATCCATTCATGCTGTTTAGAGTGTAAATGTATACAGAAAATAAAAGATTAGAGGATCCCAGATGACAACCGTTTCCAGAACGTGGTCTTTAGGTCTAACATAGAGGCTTTGACGCTCCTGTTCTGGTTGGCGGATATGTAGGGCCCTCTCAAACATAAACATTTTGCACATTAAAGCATATGCTTAAGAATTTGTACAAGCAACACATTGTTCACTATTAGGGATGAGCTTCGAGTTCGAGACGAACTCATGTTCGTCTCGAACATCGGCTGTTCGCAAGTTCGCCAAACAGCGAACAATTTGGGGTGTTCGCGGCAGATTCGAATGCCACGGAATGCCCTTTAAAAGTTTATGGGAGAAATCAAAAGTGCTAATTTTAAAGGCTTATATGCATGGTATTGTCATAAAAAGTGTTTGGGGACCTGGGTCCTGCCCCAGGGGACATGTATCAATGCAAAAAAAGTTTTAAAAATGGCCGTTTTTTCGGGAGCAGTGATTTTAATAATGCTTAAAGTGAAACAATAAAAGTGTAATATACCTTTAAATTTTGTAGCTGGGGGTGTCTATAGTATGCCTGTAAAGGGGCGCATGTTTCCCGTGTTTAGAACAGTCTGACAGCAAAATGACATTTCAAAGGAAAAAAAGTCATTTAAAACTACTCGCGGCTATTAATGCATTGCCAGTCCGACAATACACATAGAAGTTCATTGATAAAAACGGCATGGGAATTCCCCACAGGGGAACCCCGAACCAAAATTAAAAAAAAAAAAAATTATGTGGGGGGTCCCCCTAAATTCCATACAAGGCCCTTCAGGTCTGGTATGGATATTAAGGGGAACCCCGGCCAAAATTTAAAAAAAATGACATGGGGGTCCCCCTAAATTCCATACCAGACCCTTCAGGTCTGGTATGGATATTAAGGGGAACCCTGTGCCAAAAAAAAAAAAAAACGGCATGGGGTCCCCCCAATAATCCATACCAGACCCTTATCCGAGCACGCAACCTGGCAGGCCGCAGGAAAAGAGGGGGGGACGAGAGTGCGGCCCCCCCCTCCTGAACCGTACCAGGCCACATGCCCTCAACATTGGGAGGGTGCTTTGGGGTAGCCCCCCAAAACACCTTGTCCCCATGTTGATGAGGACAAGGGCCTCATCCCCACAACCCTGGCCGGTGGTTGTGGGGGTCTGCGGGCAGGGGGCTTATTGGAATCTGGAAGCCCCCTTTAACAAGGGGACCCCCAGATCCCGGCCCCCCCCCTGTGTGAAATGGTAAGGGGGTACTTACCCCTACCATTTCACTAAAAAACTGTCAAAAATGTTAAAAATGACAAGAGACAGTTTTTGACAATTCCTTTATTTAAATGCTTCTTCTTTCTTCCTTCATCTTCTTCTGGTTCTTCTGGCTCTTCTGGTTCTTCCTCCGGCGTTCTCGTCCAGCATCTCCTCCGCGGCATCTTCTATCTTCTTCTCCTCGGGCCGCTCCGCACCCATGGCACGAGGGGAGGCTCCCGCTCTTCTCTTCATCTTCTTCTTCATCCTCTTCTTTTCTTCCTTCTTCTCTTCTTCTCCTCTTCATTTTCTTCTCCGGGCCGCTCCGCATCCATGCTGTCATGGAGGGAGGCTCCCGCTGTGTGACGGCGTCTCTTCGTCTGACGGCTCTTAAATAACGGGGCGGGGCCACCCGGTGACCCCGCCCCCCTCTGGCGCACGGGACATGACAGGACTTCAATGTGGCATTCCCCGTGACGTCACAGGGAAGTCCCGTCAAGTCCCGTGCGTCAGAGGGGGGCAGGGTCACTGGGTGGCCCCGCCCCCCGTTATTTAAGAGCCGTCAGACGAAGAGACGCCGTCACACAGCGGGAGCCTCCCTCCATGACAGCATGGATGCGGAGCGGCCCGGAGAAGAAAATGAAGAAGAGAAGAAGGAAGAAGAGAAGAGGATGAAGAAGAAGAGAAGAGCGGGAGCCTCCCCTCATGCCATGGGTGCGGAGCGGCCCGAGGAGAAGAAGATAGAAGACGCCGCGGAGGAGATGCTGGACGAGAACGCCGGAGGAAGAACCAGAAGAGCCAGAAGAACCAGAAGAAGAAGAAGATGAAGGAAGAAGCATTTAAATAAAGGAATTGTCAAAAACTGTCTCTTGTCATTTTTAACATTTTTGACAGTTTTTTAGTGAAATGGTAGGGGTAAGTACCCCCTTACCATTTAACACAGGGGGGGCTCGGGATCTGGGGGTCCCCTTGTTAAAGGGGGCTTCCAGATTCCGATAAGCCCCCTGCCCGCAGACCCCCACAACCACCGGCCAGGGTTGTGGGGATGAGGCCCTTGTCCTCATCAACATGGGGACAAGGTGTTTTGGGGGGCTACCCCAAAGCACCCTCCCAATGTTGAGGGCATGTGGCCTGGTACGGTTCAGGAGGGGGGGGCCGCACTCTCGTCCCCCCTCTTTTCCTGCGGCCTGCCAGGTTGCGTGCTCGGATAAGGGTCTGGTATGGATTTTTGGGGGAACCCCACGCCGTTTTTTTTTTTTTTTTTGGCGCGGGGTTCCCCTTAAAATCCATACCAGACCTGAAGGGTCTGGTATGAAATTTAGGGGGACTCCCACGTCATTTTTTTTTTAAATTTTGGTTCGGGGTTTCCCTGTGGGGAATTCCCATGCCGTTTTTATCAATGAACTTCTATGTGTATTGTCGGCAATGCAATAGCCTCGGGTAGTTTTAAATGTTTTTTCCTTCGAAATGTCATTTTGCTGTCAGACTGTTCTAAACACAGGAAACATGCGCCCCTTTACAGGCATACTATAGACACCCCCCAGGTACGAAATTTAAAGGGATATTACACTTTTATTGTTTGACTTTAAGCATTATTAAAATCACTGCTCCTGAAAAAACGTCAGTTTTTAAAACTTTTTTTTGCATTGATCCATGTCCCCTGGGGCAGGACCCGGGTCCCCAAACACTTTTTATGACAATAACTTGCATATTAGCCTTTAAAATTAGCACTTTTGATTATTCATGTTCGTGTCCCATAGACTTTAACGGTGTTCGCGTGTTCGAGCGAACTTTTTTCCTGTTCGCATGTTCTGGTACGAACCGAACAGGGGGGTGTTCGGCTCATCCCTAGTCGTCATATAATGTCAATAGAGGGCGGTTGTAACTGCTCTCATCTCTTCCTCTCCTCACACAAAGCCTGTCAGTGAGGAGAGGAAGAGAGATCCGTGCTGCAGCCAGGAGGATCAGTGAGCTTTTACCTGTTTGCTATTTACCCATTGATCACCCAGCTAGTGTCCCCAAAACACAGTGTCCCCAAAACACAGTGTCCCCAAAACAGTGAAAACACCTTTCATACAGTGAACATCTGCCCATCAACAACTGGTACAACAGCTCACCAACAGCTGGCATGTCAGCCCGCCAACAGCTGGCACATCAGCCAGTCAACAGCTGGCACATTAGCTGCCCGCCATAATCAGGCACATCTGCCCGCCATCATCAGGCACATCTGCCCACCATCATCAGGCACATCTGCCTGCCAACATCAGTCACAGCCGCCCGCCAACATCATGCACAGCTGCCCACCATCTAGAAATCTGTCACCTGCCTGACACATTTGCCTCCCGCCATCTGACACATCTGCCACCAGCCAACACCAGGCACATTTGCCCACCAACATCAGGCACAGCTGCCCACCAACATCAAGCACAGCCGCCCGCCATCTGGCACATATGCCGTTGGCCGTCAGACACATCTGCCCGCCAACATCAGTCACATCTGCCCGCCAACATCAGGCACATCTAGCCGCCCACCATCTGGCACAGCCGCCTACCATCTGGCACATCTGCCGCTCCCATCTGACACATATGCCGTCCGCCATCTGACACATCTGTTACCCACCATCTGGCACATCTACCCGCCATCTGGCACATCTGCCCACCAACATGACCAAAAGATTGTACAATGCCTAGGAGGCTCTCCAGATACTCCAGAGTATGTCAGATGAGAGTAGCGGGGAACTCTCTCCTTCAGACTCGGATAGCAATTATGAGCAAGTGGAAAGCAGTGGCTCAGAGATAGAAACCGAGGAAGATAGAATCCTAACAAGGAGAATCGGGAGATATGAGCAGGCGCAGACATCCACCAGCAGTGCAGCATTCCAGGGCATCCACCAGCAGGCATCCACCAGCAGTGCAGCACTCCAGGATGATATGCAGGCATCCACCAGCAGTGCAGCACTCCAGGGCATCCACCAACAGGCATCCACCAGCAGCGCAGCACTCCAGGATAGGCAGGCATCCACTAGCAGTTCTGCAACCTTCCTAGAGGATAGGCCAGATGCTAGCAACGGAGCATCCCATCAACGAGGCAGTGCCCATACTAGCCTCCCAGATGTTCTACTGTATCCAACATGGCTTCCCGATATGTCAGTAGAACCTATAATTCCCCTTTTTACAGCCCAGCCAGGCCCTCAGATACAGTCGGAAAATGTAACTCCAATTTATTATTTTCTGCTCGCCAACATCAGGCACATCTGCCCACCAACATCAGGCACAGCTGCCCACCAACATCAAGCACAGCCGCCCGCCATCTGGCACATATGCTGTTGGCCATCAGACACATCTACCCGCCAACATCAGGCACATCTGCCCGCCAACATCAGGCACATCTAGCCGCCCACCATCTGGCACGGCCGCCTACCATCTGGCACATCTGCCGCTCCCATCTGACACATCTGCTATCCGCCATCTGACACATCTGTTACCCACCATCTGGCACATCTACCCGCCATCTGGCACATCTGCCCACCAACATGACCAAAAGATTGTACAATGCCTAGGAGGCTCTCCAGATACTCCAGAGTATGTCAGATGAGAGTAGCGGGGAACTCTCTCCTTCAGACTCAGATAGCAATTATGAGCAAGTGAAAAGCAGTGGCTCAGAGATAGAAACCGAGGAGGATAGAATCCTAACAAGGAGAATTGGGAGATATGAGCAGGCGCAGACATCCACCAGCAGCGCAGCATTCCAGGGCATCCACCAGCAGGCATCCACCAGCAGCGCACCACTCCAGGATGATATGCAGGCATCCACCAGCAGTGCAGCACTCCAGGGCATCCACCAGCAGGCATCCACCAGCAGCGCAGCACTCCAGGATAGGCAGGCATCCACTAGCAGTTCTGCAGCCTTCCTAGAGGATAAGCCAGATGCTAGCAATGGAGCATCCCATCAACGAGGCAGTGCCCATACTAGCCTCCCAGATGTTCTACTGTATCCAACATGGCTGCCCGATATGTCAGTAGAACCTGTAATTCCCCTTTTTACAGCACAGCCAGGTCCTCAAATACAGTCGGAAAATGTAACTCCAATTTATTATTTTCACTCATTTTTTACCAATGACCTCCTAAATTACATTGTCGAGCAATGTAATCTATATGCCAACCAACAATCCAAATTCTTCAAATGCCCGTCCTTTTGTTTGGAAACCCCTCACCGTGGAAGAATTTCAACTTTCCTAGGCCTAACCCTCAACATGGGGCTGACAAAAAAAATTAACTCCATGCCTGCTGGTCTACCCAACCTATCCACCACATGCCGGTCTATTCATCATTGATGCCCAGAACCCGTTATGAGATGATTATGAGATTTTTACATTTCAACAACAATGCCCAATACCCCCCTCAAAATCATCCCAGTTATGATAAGTTTATTCAAAATTCTGCCCCTAATCGTTCTTTTTTGCGCCAGCTTCAAGCAGATATTTACCCCTATAAATATTTGTGTAGATGAATCCCTAGTACACTTCACCGGAAGACTTGGAATAATGCAATACTTACCCAGTAAAAAATGTTATAAGGCGTGTGACAGGGCCATGGGTTACACATAGGACTTTATCATTTATGAAGGAAAAGACAGACAGCTAAACCCCCCTGGATGCCCTACCTACATGGGAACAAGTGGCAAAATTGTCTGGCAGCTGATTGAACCATTGCTTGGGAAAGGTTACCACCTATACATAGACAATTTCTACACGAGTCTCCCACTTTTCTGCCATTTGTACCAAAAGAGGCCTGTGGGACAGCACGGACCAATCACAAAGGCTTCACACAGAGATTGGTCTCCAACAAATTGAAGCAGGGGGAAATGGCCAGTATGTGGACTGAAGAGGTACTAGTGCTGAAGTGGAGAGATAAAAAAAAGAGATGTCTACATCCTTTCTACAATGCATGATGACACCTTGGTGGAACTGCAGTGAAGAAAAGGCCCCATCCAGAAGCCAAAATGTGTGCGTGAGTATAACCCCCTGCTGCCGAGCATACGCATATATGCGGCCTCGGCTTTAGGGGGTTATACCAGGATGAGGCCCACACTTGCAGGCATCATCCCAGTACCGTTGTTTAGAGCGGGCGATCGGCTATCCAGGGATAACAACCGATGTGGCTAAAAGCCACTCGGTTGTTATCCTGGAGGAGCGCCTTCCGCAGCTCTTACCGGGCCTCCCATCCCACTGGGAGACCCAATCCTTGGTCCGCCACTTCTGGCAGCTAGAGACAGACTGGCACAAAGCCAGAAATGGCTTTGTGCCAGTCTTCTATCTGTAAACACGGAAGTGACCTCACAACGTCACTTCCTGTTTGCTGTCAATGGCGCCATTTTTTAAAAAATATACAGTATTCAGAATCACCGTTTTCCGGCGATCTGAATACTTTGAAGTGCAAAGGAGGGATTTGAGGTCTTTTAGACCCCCGATCTCTCCCTAATGAGTAACTGTCACCACCTATTACTATCACAAGGGATGTTTACATTCCTTGTGACAGCAATAAAAGTGATCAAAATTTTAAAAAAAAAACAATGTAAAAAAAGTTAAAACATACACACCTTATGGGTTAAACATAGAGGTTGATGTTAATGCCTTTATAGATAATTCCTAGCTCCCTTGTCTGTTACGGTTTGAATTATGATTTCTCTTATGTTCTTTTTTTTATGTTGTTATTATTATTATTATTATACAGGATTTATATAGCGCCAACAGTTTGCGCAGCGCTTTACAACATGAGGGCAGACAGTACATTTACAATCCAAATCAATACAGGAGGGATCAGAGGGCCCTGCTCGTTAAAGCTTACAATCTAGAAGGGAGGGTCAAGTGGAAACAAAAAGGTAATAACTGTGGGGGATGTAGGTGTATGGGGTAAATCCGCGCAATGAATTGAATGTTTTAGTTATGGATATGGCTGCTGCCTCTACACATACAATACCACCTACGTGGAAAGTATTAGAAAATGGTAAAAAAGCAGGAGTAGTATGGCGCTGCCCTTATGGAGACAAAACATTTTTTTCTTCTTTGTAGTGAATGTATTGCCTAGTGTCCTTAGAATTGCTTCTAAAACCTGTATGTGTTCAAAAGTTGAATAAAACTGTGACTGGTGGTGAATATTTCTATTAAAAATGAAAATACAACAACTGGTGCTCCAATTGTTCAACAAAGATGCATAGTGCCCTTTAAATTAGGTAATAAAGTAGTTGTGGATATGGATACAATATCATCTAGGTGGAAAGTGTTAAAAACAATACAATACCACCTAAGTGGAAAGTATTAGAAAATGGTAAAAAAGCAGGAGTAGTATGGCGCTGCCCTTATGGAGACAAAAAGATATTTTCTTCTTTGTAGTGAATGTATTGTCTAGTGTCCTTATAGAATTGCTTCTAAAACCTGTATGTGTTCAAAAATTGAATAAAACTGTGACTGGTGGCGAATATTTCTATTAGAAGTGAAAATAAAACAACTGGTGCTCCAATTGTTCAACAAAGGTGCATTGTGCCCTTTAAATTAAGTAATAAAGTAGTTATGAATATGGATACAATATCATCTAGGTGGAAAGTGTTATAAAGAAAAAAAGAAAGGAGAAAAAAAGGAAAAAAGAAAAAAAAAAGGAAAAAAAAGGAAAACAGGAATAGTATGGCGCTGCCCTTATGGAGACAAAAAAAAAAACTTTCTTTATAATGACTTTATAATTCCTAAAGTGTGTGTGCCAAAAATGAATAAATATGTGACTGGTGCCAAGTCCTTACTGTTAAAAGTACAATTACAACCTAAGGTGCTTCAATTATTCAACAAAAGTGCATAGTGCAGCATTTCTAAAGTGACCAGTGTTAAATCATACAAATCCATACAACATTGTGCAAAATATCCATCATAAATAGTGACTTTTGTGCTGTGACCAGTATTAGTTGGATAGGAAAAATTCCGTTTATGAAAAAACAAGTTCTTTTTGAAGTATTTTGTAGTGTTCAGTCCTTGAGGGTCAAATATCTGTAGGAAAGCTTCTTATCCAGGTGCTGGTTTCTTTAATTAGTGCCTTGTCTGCATGCTCTGACAATGCTTGCACTCACCGGATTCTCCTTTCCCCTGCAGGGGTATGGATGGTCACAGTGTCTGCCACTGTGCAGCAATCAAGGATATCCCCCAAACTTTACTTGCGTATTGTGGTGTAGTAATTACATGTAAAGGAAAGAAGGTATGCCCATCGCGTAAAACCATAGGAGAACTTTTATTAAAACTTAATAGACAAATGTACTCACATTTCAAATGAACAAATCAAGCATGGCAAAAGTTAGCGAATTCCCTTTGTTAGAGGTGCTGCAAGACGTTCGTAACCCGCCCTTCACTACAAAGAAGAAAAACATTTTTTGTCTCCATAAGGGCAGCGCCATACTACTCCTGCTTTTTTACCAACTGTGGGGGATGAGCTAATGGAAAAAATGAAAATATGTGAACTTGATCTGAGTCACGTTGGTGGATTTGAATTTAGTTTTTTTCTATTATTATATTATAATTTGGCTTGGCCTAGTAGCCCATATAGACAAGATTTCTACACAGGTGGTTGTCTATGATTAGGCCTGTTTAATTTTTATTATTAATATATTTATGTTAATTCTAAATTTATTATTATACATATAAATTTTTACATTAATTTTATTTATGACCTTCCTATTTTTACTTTTATTTATCTATGAATCTTCATACTTATTCTTTACGTTTTATTTGTCGCCATTTTTATTATTTACTATGGATTAGGTAAAATACTCACTTAGTTTATTATATCTTATTAATAAAAAGATTTTTGTTCATCCATATATGGATCTACTTTTTAATATGGTAGGTTCACTCCTTATTTTGTTTTATTATTTATATTAGGCACATTTACACTTTAAATTTTAAAAAATAATAAAAAAAATTCCCATTATTGGATGTGTGTAATTATACACTCCGCCATTCATACACTGGATTTGCATGGATCCCATATATTTAATCACATATAAGAGTCCCGGGTCTACCCGGGTATTCATCTATTTCCTGGTATTACCTTATTATTTCCTTTATATTTATTATTTATCTATTTCCTGGTATTACCTTATTATTTCTTTTACAATTATTATTTAACAAGACTCATATAGTGCAAGTCGATCTTCAGGCCGTTTTTGCACTATTAACCCTGTCATCTAGTGTGAGTTGGCATCTCCTTGGTGCTTAGTTTTTTTGTTTTTTTTGTTTTTTTGCTTTTTCTTTTTTCTTTTATCAGAAAAAAACTCTTTTTCCCACACATTTACTGTAGATTAGGAATTGTTGCCCATACCTAAGATGGCGTCTTGACACTCTGCCTATGGGACTCAGAACAAGGCTTGGTAGTATGTTATAAGGTGGTGGTTCAACACACTTCCCGTTCCCCATTGATAACGTCATTTATGACGAAAGGCGTATGGGAGAGGACACGTGTTGACGTCACCGCGCTTCTGTGTTAGGAGGACGGGATATCATTTGCAGCTGGCCGGCTCTGCTATTTTTATGCGAAGTTTTTATCTTTTTATGTAAGTGCAATATCTAATTAATTAAATTACTAGTAGTGACAATATTACGCTATGGATGGTTTTCTTTCCTCTGTTTATGGCTGGCTCTCGGGGTTCTGAGTAAGGTCGTGTGGTGTCAGGAGTGGTCTGAGCATTCATCTAACCATCCAACCTCCAGTCCATCAGCTGATCTTCCTCACAAGCAAAGGCCCTGGCTGGGTTTAAGCCATTTGCCCGATTTTGCTTGCCAGCTGGTAAGCAGACTTTTCTTAAGGTGGTGGCACGTTTGATTTGTTTTGGTTCACCCTGGTGTTCGATAATAGACTGAATTGTTTACCGTTTTATCCACGAGCAATTGTATGGACTTTCCATTCAATAGCGCAGCTTTTCTTTCCCTTTTTACAATTTATTTGTGCTATCACACATTGAGCTGCTGCTTTTTGGACTACACTTTTTGATTTGGAGTTATTTGTGAATTTATAATCTACTTTCACCTATTTTTGAATATATAACAATTTAAGACTTAGCGCGTTTTTTTTCCTGTTAATGTAAAAAAATAAAAATAAATGAAATTTAAAAAAAATTAAAAAATTCTTAAAGCACCCCCGTCCCCACGAGCTCACGCAGCAAAGAAAACGGATACGGAAGTTGCGCCCGCATATGTAAACAGTGTTCAAATCACACATGTGAGGTATCGCCATGATCGTCAGAGCGAGAGCAATAATTCTAGCACTAGACCTCCTCTGTAACTTTAACCTGGTAACTGTTTTTTTTTTTTTTTTTAATATCGTCTATGGAGATTTTTAGGCATCGTAGTTTGTCGCCATTCCACGAGTGTGCGCAATTTTAAAGCGTAACATGTTTGGTATCTATTTACTCAGCGTAACATTATCTTTCACATTATACAAAAAAATTGGGCTAACGTTACTGTTCCTTTTTTTTAATTCATGAAAATATCTTTTTCCCTGAAAAGTTGCATTTGAAAACGCCAGCTGCACAAATACCGTGTGACATAAAATATTGTAACAAATGCCATTTTATTCTCTAGATTCACTGCTAAAAAATATACGGTACATAATATTTGGGGGTTCTAAGTAATATTCTAGCAAAAAATACAGATTTTAACTTGTAAACACCAAATGTCAGAAATAGGCTTAGTCATGAAAGGGATAACCTACACATGGGGGGGGGGATATGAACAACCAGATGATGCAGCCCTACTTGGCCACCAGGAAATCACTGTTTTGGTACAAGAAAGTTGCCATTTATTTGATGCAACTAGCCCTGTTCAATTCATATATTATTTTTTCTAAGTGCACCCAAAGTTCCCTAAAATTCCAAGAAGATGTTATCATAGCCCTTCTCTATCCCCATGGCCAAGCCCCTCAACTAATTTGTTCCGATACATTAGCCAGACTCCATGAAAGGCACTTTTCCGAAATCCTCCCTCTTACCCAAACAGGTCGCAAACCCCCCCAAAAAATGTTGTGTGTGTTCAAGTAGAGGAATTTGCTGTGACACCCAATACTACTGTCCTCAATGTCCCTCCCAGCCAGGCCTCTGTATTGGAGAGTGCTATTAGAGCATACTTCACTACACTATCAGTAAAGTGAAGATGATTTTTTTTTCCAGCTTGCACTATCTTCCATTTCTGTGAATGACCTGGACTGTTAATATACTTTATTCATGAAATTGCGTAAAAACATAATCAATACCAGAAACCACATAAATGAAAAGCATTGTAATAAATAACAATTCATCAATATTTACACTCACATATGTATGTGCATGTGCAATACAGGCATCTAGGGTACATAATGTGTAGTAGCCAGGTGCCCCGTGGCGATCTAATTAGATAGTTAAACACATATTCCAAGTAAATTCAAATATGTACATGTAACATATAAACAACATATGTATGTTTATTGAGGACCAATGATCAACATGGCATAAAAACGCATTGCATACATTAGACATAAAATAATCGCATATAGACAATAAATCTATGTATATACAACCATGAGACATGGGTAGATACAATTATGCATCTTAATCCCCCAAGCAAGATAAAAGTCATGTGGCTGGGTGGATTTCTCCACCGTGCAACGGCGCCACGCCCCCGGCACTGTGCATGTGACTTCCTTGGTTGGGCGTCGCACACACAGACGTCCAGTGAGCTTCTCTGGCGTTCGCTGAGGTTTTGCTCCACTGTGTCGTGCCTGCGTGACGCTGAGGGGGAGCTGGCATTCCATACTGGGGCTGCATCTCACTCCCTGCTTCATGGTATTCAGAGATGGTGCTGATACAACCTATGCACACCCTGATCCTCTCCTATCTATGTGGCTTCAAACATCACATGTATTGTTCAAGGTAATTTTCCGGGTGCTTTTTTCAATCACCTTGGTGATATCTGCAGCTGATATCATCTCGTTTTTTGTTACTTGTATCATCATAGATACATTTTATATATTTCTTACCTTATAGAAGTCCCCTCCACTGCGGGGTGTTGGTGTGTGCAGTCCGGTGTTCCTCATTGAGGTCCCTCTCTCAGCTCCCGGGCCAGGCTCCATGGCTTACCCCTGGCTTTGTTTTGTCGCACGGTCCCAGTTTTGGCTATCATGTGAGCAACCTTTTTGGCATGGTCCATTATGCCCGAATTTCCCCCTTTTCTGCTGATTTTGTTAGACCCATGAAACTATATTGCTTTTCATACATTTTTTTATAGAATTTAGATGCATCTGGCTACTGAAGAGTGGATTGAAGTCCATGAAACGCCTACCATTGATGCATCAAACACACATTGACCAATTTTCAGATGTTTTTTACTTCACATGACTTTTATCTTGCTTGGGGGATTAAGATGCATAATTGTATCTACCGATGTCTCATGGTTGTATATACATAGATTTATTGTCTATATGCGATTATTTTATGTCTAATGTATGCAATGCGTTTTTATGCCATGTTGATCATTGGTCCTCAATAAACATACATATGTTTGCACCTCTGTGAGTGTGATTGGGCTGCATCATGCGCACCTCATTCAAAGTCCCAACCTCCCCCCCTCTTTTTTTATGAGATGTAATTAATGGGAATGTAATAAAACATGACAGGGAAAGGCAAAATAAGCCTGCCCTGGATACTTACAAAAGGTCATTTGTGATGAGATGTGATGAGTATGGAACCAGGGCCACATGGTCTCTACCGGGAGCTGAGGTAAAAATAGGCAGCGCGCTAACAAGGTGCAGAGTGGAAAGACCTCCCCAGGACGTAGCAAACAAGTTGTTGGTAAATATGATGAGACTAGATGGTATACCAATGGTAACTGCAAGAGGAAGTCTAAAACGATGTATAAAATCGTATGTCACATTAATTGTTCACCCAAAAGTAACCGGTGAACAGTGGTACATGACCAATGAAATTAATAAACTTGACAATGGCTTACTTGTAGAGCTGGACTAAAGATGAGCTGTAGGGTGGTGAGCTAGACATCTTGAATGGGTGATAACAAAAGGGCTACGTCGTGGGGGGCTAGCTATAGCTGCCCTGTGCACGTGCACGCTGACTCATACCAGCATCACGCCGGCACGGCATAAGAGGTGGGGAGGTCCGACGTCGACGGCAACCACGGCCCATGTGAGACACTCGTATTCCCCAACTGCGCCAGCCGAGATCGATGAGACACATGCTACCGCATCATGACGTCTAGACGTGACGTCACATGTGGAGAAGGATGCGTGGCGCCGATGCGCTGTGACCAGCCACCTCCCCCACACGCATTCCCCAGCCCCAAGGGGGAGGGAGGAGGGGCGGTGGGGGGGTGGCCACGCAGAGCACATCGCAGCTCCCAGGCAGTAGACACAATAAAACAGCCCTGGACATGCAACACTCCATATTGAATTTGGAACACACAGCCGGTGTGCTGGAATGGTGTGTCCAGAAAGCAATGCCCAACATGGTACATTACCATCTGGGTCTAGAAAGCCTCACAACATGGGAGCCAGGGGAACACTGTCACCCCTGTCTAATGGCCTCCATCCCTATGTATATGAGAGAGGGGGGAGTTTGGGACTTTAAATGTTACTTTTGGGTGAACAATTAATGTGACATATGATTTTATATATAGTTTTAGACTTCCTCTGGCAGTTACCATTGGTATACAATCTAGTCTCATCATATTTACCAACAACTTGTTTGCTACATCCTGGGGAGGTCTTTCCACTGTGCACCTTGTTAGCGCGCTGCCTATTTTTACCTCAGCTCCCAGTAAAGACCATGTGGCCCTGGCTCCATACTCATCACATCTCATCACAAATTACCTTTTGTAAGTATCCAGGGCAGGCTTATTTTGCCTTTCCCTGTCATGTTTTATTACATTCCCATTAATTACATCTCATTATCCCCTGTAGATGTCCCTAAGCATCCGCCCCTGATGAGTGTGTTATCACACGAAACGCATTGGGCACTTTGGGGATGCAGACACATGCCCCCATCAAACCACCAATCCTGGGTCTTTGGGAATTGCTATACACCTTGTTCCAACCATCTACCTTGAACACCACTTTTCAGCTAATTATGGTCTTATTGTTTTTTGTGACATTTATCCCAGCTAGTGTTGTTTATATGTTACATGTACATATATGATTTAACTTGGAATATGTGTTTACCAGTCTAATCAGATCACCACGGGGCACCTGGCTACTACACATTATGTACCCTAGATGCCTGTATTGCACATACATATGTGAGTGTAAATATTGATGAATTGTTATTTATTACAATTCTTTTCATTTATGTGGTTTCTGGTATTGATTATGTTTTTACGCAATTTCATGAATAAAGTATATGTATTTCCATTTCAATCTACCTCCACACTGTCTATGGCCTCATTCAAAGTCCCAAATCTCCATTTTGTATTCTCTGCATTAGGGATGGAGGCACACTATATATACATATAGGTGCCTCATTTAAAGTCCCATACTCCCCCCTCTCTCGACCTGGACTGTTAACGACTATGCCTCTGCCAAACATGTTTCTGCCTTCAACGTCAATTGACTTTGGACTGTTAAATGACCATGCTTTTTTCCTGCCTCCTGAACTGATGATTTGCCCTGCCACTGTACAACACAGGGGTCTCACATATGTGAGGGGCTCCAGAAAAGCTTTTCTGAGTGGAGAAAACATTTTTCTCTGGGTTTTTTGTTTTCTCGGATTAGGGTCTGGAGACTTGAAGGCTTCATAGAGATCTGGGTGGGAAGAAGCGTCTACCCCTGTCCTCAGGTCTTACCTGACCAAGGCCCAATGTTATAGTGCTGCCTCCTGCCACCTGAACTGGCCAAACCTTTGCCTGCCACCTATACTGGCCATGCCTTTGCCTGCCGCCTGAACTGGCAAAAAATTGGCATTACTAGTAAAAAATAAATAAATAATAAAAATGCCATAAATCTATTCCCTATTTTGTAGATACTATAACTTTTGCGCAAACCAATCAATATATGCTTATTGCAATTTTTTTTCAAACAAAAATATGTAGTGAATTCATAAATTAAAAAATTCGGATTTCGAAAATCTGAAAATTTGACAATTCGAAAATCCGAAAATTTTGAAAATCCAAAAATAAGAAAGGAAAATCCAAAAATTAGAAAGAATGAAAATCCAAAAATATCAAAATAACTAACTAACTAATAATTACTAAATATTAAATTATAGGTATTGAAATCTCCTTTCAAATTTGGCTGTTAGTGAATGTAACAAATACAAATTTATCCGAAGTTGCGAATTATCCAAAATAAAGAATGCCGCATCTAAACAAATGGAATGCAACTAAATAATAATAAATAATAATAATACATTTTTCTTATTATTATTATTATTCTTATTGTTATTTATTATTATTAATTATTTACGTTCCATTCGTTCAGATATGGCATTCATTATGATGGATAATTTGTTACTTCGGATACATTTGTAACAGCCACAATTGAAAGGAAATTCTAATACCTATAATTTAAGAGTTAGTAATAGTTAAGTTATTATTAGTTAGTTATTATTTTAGATTTTTGAGTTTTCTGATTTTTGAATTTTTGGGTTTTTTAATCTTTTTTTGAATTTTTGTACTTTGGAATTTTCGGATTTTCATTCTTATTTTTAGATTTGTGAATTTCCAAATTTTTGAATTTCTTGATTTTTGAATTCCGAATTTCCAAATTTACGAATTTTTGAATTTCAAATTTACGAATTTTTAAATTTACGAATTTACGAATTTGCAAATTTTCGAATTTCAAATTTCAAAATTTTTGAACTTACAAATTTTCAAATTTAGGAAATTTTGAATTTAGGAAATTTTGAATTTACGAATATTTGGAAAAATTCAGAAATTCGACAATTCGGAAATTTGGATATTTCCGAAATAACAAAGTTGTCTAAATTCATTAAAAAACTTATTTGATACTAAATGAAATGCATGTCTAGTATGTAATAGAAACAGAAAAGATTTATATATAAAAAAAAAAAAAAATACACACTGTATATTGCATTGATAACACATCACAGGAAGCACCTCCATGGTTAACAGAGGACAGAATTAAAATTAGACTTGAGAAACTTAACATTAATAAATCACCGGGACCAGATGGCTTGCATCCGAGGGTAGTTAGGGAACTCAGTCAAGTGATTGCCAGACCGTTGTTCTTAATTTTTACAGATAGTCTACTGACCGGAATGGTACCAGCTGATTGGAGAAAAGCCAATGTAGTACCAATATTTAAAAAGGGCCCAAAATACATCCCTGGGAATTACAGACCAGTTAGCCTAACGTCAATAGTATTTAAACTCTTGGGGGGGATGATAAGGGACTATATACAAGATTTTAGTAATGAGAATGGTATAATTAGCAGTAATCAGCATGGATTCATGAAGAATCGTTCTTGCCAAACCAATCTATTAACCTTCTATGAGGAGTTCAGTTGCCAGCTAGATAAAGGAAGGCCCGTAGACGTGGTGTATCTGGATTTTGCAAAACCATTTTACACAGTTCCCCATAAATGTTTACTGTACAAAATAAGGTCCGTTGGCATGGACCATAGGGTGAGTACATGGATTGAAAACTGGCTACAAGGGCGAGTTCAGAGGGTGGTGATAAATGGGGAGTACTCAGAATGGTCAGGGGTGGGTAGTGGGGTTCCCCAGGGTTCTGTGCTGGGACCAATCCTATTTAATTTGTTCATAAACGACCTGGAGGATGGGATAAACAGTTCAATCTCTGTATTTGTATTTGCAGACGATAGTAAAAAAAGGACCTGGGGGTCCTAGTAGATGATAGGCTCAGCAAAGGCATGCAATGCCAAGCTGCTGCTAACAAAGCAAACAGAATATTGGCATGCATTAACCACTTGCCGACCGCCTAACGCAGATATACTGCGGCAGAATGGCACGGGCAGGCAAAATCACGTACCTGGTACGTGATTGCCTTCCCGAGGGCGGGGGGTCCAAGGCGGTCGGCTTTGGTCTGGGAGCGTTCAGAGATGAGGGGGAAACCATCCATTCGTGGCCCCCCCTCGCGATCGCTCCCAGCCAATGAGAATCTTCCCCTGCCTCTGTATAGTACACAGAGGCAGGGGATGTGATGTCATCTCTCCTCGGCTCTGTATTTCCCGTTCCGGCGCCGAGGAGAGAAGACATCCGAGTGAGTTACACAAACACACACACACACACACACAGTAGAACATGCCAGGCATACTTTACACTCCCCTTTACCCCCCGATCCCCCCCGATCACCCCCTAATCACCCCTCCCCCCGTCACACTGACACCAAGCAGTTTTTTTTTTTCTGATTACTGCATGGTGTCAGTTTGTGACAGTTAGTGTGGTAGGGCAGTTAGTGTTAGCCCCCTTTAGGTCTAGGGTACCCCCCTAACCCCCCATATAAAGTTTTAACCCCTTGATCACCCCCCGTCGCCAGTGTAGCTAAGTGATCATTTTTCTGATCGCTGTATTAGTGTCACTGGTGACGCTAGTTAGGGTGGTAAATATTTAAGTTCGCCGTCAGCGTTTTATAGCGACAGGGACCCCCATATACCATCTAATAAATGTTTTAACCCCTTGATTGCCCCCTAGTTAACCCTTAACCCTTTAACCCCAAGGTTTAGCCCCCTGATCGCCCAGCGGAGATATGCGTCGCCCCAGGCAGCGTCAGATTAGCGCCAGTACCGCTAACACCCACGCACGCAGCATACGCCTCCCTTAGTGGTATAGTATCTGAACGGATCAATATCTGATCCGATCAGATCTATACTAGCGTCCCCAGCAGTTTAGGGTTCCCAAAAACGCAGTGTTAGTGGCATCAGCCCAGATACCTGCTAGGACCTGTGTTTTGCCCCTCCGCCCGGCCCAGCCCACCCAAGTGCAGTATCGATCGATCACTGTCACTTACAAAACACTAAACTGCAGTGTTCGCAGAGTCAGGCCTGATCCCTGCAATCGCTAACAGTTTTTTTGGTAGCATTTTGGTGAACTGGCAAGCACCAGCCCCAGGCAGCGTCAGGTTAGCGCCAGTAGCGCTAACACCCATGCACGCACCCTACACCTCCCTTAGTGGTATAGTATCTGAACGGATCAATATCTGATCTGATCAGATCTATACTAGCGTCCCCAGCAGTTTAGGGTTTCCAAAAACGCAGTGTTAGCGGGATCAGCCCAGATACCTGCTAGCACCTGCGTTTTGCCCCTCCGCCCGGCCCAGCCCAGCCCAGCCCAGCTCACCCAAGTGCAGTATCGATCGATCACTGTCACTTACAAAACACTAAACGCATAACTGCAGCATTCGCAGAGTCAGGCCTGATCCCTGCGATAAATGGGGGGGTAAAATGTCCTTGAATCCACACTCACCAAAGTTGCAAACAGCAAATAGAGTACCAGCCGATTCGTCAATATGTGACGGGATACCTGCCCTAAAAGCAATGGCACTATATCAACAACAGAAAGAGGAGACAAGGGAGTCCCCAGAAAGCAAAAAAGGGGGAATGGTCAACTACGGCTTATGGTACAAAAATGCAAAAAGGCTTTATTAAGGGTGGGGGGGTGAGGGTATTTACATATACAAAAAATTCCAAATATTTGTAAGATAAACAATGTATCTAAATAACAAAGTCTGTCTCACTACACTAAACCAAAATTAAAAACCATGCTGCAACATTGATGAATAAAACTGCAGAGCGTGCCTGCAGGCCAAAAACGCATGCAGTGTCCATTTGAATCCAAAGAAAAAAGTATAGCACCAAACATTACTTGGGGTAAGCTACTGATGGGATATCGAGTCTTATGTGGTCTAGTATTGACTGTGCATCAGATTGAGCAGTACTGAAAAGAAACTACATATATCCACATAGACAAGACCTTACATAGCTGAATTAGGTGGGGTTTTTTAACCCTCTGTTAGAAAGAAATCCTCCACAAGCAGCTTCCAACCTCAGTGTACTAAATGTGTGTATACACCAGTTGTTTTGGAAATAGAAAGACCAGCGTTCCTGTTACTAGGTATGTCCAGTGCACAAGTACAAAGGCTGGCTGAAGGCTAGCCTGCATTTGTGGGAGGAGTCTGAGAGGGCTATTTAAGCCTCCTCCTCTGTCAGGTCAGGGCTCGTGGGCGTTCCGGGTTCAGTAGGGGCGGGGCCTACGCGCCACTTCCGGATCGATTGCAAGATGGTGGCGGTGCTTCACCAGGGAGTTCACCTCTCCACCCACCTGGTTCCCCCTCAGCACCCACATTCACGGGTCCCCGCTTCTCTTGGTATTTCAGCAGGGGGGGGCAATCGGCCGCCCGCCCGCCGACTCCTCTCCCCATGCAATGCAGCTCCACGAGTGAGCCTCTTGCCAGCCAGCTCCTCTCTCCCCTTACCAGCTTGCTTCAGGGGGGGAGCTGCCGACCGCTTCTCCGGGTATTGAGGGTGGGGGGATGTCCAGCCAGCTGCCTGCTCCGCTGCACACGGCACCACGGGGGGGGGGCTCGCCCGTTTTCTCAGTTATCATGTAGGGGGAGGGGGGCCGTCCATCCTCCACCCACCCTCCTTCCCCTCGGCGGCAGCCAGTCAGGTACAGCCCGCCCGCTTCTCCCGGCGAGCATGCCGGGGGAAGGGAGGGGGGCCATCCATCCGTCCTCTACCACCCTCCTTCCTTCCCCTCGGCTGCAGCTGGTCAGGTGCTGCCCGCCCGCTTCTCCCGGCGCTCATGCAGGGGGGAGGGGGGCGTCGTTTCATCCTCTACAGCTCCGTGTGGTGCAGCCCGCCCGTTTCTCCCTGAGCTCATGCCGGGGGAGCGGGGGGGACGTCCTTCCATCCTGCACAGCTCTATATGGCCAGCACGCAGCCCGAGCTTCTCCTGGCGCCCATGAGGGGTGGGGGGGGCGCGTCACGGCTGTCCATCATCTTTCGCCCACACCAACTTCCCTAGGGCTCAGTTTGGGGGGGGGGGTCGTCTGTCCATCCTCCACCTTCGCTGGGCCCAATCCCGCATGGTCGGGGGGGTGCGCCGCCCGCTTCTCCTTCGTCCCTGTGTGTCTTGCCAGCGTGGGGGGGCGGCCGCCCACTTCTCCTGGGGGGGGGGCGTCTGTTCATCCATCTTGTATCCACTCACCCGCCAGTTCACCTCACCTCCCTGGAAGTCACACCGTGCATCACGGAGGAATCGCCCGCACGCTTCCCGGTTCTCATGGGGGGGTGCTCACCCGCCTGCTCACTTCCCGGTACTCACATGGGGCATCATGGGGGGGGAAGATCCCCGCACGCCTCCCGGGCATTCACCGCTTCAGGCACCAGTGTTTCATTATGGCGTTTCGGCCCCAGGATTTCTGTCATAGCGCTTCAGCCTCAGGTTTCCATCACAGCGTTTCTATCTAGGCATTTTCGTGTCAGCGTTTTGCTATCATAGCGCTCCTGTCGTAGCGTTCCGGTCATTGCGTTTTCTGCCTCAGCAGTTCTGTCGCAGCATTCTCCCCCAGCATTTCTTTCAGGGTGTTCTGCCCCAACATGTCTGTCGTCACATTCAGCCCTGCATTTCTGTCATGGCGTTTCCGCCCTAGCGTTTCTGTCATGTTCAGCCAGCATTTCTGTCAGCATTTATACCTCAGCATTTCTGTTACAACATCCAGCATTTCTGTCTTAGCGTTCTGCCCCAGCATTTCCATCATTAGCGTGTTACCCCGGCATTTCGGTCTCAGCATTTGTCTTAGCATTTCTACCCCAGGATTTCCGTCTTAGCGTTCTGCCCCAGGATTTCTGTCTTAGCGTTCTGCCCCAGGATTTCTGTCTTAGCATTCTGCCCCAGGATTTCTGGCCTTAGCGTTCTGCCCCAGGATTTCTGTCTTAGCGTTCGGCCCCAGGATTTCTGTCTTAGCGTTCTGCCCCAGGATTTCTGTCTTAGCGTTCTGCCCCAGGATTTCTGGCCTTAGCGTTCTGCCCCAGGATTTCTGTCTTAGCGTTCGGCCCCAGGATTTCTGTCTTAGCGTTCGGCCCCAGGATTTCTGTCTTAGCGTTCTGCCCCAGGATTTCTGTCTTAGCGTTCGGCCCCAGGATTTCTGTCTTAGCGTTCTGCCCCAGGATTTCTGTCTTAGCGTTCTTCTCCAGCATTTCTGTCACAAACGTTCTTCTCCAGCATTTCTGTCGCAATGTTTTTCCCCAGCATTTCTGTTACAACGTTCTTCCCCAGCATCTCGGTCACAGCGTTTGGCCCCTGCATTTCTGTCATAGCGTTTGGCCCCTGCATTTCTGTCATAGCGTTTGGCCCCTGCATTTCTGTCATAGCGTTTGGCCCCTGCATTTCTGTCATAGCGTTCGGCCCCTGCATTTCTGTCATAGCGTTCGGCCCCTGCATTTCTGTCATAGCGTTCTGCCCCTGCATTTCTTTCACAGCGTTCTGCCCCTGCATTTCTGTCACAGCGTTCTGCCCCTGCATTTCTGTCACAGCGTTCTGCCCCTGCATTTCTGTCACAGCATTCTGCCCCTGCATTTCTGTCACAGCGTTCGGCCCCTGCATTTCTGTCACAGCGTTCTGCCCCTGCATTTCTGTCACAGCGTTCGGCCCCTGCATTTCTGTCACAGCGTTCGGCCCCTGCATTTCTGTCCCAGCGTTCGGCCCCTGCATTCCTGTCATAACATTCGGCCCCAGCATTTCTGTCACAACGTTCTACCCTCTCATTGCTGTCTCAGTGCACAGTCTCTGCATTTCTGTCAAGGCCTTTCTGCCCCAGGTTTTCGGTCACAGCATGGCTGCCCAACATTTCTGTCATAGCGTTTCTGCCCAGGATTTCTGTCATGGCAGCATTCTGCCCCAGCATTTCTGACTTGGCGTTCAGTCTCAGCTTTTCTGTCTTGGTGTTTCTGCCCCAGGTTTTTCTGTCATTACACTTCTGCTTTAGCGTTCTGTCATAGCGTTTCTGCCTCAGGATTTCGGTCATGGCATTTCTGCCTCTGCGTTTCTGCCCCAGGAGTTCTGTCATGGTATTTCTGCCTCTGCGTTTCTGCCCCAGGATTTCTGTCATGGCATTTCTGCCTCTGCGTTTCTGCCCCAGGATTTCGGTCATGGCATTTCTGCCTCTGCGTTTCTGCCCCAGGATTTCTGTCTTTGCTTTTCTGCCTCAGCATTTCTGTCATAGTGTTCTGTCATAGTGTTTTTGCCCCAGGATTTCTGTCATTGCATTTCTGCCCCAGGATTTTAGTCTCAGCATTTGTCATTACGCTCTGCCCAGGGTTTCGGTTCTCACATTCCTGCCTCAGCTTTCAGTTTCAGCATTCCTGTCGTAGGGTTTTCTGTCAACATTGCGGTCAGTGCGCTTCTGCCCCGAGATTTCTGGCATAGCCTTTCTACCTCAGTGTTCAGTCTCAGCATTCCTGTCACAGCGTTTCTCAGAGGGGCGTTGTTGTTCAGTCACGGCATACTTCGGTAGCTGGTTTTATCTTCGTTGTTTGTCATGTCTCATTGTATCTTTGTTCATGTTTGTACCTGGGTCAGTTAGCTAGGGCACACATGTCAGGATCTGTCACGTCTACAGATCCATACGGGCTGAGGTTTCTTTTGTTAATGATTGTTGACCACAATCTTCTCGCCTGTATAACATACGTCATACGATGCACGTTCATTCACCACACCTGTACGATTACCCACCACGGTCTGTGGGTACACCAGCACTGAGTTTTCAGTTAATTACCTGTCTCTGCGCAGCAGGTTACTCGGGCTCAGTCACTGCTTACATGAGGGGGGGGTGGTCCATCATCAGCTTCATTCACGCGCAGTGGTCTTGACATTTCCGCTCATGTTCTCATACTTGGGTAGGCTCAGAGGGGGATTGCTGTTCTCTTGTATTGTTGACTGTCATTTCTCTTGTTCATGTTCTCAGGTGGGCTGCATTGGCAGCCATCATCCCCTTGTTGGTCCTTAAGTGGTAGGTTTGGGCAAACGTCGTCATGATTCTGGATTCTACGCTCGGGCCTGATATCTTGTCTAGGATGTGGCCTGGAAGACTGCTCAGGGACGTCAGTCCAGTCATTTTTTATATCCCCTAGCCGGTGTCAGGTAGGGGGGTTTAAGTCACTTTGGGGTATGACTGTTTCAGGCCATGCGACTTATTTCCCCGGTGTGGAGTCTGGCCCTCCTTCCTCGGTTCAGGATTCAGACTCTGCTGCAGCACGACCTGATCAAATCAGGTGGGACCAGCATTCGGTGTCTGGCATGGTTCCTCCATGTTGTCAGTGCTTATTGCCTTAGGGTTTGGGCCTCAACCACCTACTCCATCACATCCTTCAGGTATTTATCATTTTGAACTCCTGCCAGTTGTCCTTTGGCACTTACCCTCGCTCTTTCCCATACCAGTTTGGATAGGCCAGGGCTTGGGGGGAGGGTTTCACGGAGCACTTCCGAGGGTTTGGTCGAAGTTTTGATCTTCTCGGCTATCATTTTGCAGGGGCTCCTCGGGACAGCCATGGCTCCCCTTCCCCCACGCATCCTCTCATTCACAGTAGTTCATTCTCATGTCTGGGTCGTCTCGGGCTCCAGGCTCTGTCCAATCGTTCATGGGACGTTTCATTGGGTTCTGGGTAGCTTTGCAGGTTTCTACAAGGGGCTCTGTCTCATCACCGAGTCGGGGGTTTCTCCTGTCATAACGGACACTTATCAGTTATATACTGTTGCCATCCGGGCAAGCACTACTCCACTTGATGGATTGTTACCTTCCCTTTTTCACCTAAATTTGTGTCTTTTTGCCCTCTTTTCAGGCATACTGACCAGTCAGGCCAAGGCACACCTCAGGCCTTGGTGCTTAGGAGTTTCACTTTCTAACTCGAAGACTCTGACTACAAGTACAAAGGCTGGCTGAAGGCTAGCCTGCATTTGTGGGAGGAGTCTGAGAGGGCTATTTAAGCCTCCTCCTCTGTCAGGTCAGGGCTCGTGGGCGTTCCGGGTTCCCACCCACCCGTTTCCCCCAATATTCATACTTACTCATATTACTTTTCTTACATTCAGGGTATGCCCTCTTTTCAGGCATACTGACCAGTCAGGCCAAGGCACATTTCAGGTCTTGGTGCTTAGGAGTTTCACTTTCTAACTCGAAGACTCTGACTACAAACACTATTTCCTCAATGCAGCATATAAGGAGCAAAGGACAGACCACTCCAAAGAAAGGGCTTAGTCTCTTTTCCAATCTAGACCAGAATGATATTTTCACAGTTCATCAGTTTCAAGTGTGCCAATCCATGCAGGAGGGTGAATGGCAAACAAATGCAAAGACTATTAATAAGGAGATAAGGAGGGAAAGAGAAACTGCCCTTTAGGGCTCTCACCACTTTCAATTACTGGGGATGTCCTCAGACTCTGCTGTTTTGCTGTTTGGCATGGAGCGGCTTACAGTCAGTTCAGAACAACATTCAGTGTGTAGTCACAGCACACCATTCTCCTCAATAGTAGACACTGCAGACTGTGTGATCACATGACCGGTCACATGGTTAGGAAAAGACCAGGAACCAGGAACTTTGAATTCAATTGCTGATGCGGAAATAGCTTGTGAAGTATGGTGCTGTATGCAAATCGCAGGGAAACCCTTTTACATTGCTGGAAAGGGAAGCATGTTGAAGGCCTGCTGACAAGCCCTGCAGGGGCTGCGTTAACGTTTCGTATGTCTCCGCGTACTTCTGCAGAACGATACAGAATTCAGAATTTTTTGTATATGTAAATACCCCCAGTCCCCACCCTTAATAAAGCCTTTTTGCATTTTTGTACCATAAGCCGTAGTTGACAATTCCCCCTTTTTTGCTTTCTGGGGACTCCCTTGTCTCCTCTTCCTGTTGCTGATCCCTGCAATCGCTAACAGTTTTTTTGGTAGCGTTTTGGTGAACTGGAAAACACCAGCCCCAGGCAGTGTCAGGTTAGTGCCAGTAGCGCTAACACCCATGCACGCACCGTACACCTCCCTTAGTGGTATAGTATCTGAACGGATCAATATCTGATCCGATCAGATCTGTACTAGCGTCCCCAGCAGTTTAGGGTTCCCAAAAACGCAGTGTTAGCGGGATCAGCCGAGATACCTGCCAGCACCTGCATTTTGCCCCTCTGCCTGGCCCAGCCCAGCCCACCCAAGTGCAGTATCGATCGATCACTGACACTTACAAAACACTAAACGCATAACTGCAGCGTTCGCAGAGTCAGGCCTGATCCCTGCGATCGCTAACAGTTTTTTTGGTAGCGTTTTGGTGAACTGGCAAGCACCAGCGGCCTAGTACACCCCGGTCGTAGTCAAACCAGCACTGCAGTAACACTTGGTGACGTGGCGAGTCCCATAAGTGCAGTTCAAGCTGGTGAGGTGGCAAGCACAAGTAGTGTCCCACTGCCACCAAGAAGAAGACAAACACAGGCCCGTCGTGCCCATAATGCCCTTCCTGCTGCATTCGCCAATCCTAATTGGGAACCCACCACTTCTGCAGCACCCATACTTCCCCCATTCACATCCCCAACCAAATGCAGTCAGCTGCATGAGAGGCATTTTCTTTATGTCCTCCCCAGTACCCCTACCCAACGAACCCCCCCAAAAAAGATGTTGTGTCTGCAGCAAGCACGGATATAGGCGTGACACCCGCTATTATTGTCCTTCCTGTCCTGACAATCCTGGTCTTTGCATTGGTGAATGTTTTGAACGCTACCATTCACTAGTTGAGTATTAGCGTAGGGTACAGCATTACACAGACTAGGCACACTTTCACAGGGTCTCCCAAGATGCCATCGCATATTGAGAGACCCGAACCTGGAACCGGTTACAGTTATAAAAGTTACAGTTACAAAAAAAAGTGTGAAAAAAAAAAAAAAAAACACCAAAAAAAAAAAAATAAAATAAAAAAAAATAGTTGTCGTTTTATTGTTCTCTCTCTCTCTATTCTCTCTCTATTGTTCTGCTCTTTTTTACTGTATTATATTCTGCAATGTTTTATTGTTATTATGTTTTATCATGTTTGCTTTTCAGGTATGCAATTTTTTATACTCTACCGTTTACTGTGTTTTATTGTTAACCATTTTTTTGTCTTCAGGTACGCCATTCACAACTTTGAGTGGTCATACCAGAATGATGCCTGCAGGTTTAGGTATCATCTTGGTATCATTCTTTTCAGCCAGTGGTCGGCTTTCATGTAAAAGCAATCCTAGCGGCTAATTAGCCTCTTGACTGCTTTTACAAGCCGTGGGAGGGAATGCCCCCCCACCATCTTCTGTGTTTTTCTCTGGCTCTCCTGTCTCAACAGGGAACCTGAGAATGCAGCCGGTGATTCAGCCAGCTGACCATAGAGCTGATCAGAGACCAGAGTGGCTCCAAACATCTCTATGGCCTAAGAAACCGGAAGCTACGAGCATTTTATGACTTAGATTTCGCCGGATGTAAACAGCGCCATTGGGAAATTTGGAAAGCATTTTATCACACCGATCTTGGTGTGGTCAGATGCTTTGAGGGCAGAGGAGAGATCTAGGGTCTAATAGACCCCAATTTTTTCAAAAAAGAGTACCTGTCACTACCTATTGCTATCATAGGGGATTTTACATTCCCTGAGATAACAAAAAAAATGATTTAAAAAAAAAATGAAAGGAACAGTTTAAAAATAAGATAAAAAAGCAAAAAAATAACAAAGAAAAAAAAAAAAAAGCACCCCTGTCCCCCTCTGCTCTCGCGCTAAGGCTAACGCAAGCGTCGGTCTGGTGTCAAATGTAAACAGCAATTGCACCATGCATATGAGGTATCACCGCGAAGGTCAGATCGAGGGCAGTAATTTTAGCAGTAGACCTCCTCTGTAATTCTAAAGTGGTAACCTGTAAAGGCTTTTAAAGGCTTTTAAAAATGTATTTATTTTGTTGCCACTGCACGTTTGTGCACAATTTTAAAGCATGTCATGTTTGGCATCCATGTACTCGGCCTAAGATCATCTTTTTTATTTCATCAAACATTTGGGCAATATAGTGTGTTTTAGTGCATTAAAATTTTTTCCCCAAAAAATGCTTTTGAAAAATCGCTGCGCAAATACTGTGTAAAAAAAAAATGAAACACCCACCATTTTAATCTGTAGGGAATTTGGTTTAAAAAAAATATATAATGTTTGTGGGTTCAAAGTAATTTTCTTGCAAAAAAAAAATAATTTTTTCATGTAAACAAAAAGTGTCAGAAAGGGCTTTGTCTTCAAGTGGTTAGAAGAGTGGGTGATGTGTGACATAAGCTTCTAAATGTTGTGCATAAAATACCAGGACAGTTCAAAACCCCCCAAATGACCATTTTGGAAAGTAGACACCCCAAGCTATTTGCTGAGAGGCATGTCGAGTCCATGGAATATTTTATATTGTGACACAAGTTGCGGGAAAGAGACAGATTTTTTTTTTTTTTTTTTGCACAAATTTGTCACTAAATGATATATTGCTCAAACATGCCATGGGAATATGTGAAATTACACCCCAAAATACATTTTGTTGCTTCTCCTGAGTACGGGGATACCACATGTGTGAGACTTTTTGGGAGCCTAGCCACGTACGGGACCCTGAAAACCAAGCACCGCCTTCAGGCTTTCTAAGGGTGTAAATTTTTGATTTCACTCTTCACTGCCTATCACAGTTTCAGAGGCCATGGAATGCCCAGGTGGTGCAACCCCCCCCCCAGAACCCCATTTTGGAAACTAGACACCCCAAGCTATTTGCTGAGAGGTATAGTGAGTATTTTGCAGACCTCACTTTTTGTCACAAAGTTTTGAAATTTGAAAAAAGAAAAAAAAATGTTTTTTTCTTGTCTTTCTTCATTTTCAAAAATAAATGAGAGCTGCAAAATACTCACCATGCCTCTCAGCAAATAGCCTGGGGTGTCTACTTTCCAAAATTGGGTCATTTGGGGGGGTTTGTGCCACCTGGGCATTTTATGGCCTTCAAAACTGTGATAGGTAGTGAGGAGTAAAATCAAAAATTTACGCCCTTAGAAATCCTGAAGGCAGTGATTGGTTTTCGGGGCCCTGTACGCGGCTAGGCTCCCAAAAAGTCCCACACATGTGGTATCCCCATACTCAGGAGAAGCAGCTGAATATATTTTGGAGTGCAATTCCATATATGCCCATGGCCTGTGTGAGCAATATATCATTTAGTGACAACTTTTTGTAATTTTTTTTTTTGTCATTATTCAATCACTTGGGACAAAAAAATAATATTCAATGGGCTCAACATACCTCTCAACAATTTCCTTGGGGTGTCTACTTTCCAAAATGGGGTTATTTGGGGGGGGTTTGTACCGCCCTGCCATTTTAGCACCTCAAGAAATGACATAGGCAGTCATAAACTAAAAGCTGTGTAAATTCCAGAAAATGTACCCTAGTTTGTAGACGCTATAACTTTTGCGCAAACCAATAAATATACGCTTATTGACATTTTTTACCAAAGACATGTGGCCGAATACATTTTGGCCTAAATGTATGACTAAAATTGAGTTTATTGGATTTTTTTAATAACAAAAACTAGAAAATATCATTTTTTTTCAAAATGTTCGGTCTTTTTCCGTTTATAGCGCAAAAACTAAAAACCGCAGAGGTGATCAAATACCATCAAAAGAAAGCTCTATTTGTGGGAAGAAAAGGACGCAAATTTTGTTTGGGTACAGCATTACATGACCTCGCAATTAGCAGTTAAAGCAACGCAGTGCCAAATTGTAAAAAGTGCTCTGGTCAGGAAGGGGGTAAATCCTTCCGGGGCTGAAGTGGTTAAAAAGGGGATCAACTCCAGAGATAAAACAATAATTTTCCCGCTCTACAATACTCTGGTCCAGCCACACCTAGAGTATGTTGACCAGTTCTGGGCACCAGTCCGCAGGAAGGATGTACTGGAAATGGAGTGAGTACAAAGAAGGGCAACAAAGCTAATAAAGGGTCTGGAGGATCTTAGTTATGAGGAAAGGTTGTGAGCACTGAACTTATTCTCTCTGGAGAAGAGACACTTGAGAGGGGGATATGATTTCAATATACAAATACCGTACTGGTGACCCTACAATAGAAATAAAACTTTTTTGCAGAAGAGAGTTTAACAAGACTCATGGCCACTCATTAAAATGAGAAGAAAAGAGGTTTAACCTTAAACTTTTCTTTACTGTAATGCCCCGTACACACGGTCGGATTTTCAGATGGAAAATGTCCGATCGGAGCGTGTTGTCGGCAATTCCGACCGTGTGTGGGCTCCATCGGACATTTTCCATCGGATTTTCCGACACATAAAGTTGGAGAGCAGGATATAAAATTTTCCGACAACAAAATCCGTTGTCGGAATTTCCGATCGTGTGTACACAAATCCGACGGACAAAGTGCCACGCATGCTCAGAATAAATAAAGAGATGAAAGCTATTGGCCACTGCCCCGTTTATAGTCCTGACGTACGTGTTTTACGTCACCGCGTTCAGAATGATCGGATTTTCCGACAAGTTTGTGTGACCGTGTGTATGCAAGACAAGTTTCAGCCAACATCCGTCGGAAAAAATCCTAGGATTTTGTTGTCGGAATGTTGGAACAAAGTCCGACCGTGTGTATGGGGCATAAGAGTGGCAAGGATGTGGAAATCCCTTCCACAGGTGGTGGTCTCAGTGGGGAGCATTGATAGCTTCAAGAAATTATTAGATAAGCACATGAATGACCGCAACATACAGGGATATACAATGTAATACCGACACATAATAACACGTAGGTTGGACTTTTGTTGTGTCTTTTGGTTGTGTCTTTTTTCAACCTCACCTACTATGTAACTATGTAACTATAAAGGTAGATGGAGAAAAAAGGTAAAAAAACATATAAATTGTTTAAACTTCAGTTTTAACTTGTTTGATGTTTTTCTATCCTCCAGTTGCATAAATATGTGAAACAAATAAAAAATCCATATAAGACGGCAGACACAATCACCTTCTTTGATGAAAATGGTGAATTTCCTTTCCACTACAAAATAGTAAATTGGAAGAAGTCTAACCGCCACTTTAGAAAAAAGTCTACTGATGCTGGTTCATACACACCATGGGGTAAAGAAGAAGACCAACTTCACATTGACCCCAACAATATAACATGGAATGAAGACAATAATACGGTGAGGAGGAGAACATGTGACACTCACTTTTCATGACATTGGCCACCAAATGGACAGTTTTCAGATGTGTAACAAATATAGTCATTCAATGACATTTCATAATGTTACCCATTAACTTTATTGCTTCAAATTTTATATTAGTCGTATCTGCCCCTCACATATAAGTATAAATAACACAGAAATTAACCACTTGCCTACTAGACACTTTTACCCCCTCCTGCCCAGGCCATTTTTCAGCTTTCAGCGCTGTCACATTTTAAATAACAACTGCGCGGTCATACAGCACTGTACCCATATGAAGATGTTATCATATTTTTCATACAAATAGAGCTTTCTTTTGGTGGTATTTCATCACCACTGTTTTTTTTATTTTTTGATAAATAAACCAAAAAAATGGGAAAACAAAGCAAAACAAAAAAACATTTTTCATAGTTTATTATTAACCACTTCATCCCCGGAAGATTTTACCCCCTTCCTGACAAGAGCACTTTTTGCAATTCGGCACTGCGTCGCTTTAACTGACAATTGCGCGGTCGTGCGATGTCGCACCCAAACAAAATTGACGTCCATTTTTCCCACAAATAGAGCTTTCTTTTGGTGGTATTTGATCACCTCTGCGGTTTTTATTTTTTGCGCTATAAACAAAAAAAGAGCGACAATTTTGAAAAAAACCCAATATTTTTTTACTTTTTGCTATAATAAATATCCCCAAAAAATGTATAAAAAAACATTTTTTTTCCTCAGTTTAGGCTGATATGTATTCTTCTACATATTTTTTGTAAAAAAAATCCCAAGCGTATATTGATTAGTTTGCGCAAAAGTTATAGCGTCTACAAAATAGAGGATAATTTTTTGGCTTTTTTATTAATTTTTTTTTCTTAGTAGTAATGGCAGCGATCTGCAATTCTTATTGGGATTACGACGTTATGGCGGACATGTCGGACAATTTTTACACACAGATCCTGGTTCTCGTTGTGTCCCGAGCGATCGCGGGAGCCCAGCGGTGATTGCGACCATCAGGCACTCGCATCGGCTCTGTGAGCGAGCAGGGCATGCGCCCCATAGTGGCCGTCTATGGTACTGACGTACCATGACAGCGATTCACGCAGCCGAGCCATGTTGCCGCAGTACAACTGCGGCGGCTGGTCAGCATTCGGTTAAATGTTGCAAACAGGTAATTTTTCTCCTTCACTGATGTTCACTGATGAGGCTGCACTGATGGGCACTGATGGGTGACACTGGAAAGCGGCACTGATGGGGCCTGATAGGTGGCACTGATGGGCTCCTATAGGTGGCACCGATAAGCACTGATGAGGCGGCACTGATGGGCACTGATAGGTGGCACTGATGGACACTAATAGGCAGCATTGATAAGTGACACTAATGAGGAGGCACTGATGGGCTTTGATTGACAGCACTGATGGGCACTGATAGGCAGCACTGATAAGTGACACTGATGAAGAGACACTGATGGGCACTGACTGACAGCACTGATGGGCACTGATAGGCAGCACTGATGGGTACTGATTGGCAGCACTGATGAGCATTGATTGGCAGCACTGGTGGGCACTGATAGGCAGCACTGATGGGCACTGATGGGCACTGATTGTTAGCACTGGTGGGCACTGATTGGCAGCACTGATGGGCACTGATTGGCAGCACTGTTGGGCACTTATTGACAGCCTTGATTATCAGTGCTGACACCCCTTTAACACAAGCCGGTTATTGGCTCTCTTCTTCTCTCTTCACTATGTCAGCATGAGGAAAGAAAAGCCCATAACCAGCTTTTGTTTACATCCTGTGATGAGCTGTCATTGAACACAGCTGATCACGTGGAAAAGGGCCACTGTGATTGGCCCTTTACCCCGATCTATGATCATCTCAGTCCCATGGACTCAGTGATCACAGAGGACGATCCCAGGAGGATGTCCATGGATGCCCTCCCAGCAAAGTAAACCTGGGCTGTAGCCATCTATAGTGCGGGCAGGACGTGGTTAAAAAAAGAAAGGAAAATATTTTTAGGGATTATTTCTTACTCTTCCTCATAGACTATGTGGTTCTCCGATGGGAATGACTTCTGTCCCCCCAAGTGAAAATAGTTAAAATGTTTGTAAACCATAAAAGTGAAATTCTCTTTTTTCCCCGTTTGCTCTATTAAATATATACGACTGCAAGCATTTTGTTATACCTGTTAAATTTACAAAATACACTGTCTATCTATCTATCTATCTATCTATCTATCTATCTATCTATCTATCTATCTATCTATCTATCTATCTATCTATCTATCTATCTATTATATATATATATATGTAGATACAGTAACAGTTTTCAACACACTCTTATTTAATCTCCAATGTTAATTCACACAAGTACATTTTTTTTCACTTCCTTTTAGAAGCTGGAGTCTCGGTGTGTGGACTCTTGTTTACCTGGATACAGAAAAAAGCCAGGATCTTCAATCCAGTCTTGCTGCTATGACTGTGCCCCATGTTCACAAGGGCAGATATCCAATATGACTGGTATACCTTATATTTTTATATACATACTGTATATACAGTATATATACGCATATACTATGTTTTTTATTTTAATTGTTTTTAACTTTAACGTGAAATTCACAGATGTGCAAAAGCTGTATATATATATATATATAAATATTATACTGTATATAAAAAGTATCTCACAAAAGTGAGTACACCCCTCACATTTTTGTAAGTATTTTATTATATCTTTTCATGTGACAACACTGAAGAAATGACACTTTGCTACAATGTAAAGTAGTGAGTGTACAGCTTGTATAACAGTGTAAATTTGCTGTCCCCTCAAAATAACTCAACACACAGCCATTAAAGGGGTTGTAAAGGTAGAAGTTTTTTCACCTTAATGCATTCTATGCCATGCGAGGGAGCTCGCATAAAAGTGTTGAGTCCTTGCAGGGGGGAGCCGAGACAGGGACCCCAGAAGACCAGGTTCGGGGCCACTCTGTGCAAAACGAGCTGCACAGTGGAAGTAAGTATAACATGTTTGTTATTTAAAAAAAAAAAATTATCTTTAGTGATGCTTTAATGTCTAAACCACTGGCAACAAAAGTGAGTACACCCCTAAGTGAAAATGTCCAAACTGGGCCCAAAGTGTCAATATTTTGTGTGGCCACCATTATTTTCCAGCACTGCCTCAACCCCCTTGGGCATGGAGTTCACCAGAGCTTCACAGGTTGCCGTTGGATTCCTCTTCCACTCCTCCATGATGACATCACAGAGCTGGTGGATGTTAGAGACCTTGCGCTCCTCCACCTTCCATTTGAGGATGTCCCACAGATGCTCAATAGGGTTTAGGTCTGGAGACATGGATAGTAAATAAATAAATGTAGCGCTATGTGTAAAATTATAAATATAAAGTGCAAATCTCTAAAATAAATAAATCCTACATATAAATGAATAGTTCATAAAATGAAAAAATGAAGAAATAAAACATGAAAATGTTCGTCCTCAAAAGGAGTGCACACCACCACCAGTAAAAATGCACGCTCACCTCCCAGCTGAGTCAAAACTCATATGCGGATCTCCCCACGAGCTCTTTGCTCTCACTTCCACTTCCCAATCCATAGTGGGTAATCCAGATGGCTCTTTTCTTAATGGTAACTTAGCTCATTAACATCCAAAGAAATGGATCATCCCCAGCTTGGCTCAAGATTCCATGAGTTCAGGACATGTAAATAATAAGCATAGAGACCATAGTGTTCTCCGTATACAACTTTATTCAAAGCCCCCAAACAGACAAGTTGCACTAACAAGATAAAAACTTTTTAAAATCACATAAAAACCTCCAGAGTAGCACCGTGGTGTCCACATACACAGTGCCTGGCTGAACGTGACTATCAGCTCCTCCCTTCTAGATGCATATCGGCCAATCACAAGCCTTCCTCAGTAGATGGGTGGGTTGATCCCTCTAAGCTAATTTGAAGTGTATTGTTGCTATAGCAACCATCCGGGTGTCACCACAGCTCAGCCTGCAGTGCAGAAAGAACCTCCTTCTGCCTGTGTCTCCAGGACACACAAATACCAAGACCAGGAAGTGTGTCTCTCTCACTGCTAAATTGCAGTAAGATCTAAACCTTTCCAAGAACCTGCAGACCTACATGACAATCTCCGGTTACAATCTATCATAAGCTAAGCATAATTACATACAAAACAACCACCTATACTAACAATCTTAAATTACATAATTATGTTTAAAAATACCATATTTATTATAAACCAACAAAAATAATATATATGTTATGGGATTAAATTGATTTAAAATTACTATTCAAATTTTAAATATAAACAGCATACTTCATATGTCCATGTATAAAGGGTCACTACTCCCATAACAAACACATAGACACATGTAAACTAAAAATATACACACATATATACACACACATATACATATATATATATATATATATATATATATATATATATATATATATATAAAAAACTCATGGAACGATGCTTGATGCCAAAAAAGTGTCCTTTTACTGAAAAATTAATCCATTGAATATTGCAAAATACAAGCAAGCCACTGTACAGTTCCGAGCACAAATCGCTCTTCGTCAGGCTTTTCAGGCTGTGTGTGAAAGGCAAAACCACACTGTGTTCTTTTATCCACACCCAGTCTGATACACACCTGTGTCACTTAACTAATTGTCTTATACAAAACACCTAAAGACATTCCAATATTTAACCCTACTGAATAAACCTACTACCCTAAAACCATCCTAAATTCCCCAATAGGGGATAATTTACAAGACAGGTTCATCATCTTACATCTCGAATATCATCATCATATCACTTATGAACCAATTATATTATCTCATTTCATTAGCTTGGTGTTTTGCAAATATTTATCATGAATACATATATGTTACTATTCTTGTACATGTCTCAAAATTCTTCATGGATTCCAGTTGATATTCTGCTATCTAGTATTTCCAACGGGAGCCTTTGTGATCAATCTAAAGAAAATATAACACATTCAAAAATAGTCATACCTTCTAATCAATCTCGCACTGTAAATTTCTAAACAAACAAAAACAAATCATAGTCCCTGTTCATACCATCAGGGTGTAGGGACTGTAATTTGTTAATCCACCAGACTTCATGTCTTTTTAATTTCAAAATCCTATCACCCCCTCTTTTGTCATGGGGAATCTCTTCTAAAACCATAAAGCGTAGATCTGTGTCTTTGTGGCCCATTTCTGAGAAGTGACGCGATACAGGTAAACTTGATTGAGGATGTCTAATTGTACTACGGTGTTGTTCGATACGGTCTTTAACCTTTTGGGTTGTTTCCCCCACGTACAGGAGATTGCAGGGGCATGTGAGAATATAAATCACATATGATGACTGACAGGTATAAAAGCCGTTGATTATTATTTTCTTGTTAGTCCTAGGATGAGAAAAATTATTCCTTTTAATAACTAAATTGCATTGAATGCAATTAAGACAAGGGTAACAGCCTTTTCTTTTACTGCCAAGGAAAGTCATCTTTTTCTCATCCTGCCTCTCTGGTTTAAATTCGGATCGCACTAAGAGATCGCGCAAAGTTTTATTGCGCCGGTATGCCTTCATCGGAGTTAACTGAAACTCCTCTATATGAGGATAGGATCGTTTCAGTATCGTCCAATGTTTTCTCAATACATTAAAGATCCTATCGCTATAACTGTTAAACTGGAAGACAAATGGAATTCTAGGTTTATCAGCTGAGTATCTCTTCCTGTTGGGAATTTCAATAGGGTTCAAAATTTTATTTAGTTCGTGTCGGATTACATCTTCTGGATAGCCCCGCTCCTTAAACTTGCAGCACATTTCATCTAATCTTTCATCTTTAACTGTAGTATCACTCACTATTCGCGTCACTCTAAGAAGCTGGCTTCTAATGATAGAACTAAAGACATGAGGGGGATGGTAGCTGTCATATCTCAATAACTGATTCCTATCTGTGGGTTTCGTGTATATGTCAGTTTCAATCCGTCCCTGTTTTATGTATGCCCGTATATCTAGAAAGAGGACCGAATCTCCACCAATATGAATTTTGAACTGAATATTTGGTGAAATACTATTAATCATCTCATCAAACGTTTTGAGTGATTCAATGTTGCCCCGCCATATGACAAAAATGTCATCTATATAGCGCCACCAGGTGGCGCAATGCTCCTGAAAAAGATCATTCACAAAAATATGTTTTTGCTCAAAATCATGCATAAATGAACAGGCATATGGCGGGGCAACATTAGAACCCATGGCTACCCCCGTCAGTTGCACATAGTACCGATCCTTAAAGAGAAAATAGTTATTGTACAGAATCAATCTAAACAGTTTCTCAAAAAAAATTATCTGAGCTTCCGAATATTCCTGACAACTCCTAATTAGGCTTAGCGCTGCCTCAATGCCAGCCCCATGAGGAATCGATGTGTATAAACTTGTTACATCCCAAGTGACCAGGATATATTCATTTTGAATTTGTGGTAGGTCCCTAATTTTGGTTAGAAAGTCACCGGAGTCCTTGATGTAGGATGGGGTGGCCTTTACCAAGGGTGATAGTACTTTGTCCAATAGCTTGGCCGTGGGTACAAAGATCGAATCCCTCCCTGATACAATCGGACGTCCCGGTGGGGAATGTTTGTCCTTATGGATCTTGGGGAGTATATACAGGACCGGAGTACGGGTATGTGTTGGTAACAAAAATTCGCATAGGTCATGTGAGATTAGTCCTTCTTTTAATGCTGGTTTTACAATACTCTCCAAGATCTTTCTGATACTCCATGTGGGATCTGATTGTAAAGGTTTGTATACTGTATCATCATCCAATTGTCGCCTGATCTCATTCTCATAAGCCTGGGGGTCCATAATGACTACCGAACCCCCTTTATCAGCAGGTTTACAAATAATATCATTCCGTTTGGTTAGTTCTCGCAGTGTCACTCTTTCATGAGGGGACAGATTGTTAGGTACATGATCTTTGAAGTCCACTTGTTGTAACAGACGTTTCACATCTCGGGTAACCTCCCGTACAAACATCTCAACAGGTACATAAGTAGTAGGGGGGACGGATTTAGATTTCATTACCAGTCCTAGACTTTTACTACTTAGTTTCCCTTCAGGTATGTCATTATGAACAAATGGTTTATGAAGAAAATGGACCTTCCATCTAATATTGCGAAATAGGCGATACAGATCTTGATCTAATTGGAATGGATCTAGGTGACTTTTAGGACAGTAAGATAAACCACGGTTAAAAAGTCCTACCTCATCCGATGATAGGACCCGCCTGGAGATGTTATGGACTAGGCCTCCCTTGGTCGGCCCCGGTTGCCTCGTGTATTGCGATATCTGTCGTGACTTCCTTCTCTGTTGTAGCGGGATCTGGTTTGCATCCGAGTAGTGGACCGTTCTCTGCGGTCTGTTTGTAAAAAATTGGATGAGGAATCGGTATCTGTATTGGCTGAAGAGTTATCAGATATCTCTCTCCTATGGCTTCCATAGTCGCTGCGACCTCGTCGATTGTATGGACGAGGCCATCTGTATACTTGGTTCCTCTCATAGTCCTCGATATCCCGATCGAATTTGCTACGTTTTCTGGTCTCCAATTTACAACTATATTTGTTAATACTTTCATCGGCCATCTCCTTACATTTGTTAAACTCTTCCACAGACATCGCAGTACGCAATTCTGATTCGATCTTAGTGAGTTGTTCCGACAATGAGGCCAATTCCTTGTGTATGAATGAAATGGTCAAAGTCATTAAGTCAAATGAACATTTGTTGAGAATCTGCTTAAATGTACTCTTAAACTCATCATTATCGCTGAATAGGGTCGGGGCCAGACGTACCCTCAAACCTCTAGGGATTCGTTGTACTCGATGGTATTCGGCCAAAGTTAGCCCGTGCAATTCGAGTGATGTGTGTTTCCTTCTTAATTTCTCCCATGTACGAGAGTTGTAGACCGGGGTATTGCCCGTTAGGAAATTTCTGGAACCTGAGATCTGAGACATGATCTGTGTGGTCTCTTCTTGGGTGTATGAAAATGTAGCTCCATTGGTATCCATCTCAATTGAAGGTAACTTACTCACTGGGAGTATAATAAATGAACATCAGGTGGGTTACCCTCTTATCTTGATATCTTTGTTCAATCAAGGCACCGTCAAGGTGGACTCCCAAAACTCCACCCTAAATAATAGAAAAAACTCATGGAACGATGCTTGATGCCAAAAAAGTGTCCTTTTACTGAAAAATTAATCCATTGAATATTGCAAAATACAAGCAAGCCACTGTACAGTTCCGAGCACAAATCGCTCTTCGTCAGGCTTTTCAGGCTGTGTGTGAAAGGCAAAACCACACTGTGTTCTTTTATCCACACCCAGTCTGATACACACCTGTGTCACTTAACTAATTGTCTTATACAAAACACCTAAAGTCATTCCAATATTTAATCCTACTGAATAAACCTACTACCCTAAAACCATCCTAAATTCCCCAATAGGGGATAATTTACAAGACAGGTTCATCATCTTACATCTCGAATATCATCATCATATCACTTATGAACCAATTATATTATCTCATTTCATTAGCTTGGTGTTTTGCAAATATTTATCATGAATACATATATGTTACTATTCTTGTACATGTCTCAAAATTCTTCATGGATTCCAGTTGATATTAACGGCTTTTATACCTGTCAGTCATCATATGTGATTTATATTCTCACATGCCCCTGCAATCTCCTGTACGTGGGGGAAACAACCCAAAAAATTAAAGACCGTATCGCACAACACCGTAGTACAATTAGACATCCTCAATCAAGTTTACCTGTATTGCGTCACTTCTCAGAAATGGGCCACAAAGACACTGATCTACGTTTTATGGTTTTAGAAGAGATTCCCCATGACAAAAGAGGGGGTGATAGGATTTTGAAATTAAAAAGACATGAAGTCTGGTGGATTAACAAATTACAGTCCCTACACTGATGGTATGAACAGGGACTATGATTTGTTTTTATTTGTTTAGAAATTTACAGTGCGAGATTGATTAGAAGGTATGACTATTTTTGAATGTGTTATATTTTCTTTAGATTGATCACAAAGGCTCCCGTTGGAAATACTAGATAGCAGAATATCAACTGGAATCCATGAAGAATTTTGAGACATGTACAAGAATAGTAACATATATGTATTCATGATAAATATTTGCAAAACACCAAGCTAATGAAATGAGATAATATAATTGGTTCATAAGTGATATGATGATGATATTCGAGATGTAAGATGATGAACCTGTCTTGTAAATTATCCCCTATTGGGGAATTTAGGATGGTTTTAGGGTAGTAGGTTTATTCAGTAGGGTTAAATATTGGAATGTCTTTAGGTGTTTTGTATAAGACAATTAGTTAAGTGACACAGGTGTGTATCAGACTGGGTGTGGATAAAAGAACACAGTGTGGTTTTGCCTTTCACACACAGCCTGAAAAGCCTGACGAAGAGCGATTTGTGCTCGGAACTGTACAGTGGCTTGCTTGTATTTTGCAATATTCAATGGATTAATTTTTCAGTAAAAGGACACTTTTTTGGCATCAAGCATCGTTCCATGAGTTTTTTCTATTATTTAGGGTGGAGTTTTGGGAGTCCACCTTGATGGTGCCTTGATTGAACAAAGATATCAAGATAAGAGGGTAACCCACCTGATGTTCATTTATTATACTCCCAGTGAGTAAGTTACCTTCAATTGAGATGGATACCAATGGAGCTACATTTTCATACACCCAAGAAGAGACCACACAGATCATGTCTCAGATCTCAGGTTCCAGAAATTTCCTAACGGGCAATACCCCGGTCTACAACTCTCGTACATGGGAGAAATTAAGAAGGAAACACACATCACTCGAATTGCACGGGCTAACTTTGGCCGAATACCATCGAGTACAACGAATCCCTAGAGGTTTGAGGGTACGTCTGGCCCCGACCCTATTCAGCGATAATGATGAGTTTAAGAGTACATTTATGCAGATTCTCAACAAATGTTCATTTGACTTAATGACTTTGACCATTTCATTCATACACAAGGAATTGGCCTCATTGTCGGAACAACTCACTAAGATCGAATCAGAATTGCGTACTGCGATGTCTGTGGAAGAGTTTAACAAATGTAAGGAGATGGCCGATGAAAGTATTAACAAATATCGTTGTGAATTGGAGACCAGAAAACGTAGCAAATTCGATCGGGATATCGAGGACTATGAGAGGAACCAGGTATACAGATGGCCTCGTCCATACAATCGACGAGGTCGCAGCGACTATGGAAGCCATAGGAGAGAGATATCTGATAACTCTTCAGCCAATACAGATACCGATTCCTCATCCAATGAGGATGAGGTAGGACTTTTTAACCGTGGTTTATCTTACTGTCCTAAAAGTCACCTAGATCCATTCCAATTAGATCAAGATCTGTATCGCCTATTTCGCAATATTAGATGGAAGGTCCATTTTCTTCATAAACCATTTGTTCATAATGACATACCTGAAGGGAAACTAAGTAGTAAAAGTCTAGGACTGGTAATGAAATCTAAATCCGTCCCCCCTACTACTTATGTACCTGTTGAGATGTTTGTACGGGAGGTTACCCGAGATGTGAAACGTCTGTTACAACAAGTGGACTTCAAAGATCATGTACCTAACAATCTGTCCCCTCATGAAAGAGTGACACTGCGGGAACTAACCAAACGGAATGATATTATTTGTAAACCTGCTGATAAAGGGGGTTCGGTAGTCATTATGGACCCCCAGGCTTATGAGAATGAGATCAGGCGACAATTGGATGATGATACAGTATACAAACCTTTACAATCAGATCCCACATGGAGTATCAGAAAGATCTTGGAGAGTATTGTAAAACCAGCATTAAAAGAAGGACTAATCTCACATGACCTATGCGAATTTTTGTTACCAACACATACCCGTACTCCGGTCCTGTATATACTCCCCAAGATCCATAAGGACAAACATTCCCCACCGGGACGTCCGATTGTATCACGGAGGGATTCGATCTTTGTACCCACGGCCAAGCTATTGGACAAAGTACTATCACCCTTGGTAAAGGCCACCCCATCCTACATCAAGGACTCCGGTGACTTTCTAACCAAAATTAGGGACCTACCACAAATTCAAAATGAATATATCCTGGTCACTTGGGATGTAACAAGTTTATACACATCGATTCCTCATGGGGCTGGCATTGAGGCAGCGCTAAGCCTAATTAGGAGTTGTCAGGAATATTCGGAAGCTCAGATAATATTTTTTGAGAAACTGTTTAGATTGATTCTGTACAATAACTATTTTCTCTTTAAGGATCGGTACTATGTGCAACTGACGGGGGTAGCCATGGGTTCTAATGTTGCCCCGCCATATGCCTGTTCATTTATGCATGATTTTGAGCAAAAACATATTTTTGTGAATGATCTTTTTCAGGAGCATTGCGCCACCTGGTGGCGCTATATAGATGACATTTTTGTCATATGGCGGGGCAACATTGAATCACTCAAAACGTTTGATGAGATGATTAATAGTATTTCACCAAATATTCAGTTCAAAATTCATATTGGTGGAGATTCGGTCCCCTTTCTAGATATACGGGCATACATAAAACAGGGACGGATTGAAACTGACATATACACGAAACCCACAGATAGGAATCAGTTATTGAGATATGACAGCTACCATCCCCCTCATGTCTTTAGTTCTATCATTAGAAGCCAGCTTCTTAGAGTGACGCGAATAGTGAGTGATACTACAGTTAAAGATGAAAGATTAGATGAAATGTGCTGCAAGTTTAAGGAGCGGGGCTATCCAGAAGATGTAATCCGACACGAACTAAATAAAATTTTGAACCCTATTGAAATTCCCAACAGGAAGAGATACTCAGCTGATAAACCTAGAATTCCATTTGTCTTCCAGTTTAACAGTTATAGCGATAGGATCTTTAATGTATTGAGAAAACATTGGACGATACTGAAACGATCCTATCCTCATATAGAGGAGTTTCAGTTAACTCCGATGAAGGCATACCGGCGCAATAAAACTTTGCGCGATCTCTTAGTGCGATCCGAATTTAAACCAGAGAGGCAGGATGAGAAAAAGATGACTTTCCTTGGCAGTAAAAGAAAAGGCTGTTACCCTTGTCTTAATTGCATTCAATGCAATTTAGTTATTAAAGGGAATAATTTTTCTCATCCTAGGACTAACAAGAAAATAATAATTAACGGCTTTTATACCTGTCAGTCATCATATGTGATTTATATTCTCACATGCCCCTGCAATCTCCTGTACGTGGGGGAAACAACCCAAAAGATTAAAGACCGTGTCGCACAACACCGTAGTACAATTAGACATCCTCAATCAAGTTTACCTGTATCGCGTCACTTCTCAGAAATGGGCCACAAAGACACTGATCTACGTTTTATGGTTTTAGAAGAGATTCCCCATGACAAAAGAGGGGGTGATAGGATTTTGAAATTAAAAAGACGTGAAGTCTGGTGGATTAACAAATTACAGTCCCTACACCCTGATGGTATGAACAGGGACTATGATTTGTTTTTGTTTGTTTAGAAATTTACAGTGCGAGATTGATTAGAAGGTATGACTATTTTTGAATGTGTTATATTTTCTTTAGATTGATCACAAAGGCTCCCGTTGGAAATACTAGATAGCAGAATATCAACTGGAATCCATGAAGAATTTTGAGACATGTACAAGAATAGTAACATATATGTATTCATGATAAATATTTGCAAAACACCAAGCTAATGAAATGAGATAATATAATTGGTTCATAAGTGATATGATGATGATATTCGAGATGTAAGATGATGAACCTGTCTTGTAAATTATCCCCTATTGGGGAATTTAGGATGGTTTTAGGGTAGTAGGTTTATTCAGTAGGGTTAAATATTGGAATGTCTTTAGGTGTTTTGTATAAGACAATTAGTTAAGTGACACAGGTGTGTATCAGACTGGGTGTGGATAAAAGAACACAGTGTGGTTTTGCCTTTCACACACAGCCTGAAAAGCCTGACGAAGAGCGATTTGTGCTCGGAACTGTACAGTGGCTTGCTTGTATTTTGCAATATTCAATGGATTAATTTTTCAGTAAAAGGACACTTTTTTGGCATCAAGCATCGTTCCATGAGTTTTTGCTATTATTTAGGGTGGAGTTTTGGGAGTCCACCTTGACGGTGCCTTGATTGAACAAAGATATCAAGATAAGAGGGTAACCCACCTGATGTTCATTTATATATATATATATATATATATATATATATATATATATATATATATACATACATACACATAAAAATATTTAAAAAATCTATATCCTATATAGAAAGAACCTCCTTCTGCCTGTGTCTCCAGGACACACAAATACCAAGACCAGGAAGTGTGTCTCTCTCACTGCTAACTTGCAGTAAAATTAAAAAAAAAAAATCCTAATTTTCCTACAAAGTTATGTACATGTCATGAAGGGTTACCTAAAATCACCCATTATAGATGAAACAGTTCAAATCGAAATCAACATTGAGCCCCCTGGGCGTTAAAACCTGGGTCTCATATATCCAAGCTGATTCACGTTGGCTTAATTGTCTTATGAAATTACCCCCTCTCCAATGATGTTGTACCTTTTCTATGGCCCAAAACTTTAACTGACTGGGATTTCTATCATTGACTTACCTAAAATGTTTAGAAACTCAATTCTTTTTTTCCTTTTTTGATTGTGTTAATGTGCTCTCGCACCCTAACCAGTAGAGGTCTAGATGTTACATACTGGAGTTTGCATGAACAATCCAACATATATACAACCCCTTCAGAAGAACAAGTGATGAAATCTTTTATCTTGTGTACTTTACCCGTGGCCCTGGCCACAAATTCACATTTCTTTTTTGGATTACTTCCTTTAGTTTTTCTGCAGGCCAAACACTTCCCACAGGCATAAAAGCCGGTAAGGAAGGGAGTTAAGGTCCCAGTATTATGTTTGTTGGGGGGATCTAGGGCTCCCAGAGTTAAAATATCTCTTAAGTTGGGTGCGTTTTTGTATATAAATGAGGGGTGCTCAGGCAGAATACCACCCAATAATTTATCTCGTAGTAATACACTCCAGTGTCTCCTAATAATATTCTCAATTTTATTCTTTTGAATATTATAACTCAGCACAATCCTATATTCATCTCCCTCCTTCTTAGGTACCTTTTCTTTAGTAATTAGTAACTCATTTCTGTCCATATTTCTCACCTCTTCTAGTTGTCTCTTCACTAATTCACTATCATAACCTTTTTGTAAAAATTTCTCCTCAAAAATAGCAGCTTTTTCCTCAAAATCTTCCGCCTTGGAGCAATTCCTTTTGAGTCTAACAAATTGACCCCTGGGTATATTCAACAACCAGGGTCGATGATGACAACTATCAATGGCTATATAGCTGTTTCTATCCCGTGGGCTTACTATAATTTTTTGTGAAGATCTTCCCCGCTTGTACATATATTTCCACATCTAGGAATACCATTCTGTTTCTATCATAGTTCTAAGTTAATTTAATATTCTTCTCAGTTAGGTTACATAGTTACATAGTTACATAGTAGGTGAGGTTGAAAAAAGACACAAGTCCATCAAGTCCATCACAGGTTCAATCTATCCATGAAGGAGTGGAGACTAGACTCATCTCCTCTCCAAATCAAGAACAGGTCATGTTAACACCTATGTTAACCTCCCTGGCGGTATGATTATTTCAGATTTTAGGTGCTGAAAGCGGTACCATTATTTTGCACAGAAATTTGGCGTTTTATATTGTAGGCCTGTAATTCTTAGGAATAATTCACTTAAATCTGTCCAAACCATAGTCTAGTAGACATCCCGGGTATGATAAATTTTGAAAAACGAAATAAAAAATTATAATACAATAAATAACTATAAATAATTATAACAAATAATAATATAATAATAATAAAATTTAGTTCAATAATGTAATCAAATCAAAAACACTGAAATTTGCTCAGTTGCAGAATTGTCACTTTCGTTACTTTTAGTGTTTGGTGATGGATTTTCCCACAAATCACTATCACTCAATTCTGTGAGTGATTCTAATTTATTATCGCTGTTTTCTAGTTGCTCTAAAGCCACTTTTGATGTAAAGGCACAGTTTTGGTTGCTATGGACAATCTCCAGTTTCCAGGCAGAAAGAACAGTATTTATAATATAAAACTGCATGCAGGACACTGGGCAGACCACTAGGGACAAAGGGGATGTGAAATTATTTGATACAGTACTGTAATCTGTAAGATTACAGTATACTGTATCTATACTGTGTGTTTCACTTTTTGAATTTGCCGCCGAACTCCGTCCCCGTGCGTCGCAACGTTCGCAGGGAACGGAGCTCGGCACTGTGAATCGAGCGAGACACAGCAGCTCGCCGATCACAGCGGAGAGACATCGCAGGATCCAGGGGACAAGGTAAGTAAACTCTTCCTGGATCCTGCGATGCGTTCCCGAGTCTGGCTCGGGGATACCGCTTTTGGTATTGAAAATCCACCCCGAGCCAGACTCGGGAATACCGCTAGGGGGGTTAACATACAGAAGTATATGAGAAAATTGAATACTAAAAAATATTTTATTTCCAACAATACCAATTTGCCTACCCAAAATTCCATGACTGGTACAGGATTATGAAACAGATCCATATTTAATCCACCCATTCCTGATAATAAATTTACAGGAGTTTTCAAGAATCTGGTAAAGCATGATCTTGAACAATTAAAAATCCGAAAAGGGTCAGATGCAGAACATATTAAACAAGGGATCCGCACTTTAGAAAAAAAGAAGGTGGTGATCAGACCAGCGGATAAGGGGGGGGGTTGGTTGTAATGTCTCGGTGACACAGTTGTCTAATCCAGTAAAACAATATAGAGACAAGTTGTCCGTGTTGGTAAATAAAGGATTGGACAAAAATATTTTATGTAAAAAAGAGGCTGAATTTTTATATCCATCCTCATGTTGTACCCCCAATATATATTTTCTCCCGAAAATACATAAGAACAATTTGAGACCTCCAGGAAGACCTATAATAAATGGGGTTGATTCTTTAACCTCCAGATTGGGTCAGTACCTGGATTTCTTTTTACAACTCCTAGTAATTTCTACACCTGCTTATTTAAAGGACACAAAGCAATTATTACAAAATTTAAGTGCTATTATTATGGATAATTCTCCTTTTTTCTTAGTTACAGCGGACGTAAGTTCACTATACACTATCATTAAACATAAATCACACACGTGAGGTATCAAGGTATCGCCGCGAACGTTAGAGCAAGAGCAATAATTTTGGTCCTAGACCTCCTCTGTAGCTCAAAACATGTAACCAGTAAAAAATGTTAAAGCGTCGCCTATGGGGATTTTTAAGTAGCAAAGTTTGGCACCATTCCACAAGCATGTGCAATTTTGAAGCATTACATGTTAGGTCTCTGTTTCTTTTATATAATCTTTATTTTAGGAATATTTCAATGTACAACATACAAATAGACATAGCACAACATATATAAGGTAAATAAAGTATTGCATAGAAGGCTCTTCTTTGGCCAAACACATTCACATATTACTCAGAGACATATGCACATGAGGGACAATATCCAGGGGGATGTTTATCATCATCTAACCATCACTTCATATAAATTCACACATCTATGAATCTCCCCTATTGCTCCCAGATGGGATGTCATTGAGGAAGGTTAAGGCCCTCAATCAGAAGCACGGATCCAACGGTGACCCATGTTGCTAGGACCAGACGAAGAGCCTAAACATCAGTCTCAATAGAAATTAGAACATAACAAACTGTAAACAAAAGGTAAAAGAAAAGAAAAAAGAAAAAGGAGGGGGGGAGCTTTACACCTCTCAGCATAGTAAACCAGTTTAAGCTGTGTTAGGCCTATCAAAGCTTGTCTGTGTTTCTACTTTCTGTAAAGCACTATCCCAGTTCCTCCCAAGGCTATCCCCGACAATCAGGGGGGTCCTCTATCTGAGCAGAGCCCGGGGGCGGGCATCCCCAAAGGGCTGGTATATTGTATCCAAGTAGCCCAAATTGAATAGAACTTTTCATATTTGTCTCTACACCTCGCCATCCATTCCTCTGCAGCCATGATGTTATTGACCAGGGTTATCCATTCGGTACGTGTGGGTATCTGAGGCTTCTTCCAATATATTGGGATTAGCCTTCGGGCTGCATTCAGTAAATGGAGTATTATTGACTTGTAATGACTGAGAGGAATAGTGGGAAAGTGCAGTAAGGATTCCAATTGGGAATCCTGGAGCTCCAGGTCTAAGATGATCTTGATCTGAATGTCCAGCCAATAGGGCCTTAACTTGGGGCATTCCCACCAGATATGGAGGAATGAGCCTCTAAGCCCGCATTCCCTCCAACATGTGGCTGAAAGAGATGGGTAGATCATGGCAAGTTTAGAAGGAACCCTATACCACCTAGTCAGGATTTTATAGCTGTTCTCTTGCATTTTAGTATCTATTGTGCTCGAGTATGTGAGGCGATAAAGATGGTCTAACTGGGGTTCGGTGAAGACGTGCTGAAGGTCCCTCTCCCACTCCACAATAAACTCCAGCTTCCCCCCAACATGTATAGATTGCAACAATTCATATAGTACTGATATTGCATGGGGGATAACAGAGGTTGACATACATAAGCGTTCAAAGGGAGATGCCAAGGTAGGGGAACGAACCCCTTGGGGTAGGCTATTAAGAAAGAGTGGAAGCTGTCTGTAGCGCCACTCATCCTTTGAGAAGGGGCTGAATTGGACCCTCAGTGTGGCCAACGGTAACATGCCTTGGTCCTGAACAAATCTACCACATCTGGACTCTCCGTCGGCTGTCCATGTCCGAAAGAAAGATGGGTGTTCCCCTGGAATGAACCAGGGGAAGCCACATGGGGGTGCCAGGGGGGAAGTCAGCAGGGCAAGCTTTCCCTGTTTATTCAAGGCATCCCAGATAGTCAGAGTATGTGAAGCCATAGGAGAGACCAGCGCCGAAAGACCCCTGTTCTCCCTGGGGACCCAGGGGTCATGTGACAGGTTCCGGCCAGCCAAGAATTTATCAAGTGGAACCCACAGTTTAAGAGGAACATTGTGAAACCAGTCTGTAAGATGATACAGCCAGGCATAGTAATCCCTGAAAGTATTGGCTATTTTTGAAAAATGAATGACTGTCATTCCCGTCATGGAGGTTAGTTTGTGTACATGTCCTGAGTCGCGTTGGTGTTTTAAGAGCTTTTGCACACATTTATTACCAAATTCATAGAATTTGTGCGCTACATGACGTGCTCTAGCCCAAATCTTAGTGTCCAACAATGTGGCTAAATCCTGTCTAAGGGAGTGTAATTCCGATGCCATTGCAGGGGTGACGCGTCTTTTGTCTTTTGTCTTTTGTGGATCAGTTCTGCTGCCCGAATTTTCCCTAATAAGGTCTGTAATTCCCCTTCTCTGGCTTTCTTTAGTCTTGACCCTTGGGATATCAGCTCCCCTCAGACAACCGCTTTATGGCCTTCCCACACCGAGCCCATACCCACCTAGCCTGTTTTGTTCTCAGCAAAGTACAAGGAGATGGTATCTAATACCTGTTTTTGTGCTACTGCATCATCCAGAATGCCTTTGTTTAAGCGCCAGCTCCATGTCTGTGCCTCCATAGACAGGGGACGCAGGGAGATGGAGATCGGGGCATGATCTGAAATTGTGATAGAGCCAATGGAGGCACCAGCCAGGGAGTCCAGGGAATACTGATCCATCAACAGGAAGTCTATAAAAGTATAGACATTATGTGTGGCTGAGAAATAGCTATAATCCCTGTCTGCCGGGTGCAGCAGCCTCCAGCAGTCTACCAAGTGGTGCACCTGTAATGAGTTCCGAAAGTGTTTCAGAAAGGCAAACGAATGGGTTGAATGGCTGAAGGATGTGTCTAGCTGGGGGTCGGGGCTGACATTGAAGTCACCTCCCAGAATAAGTTGACCTTCTCTAAAGGAGGACAAGAATTCCAAGACAAAGTCTATAAAAGTAAGCTGTTTGTTATTTGGGGTGTACACAGCTGCAAACGTGAACCTATAAATGGAGCCCTTAACAAACACAAACCTACCGTTGGGTTCAGTTAGTTGGTCTGTTAAGATAAAGGGACAGTGTTTATGGACCGCTATGGCAACACCCCCCGATTTGGGACGGGGGAGTTGCTAAAGTACCAAGAATGATATAGATGTGTAGGGAGACGAGGGACTGAGTCAGTGTTGAAGTGCGTTTCCTGCAAAAAAATTATATGTGCCCCCGTGCGTTTCATCTCAAGCCACAACTTACTGCGTTTCGAAGGGGATCCCAGGCCACGTACGTTGTAGGACACGACTTTCAGACTAGCCATGATGGAGGGTCACGAGGTGGAGCCACCCGACTACCAGCAAGAGGAGGAGGAGCCCACAGCACGTCCAGACCAGCATGGGGTAGCACACAGAACACATTTAATGTAAATAAAAGCCTAGAAAAGCAGACCACGGTTATTGCAGGTGTAAACCACAAAGGACATGGAAGAAAAAACAGGAGATAAAAAAAACAAAAAATAACCAAAAGCCCTAAGGGCAGAACAAAGTGCAACTTTGCCGCCGATCGGGAGTCCCCCCCCCAGGATGAGGGGACGGTGAGGACCAGCGAGCAGCACCATTTCCCAGAAAGGGAGCAAGACTCCAAATGAGTTGACCTATTGGGGGAAGGTGATGCAGCATGGGGAGTGAGTCCACTTAGGGCCCCTCTATGAGCATATGGTACAAAAAGTGCACCTTAATCTCACGTAAAAAGGGTGAATCAGCAGCTAGGGGGGATCAGGTAACATCTAGAAACATTTAAGATGCCAACTTTAAATAGTTCCTCCGTTTAGGCTTCCTCCCGAGGGGAGTGAGGGAGAGGTGCTTGCGCAGAGGGGCCCCTCCGGGATCCACGACGACGTCTGTGGTGACTTGCTTGCCACGGTTCAGGGCGAGTTGGGACAGGTATCTCCGGTGAAGCCCTCCAATCTGGAATGTCCACCTGCGGCAATCCAAGGGACTCCAAAAAATGGGGTAGATCAGCCTTTCTTCGGAGGGTAGACTGCTTACCATCTTTAGTTGCGGATAGGCTAAAGGGAAAACCCCACCTGTAGGGCAATTGTGTATCTTGCAAGGCTGCCAGCAATGGTTTAAGGGCGCGGTGCTGCATTAGCGTGCGTCTAGAAAGGTCCAGAAAAAAAGACAATTTAGCTCCATCAAAATCCTCATATCTGATTCCTCGGACTTGGTTCATGATGCGTTCCTCGAGAGAGTATTTGTGCAATTTACAAATAAAGTCTCTGGGCTTGTCAGGATCTTCAGAGGGGGGTCTCAGGACTTTGTGGGCCTGGTCTATCTCAATGTGCTCAGGTGCCTGACGACCCAATATTTGTTTAAAGACCCCCTGCAGGGTGGGTACAATATCTCTCTGGCCTGTGGCCTCAGGCAGGCCCCTAATGCGTATGTTAACCCTCTGACTCCTGTTTTCAGAATCGTCCATTTGATCCAGCAGGGCCTCAATCCTGCGATCTTGTAGTTTGCAACGATCGGTAAGGGTTTGCAGGGTGGGGGTAGTCTCTTCCCACTGCGTCTCCAGGGTTTCCACTCTACCACCCAAGTGTGCTGTGTCAGCTTGTAAGGCCTCTAAGTCTTGTCTCATGGCTTTCTCCACCCTGTGAACAAACCTCTCCAGGTCAGCCTTAGTAGGTAGGGAGATAATGTGGGATCGAATGTCTCTGCCCCCAGGCATCGCCCCCATCCCTGGGCTTTTCTGAGCTTTCTGATCCGGAGGTGGAGAAGGGGGAAGGCAGGGATAGCAGAGGTATGTGTGGGGAGCTAATGGGGGAAGCATCCCTGGCAGGATGGTCTCCGGGCGCCATCTTGGCTGTACCTGCCATTCCTCTGTGGGTCCCGGCAAAGAAGTTGTCCAGCGATTCAGACCGGCCTCGGGGGGGGGGGGGGGTTCGCTGTGGTTGCGAGGACGTCTTGCACTTTTGGGGGAAAGTTGTGAGTGGTAAGTTAGTGCTGCTGTTCAGGCTGTATGCAGAGCGGGTCTCACGGAGCTCAGGGAAAGCACGTCCCCCGTTAGGTCTCTATTTACTCGGCGTAACTTCATCTTTCACATTATGCAAAAACATTGGGCTAACTTTACTGTTTTGTTTTTTTAAAGCACAAAACTGTTTGTTTTCCAAAAAAACACATTGGAAAAATTGCTGCGTAAATACCATGCGAGATAAAAAGTTTCAATGACTGCCATTGTATTCTTTAGGGTCTTTGCTAAAAAAACATATATAATGTTTGGGGGTTCTATGTAATTTTCTAGCAAAAAAATGATGATTTTTACATGTAGGAGAGAAATGTCAGAATTGGCCTGCTAGGCAAGTGGCTAGAGACCGCATTATTCAGTTTACAATTTTTCATCATTCTCACCTTACTCCTGCCAAGTTGTATAAAAACTGGGTTTCCCCCCTACACAGAATGTTTTAGAGGATGTGGCCAAACTGCTGACTTTATACATTGAGACCCGCAAGAGAGCTAAAACATTCCAAACAATTTGGTGCAGATGGATAGCCAGCCCTCTGACTCTTACTCAAGGGTCAACATGTTCCCCCCATCAATGAGTCTTATCAACACATCAGAGTCCACCCATCACAAAGCCCCCCAAATCACAGAGCTCCCCATCACACATTTCCCCCAGCATATAGTTCCTCCTAACCACACAGTCCCTTCTTCACATCAAAGCCCTCCAGCAGGGTGGTAGAAGGCGGGAAGTGGAGCAGGTCTGGAGGAGCCATTTTTGTGGGAAGGCTGGCTGCCAACATCATAGGAAATAACAACTCCATACCAACTGCCATAGAGCATTATTGGTTGTTATGGTGCAATGAAAATAACTGTTTTACCCTATATAATCAACAAGGAGAACCAAACTCAGTACTGAAAAACACCAGTAAACATTAATGTAAGACTGCAAGTAAAAACTAACTAACCTACACAAAGCTGTCATGGGACAGAAAGTCCCAGAATGTCCATGCTGAATGGGTAAATTATGGGATATGTAGTTTCATCACCAGTAGGTGGAACTGCTCTCTGTGGAGTAAAAAAATGACAGCTTCCCACAACTGTGAAGGAGCGAAAGAGAAAACTTTTACAAAACTGCCTAGGAAGATCCAGGGCACTTGGCACCAGACCAGGGAAGAAATGTTGGGACAGAGTGCTGAGTCTGTTAACAGCTGTCTGCCAGCACAACCTATTCCATACACACAAAGTGAAATCGCTAGTCTATCCTCAGCTGTTCCAGAAACACAGAGCAGAGTTGCCAGTTCAACCGCAGCTGTCCCAGAGACATGGGAACCACCACTCTATCCCCAGCATTCAAGGAACACAGAGCAGGATCACCAGCCCATCCTTGGTGTCCCATAGACACAGAACTAGATCTGTGTCTATGTCCAGTCTGCCCCAGCTGTTCCAGAAGGCCAAGTGGGTTCTCTGGAGTCATCACATTAGTGTATGAGGGGCCCCTCCACTGTCTGTACCTACAACTGAATTTGGTAAGAGGGTTGTTTACCCCCATCCTTGTACTGTATAGCATACACTGACACTCCAGTTCATTATTGTTGTCTTACCTACAACACTTTGGGTGTCATCCATCCCATCCAGATCATTCTCAAGGCTATTGTCTTAACACCCCGAGGCTGCATTTCTTCTTACAATACTACTCCTTTACTAATTTCTCCTTCCGCCCCAAACATATTGTAGATTTGTGACTGATTAGAGTTCTTCTTTGAGTTAAACCCCTCCAGTTACCTCTTCTACAAATACTGACTTTAAACATGTAAGGATCATTGAGCTCCACCAATAGTGCTCCACTAAAAGGGCTCCAACCAAGCTGTCAAAACTAAATTCTTTTCTCCCTCATTCCCTGGGAATCTGTCATATATATATATATATATATATGTATATATATATATATATATATATATATATATATATATATATATATATATACATATATATATATATATATATATATATATACATATATATATATATATATATATATATATATACATATATATATATATATATATATATATATATATATATATACATATATATATATATATATATATATATATATATATATATATATATATATATATATATATATATATATATGTATATATATATGTATGTATATATGTATATATATACATATATATATATATATATATATATATGTATATATATATATATATATATTATATATATATATATATATATGTGTATATATATATATATAAGCATAATTAACATAAATATAATATATATATATATATATATATATATATATAAACACAATTTTTAACATTCTGCTATAAAACATATCCAATAAAAAAATGAAAAAAAAATTAAATGTCTTCTTAAATTTAGACCAATATGTATATATGTATTTTGCTACATATTTTTGATTAAAAAAATCCCAATAAGCATATGTTGATTGGTTTGCGCTTACATTATAGCATCTAAAACAATAGTATATATACTGCATTTTTTTTTAAACTTGTAATACTAGTAATGTTGGTGATTAGCAACTTATAGCAGGACTGTGATAGTATGTGTCAGGGTACTCACCAGGGCCGAGATGCTGAGAGCGGCTCCCCTTGCAGCTGAGTGCGCTATACCCCTGGAGGTGGCACAGAGGGTATCGGGCACAGAGAGGCACGGGTCGCCAGGCACTAGTAGGAGCCTGCGTGTTGAACTTCTGTCTGGTAGTAGTCTGTGCAGGGTACACCTGGACGGTGATCAGCAGAGGAATCAGACTGGGGCTCCAACACCTTGGACCTGAAGTAGATAACTGGAACAAGTATGTAGAGAAGCCAGGGGGTCAAACACAGCAAACCGGTAGGAAGGAAGTCCGTTTAAACAAGCCAAGGTCATACACAGGAATCAATCAATAGGAGAGTCCAAGACAGGCCGGGGGTCAAACACTGGAGCAGGCAGTAGCGAAGTCTTTAAAGAGAAGCCGGGGGTCAAACACTGGAGCAGACTGAAGAGGAATCCATTAAGCAAGCCGAGGTCAAGGTGCAGGAGAAGTTCAAGGATGGTCAAGGAAATCCGGGTCACAACAGGCAGGAGTCAATAGTAGAACAAGGAACAGGAACACAGAAGCTGAAATGACAAACCAGCAATAAGCCAGAGAGCTGGGCTGCCTTTTATAGGGCTAATAGGGGAACCCACGTGTGCGGCTAAGATGCGTACGTGCGTACGTGCTTATGCCGTTTCGCCATCCGCTGACTTGCACGTCTATGTGCGCCGTTACGCCGTGACGCGGTCTGCTGAATCGCGTACCCGCATACGCCTATTAGCCATTCTGCCACGCAGGCGTACAGGGAAATGCCGGTACTGGCAAACAAAGTTTCTGTTATTCCTCTGACAGTATGGTGAGCAGTCAGACACTAACTGACACTTTGTGGGAACCAGTAATACTAATACAGTAATCAGTGCTAAAGATTTACACCTACACTGTACTAATGACACTGGCTGGGAAAGGATTAACATATAGAGCAATCATAGGGTTAAATGTGTGCCTAACAGAGCTTGGTATATTCACTGTGATATGCTTTCACTAAAGGATGTGCTGGTTTTTATTCCCTGCTTTGCAGAAAAACAAAAACTGTCACATCCCCGCTGACAGGACAGAGCTCTGTATTGCTTACAGTCAGAGAGCTTTGTCCTGTCATCTTATTCACCAATCAGCAGGTGCCAAATGTCATCCATTGGTCAAGACACACTGATCGGCTTGTGCTGTGACTAATGACTGAATAGCCGGTGCGGCTGTCATGCGCTCACACGGCCCCTACCCGGAAGTGCTGGATTACGTATCTAATAATGTGATTCAGTGCAGGAGAGCCACTGTGCTGCCATACTCCTACATGAGGTGGTCGGCAAGCAGTTAAGCTGATCTGAGTGGTTGGTGGTAATATAACTACAGATTCAACTCAAGTTGGTGTCTTCTAACTCATTGTCAGGAGTGTGGCAGAGTGGTTATATTGATAATATGAATAGTCCATACACCAGATTAGTCTCAGGGGGCTTATTCACTCAGTAGCTCCTTCAGGGGTGTGCTGTATATGTACAAATTACATCCCCACTGCTCCTCCAAAAATGACTGTTTAATTAATTAGAATAAAAATGAACCTGTGTTATATGCATTACTCTTGACAGACAGTGAGAACTGTATGAATTGTCCAGAGGAAGAATGGCCCAATGAGAAGAAAGATCGGTGTATTCCAAAACACCTTGAATTCCTTTCCTACACTGATGGCATTTCTAAAGTATTCCTAACAGTTTCTGCTGTACTCTGCATTGTGACAGTTTTAATAAAGGGGATTTTTATTACCTATCTGAACACCCCGATCGTCAAAGCTAATAACAGAAATCTGAGTTTTGTTCTCCTTGTCTCCATTTTGTTGAGCTTCCTCTGTGTGTTCTTGTTCCTTGATCAACCACTGGATATAACCTGTATATTGCATGTCATGACATTTGGAGTCATCTTCTCCATAGCTGTCTCCTCTCTTCTTGCTAAAACAATCATGGTTTATATCGCTTTCAAAGCCACCAAACCTGGCAGCTACTGGAGGAAATGGCTTGGAAGCAAACTGGCCAATTCCATAGTATCAGTGTGTTCATCCATTCAAATAATAATATGTATTAATTGGTTGTCCTCTTCTCACCCTTTTAAGGAAATGGACACTCACTCTTATCAGGACAAGATCATTATTCAGTGTAATGAAGGGTCTGTTATCGGGTTCTACTCTGTATTGGGTTATATGGGGTTTCTGGCAGCTGTGAGTTTTGTTCTGGCTTTCATGGTGAGGACATTACCGGACAGTTTTAATGAGGCCAAATACATCACCTTCAGCATGCTGGTTTTCTGCAATGTCTGGATTGCCATAATCCCGGCCTATCTGAGCACTAAAGGGAAATACATGGTGGCTGTGGAGATATTTGCCATATTGGCCTCAAGTGCTGGACTTCTAAGCTGTATATTTTTTCCAAAATGTTTCATTATCTTATTTAAACCTGAACTGAATACACAATCATGTTTACTTGATAGCAAAAATAGACATGAATAACTACTCTTAGGAATTTGTTTATAAATGTTTTCACACAAGATTCAAATAGCTTTCACCCAAGTCTAATGAATTTCAAATGTTGTTAATCCTCTGTCAAAGTTGTGTAAATTTCGTGCAATTTTTTGTTTTTAAAGATAGATGGAGATGAAACCTGGGGCTGGAAGTGGGTGATGGTTTTCAAATAATGTCATTGTTATGTTGGTGTATTCCCTGTAGGGTATTTGATTAGTAAGTAGGCAGCTTCTGCAAGCCAAGCATGTCCAAAATGACGTTTTTTTCAAGGTTAATTAGGTACTGATGAATTAATATGTGTGTGTTCAGGCTGCAACACAACTTAATTCATTAGTTACCGTATTTATCGACGTATAACACGCACCGGCGTATAACACGCACCCCAATTCAGGAGGGAATTTTAAGGAAAAAAAAACTTTTAGGAGGGAAGTTGAAGAAAAAAAACTTACATTTAAATGCCCATCATTGCAGCCTTCTCAGTGCAGCCTTGCCCCAGTGCAGCCATGTCAGTGCAGCCATGTCAGTGCAGCCTTGTCAGTGCAGCCTTCCCCAGTGCAGCCATGTCAGTGCAGCCTTGTCAGTGCAGCCTTCCCCAGTGCAGCATTGTCAGTGCAGCCTTGTCAGTGCAGCCTTCCCCAGTGCAGCCTTCCCCAGTGCAGCCTTCCCCAGTGCAGCCTTGTCAGTGCAGCCTTCCCCAGTGCAGCCTCGCATCCTGTGATCCCGGACCCCTGCCATCCTGTCTTTCAAAATCGCCGCCGCCGAAATACACAGAGCCGGTCCTCGGCTCTTCTCGGTGGCTCTCTTTTACTTTCGGCTCCACTCGTAGTCCCAAGCGGAGCTATCCGAACCTAGCCGAGTACACTCGGCTAGGTTCGGGCGGCGCTCGAGTGAAGACGAAAGTCGCCGAGAAGAGCCGAGGACCGGCACTGTGTATTTCGGCGCCGGCGGTGCCATTTTCAAATCGCGGTCGGCGATTTTGAAAATCTGCCCACTCCGGATCGCAGGGGATCGGCGTATAACACGCACCCGCGATTTTCCCCTGATTTTAAGGGGAAAAAAGTGTGTGTTATACGCCGATAAATACGGTATGTCCGAGTCACCAGACTGTCAAACCTATATTTTGCTAAGCCTTGGTGAAGGGGCTGATGTTGGACTCCTAAAATGTGTTGGGTGTTTTACCCATTTAATATTTGAAATAAACCTCATATCGGACTTAAACTATTTAGTGTGGCACTTCAATATTCAGATTAAGATTTTTGAACAAACCTCCCCAGTAACCTTTTGTCAAAGTTCTCCTCTCCTCCCCTTACAAAACCTGCCTCTGAAATATGCCCATACTAAACCCAAAGTGTATTTTCATAAAAAAATAGATTTTTGAATGTTCAGTCAATGTTCTAGTAGTAAATGGAGTCACATAGATTTTTTACTGTAGCAATAAAAAAAATCAAAGGAAAAGGATGGACATATTTTCTCCAAACAAACAAAATTCTAGTAATGATCGTGGTTTCTGTTTTCATAAGCAAATGTTAAAAGCAAATGCAATGTTGAAGTATTTTTGAGCGATATTTGTCAAGTTTCTGATGGCAGTATCGAATGAAGCAACAAGAATTTTTCTGCAAATATTCCTATAGAAATCTATTTCTGTATAGCCAGCTTATGAACCAACAATGTAAAAGGAGCCAAGAGCTTCACCTGATGGCTGGAACTGTAAGTGTGGGGAAAAATATTTAAAAAAAAAAAGCATAAATAAATTAACAAATCAATATAAAACATTATACATTTCCTTTAACAGGCAAATCAATGGAAAGCTAAGAATATCCCAAGACTTGTCAAGTGGAAATGATCTTGTTTAGGGCTCTTCTAAACTAATTTTAATTATAATAAAATGATTCTCAAGTTAAATAGAGATATAAATCACATTTAAGTGAACCTGTGTTTTTCCCCAGAAGAGTAAATAGTTATCTTTACTGCCCACTCCCCACCTGATCATATTCACATTCTCCTTGCTTGCCACCTTTCCTTTCACTACTGAAAGTGAACACTAATACCTTAAACTTCCAGGTATGGGGGCATGTGGTTTACTCCCCTTCCTCCCATGTGACAACACTGGTACTTGGTGATTGGTTGCTCAGACATCTGGCACTGTCTTTTGGAGTCATAGAGAGATGCTTGCCTTGTGTAAGCCCCGAGTCAGGTTGTGTAGCCAGGGTTGACTCTCTTTTCTGGAGGATGAATAATTAGCAGTTATTAAAAAATAAGCATTTACATACACAGAGGTTTAAAATGTCAAAGGTTCAGTGCTTCATTTTAATATGGAAGGAAATTTAGCAATTATTCCCAAGCACAGGAGATGATATGTTCATATGTATGCACCCCCTAACTAGGGTTGTCATCCTCCAGAAATTAAAAGTACTCACATGACACAAAAAATTACTGAAACGTGATGCCTCAATCTGAAAGGTATATATTAGGGGCGGGTACCATCATCCTTGAGTTTAAAGTTATGAAGGAATAGGGGATGTCAGAAGCTACTCCAAATGATGCCCCACGACAATTAGGAATTATTTATGGACTATCTCGGTACCCAGGGAATGGACAATTGAGTATAAAAATATTATTTTATTATAAAGAACAAAAATTGAAACACATAAATACAAGCAATGTATAAAAAAGTGGTTGCATACTATGACAGAATAGTATAAGCTAAACAGTGTGAACCCCACACTTTTTGACCCCAGATCTCTCCATAAAGAGGACCTGTCATCCTTATCTCTATTACAAGGGATATTTACATTTCTTGTAATAGGAATAAAAGTGATAAAAAAAAATAATGGGACAGTGTAAAAATAAAAAGTAAAATAAATAATAAAAACTAAAGTGTCGCCATCCCTCCGTGCTCGCGCGGAGAAGCAAATGCATACGTAAGTCGCACATGCATATGTAAACAGTATTCGAACCACACATATGAAGTATCGTCACAAATGTTAGAACGAGAGCAATAATTTAAGCACTAGACCTTATCTGTAACTCTAGCATTAATTGATGTTGTAAAGGTAATGTGTAAATTCTGTATATAATTGTATTCTATTTTATATGTATTGCAGACTTCCCTCACTGTGCACATGGCACTAATAATGTTTCCATTACATGTTTGCATTCTTTCGAGTCCTGATTAGAATTAGTCTGCCTATGTTATGCCCCTTGTTACCATACAAGTACAATTGTAATATTAATGTGATACCTACGTAATCATATGTATAAAAACCTTCAATTGTGTCATAATAAAACAGAACAGTTATTTGGAAAGATGCGGAGTGTATCTTTTTTTGTTTGTTCCCTACTGCAGTAGTTATTATTAATTTGGAACCACTAATCAATATGAGGATAGGCGTTGCCTATTTATAAATTTCCATGTCAGGTGGCGAGCTTTGCCTAGGAGGGGATTTACAGGTGACCCTGAGAATCCGAAACGAGGAGCTTGAGACAATGCGGGAATTTCTGATAAATCAGCTGGCTGAGGTAAGCCTTTTGCTTACATTTGAGTTATCAGACTTCCTTGATCAGTAAGGCATTTTTGGGACCAAGGGTACCTATTTTACTCTCCTTAATTGAACTGTATTGATTGGTGGTTATATGCTATGTTGTCACTGTCTACTGTCCATCGGAGTGTTATAGATAAGAAAGGGAAGAATAGTGCTGTTCCCAGGTATATGTAGTATATCTGCTAGATAAAGTAGTTTAGAGGCAAGAGGGTATAGGCACATGTAGAGAAGACTGGCCAGTCATTATGGGCATTAAATTAAGTAAGGGAATGAAGGGTAAGAGACCCTCAAAAATGCCCAGTGCAAGAGGAGCGCTATAAAATATATGAACCGAAAGTGCGGTTCCGCCTATACTGAGCTCCTAGATAAAGGATTAGAGTGGATAGGCTAAGAGTATGTGAAGTATGGGATTACAATACATGGGATGCCAAGGATATCATAACAAAATAAGGAAAGCAGAATTCAAGCAGGGAAATATTATAGAGTTAAAAGAAAGTGAGAGAATGATATGCATGTGTTGTGTACAAATGGGAGAAATGTAAACGATTTTAGGGAGATATTCGTGTATGTGTGTGAATGCTGGAACTTTTAGTTCCTACTCTTGTGTGTGTCATGTATGCAGATGTGACCCCCTCCTTTGCGCTCTCATGAAAGAATGTAGCTGGGATGAGAGATCAGTAATAAGATGGAAGGACACCATGCCAATTTCAGTGTTTTAGACAAAACATTAGGCTGGGTTCACACTGGTCCGACAAACGCTCTGACATTGGGAGCTCATGTCGCATGACATGTGAAATTTAATGTTTCCCTATGGGAGCCGTCCTAACTGGTCCGACACAAGTCGTTCCGACTTTAGAAATGCTCCCTGTACTACTTTGGTCCGACTTTGATCCTACTTCAGCCTATTGACTATCATTGAAGTCGGATCAAAGTCGGATTGCCGTCTTGCATGATCCGACTTCGGCACGCGACTTGTGCTCAGATGTTCTTGAGGGGGAACTCCGCGCCAAATTTTAAATAAAAAACCGGCATGGGTTCCCCCTCCAAGAGCATACCAGGCCCTTGGGTCTGGTATGGACCTTGAGGGGAACCCCCTACGCCGATAAAAACGGCGTGGGGGTCCCCCCCAATCCATACCAGACCCTTATCCGAGCACGCAGCCCGGCCGGACAGGAATGGGGGTGGGGACGAGCGAGCGCCCCCCCCCCTCCTGAACCGTACCAGGCCGCATGCCCTCAACATGGGGGGGTTGGTGCCTTGGGGGAGGGGGCGCGCTGCGGCCCCCCACCCCAAAGCACCTTGTCCCCATGTTGATGAGGACAAGGGCCTCTTCCCGATAACCCTGGCCGTTGGTTGTCGGGGTCTGCGGGCGGAGGGCTTATCGGAATCCAGGAGCCCCCTTTAATAAGGGGGCCCCCAGATCCCGGCCCCCCACCCTATGTGAATGAGTATGGGGTACATGGTACCCCTACCCATTCACCTAGGGAAGTGTCAATAAAAAAAACCACAGTACACAGGTTTCAAAATTAATTTATTGGGCAGCTCCGGTATCTTCTTCCGACTTCTCCCGGTGTTCCGCCTCTTCTCCCGGGCCCCGCCGCTAGCCCTCCGCCCGCAGACCCCGACAACCAACGGCCAGGGTTGTCGGGAAGAGGCCCTTGTCCTCATCAACATGGGGACAAGGTGCTTTGGGGTGGGGGGCCGCAGCGCGCCCCCTCCCCCAAGGCACCAACCCCCCCATGTTGAGGGCATGCGGCCTGGTACGGTTCAGGAGGGGGGGGGCGCTCGCTCGTCCCCACCCCCATTCCTGTCCGGCCGGGCTGCGTGCTCGGATAAGGGTCTGGTATGGATTGGGGGGGACCCCCACGCCGTTTTTATCGGCGTAGGGGGTTCCCCTCAAGGTCCATACCAGACCCAAGGGCCTGGTATGCTCCTGGAGGGGGAACCCATGCCGGTTTTTTATTTAAAATTTGGCGCGGAGTTCCCCCTAAAGATTCATACCAAACACAGTGCCGGGCATTGGCGGGGATCCAAGTCGGATCCCCATTCATTGAAAGTCGGACACATGCCGGCTTCATGTCGCAGGGCAAAGTCGGATCCAAAGTAGGACGGCTGTCGTGTCGCACCAGTGTGAACCCAGCCTTAATAGCAAAATGTGCTCGGGTTAATTAATCTAATGATAAACAATGTGATCAAAATTATTTTGAATCTGTTTTCCAAACATGGTAAAATGAAGGTTACATTTAACCGTGAATTTCACAAATTGAATATCTCTTGATAGTGGAAACAGTGCATTTAAAAAATGGAATCTAAGTAAAATGTCCTCCTTTAACCACTTCCCTACCCAGCCATAGACATATGACATCCTGGGATGGGATCTCCCATCCTGGGTGGACGTCATATGACGTCCTGGGATACCCGGGCGTCTAGGGGGCGCGCGCGCCGCGTTGCTCGGGAGTCGGGACCCGGTGCGTGTGCCCGGCGGCCGCGATGTCCGCCGGGCACACGCGATTGCCCGTTAACCGGGCCGGACCGTGGATCTGTGTGTGTAAACACACAGATCCACAGCCTGTTAGGTGAGAGGAGAGCGATCTGTGTTCCCAGAACGGAGGAACACTGATCGGTCTCCTTCCCTTGTGCGTCCCCTCCCCCTACAGTTAGAATCATTCTCTAGGAAACATATTAACCCCTCCCCGCCCCCTAGTGGTTAACCCCTTTACTGCCTGTCACATTTACACAGTAATCAATGCAATTTTATAGCATTGATCGCTGTACAAATGTGAATGGTCCCAAAAATGTGTCAAAAGTGTCCGATGTGTCCGCCATAATGTCGCAGTCATGAAAAAAAATCGCGATCGCCGCTAAAAAAATAAATAAATATATTTTTTTAAAAATGCCATAAATCTATCCCGTATTTTGTAGACGCTATAACTTTTGCTCAAACCAATCAATATACGCTTATTGCGATTTTTTTTTACCAAAAATATGTAGAAGAATACGTATCGGCCGAAATTGAGGAAAACATTTTTTTTTTTTTTTTTAAATTGGGATATTTATTATAGCAAAAAGTAAAAAATATTGTGTTTTTTTCAAAGTTGTCGCTCTTCTTTTGTTTATAGCGCAAAAAATAAAAACCGCAGAGGCGATCAAATACCACCAAAAGAAAGCTCTATTTGTGGGGAAAAAAGGACGTCAATTTTTTTTAGGTACAACATTGCACGACCGCGCAATTGTCGTTTAAAGTGCGACAGCGCTGAAAACTAAAAATTGGCCTGGGAAGGAAGGGGGTGAAAATGCCCTGTATTGAACCGGTTAAGGAAATATATCTGTGGATATATATTAGTATTGGGATGTGATATTGAGATTATCACTTGAGTATTAATTTATAGACATGTGCATTAGTTTTCATCCGAATGCATTTTCATCCGAATTTCGATTATTTTTGTTATCGTTTTAGCAAATGATAACGAACGTGCAGAATCCGAAAACCAAAAGATCTGACATGAACAAATGCTTTATTTTCGTTTTTGTTGCGACAACAGTTCGATATAGATAGGAGATTCGACATGACGCTGACAATAGCAATCTGTGTCTATTGAACCTGTAGGCGAATGTGCCTAACCTTAGCTCTAGGGATGAGGTTGGAGTTTGAGTCAAACTCATGTTCGACTCGAACATTGGCTGTTCGCAAGTTCCCGAACAGCGAACAATTTGGGGAGTTTGCGGCAAATTCGAATGCCGCGGAACATCCTTTAAAAGTCTATGGGAGAAATCAAAAGTGCTAATTTTAAAGGCTTATATGCAAGTTATTGTCATAGAAAGTGTTTGGGGACCTGGGTCCTGCCCCAGGGGACATGGATCAATGCAAAAAAAAGTTTTAAAAATGGCCGTTTTTTCAGGAGCAGTGATTTTAATAATGCTTAAAGTCAAACAATAAAAGTATAATATCCCTTTAAATTTCGTAGCTGGGGGGTGTCTACGCATGTTTCCCGTGTTTAGAACAGTCTGACAGCAAAATGACATTTCAAAGGAAAAAAAGTCATTTAAAACTACTCGCGGCTATTGCATTGCCGGTCCGACAATACACATAGAAGTTCATTGATAAAAACGGCATGGGAATTCCCCACAGGGGAACCCCGAACCAAAATTTAAAAAAAAAATGACGTGGTGGTCCCCCTAAATTCCATACCAGGCCCTTCAGGTCTGGTATGGATATTAAGGGGAACCCCGGCCAAAATTTAAAAAAAAAAATGACGACAATACACTTCCTCCGGAAGAAGAGAAGAAGATGAAGTGAAGAAGATGAAGAAGAGAAGATGAAGAGAAGAGCGGGAGCCTCCCTCCATGCCATGGATGTGGAGCGGCCCGAGGAGAAGAAGGGAAGAAGATGCCGCGGAGGAGATGCTGGACGAGAACACCGGAGGAAGAACCAGGAGATCCAGAAGAACCAGAAGAAGAAGAAGATGAAGGAAGAAAGAAGAAAGAAGAAGCATTTAATTAAAGGAATTGTCAAAAACTGTCTCTTGTCATTTTTAACATTTTTGACAGTTTTTTAGTGAAATGGTAGGGGTACTTTTATACCCCCTTACCATTTCACACAGGGGGAGGGCCGGGATCTGGGGGTCCCCTTGTTAAAGGGGGCTTCCAGATTCCGATAAGCCCCCCACCCGCAGACCCCCACAACCACCGGCCAAGGGTTGTGGGGATGAGGCCCTTGTCCTCATCAATATGGGGACAAGGTGCTTTGGGGGCTACCCCAAAGCACCCTCCCAATATTGAGGGCATGTGGCCTGGTACGGTTCAGAAGGGGGGTGCTCTCTCGTCCCCCCTCTTTTCCTGCAGCCTGCCAGGTTGTGTGCTGGGATGAGGGTCTGGTATGGCTTTTTGGGGGGACCCCACGCCATTTTTTTTGGTGCGGGGTTCCCCTTAATATCCATACCAATTTAGGGGGACCCCCCACGTCATTTTTTTAAAATTTTGGCCGGGGTTCCCCTTAATATCCATACCAGACCTGAAGGGCCTGGTATGGAATTTAGGGGGACCCCCACGTCATTTTTTTTTTATTATTTTGGCCGGGGTTCCCCTTAATAACCATACCAGACCTGAAGGGCCTGGTATGGAATTTAGGGGGACCCCCACGTCATTTTTTTTTATTATTTTGGCCGGGGTTCCCCTTAATAACCATACCAGACCTGAAGGGCCTGGTATGGAATTTAGGGGGACCCCCACGTTATTTTTTTTTTAAATTTTGGTTCGGGGTTCCCCTTCTATGTGTATTGTCGGACCGGCAATGCATTAATAGCCGTGAGTAGTTTTAAATTACTTTTTTTCCTTTGAAATGTCATTTTGTTGTCAGACTGTTCTAAACACGCCCCTTTACAGACATACTATAGACACCCCCCAGGTATGAAATTTAAAGGAATATTACACTTTTATTGTTTGACTTTAAGCATTATTAAAATCACTGCTCCCGAAAAAACTGCCGTTTTTAAAACTTTTTTTTGCATTGATACATGTCCGCTGGGGCAGGACCCTTGTCCCCAAACACTTTTTATGACAATACCATGCATATAAGCCTTTAAAATTAGCACTTTTGATTTCTCCCATAGACTTTTAAAGGGTGTTCCGCAGCATTCCAATTTGCTGCGAATACTCCAAATTGTTCGCTGTTCGGCAAACTTGTGAACAACCCATGTTCGAGTCAAACATGAGTTCGACTCGAACTCAAAGCTCATCCCTACTTGCCACAATTCTGACTCTGAGTTCTTCAGGCAGTTCCTTTGACCTCATGGTTCTCATTTGCACTGACAAGCACTGTGAGCTGTAAGGTCTTATATAGACAGGTGTGTGGCTTTCCTAATCAAGTCCAATCAGTATAATCAAACACAGCTGGACTCAAATGAAGATGTATAACCATCTCAAGGATGATCAGAAGAAATGGACAGCACCTGAGTTAGATATATGAGTGTTAAAGCAAAGGGTCTGAATACTTAGGACCATGTGATATTTCAGTTTTTCTTTTTTAATAAATCTGCAAAAATGTGAACAATTCTGTGTTTTTCTGTCAATATGGGGTGCTGTGTGTGCATTAATGAGGAAAAAATGAACTGCAATGATTTTAGCAAATGGCTGCAATATAACAAAGAGTGAAAAATTTAAGGGGGCCTGAATACTTTCCATCCCCACTGTATATAGAAGTCCCGAGCAAGTTGCACTGAATGTTCCTGGGCTTCCCATAATTTTCCATTTCCCTTAATAAAAAACAAAAAAAAAACAAAGCTTATGAACTGTTCTATGTCTCTGAGTGACTAAGAGATGGATGCAGGGGTGGGCAGGGGGACAGGTGAACCACTACATTCAGCAACCCATAAGAGGACATGGCTACATATATTTGTTTTTTCTTGTTCAGATACAGTGTCTAACAAAAGTGAGTACACCCCTCACATTTTTGTAAATATTTTATTTTCATGTGACAACACTGAAGAAATTACACTACAATGTAAAGTAGTGAGTGTACACAGCCATTAATGTCTAAACAACAACAGTTGGCAACAAAAGTGATTACACTTCTAAGTGAAAATGTCCAAATTGGCCCCAAAGTGTCAAGATTTTTTGTGGCCATCATTATTTTTTTTTTCAAAATAAATTTTTATTACTATTTGCCAGTTGACAATAACGTAATATAGAATTACAGTATATCTTGCAATAGTTATTCAGAATCATTAAAGAACAGTGTTACACATGTTACAATGTATAAAACAGACATTGTGGTACAATAACAATAGTGTAATATGGGGACATATTTAGGAAGTGGGATGAATAGAGTAGTAGGGGTAGGGGGAGGTGAAGGAGGGAGAAGGGGAAGGGTAATGAGAGCATTGTTTGTAATATGCATATATTAGGTCGTCCATTCCAGTGTGCATCATTTCAGAAGAATAATTTTGTGAAAAGAGATTTATGCTATTCTGCTATTATACCAGTTTTTCCATTGGGACCAATTTGCTTGTATTTTGTGATGTGATGCCGAACCTCTTGTTCCTATGAGTTCGTAGGTATAGTGTGAGTGGACTAGGGTAATCACTTCCAGTATAGTGGGGACGTTATGTGTTTTCCAGTTTCTGGTTAGAAGTAGTCTGGTTGCAAGGAGAATGTGTGTGAGGATCGTTTTGAATGCGTGAGGAATCGTATCTGGTAACATGTTTAGTATAGCCAGTTGTGGCGTTAGGGTGATATTAAAGTGTCCAATGTCTTGTATTAAGTGTGTTACTTCTTTCCATAGGTTTGTTATTATTGGGCAGTGCCATAGAATGTGTAATAGAGTTCCTGTGTGGTTGCATTGTCTCCAACATAGGGCTGAGGAGTTGGTTTGGAATTTAGCTAGTTTAAGTGGTGTCAAGTACCATCTGAGTGTGATTTTGTTTGTAAGTTCCCATAGAGAGGTGCATCTTGTGGCTTTGTGAACCGTTTTTAATGCCTGAGTCCATTGTTGGTCTGAGAATTGTTCGTGGGTGTCTGTTTCCCAGTCAGTAAATGGTTTGGATTTGTTAAAGATATTTTTTTCTTGTAGTGTGGAGTAGATAATAGAGATGCCCTTAGATTGGGATTCTTGTGTGAAATAGAAGCTCCAGAGTTTGTTTGGTAGGGATCCTTCTATACTTGGGTTTCTGGATAAGCATGATTGAATGCGCAGGTAGGTGAGAAAGTCTGATGTGGGTGCTTTGTGGGTGGATTGGATTACTGTAAATGGTTTATGTTGAATTGTGTTTCTAAGTTCTTCCGTGGTTGACGTCTGTGGGAGGAGCCAGTTGGGGATGGTTAGGTCAGGGGATAGTAAGCGTAGGGTTTGTATTGGAACGTGTATAGGTTTAGTGGTTAGTGATGACCATTTAGTGTTGTGGAGGATTTTCCAGGCTTTGACTGACGCCTGAATGGTTGGGGAGTACAGATGAGTATTCGTGATCTGAGCAGATGTACTGTATAGCCAGCATGCGAGGTTTGGCCCTGGCGTGGCATTGTTTTCAATGTTGCCCCATAGTGTGTTTTGGTGGGTTTGAGTCCACTCTTGGAGTTGTGACAGGATAGTAGCTAGGTAGTAGTCTCTTATGTCAGGGTAGCCCATTCCCCCTACTAGTCTGTGTTTGATGATTTTAGAGTGACTGGATCTCGGTTTTTTATTTTGCCAAATATATCGACTAATTATAGTCTGCAGAGAGTTTAGGTAGGAGTTGGATAGAGGAATAGGTAGTGTGCGAAATGTGTAAAGTATTTTAGGTAGTATGAGCATTTTGAAGGCTGCCAGCCTACCTGACCATGTGATTTCAAATTTGGCTAGTTTAGCGGTTTCCTGAAGTAGCATTTGTTTAGTATCTATGTAGTTGCTGTTGAAAAGACCTTTTGTTGATTTAGTGAGTGTGATGCCTAAATAAGATATACCTGTTTCTGCCCACGGGTATATATATTGATTGCGTAGGATATTGCTGGTTACTGCATCTAGGCCTAAGTCTAATATGTAGGATTTGGTAGCATTGACCTTGTAATACGAAATACAACTGAATTTCATTAGTACATCTTGGACCGAAGCCAGGGAAGAGATTGGGTTGGTGAGCATTATTACGACGTCATCTGCAAACAGGTTAATTTTATGTTCTATATGGCCGATTTTAAAACCAGTGATATTTCTGTGAAGTCTAATGTGCTCCGCCAGGGGTTCCATAATTAGGTTGAAAATAAGTGGCGAGAGGGGGCATCCCTGGCGGGTGCCATTAGTGATCTGGAATGGCTTTGAGATCATGCCTTCTGTATAGACTTGGGCCGACGGGGATGAGTATAAAGCTAGTATTGCTGACAAGATAGGACCCTGGAAGCCAAATTTGTGGAGCGTCGCTTGTAGGTAGTCCCAGTTGACCCTGTCGAACGCCTTCTCTGCGTCCAGAGATAGGAGCAGAGAAGGCGTTCTGTTGGTCTCAGCATGGTGGATTATGTTAATAAGTCTTCTGGTTGCGTCATGGGATTGTCTACCTTTTGTGAAGCCGGATTGGTCTGGATGTATTAACTTGGGCATGATTTGTACTAGTCTAGCTGCTATGCTTTTGGCGTAAATCTTTGTGTCTATGTTAAGGAGCGAGATTGGGCGAAAATTTTGGGGTGAGGTAGGTTCTTTCCCTGGCTTCGGTAAAGTGATTATTAAAGCGTTAAGCATTTCATTTGGGAGAGAAGAGGAGGAGGCAGCGTCATTGCATACTTGAGAGAAGTGGGGTGCCAATGTGGTGCAAAATTGTTTATAATATTCGCTAGTTAGACCGTCCGGTCCTGGCGATTTGTTGGATGGTAATGCAGAAATTATATTTAGGATCTCTAGGTGGGTGAATGGTTTGTTAAGCTCATGAAGTTGATGTTGTGAAAGCTTTGGAAGTTTAATTTCCTGTAAAAATGTGTTGATGTCTAACATAGATGGTTGGGTGGTGTTAGTGTCTTCTTTTAGGTTATACAGTGATTGGTAGTAGTGGCTGAATGCATCCGCAATAGCTTGCGGGTCAATGAGTTTTTGTTTTGTGGCTGGATGAAAGAGGTGTGGTATCTTTGATTTGATGTGGCGTCCTTTTATTCTGAGTGCGAGTGCTTTCCCTGCTTTATTGCCTGTAGTGTAATGATTTGCTTTGAATTTTGTTTGGATTTTAGTGTGGGATTCTAGCAGAATGTTCCTAAGTTCTTGTCTAAGGAGAACTAATTTTTCTTTTGTTGTAGGGTCTGGAGTGGATTGGTTTTGTTTGTCTAATAGATTAATATTAGATATGATAGTATCTAGACGCTGTGATCTCCTCCTCTTTTCTCTTGCACTAAGTTGTATAATAATTCCTCTAACAAACGCCTTATGGGCATTCCATAGAATGGTGTTGTTTGAAGTCGATCCTTTATTCAGTTCAAAAAATTCTTCCAGGTGATTTCGTATGTATAGGGAGTTTTCTGGGGATTGGATGATTGACGCATTGGCTCTCCACATCATATGGCGAGGATGCGAAGGATGGTCAGCTATATCTATCGACACTGGGGCATGGTCAGACCATGTGATTGTTCCAATGGAGGAGTCTGTGGTTTTAGTAAGGGTCCATTTGTCAACAAGAAAATAGTCAATCCGGGTGTACGAATTATGTCTGCTGGAAAAGAAGGAGTAGTCTCGTTCTGAGGTGTGGTGGCATCTCCAAACATCGTATAGGTCGTTGTTTCTTATGAAGGTGGTCATAGGGGATGAGGGTCTGGAGGTACGGTTTGAGGTATCTAATTCATTGTCAGGTGCAATGTTGAAGTCACCGCACACAATGAAGTTTCCTTGGCGGAACTTATTGAGTTTTTTCATAAGTTTGGATAAAAATTTAATTTGGCCAGAGTTGGGCGTATAGACATTGACGATGGTATATCTGGTGTTATCTAGGGTACAATCCAGCGCCAAATATCTCCCTTCCTCATCGATCAAGCTATTGTGAAGCGTGAAAGTGAGGGAATTTTTTACTGCTATCATGACCCCATTTTTCTTATTTGGGCCTGAGGCTTTGAAAATGTTGGTAAATTGATGGTGTGTACAACGGGGTTCAGCTGAAATTTTGAAGTGAGTCTCCTGGAGACAAAGGATATCACATTTAGAATCTATAGCTGTTTTCCACATGGAGGTTCTCTTGGCAGGGTGATTGAGTCCTTTGACGTTAATTGAAAGGAATTTTGGCATCTTGTGTGATTTGTAGTGGTGTCAAACAAAATGAGTGGTACTCACGGTTGGAAGAGGCAGTCGTTTGGTCCTGGGAGGTTACGTGGAGCGAGTTTTGGTTGTTCTTCAGTAGTAGCTCTCCGGAGGGACGAGTGGAGAATGAGTCAGGTAGGAGAAGAGAAAGGAAGGTTAAACAGTGCTTTATGATATAAGCAATACTAAGTGTAGGTATAACTGAGCAACTGCTACAAACAGCCTGACAACACTAGGCTGTGTTAACTGAGCGGGGTAGAGTTCGTGGGTTAAGCTGCGCGAGCAAGGCATCCGACCGGATGGTATGGTGACTGTGTGAACCTAGGTATCGCCTATCAGGTTCGCTTCAGCGTGCATTGTATGTTTGCTTGGGACCTGGGGTCTGAGTGGGACCTCTGTGGTTATTAATTGATACTTCAGGTGCTTCCGAGATAATGTCCCATTGTTTGAGAAGTTTTATTCCTTCTTGCACTGTGGTGATGACGTGTTTGGCTCCGTTTTTGGTGATGATGATTTTTGTTGGGAATCCCCATTGGTATGGGATTTTGTGGTTATTTAGAGGCTTGGTTATGGTATTCAGTTGTCTTCGGAGTTGTCGTGTGTATTGCGACAAGTCTGCAAACAGCTGTAAGTTATTGAATGGTGCTGGAAGTTTACCCAGGTGTCTGGTTTTATATAGGAGTTGATCCTTAGCGTGGAAGAAATGAATCCTCATTAGAACATCTCTGGGTATGTCTGCTGCTAGATGTGCTGGTTTGGGGATGCGATGTATGCGGTCTATTATTGTCTCCATTGGTGACAGATCAGGTAAAACCGTGGAGATCATCTTTCTGGCATATGAATTGAGGTCATGTGGCAGGACGGATTCGGGTATACCTCTAATTTTGACGTTATTACGTCTAGACCTGTCTTCTAGGTCCGCCATCTTGGATTTCATCCATTGCTGTTCAGCATGGGTATGATCTTGTGCATCTACAAGATCATTCACTGTTGTGGTTAGGTCATTCGTGTGTTTTTCAATATGGTGAATTTTGTTCCCCATAATGTGTACATGGGATGAGAATTGCTTGAACATGGATGCTATTTCAATATGCAGTGAGCTCTGCAGGGAGATGAGCATCTCCTTCATGGTAGTGTCTAGAACAGGTTGATCTGATGTGGGGAAAGCTGCTATAGCTGATGGCTGAGGTAATATTGAGAGAGATGCAGGGCTTACCTCAGTGCCGTTTTCTGTTGAATCCATTCGCCTCCTCGCTTTTGCTGGGCTGTTGCAGGCTGATGAGGAAGGATATTGAAGGGATGCCTCTGGAGAGTGTGGATGAGGCTGTATTTCAGTGTCATCTGCATCAGGGAGGTCTGTGTAAGCTGATGAATTCTGTGCAGGGCCGCGGGCGCCATCTTGGATTTCTGTGTCCAGCTGCAGTGAAAAGTAATCTGTCAGTTTCTTTGGCGGCCTGTATTCTTTCCTCTTGCGAGTCGGCTGGTCCCTGTGGCAGTGTCTCTGTCTGTTTAGGGGTCAGATGGAGCTGTAGAAGCGGCGATGTTCGCTTAGATCGTTCCGGTTGGTGCAGGAGCTGAGGATTCAGACGTCCATCTTGCTCGGCGGTTAGCCACGCCCCCCCGCCATCATTATTTTTCAGCACTGCCTTAACCCTCTTAGGCATTGAGTTCACCAGAGCTTCACAGGTTGCCACTGGAGTCCTCTTCCACTTCTCCATGACGACATCACGGATCTGGTAGATGTTAGAGACCTTGCGCTCCTCCACCTTCCATTTGAGGATGCCCCGCAGATGCTTAATAGGGTTTAGGTCTGGAGACATGCTTGGACAGTCCATCACCTTACTCTCAGCTTCTTTAGCAAGGCAGTGGTCATCTTGGAGGTGTGTTTGGGGTCGTTATCATGTTGAAATACTGCCCTGCAGCAAAATCTCTGAGAGGAGGGGATCATGCTCTGCTTCAGTATGTCACAGTACATGTTGGCAATGAACTGTAGCTCCCCAGTGCCGGCAGCACTCATGCAGACCCAGACCATGACATTCCCACCACCATGCTTTATTGTAGGCAAGACACACTTGTCTTTGTACTCCTTATCTGGTTGCCACCACACACGCTTGACACCATCTGAACCAAATAAGTTTATCTTGGTCTCATCAGACCACAGGACATGGTTCCAGTAATCCATGTGCTTAGTCTGCTTGTCTTCAGCAAACTGTTTGTGGGCTTTCTTGTGCATCATCTTTAGAAGAGGCTTCCTTCTGGGACAACAGCCATGCACACCAATTTGATGCAGTGTGCGGCATATGGTCTGAGCACTGACAGGCTGACCCCCCACCTCTTCAACCTCTGCAGCAATGCTGGCAGCTCTCATACATCTTTTTCCCAAAGACAACCTCTGCATATGACGCTGAGCACGTGCACTCAACTTCTTTGGTTGACCATGGCGAGGCCTGTTCTGATTGGAACCTGTCCTGCTAAACTGCTGTATGGTCTTGACCACCGTGCTGCAGCTCAGTTTCAGGGTCTTGGCAATCTTCTTATAGCTCAGGCCATCTTTATGTAGAGCAACAATTATTTTTTTTCAGATCCTCAGAGAGTTCTTTGCCATGAGGTGTCATGTTGAACTTCCAGCAGTGACCAGTATGGAAGAGTGAGAGCGATAACACCAAATTTAACACACCTTCTCCCCATTTACACCTGGGACCTTGTAACACTAACAATTCACATGACACTGGAGAGGGAAAATGGCTAATTGGGCCCAATTTTGACATTTTCACTTTGGGATGTACTCACTTTTGTTGTCAGCGGTTTAGACATTAATGACCGTGTGTTGAGTTATTTTGAATGGGACAGCAAATTTACATTGTTATACAAGCTGTACACTCACTACTTTACATTGTAGCAAAGTCTCATTTTTTCAGTGTTGTCACACGAAAAGATATAATAAATGATTTATAAAAATGTGAGGGGTGTACTCACTTTTGTGAGATACTGTAGTCTATTGGCACAGAAAACAAGTTAACATACAAAACGGGACAACTCTTGAGGGTTAAAAAAAAGTTGAAACAGGGTACATAATGTAATGAAATGTAATGAAATTTGTAAGTTCTGTATATAATTTTTTTCTATTTTGTATGTATTGCACACTGCCTTCACTGTGCACACGGCACTAATAATGTTTCCAGTACATGTTTACATTCTTTCGAGTCCTGATTAGAATTAGCCTACCTATGTAACGCCCCCTGTTACCATAAACGTACAAACAATTGTAATATTAATGTGATACCTACGTAATCATGTGTATAAAAACCTTCAATTGTGTCATAATAAAGCAGAACAGTTATTTGGAAAGATGCTGAGCGTATCTTTTGTGTCTGTTCCCTACTGCAGTAGTTATTATTAATTTGGAACCATTAATCAATATGAGGATAGGAGTTGCTTATCATCAATTTGTCCAAGTCACGTGGCGAGCCAGCCAGGAGGGGTTTCCAGGTGACCCTGAGTATCAGAAACGAGGAGCTTGAGACGATTCAGGAATTTCTGATAATCAGCCGGCTTACATTTGAGTTATCAGACTTCCTTGATCGGTAAGGCATTTTCGGGACAAATGGTAACCATTTTACTCCCCTTAATCGAACTGTATTGATTGGTAGTTATATGTTATGTTTTCACTGTCTACTGTCCATCGGAGTGTTATAGATAAGAAAAAGAAGAATAGTGCTGTTCACAGAAATATGTAGTACATCTACTAGATAAAGTAGTCTAGAGGCAAAAGGGTATAGGCACATGTAGAGAAGACTGGCCAGTCATTATGGGCATTCAAATTTAGTAAGGGAATGAAGGGTAAGAGACCCTCAAAAATGCCCAGCTCAAGAGGAGCGCTATATATGAACTGGAGGTGCGGTTCTGCCTATACTGAGTCCCTAGATGGTTAAAGTGGACAGGGATCCACAATGGGTAACTGGGTTACCACCAAGGTCCACAGGGACTAAGAATCATGCAGAATAAACAACTAGAGAAACAGCTATCTATGTGAACAGGATGGATCAAGGGTGACAACACTAGACAAAAAGGGACATTTTCATGTTAAGTTGTGGGATGAATTTGGGGTCAGGCACTACAACTAGTAAAGTCAAGAAACAGAGTAATGAGAGTTAAAACAGAATACTTTATATGTTGTCAGAGAGAGAAGATGGGATGAGCACTGTGGCTACCTGTCTGATCATAGAATAGAAGCTAGATATAAAGGATATCTGAACAAAATAAGGAAAGCAGAATTTAGGCAGGGAAATATTAAAGAGTTAAAAGAAAGTGAGAGAATGATATGCATGTGTTGTGTACAAATGGGAAAATGTACGGTAAGTGATTTAAGAGAGATATTTGTGAATATTGTGTATGCAAAAAATCTCTCCAAGCCCACATCAATCAGCTGTACTCCTCTCCTAATCCTCTCTCCGATATCCAGTATAGGTAAAGTTTTCATGCAAAAAATGAGATATGGGCTCCCATAGTGTAGTATTTAAAGGAAATGTTTTTATTACAAAATTAAAACAGTAAAAAAGGAGACAGAAAAAATTAAAATAAAAACAAGTATTCCATACAATGGAAACTCCTCAAAAAATCCTACAACTATGGGAAATATGACAGCTTCAGACCCGTGGTATGTTTCACTAGCAGTGTGCGCTTCAGCTGCATTCCACAGGCTCACTGAACCGATATCACACCCGGAAGTGACGTCAGTGCGTGACTCTGCCTTAAGCACATTTCGCTATCAAACGTCTTCTAAAGGCGGGGATCAGTTCCTATTTGTTGGCGGAAAGTCTGACAACAAATGTTCAATGGAGCATACACACGTTCAGACTTTCAGCCAACAAGCTCACATCCAACATTTGTTGTCGGAAAATCCGATCGTGTGTACAGGGCATTACAGTAAAGAACCCTCTTCGCAGTTTAAGGTTAAACTGCTTTTATCCCATTAAATTCCCTTACGCGGAAAAGTTTTATCCCTATCGTGGGGTCACCAGTACGGTATTTGTATATCCCCTCTCAAGCGTCTCTTCTTCAGAGAGAATAAGTTCAGTGCTTGTAGCCTCATAACTAAGGTCCTCTAGACCATTTATTAGTTTTGTTGCCCTTCTCTGGACTCTCTCCAGTTCTAGCACATCCTTCCTGAGGACTGGTCCCTAGAACTGGACATCATACTCCAGGTGCGGCCGGACCAGAGTCTCGTAGAGCGGGAGAATTATCTCTGGAGCTAATCCCCTTTTTAACGCATGCCAATATTCTGTTTGCTTTGCTTGCAGCTGCTTGGCATTGCATGCCATTGCTGAGTCTCTCATCTACTAGGACCCACAGGTCCTTCTCCATCCTAGATTCCCCCAGAGCTTCTCCCCCCAGGGAGTAGATTGTATTCATATTTTAGATACCCAAATGCATTATTTTACATTTTTCCACTGGCCCCTGTAGCCAGTTTTCGATTCATGTACTCACCCTATGGTCCATGCCAACGGACCTTACTTTGTACAGTGAAAGTTTATGGGGAAATGTGTCAAATGCTTTTGCAAAATCCAGATACACCACATCTACGGGTCTTCCTTCATCCAGATGGCAGCTGACCTCCTCATAGAAGGTTAATAGATTGGTTTTGCAAGAACGATTCTTCATGAATCCATGCTGATTACTGCTAATGATACAGTTGTCATTGCTAAAATCTTGTATATAGTCCCTTATCATCCCCTCCAAGAGCTTGCATACAATTGATGTTAGGCTTACTGGTCTGTAATTCCCAGGGATGTATCTTGGCCCATTTTTAAATATTGTTGCTACAGCTGATTGGCTTTTCTCCAATCAGCTGGTACAATTCCAGTCAGTAGACTGTTCGTAAAATTAGGAACAATGGTCTGGCAATTACTTGACTGAGTTCCTTAAGGACCCTCGGGTGCAAGCCATCTGGTCCCAGTGATTTCTTAATGTTAAGTTTTTAAAGTCTATTTCTAATGCTGTCCTCTGTTAGCCATGAGGGTGCTTCCTGTGAAGTGTAATGAGGATAAACATTGCAGCTTTGGTTACTGAAGCCCCCCGATTCCCTTGTGAAGACTGAGGAGAAGAATAAATTCAATACCTTTGCCATCTCTCCATCCTTAGTAACCAGATTGCCTTCATCATTCTTTATGGGACCAATATGATCTGGCCTCCCTTTCTTACTATTTATGTACTTAAAGAATTTCTTTGAATTTTTCTTACTCTCCTAGGCTATGTGCCTTTCGTGTTCACCATTGCACCCTTACGTTTCTTGTTGTATTCTTTGTAAAGTTAGAATGCTGATGATTAACCTTCAGCCTTGTATTTTTTTAAGGCTTTCTCCTTTACTTTTATATGCATTTTTACATTGGAGTTAAGCCACCCAGGACTTTTATTAGCTCTTTTAAATTTATTTCCCATTGGGATGCACTGACTAATGCCCTTATTTAATATGCTCCTAAAGCATACCCATTTCTCCTTTGTGTTCTTTGTTCCTAAGATTTTATCCCAATTTGTATCTTCTAGCAAGGATCGTAGTTTAGGGAAGTTGGCTTATTTGAAATTCAGTGTCTTTGTATTCACCTTATGTTTCCTATTAGTTTAATTTATACTGAAACTAATTGACCTGTGATCACTGTTTCCTAAATGCCCCATTTTTACACATCCGTGATCAGGTCTGTATTGTTGGTAATCAGTAGGTCTAGTAACGCTTTGTTTCTAGTTGGTGTGTTTACCATCTGACCCATGAAATTGTCCTGCAAGACATTTTGGAACTGACAAGCCTTAGATGAATGTGTCAGGAACGGTGTCATCTCCGGTTTCTCCTGCTGGTGGCACTATTACATTCAGCACCAAAAGGGTGTAATTCCAGTGGCCACCAGCGGGGGTCTCCCTGCCTGGACTGCAGACTTGCCATCAAGCACACCTGTCATGGTTTTGCTGGACTATATAAACCCGCCCTGAACTAACCTCCAGTGCTTCAGTATTCCTCTGCTAAGCCCTTGTCCCTGCCAGTACCTGCTCTTGTTCCAGCCTGTTTGTTCCTGAACCCCGTTTGTGTATCCTGACCTTGAACCCTGTTTCCTGTTCCCTGCTCCTTGGTCTGCTTCATTATTCCTGGTTTCTGTTCCCTTGTCGCTTTGGCCCATGCCTTATATTTTATTTCATGTTGGTTTCCTTGCTTGTGTATTATATTAGTTAGATAGATAGTTAGGTGGGTTTGGGGGTGTGCTGTGTTTTCACCATTTTCTTGTTTTTGGTTTGCTGTCTTGTTTTCACATGTATCTTTATCATTAATAATAAACATACTTTCTTTATTTACTCGTTTGTCCCTGATTCCTTGGTGCAGCCCAGCGATCTGATCACCTGCATTGGATGTTGTGTATAACATCCCCTGACAGAATACTGAAGCCATACCATCAGATCGGTTGCACCTGGGAATTGGGACCTGAGTCCCAGCTATTGTTGACATATGGATTTTGAAAGTATTTTGTATTTATCGCTCTTGGCAACTGATGACAGAGACCTTTGTTATCAGACATTGGCTGCATACACTAGGGAACAGTTGTTAGAAGGCATCCGCCTAGCTCATGTTTTTATTGAGCAAGGCAGTTTTTTGTTTGAAGATGTGCAACCATTAATTTGGATCTGTACTGAGTTGGCCCTGTCTAATGTCGCTGAGGGGGGTGATGACTATACACCCCCTTTTAGTGCAGCTCAGGTAGAATCTTTAGTTTGGCTGTTGGAGGATGACTCAGCATTCACTATTCAGCTTGTCCTCAGCAGGTGCTTGCAAAATGCATTGAATCAGTGCAGTCTCTGGTCAGACAAGCCAAGTGCAAACCTGATTCAGTGCAATCATTAATACAGGCCTGGTCAAGTCTGTTGCATTCAGCTTCTGTTAGCTCCAAATATACTTCTCTACCAATGAAATACCAGTACCCTGTTTCCTCCTGTTGCACCTACCCTGCCTTTAACTCCCCTGCTGCTTCTCAACTGCCTCCATCAGCTCCACTAAATCTCCCTTCAAAACCTACTCCATCTGTCTTGCCATCCTTTCACTCTTCGCTTCTACCAGCTGCATTCCCTACCTACAGCCCTGTACCCACTTATAGATCCCCAGTGGCTAAAAGCAAAAAGAAGCGGAAGTTTTTTCCAACCCATACCATCATGCCAGTATCCAATCCTGCCTCCCCACCAGCTGATCTGTTCCAGCCTGATGTGCCAGCACCTGTGCCCACTGTCCAGTCTGAAGTTCCAGTACCAGCTGCCCAGTTTGAAGTTCCAGTACCTGCTATCCAGTCCGATGTACCTGCTGTTCAGCCTGTTGTGCCAGTACCTGCTGTTCTGCCTGATGTGCCAGCACCTGTGCCCACTGTCCAGTCTGAATGTCCAGTACCAGCTGCCCGGTTTGGAGTTCCAGTACCTGCTATCCAGTCCAATGTACCTGCTGTTCAGCCTGTTGTGCCAGTACCTGCTGTTCTGCCTGATGTGCCAGCACCTGTGCCCACTGTCCAATCTGAAGTTCCAGTACCAGCTGCCCGGTTTGAAGTTCCAGTACCTGCTATCCAGTCCGATGCACCTGCTGTTCAGACTGTTGTGCCAGTACCTGCTGTTCTGCCTGATGTGCCAGCACCTGTGCCCACTGTCCAGTCTGAAGTTCCAGTACCAGCTGCCCGGTTTGGAGTTCCAGTACCTGCTATCCAGTCCGATGTACCTGCTGTTCAGCCTGTTGTGCCAGTACCTGCTGTTCTGCCTGACGTGCCAGCACCTGTGCCCACTGTCCAGTCTGCAGTTCCAGTACCAGCTGCCCGGTTTGCAGTTCCAGTACCTGCTATCCAGTCCGATGTGCCTGTTGTGCCAATACCTGCTGTTCTGCCTGATGTGCCAGCACCTGTGCCCATTGTCCAGTCTGAAGTTCCAGTACCAGCTGCCCAGTTTGAAGTTCCAGTACCTGCTATCCAGTCCGATGCACCTGCTTTTCAGACTGTTGTGCCAGTACCTGCTGTTCTGCCTGATGTGCCAGCACCTGTGCCCACTGTTCAGTCTGAAGTTCCAGTACCAGCTGCCCGGTTTGGAGTTCCAGTACCTGCTATCCAGTCTGATGTACCTGCTGTTCAGCCTGTTGTGCCAGTACCTGCTGTTCTGCCTGATGTGCCAGCACCTGTGCCCACTGACCAGTCTGAAGTTCCAGTACCCGCTGCCCGGTTTGAAGTTCCAGTACCTGCTATCCAGTCCGATGTACCTGCTGTTCAGCCTGCTGTGCCAGTACCTGCTGTTCTGCCTGATGTGCCAGGACCTGTGCCCACTGTCCAGTCTGAAGTTCCAGTACCAGCTGCCCGGTTTGAAGTTCCAGTACCTGCTATCCAGTCCGATGTACCTGCTGTTCAGCCTGTTGTGCCAGTACCTGCTGTTCTACCTGATGTGCCAGCACCTGTGCCCATTGTCCAGTCTGAAGTTCCAGTACCAGCTGCCCGGTTTGCAGTTCCAGTACCTGCTATCCAGTCCGATGTACCTGCTGTTCTGCCTGATGTGCCAGCACCTGTGCCCACTGTCCAGTCTGCAGTTCCAGTACCAGCTGCCCGGTTTGCAGTTCCAGTACCTGCTATCCAGTCCGATGTATCTGCTGTTCTGCCTGTTGTGCCAGTATCTGCTGTTCTGCCTGACGTGCCAGCGCCTGTGCCCACGGCCCAGTCTGAAGTTCCAGTACCGACTATCCAGTCCGATGCACCTGCTGTCCTGCCTGTTGTTCCAGCACCTGCTGTTCTGCCTGATGTGCCAGTGTCTGTGCTTGCTGCCCAGTCTAAAGTTCCAATACCGGCTGCCCGGTTTGAAGTTCCAGTACCTGCTATCCAGTCCGATGTGCCTGCTGTTCAGCTTGTTGTGCCAGCACCTGCTGTTCTGCCTGATGGGCCTACTGCCCAGTCTGAAGTTCCAGTACCTGCCGCCTTGTCGGATGTCTCGGTGCCAGCCCTCCAGCCTGATGTCTCGGTGCCAGTGTTCCAGTCTGAGGTGCCAGTGTTCCAGCCGGAAGTACCAGTGCCTGCTCTCCAGCTTGATGAGCCCGCTGCCCAGCTCGATGTGCTTTTGCCTGCTGCCCAGCTCGATGTGCTTTTGCCTGCTGCCCAGCTCGATGTGCTTTTGCCTGCTGCCCAGCTCAATGTGCTTTTGCCTGCTGCCCAGCTTGATGCGGATGTGCCACTGCCCAGCGTGATGTACCTCTGCTTTCTGCTCAGCCTGATGACATGGTGCCTGCTAAAACTGTTCCTGACTGATGGCCATCTTGCCGCTGGGTCAATCCTGTCTGTCGCCTGGCTTAAATGTAATACTCCTGTGTGGTCTGCCTCCGATGGTTTCTTTCTTGTTACCCTGCTAATTTTCATTTCCAGATCCAAACTTCCTGACCCGGGTGGTGGGGTACGTGTCCTATTTTCAGACTCTGATGGCACGTCCCCCAGTGAACTAAAAGACTCTGGCCTTGGAAGTGCGAAGAAGTCCGCAGACTCAGTAGGGAAACATTTTAAGGTGTTTCTGCACCCACCCGGACTGTCGTTCCCAGGGCTGAATGGAGTGTCCGGAGGCCACTCCTTTAGGAGGGGGAACTGTCAGGAACGGTGTCATCTCCGGTTTCTCCTGCTGGTGGCACTATTACATTCAGCACCAAAAGGGTGTAATTCCAGTGGCCACCAGCGGGGGTCTCCCTGCCTGGACTGCAGACTTGCCATCAAGCACACCTGTCATGGTTTTGCTGGACTATATAAACCCGCCCTGAACTAACCTCCAGTGCTTCAGTATTCCTCTGCTAAGCCCTTGTCCCTGCCAGTACCTGCTCTTGTTCCAGCCTGTTTGTTCCTGAACCCCGTTTGTGTATCCTGACCTTGAACCCTGTTTCCTGTTCCCTGCTCCTTGGTCTGCTTCATTATTCCTGGTTTCTGTTCCCTTGTCGCTTTGGCCCATGCCTTTATATTTTATTTCATGTTGGTTTCCTTGCTTGTGTATTATATTAGTTAGATAGATAGTTAGGTGGGTTTGGGGGTTTGCTGTGTTTTCACCATTTTCTTGTTTTTGGTTTGCTGTCTTGTTTTCACATGTATCTTTATCATTAATAATAAACATACTTTCTTTATTTACTCGTTTGTCCCTGATTCCTTGGTGCAGCCCAGCGATCTGATCACCTGCATTGGATGTTGTGTATAACATCCCCTGACAGAATGTGTGGTTCCTTCCATGGTGATGTATTTGGCCTCATTAAAACTGTCCGGTAATGTCCTCACCATGAAAGCCACAACAAAACTCACAGCTGCCAGAAACCCCATATAACCCAACATAGAGTAGAACCCGATAACTGACCCTTCATTACACTGAATGACGATCTTGTCCTGATAAGAGTGAGTGTCTATTTCCTTATACGGGTGAGATACAGACATCCAAATAAGACATATTATTACTTGAATTGATGAACACACAAATAGTATTGAATTGGCCAGCATGACCCCAATCCATTTCCTCCAGTAGCTGCCGGGCTTGGTGGCTTTGAAAGCAATGTAAATCATGATTGTTTTAGCAAGAAGAGAGGAGATGGCTATGGATAAGATGACTCCAAATGTCATGACACGCAATATACAGGTTATATCCAGTGGCTGACCAAGCAACAAGAACACACAGAGGAAGCTCAACAAGATGAAGACAAGGAGAACAAAACTCAAATTTCTATTATTAGCTTTAACAATGGGAGTGTTCAGATAGGAGATAAAAATCCCCATTACTAAGAGAGTCACAATGCAAAGTGAAACCGAAATTAAAATAAATATTATAGAGATATCATCTGTGTAGGGGAGAAATTCCAGAAGTTTTGGAATGCACCAATCCTTTTTCTCATTGGGCCATTCCTCTTCTGTGCATTTCATGCAATTCTCACTATCTGCCAAAGAGCAACAAAATATTATCATTTGTGTTAAATAATGAAATTGTAATTCTAAGGGGGGAAATACTTCTTCTCTTTGGACCAGTGCAAATTTAATTTGGATATACAGTGGGGAAAATAATTATTTGCTCCCCTGCTGATTTTGTAAGTTTGGGAGAGAGATACACAGCGCCTTCTAAGTGTAGCATTAAAAGAAACCTTTTATCAACCATATGAATGTTACTCACAAAGGGAGTATAGCAAAAGGCATGTAGATACTGTGGAGGAATCCTATCTCTCTTCAATCCGGATGGAAAGCTGCCAGAGGGAACTGATCGGGTAAGTAGATGAAGGGCACCAGTGGATGAGTCTACTTCCTGGTAGCAGTGGAACGCATGGTCGGGCAGATGTGATGTCATCAGTCAGAGATAATGCAGGACGTGGGAAGTGATGCATTTGCTGAGCATATGCTCCTTCTACAGGCCATAGGGGTGTCTCATTGGAAAAGGCTATTTATGGGCAAAGACATTTTTTGCGATATTATTATTATTATTATACAGGTTTTATATAGCGCCGACAGTTCGCGCATCATTTAACAAAATGAAGGGAGGGTCAATAGATACAAAGGGTAATAGCTGTGGGGGATGAGCTGATGGAGGAAGTAAAACAGTGTATTAGTTGGAAAAAGGATAGGCTTCTTTAAAGAGAAGGGTTTTCAGGGATTGTCTAAAGATGGATAGATTAGGGGACATTTGGACAGATTGGGGTAGGGAGTTCCAAAGGATGAGAGAAGCTCTGGAGAAATCCTGGAGATGAGCATGGGAGGGGGTGACAAGGGAGCTAGAGAGCAAGAGGTCTTGGAAGGACCGAAGAGAGTGGCTTGGTTGGTATTTTGGGACTAGGTTAGTGATGTAGCTGGGGGCAGAGTTATGGATGGCCTTGTAAATTATTGTAGATAGATAGATAGATAGATAGATAGATAGATAGATAGATAGATAGATAGATAGATAGATAGATAGATAGATAGATAGATAGATAGAAAAAAAACACAATAGGGGAGCCCCCAAAGCTGCATAACCCAAAAGCATACACAAAACACAGAAAGTTTCCCCAGGGTTTTTTAGCAGCAATGAATTTGTATAGAAATGGTTGATGTAAAAAATTGTTTATTTTACAGACAATAATAATTTTGAATGAACAATAATGAATCATACATATAGGTGGTGCGACACGAAACAGACATGGAACATCACTCACAGCAAAGAACACCCTATGTACAAGCATGGTTTGCCAATTGTATTATAGCATATGTATCCACATAAAAAACCCAGATGCATTTGGACCCTTGCGATTTTGGGTCTCTTCAGGGGGATTTATATTCTAGGAAAATATCAAAATATTTAATTAAAGACATTGAACAGTATAAAAAGTGTAGGTATAACATTTCAAATTGAGCAAAATTATATCTCCATACACATAGAGGTATAATTACCAATGGGTGAATGAAGACATGAAGATGTATCACATAAACCAGCATTGCAGGATTCTAGTTGTCCAATGATTCCATTGCTGCCACATGTCCCCCCCACGTCCTCCGGGTGGGCGCATAGTTCATCAAGCTTGCAGGGGGCCACGGAGAGGAGGATGGGGGGGGAAACACCTGCAGATGGACATGCAAAGACTTTTTGTAAGTCATCATTAGTAAATATTAAGAGATTGTCTAGAAGTGCTTGGAAGCTGTAGGCTGGTTGTTACTTGGTCAACAATGGATTCATATTAGAAGAAAATTAAGTTATGCATAACATTGTGTAATTTGTTTGTTTGTGAAGTGAAAGTGAAAGTGCATGATGTGAGGTGACTGATTATGGGACAATAAAGGTGTAAAAGTGAAAACAATGTGGCTACTACAAACTGAAAATCAAGTGTAAAAGTGTAAATGTGAAATGTATAGAGGACTGGGGGATGAGTGTGAGTGTGGAGTGCCTGTATTGATAGGGGGGAAAAACATAGATGTGGAGTGAAAAGGGAAAGAGGAAATGATGAAATGAAATGATGAAAGTGAGATTTAGGTGCCAAACAACAAGTGATGTGACACTGAATATTATATACGTAAAGTGAGGGGATGGGACTAAAGTTATACTACAAAATACCCGTTGTTCCCCCTCTAAAACATGTGAGCCCCCGACATGAGCCAAAGCATGTCACCAATTTTTGAACATTTAAAATGCAGGTATTTTCCTCCAGTCACCCTTGAGGGTGCTAAAAAAAACCTGGGGAAACTTCCTCTGTTTAGTCTATGTAAAGGCAATCCAATATAGAGGGAGTTGAGGTAGTCAAGGCGATAGATAACCAGGGAGTGAATTAGAAGCTTGGTGGTGTCATTAGTTAAAAAGGGGCACTGCGTTGCTTTTGCTGACAATTTGCATAGTCATGCGACGTTGTGCCCAACAAAATTTATGTCCTTTTTTTACCCACAAATAGAGCTTTCTGTTGGTGGTATTTTATCACCTCTGCGGTTTTTATTTTTTGCGCTATAAACAAAAAAAGAGCGACAATTTTAAAAGAAAAAAACAAACAATATTTTTTACTTTCTGCTATAATACATATCCAAAAAACAAAATGTAAAAAAAACAAATGTATTCATCAGTTTAGGCCAATATGTATTCTACATATTTTTGGCAAAAAATCCCAATAAGTGAATATTGATTGGCTTGCACAAAAGTTATTGCATCTACAAAATAGGGGATAGATTTAGATATTTTTAATTGTTTTTACTGGTAATGGCGGCGATCTGCCATTTTTAGCAGGACTGCGACATTGCAGCGGACAAATCTGACCCACAGTGACACTTTTTGGGGACCAGTGACATTTATACAGTGATCAGTGCTAAAAAAATGCACTGATCAACGTATAAATGACACTGGGAGGGAAGGGGTTAACACTAGGGGGCGATCAAGGGGTTAACTGTGTTCCCTGGGTGTGTTCTAACTGTGTGGGGATGGGCTCTGGGCCCTGGGTGTGTTCTAACTGTGTGGGGGATGGGCTCACTGGGACGACACAGAGATCGCTGTTCCTGATCACTAGAAACAGCAGATCTCCATGTTGTCCCCTGTCAGAACAGGGATCTGCCTTGTTTACATAATGTGTTCCAGAAACATGCTTGTAATCCAAAGCACTTGTATATCAAAACAAATTTCCCCATAAGAAATTATGGAAACTCAAATGATTTGTTCCACAACCATTTTTTCATAGATCCTTCAGTTTATAGTCCATATAAAAAGATTATAGCAATGTGATGGGTTATGTAACCATAAAATCTTCATCCACAAATGGAAGCCTCCACAAGGGGATTAGAAGCAAAATCCAGCAGGAGCTACAGAGTATAAAAGAAAAGAGAGGTGCCTCTAAGTGTAGCAATATGTTTCTAAATGTTTTACCTTCATTAAATGTAACCATATTGCTACACTTAGAGACACCTCTCTTCTCTTTTATACCCAGTTGTGACATGACGCTACTTGTATATCAAGACATCACTTGTATATCAAGTCAAAATGTATTTAAACATTTTGCTTGTCCTGCAAAACTCTCTCAAACCAAGGTTTTACTGTACGTTGTTTCACACAGCCGGGCCGCCCTGCCGCAGTATATGTGCGGTGGGGAGTCCGGAAGTGGTTAAATGATAGAGACAGAATATCAACCACAAATCCAGAAAAACCACATGATACAAATTTTATAAAGTGAGTTGCAGTTCAGTGAGTAAAATAAGTATTTGATCCCCTACCAACCAACAACCGTCGCTGAGGACGTCAAATGACGAAGCGCGTACGACGGAACCATGCACATTACGTCACTTCCGTGCATTCGAGTGGGTGGAACGCAGGTGCAGCGCACAGCTGTCACATCCCCCATCTCGATACACGCTCTGGGTACAGTGACTTCCAATCTGTTTTTCTTTCGGGAACTGCTGTTATCCTAGCCCAGTGCTTGACTGGGTGGGAATACACACTTCTTTGGGACATTTTGTTTTTACTTTCGTTTTTGTTTTTACTATATGTTTTTTTAAAAAATAAAAGTTTTTTACGGTATCACACTATGGAAGCCCTTTTTTATATCTTCTGATGCATGAGGGCATTGCAGCACCTTCACCAACCAGGATATATCCGAGGCAGCCACCGCAAGCAACGGGGAGCAGTGAGTTCCACTTAAAGCAATACAGGCCCATTACCCCTGCAGGGGTACCAGGAGTCGGTGAGTAGGAAAACAGAAGGGGGAGCACAAAAGTCACCTGGCAACAATTTATGCACTAAAGTCACCCCTGGGAGTTCCTGACCTGATACAGTGATAAACTTATGGGACTATTGCACTCCACTGTGATTCAACTTGCTGCAGCATATGCTGGGTCCAGATCTCACTATATGAACTGTAGCGCACTTATATGGTTCACACTCCACACAAGTTTGGTGTATGTACATTTGTGGCTGATGCAGATATATATCCATGGGATCAATATACACCACTGTGATACATATACTGTAGCATATGTTTCAGACGTACTGTAACACTTGAGTTGCATCCAAGTGGTTGGTATAGCTTAAAGGTTTAAAGTGTATCCAACTGGCTGAGTGCTTAACATTGCTATATACAGTTATTACAGTGCATATTAATTTCTCTGGTATTATTGCACTAATTCAGGTATTTTACCTATATATTACTCTGGTTACAATTTATACAATATATTTTATCCTTATATACACAACAACAAAACCTACTGTGCAGGGACTTCAGAACGCCTCCTACCCACTCCCATTAGCTACCAGCTACTGGGATATTCCCTCTTCATATACTGATTGAGGTGATATGTACATTGTTGTGTAAGACTATAACAATATAAAACCATCTCTAAGGTTTTTTCCTGTATATGCTTAGCAAATCAGGTTTTCCAGGTAGCGCCAATCAACCCATTTTTTTTGACAGTTTACGTATGATTAGCAGGGACCCCTTGTGAGTGCTCTGCTTAAGGGAGGCAGCAACCTGTTCTCTTGCCACATAGGCCTATCCTAAAGCGCAGTTTTTTTATGTGATATTGAATAATTTTGTTTCCCACAGACTGGCTCCAGTATGTGTTCATGTGCTACATAGATTAGTCCTGTTAGTTTAAGAAGGTGCTCCTAATGACAACTCATTATGTGTATAAAAGACACCTGTCCACAGAATCTCTTTCTTCTATTTATTTTGAAGGCTAAGTTCACCTTTTTTTGGGCAGAATTTCATTTTTCATAATAAATAGAATTGTTTTCAAGAGTCATTTTTGGCCAAATCATTCCAATGTGCTTAACGTTCACTTACCTCACCTATGGAAACTTTACATTTTCATCTGTCTATTTAGATTTTTTTTTAATGTTTTTTGATTCCATCACTTCCTGTAGATCACCTCCCATTATGCACTGTCTTGCTTCATCACAGAATGGGGCTTGGTAGGGTGTGTTCACTGCTCTGGATCACACCTCCCTCATTACTATACCACCTCTTCTTTTATTTCCACTCACTTTCTGTACAATGTGATTGTACAATCTCCTTTAGATCTATCATCAGCTATGTAGTACAAGGGTCTGCATGATTTGATACAAATTGAATGGATTGTTCAGGTGGGTCCACTTGAGTTTACATTCCATTCCATTTCTATTCAGGTTTAAAATAGCAAAAAAAAAAGTTGCGCTAAATATGAAGAGATCACAAGTCAAGTGACATATGGTGCAAATAAATAAATAAACAGTAAACATTCAAAAATTCATAAACACAAAATACATGTGTACATATAAAAGACTTGATAATGAGTGATAAAAAAAAACAAAGTTAATGAATATATAAAAAATCAAAAAAATGAATGAAAAATAAATAAATAAAAAGAGTCCATTGAAGTAATCCAATGATAAGGGAAAATTCGTTGAGGTACAAAGTTCCAATGGATATCCACCTTCACCAACAGGGGAGGAGAGGGGGGAAAAGGAAGGATCCCAATCTGAAGAGAAGAACCCACTCTGTAAGTGGGACCCCTTACCGGAACACATGGACCCCCTCTCCGACCCAAAGCCTTGCCTCTTTTCAGGCCCTGAAAAGAGGCAAGGCTTTGGGTCGGAGTGTATTCCCCCAGATTGGAGTGCCTGTTGGTCTGTTCCTGCTGAGTGGCTCCCGTCCACACTCGGAGGACCCCGGAGGTATCGGATAGTTATTAGTCCCCGCAGAGGACTTAATCTGCCTGCGCTTATGGCCTCGCTCTAGAGGGGGTCCATCTGTTCAGGTAAGGGTTCCCACTTATAGAGTGGGTTCTTCTCTTCAGATTGGGATCCTTTCCTTTTTCCCCCCTCTCCTCCCCTGTTGGTGAAGGTAGATAACCAATCGAACTTTGTACCTCAAAGTAGTGAGTGTACAGCTTGTATAACAGTGTAAATTTGCTGCCCCCTCAAAATAACTCAACATACAGATATTAATGTCTAAACTGCTGGCAACAAAAATGAGTACACCCCTAAGTGAAAATGTCCAAATTGGGCCCAATTAGCCATTTTCCATCCCCGGTGTCATGTGACTCATTAGTGTTACAAGGTCTCTGGTGTGAATGGAGAGCAGATGTGTTAAATTTGGTGTTATCGATCTCACTCTCTCATACTGATCACTGGAAGTTCAACATTGCACCTCATGGCAAAGAACTCTCCGAGGATCTGAAAAAAAGAATTGTCGCTCTACATAAAGATGGTCTGGGCTAAAAGAAGATTGTCAAGACCCTGAAACTGAGCTGCAGCAAGGTGGTAACAGGACAGGTTCCACTCAGAACAGGCCTCACCATGGTCGACCAAAGAAGTTGAGTGCACGTGCTCAGCGTCATATCCAAAGGTTGTCTTTGGGAAATATATGTATGAGTGCTGCCAGCATTGCTGCAGAGATTGAAGGGGTGGGGGGGTCAGCCTGTCAGTGCTCAGACCATTCTCTACACACTGCATCAAATTGGTCTGCATGGCTGTTGTCGCAGAAGGAAGCCTCTTCTAAAGATGATTCACAAGAAAGTCCTCAAACAGTTTGCTGAAGAGAAGCAGACTAAGGACATGGATTACTAGAACCATGTCCTGTGGTCTGATGAGACCAAGATAAACTTATTTGGTTCAGATGGTGTCAAGTGTGTGTGTGGCAGAAAACAGGTGAGGAGTACAAAGACAATTGTGTCTTGCCTACAGTCAAGCATGGTGGTGGGAGTGTCATGGTCTGGGGCTGCATTTGTGCTGCCGACAATGGAGAGTTACAGTTCATTGAGGGAACCATGAATGCCAACATGTACTGTGACATTCTGAAGCAGAGCATGATCCCCTCCCTTTGGAGACTGGGCTGCAGGGCAGTATTCCAACATGATAATGACCCCAAACACACCTCCAAGACGACCACTGCCTTGCTAATAAAGCTGGGGGTAAAGGTGATGGACTGGCCAAGGAAGTCTCCAGACCCTAATCCTATTGAGCATCTGTGGGACATCCTCAAACAGAAGGTGGAGGCGTGCAAGGTCTCTAACATCCACCAGCTTTGTGATGTCATCATGGAGGAGTGGAAGAGAACTCCGGTGGCAACCTGTGAAGCTCTGGTGAACTCCATACCCAAGAGGGTTATGACAGTGCTGGGAAATAACGGTGGCCACACAAAATATTGACACTTTAGGCCCAATTTGGACATTTTCATTTAGGGGTGTACTCACTTTTGTTGCCAGCGGTTTAGACATTAAAGGCTGTGTGTTGAGTTACTTTGAGGGGACAGCAAAATTACACTGTTATACAAGCTGTACACTCACTACTTTACATTGTAGCAAAGTGTCATTTCTTCAGTGTTGTCATAAGAAAAGATATACAAAAAAATTTACAAAAATGTGAAGGGTGTAGTAGATAGATAGATAGATAGATAGATAGATAGATAGATAGATAGATAGATAGATAGATAGATAGATAGATAGATAGATAGATAGATAGATAGATAGATAGATAGATAGATAGATAGATAGATAGATAGATAGATAGATAGATAGATAGATAGGAAGAATATATATATATATATAAATAGATATATATGAGAGTACAATATACCGGTGGTATTGGTTATCTCGTGGGACACAGTCATAGCAACAAGGGTGGAAAGATTTTCCCGGCATTTTTCTGGTTCCTGGTTGACAATTGACCGAGCATTGAGATTCCGGCTTCTAAGCATCAGTAAAAGAAAAAAATTGGTTTAAAACTTCATTCATCTGTATCATTCACTCCTTCCAGAAAAACTGAGATAATAGGTGCTAAAAAATAAATAGAATGTTCACTCTGCAAAAGAAGTTGCACATTGCAAGGGAGTTTCCCCAAAATATAGCGAATGTGGTGAAATTTAAAGGAGAAGTGAAGTCTAAGCTCATTTGGGTCTACTTTTCTTTTGATTCATAGGAGCCAGGTCCCCAGTAAAACAACAATAAAGTGTGCAGCCAGCCTCTGTCGCCTGTCCCAATGTCATCAGTGCTCATGCTGCCACACACCATACCAACTTCCTAATCACATTCATACCACCACCCTGATCTCCGCCATACCTCATATCAGCACCATGATCACCGTCATACGTCATATCAGCACCCTGATCACTGCTATACACCATACCAGTGCCCTGATCACCACCTCAACATACCAGTATCCTGATCACCATCATATGCCATACCAGCGTCCTGATCAACCGCATACGCCATACCAGTATTTGATCACCACCATATGCCATGCCAGCGTCCTGATCACCGCCATACCCCATACCACCATCCTGATAACTAGGGATGAGCCTGATGTTCGCCTGTTCGCCGAACAGCGAACAATATGCGGTGTTCGCGGCAAATTTGAAAGCTGCCGGAACACCGTTAAAGTCTACTGTATGGGACACTAACATGAAAAATCAACAGTGCTAATTTTAAAGTCTTATATGCAAGTTATTGTCATAAAAAGTGTTTGAGGCCCCGGGTCCTGCCCCAAGGGACATATATCAATGCAAAATTAAAAAAAAGAAAAACGGCCATTTTTTCTAGAGCAGCGATTTTTTAATGCTTAAAGTGAAACAATAAAAATGAAATATTCCTTTAAATATCGTGCCTGGGGGTGTCTATTGTATGCCTGTAAATTGGCACATGTTTCCCGTGTTTAGAACAGCACCACAGCAAAATTACATTTCTAAAGGAAAAATTGTCATTTAAAACTGATCGCGGCTGTAATAATTTGTGGGGTCTCGGAAATATAGATAAAACTCATTGAAAAAAAGAGCATGGGATCCCTCCCAGTCCATTACCAGGCCCTTTGGGTCTGTTAGGAATATTAAGGGGAAACCTGAACCACAATTTTAAAAAAAATTGCCTGGGGGTCCCCCTAAAATCCATATCAGACTCTGATATGGAAATCAAGGGGAACCCTGTGGAAATTTTAAAAAATGTTAAAATAATTTAAAAAAATTAAAAAATCCTTGGCAGACCATTATCCGAGCACACAACCAGGCAGGCCGCAGGAAAAGAGGGGGGACGAGAGAGCCCCCCCCTGAACCGTACCAGGCCACATGCCCTCCACATAGGGAGGGTGCTTTTGGTGGCATATGATCACCTCTGCGGTTTTTATTTTTTGCTCTATAAACAAAAAAAGCGACAATTTTGAAAAAAAACACAATATTTGGTACTTTTTGCTATAATAAATATCCCCAATTTTTTTTTAAACAAAGCGTTTTTTTTCTCAGTTTAGGCCGATATGTATTCTTCTAGATATTTTTGGTAATAAAAATTGCAATAAGCGTATATTGATTGGTTTGCGCAAGTTATAGCGTCTACAAAATAGGGGATAGATTTATGGCATTTTTATTATTATTTTTGTTTTTTTACTAGTAATGGCAGCGATCTGCGATTTTTAGCAGGAATGTGACATTATGGTGGACACATCGGACACTTTTGACACATTTTTGGGATCATTGACAATTATACAGCGATCAGTGCTATAAAAATGCACTGATTACTGTATAAATGTCACTGGCAGGGAAGGGGTTAACACTAGGGGGCAATCAAGGGGTTAACTGTGTTCCCTGACTGTGTGTTCTAACTGTAGGGGGAGGGGACTGACTATAGGAGATGACAGATTGTGGTTCCTAGCTATTAGGAACTCACAATCTGCATCTCCCCTCAAAACACAACAGGGATTTGTGTGTTTATACACACACATGTCCCTGTTCTGCCTCTCGTGCCCGCGACTGCTCATGGCTGGCTATCATTGCGACCGCCGGTCACGAGCATCGGCAACCCCGAAGTGCGGCGGGGTGCAGGCACCTGCTATCCTGCTTAAAGGAGCCAATATATAGCTACAACGGCTCACGGGATCATGCCGACCTGCCGCCGTATAATGACGGCGGCTGGTCAGCAAGTGGTTAAGCTGCAATAAAAGACCCACTCCCTGAATACTGAATGGTATTTTCTTTTTCATTGGTACGTGTCTGTTCCCCAACATTAGGAAAAGGCTACTTTTCAAGGAAGGGAAAACTTGCTGCCCTCCTTTGAAAGGTTACCTGATGTTGAAATGCAGATGGCCTGGTCTGGTATAGGAAGAGGGGGGTTACATTCTTGCTGTTGTTCCTTTCCTGGCCACCAAGGATTCATGCCTGGATAAGGGTCAGGCTGGAGTATTAAGGGGAATCCCACACCATTTCCCTTAGGGAAACTACTTTGTATAAGCCAAGCTAAATATGAAAAAAAAAAATCCACAACCAAATATGCATTTCTAGTGTGCGCAGTTGCTAAAACTACTGGGACTGAAAATTGTACTATTTCATAATAGTAAAAAGAAAACTGCGCTATTATCTCTAAATGACCAAGCTGCAACTCAAGGCATTATACAACGCCAAACAGAAATGTAAAAAAGATGAAGCTGCGCTAAAGGATAACTTTGAGACACAAACCATTGGAAATAAACCAATGCGCTTAACACTGGCAAACGGTAATGTGAAAAGATAAACAATAAGTGCAAAAAGCTGGTGAAAACCAGTGTGATATTATGTGAAAGTAAAAGAAAAATACCTATTAAACAAATTAAATAAATACAAAAAATGTATATAAAGGCAAGAATCACTGAGTATCTATATAAATAGGTTAATGAAACCCAATTGCGTGATAATAAAAAGTAATAGCAGATAATAATAATAAACAAATGTGACAATAATAGAATAATCAAACAAATTGATGATAATTATATACAAACACAAGCAGTGAAAACATATGACATGTGATAAAAAAAAGTCCATGTACAATATGTGGGTAACTTGTTCAAGGTGACATGAATCCAAACACCTCAGAAACTTGTGAAAAGAATAAAGAAGTGCCTCTACCTACAGACACACTGCCGCTTACCGAAACAATAAGGTCCCTTATTACAGGGGACTCAGGAGCACGAGTGGCTTATAACCCAGCCTGGGGGTCTCAATGGCATGCACCAAACTCCTCACTCTCAGCCACGATAATCCTCATCCCAATGGAGCCAGATGGTTAAATCCCCATAAAATAAGAAAAAGGCTTGCATAGTGTATAACCTTCAGTATTTTATTACAGTTTTTCTCCATTATTTTGGCACATTTCTTGAAACAGAAATGACATTCTCAAAACTCTAAGTTCATTTGGCAAAACAGTCTTATGCCCCGTACACACGGTCGGATTTTCCGATGGACAATGTCCGATCGGAGCGTGTTGTCGGAAATTCCGACCGTGTGTGGGCGCCATCGGACATTTTCCATCGGATTTTCCGACACACAAAGTTGGAGAGCAGGAGATAAAATTTTCCGACAACAAAATCCGATCGCGTCAATTCCGACCGTGTGTGGCCTATTCCGACGCACAAAGTGCCACGCATGCTCAGAAGAAATTCCGACACGGAACAGCTCGTTCTGGTAAACTTAGCGTTCGTAATGGATACAGCACTTTCGTCACGCTGCAATGTTAACAATGGTTTAATACAGTGCACTCTCTTCTTCTTTATAATGTGACAAAAATTAAGTCGTTTTGCTGCTCATATTCACACACACTTCTCACAAACTTATTTCGTTACTATTTATCGGGATTCCCTCAATATATTTTGATTTCTGACATCTGACAACATATTTTTTTTTTTTTTGGTGATTTTGATTTGTACTCCCGAAAATGTTTGTGTGTTTTTTGTGACAAGTTCCCACAACACCACTAATATGTTGTTCTATTTAATCGGTAGGAGATTGTTTGGTGTTGTTGTCCCTTGTTAATTTCACATTGTACTTTAGAAATGTACCTGAATCGTCACCAACAAACTGTCCTTTTTGGATGAAAACACACACAGGAGAGTAGAATTTACCTAAAAATATTTTATTAAGGGCTCACAACTATAAACAAAGAGGGAGGCAACGCTGGAGAAACTGCAGAAGTGGGCGAAGCCTTGGACCCCCAGGGCAGACATCAATTATTTAAAAGCAAAATTGGTGGCCTGAGGAGTCCATATCTAAGGGAGGGCAGTCTGGTCCAGAAGTCCCAGAGATCCGGAAAGCAACAGATGACATCTATGTCCCCAGGCTGTGGTCATACGAGAGACTGCATCTTCAGTCAGACCAGACTGAACCCAGGGTCATCACTCTCAGGTCTTCCTTCCACGCTTCCTTCCACGCTGTGGCTGTGGTGGTGGAGTTGTGGCAGCAGGAGGAGGAGGAGGAGGAGGATCGTCCCTCTCCATGACATCCGTCTTGTGTGTCAGTTCCCCACTCTCCCCCTTACGTAGGACTTTATAAATCAGGTCCTCAGAGATCTTGCGTTGGCCCTCCTGCATGCCCTGCAATTTGGTGGCAGCCATGCAGGCAAAGGCCTCTTCAGGACTGGGGAAGGCTCTGAGGGACGCCGAAGCCTCCTGGATCAGCCTGTATGCTGAATCCTGCACAGGACTGGAAGTCGTCTTCCTGGCTCGTTTATGTGGCAGGCGGAGGGGAGGAACCTGAGACTCAGTCAGGCTGCGACTTGTCCCAGGCTTCTCTTGGCTGACACTTAGCCACGCCTCCTCCTGGCTGCCACTAATCCCCGCCTCCTCCTGGCTGACACTAATCCCCGCCTCCTCCTGACTGCCACATTCCACAACCTCCTCCTGGCTGAGGTCTTCCTGTGTATGAAAAAGGGACATAGTTTTAGTATTTTTTACATCAGTCACACACAATTTTCACCTCCTGACTGCTGCAAATTGAATGTTAACAAATATAACAGACTATCATTCTGAGCCCAGCATTTTGCATTCTTGTCCCAATTTTGGGTGCCCACTACTGTCTATTGATATGATAAAACACTTTTTTTAATCAGCAATTAGTGATCAATAATAACATCTAGTAAATATCATTTATTTATTGACCAGAAATCTGTAGAAGAATGCTATACCTGACTCCAGCTGGGCTCCTCCATTTCTTCCTGGCTGGAAGGCCCAGGTTGCACATCAGAAGCCTCAGCTGGGATGAAAGGAAGTGTGGAAGGAAGAGTAGAGAGGGATTCCCTGACTTCAGTGTGGTCTGACAGAAATCGCAGTCTCTCATAGTACCAGAGCCTGGGGACATAAATGTCATCTGCTGCATCTCCGGACCTCTGGGAATCTGTAACCTTCTTGCGCTCCCTAAGATAAGTGCTCCTCAGGCCACCAATTTTAGCTTTTAAATAAGGGATGGTTGCTGTGGGGACCACCGGCTTCACCAACTCCAGCAGTTTCTCCAGCGCTGCCTGCCTCTTCTGTTTGTGGTTATAGTGGGGGTGTCTGACCTGCCACAGACAGGGAAGCTCCCTGTACTTGTCTATGAACAGGGGCAGGAAATTGTGGTCATTGAACCCATCCATTTTCTCTGCAAGACACAACACAAGACAAACCCTAATGTCAGGCCAAACTCCCCTAATCTTGTTACAATATAGGCTTCAATTTCGAAGCAGTATAGGCCCAAGTTTAGATCCTACCTTCGTTAGCACGATCGGCGTCTCCGATGCTCCTTCCTCCGCTCACAGATCGTACGTAAGACGCGCGCGTTACGATTTATACACACTGCGCATGCGTATAACTCCGCCCGCCCCTGACGTTCTTTCTATTCTATTCCCCGCCCCTTTTTGTTCGGCGCAGTGGAGGAAGAGCACATGGCGGATAGACAGCAGGATCGTGCTAATTACAGCAACGAGGAGGAGGAGGAAAGGCCGGAGCCTGAAACGTCCCGATCCAGAAGGAGATTGAAGGACTCAAATATGTCCTTTGGGGAGATGTTGGAGATGGTAGACAACCTGAAGAGGGCCGACTATGATGGAAAGTATGGGCCTTACCCCAACCCCAATGTCCGAAAGGCCAAGATTATGGCGAAAGTGGTCAGGAGTCTGCACCGGAAATTCGGGGTACGCCGATCGAAAGATCAGCTCAGGAAGCGGTGGTCGGACCTGAAATTACGAGAACATGAGCAGTACAGAAAGATCCGGAGAGTGCTGCAAAAAAGTAAGTAGTTGTGCTGTGTTCCTATTCTTTATGTTTATGACGTTCGTGCTGCTCCATGTGCTTTTAGGAACTGTTGTACAGTTTAAAATGGCAACTTTCATGTTCATGGGCCCATTATTCGTTCGGATCACACATTTTTATTTCGGACTATAAAATACCATTGTTTAGCCCATATGCATTTGGCCACCATTTTGACGCCCTATACTTGTCTTCAAAGAATTGGGTTGTGTAGATGGCTTTGTTACTACAATGAAATGCAAACTAGATTCTGTGTAAGGAGAGGACACCGAGCAGCTGTTTTCACATCTGGACACTGGAGCACTAGTGTGGGACACAAGAACACCATTTTTATTAGGGGGGCCACACAGGTGCTCCAGTGTATACTATAGGGGGGGCTACATCTGTGAAGCTTGTACTAAACAGGTAAAGTATCACAGATTGACAAAGGACACTAAAAAAGCTACATGTTGGAACTCTGCTAAAATAGATAATTGTACCCCACTTCCAAGCAATGTTTCATCTTTATAGTTCTGACATTAAATATCTGTGTGCTGATTATACCATTTTTGTTTTACATAGGGGAGAAAAGACTCGGAGGACACCCCTCATCCGAGGAGACCAGAGCCCCCCCCCTCTGGAAGAAGGGGAAATCCCCCCAACACAAGATGAGCAGGAGGAAGAAGACGTGGTGGAACTAGTCACCACAACAGGTGAGTGTCTGTGACCACAGGCTCAGATAAGAGATGGATGGTGGCATTTTTTGGGAAACCTAATTTATTTTGGGGTTCCTCTCTTTTTAGGTGATCGTGAGGTTGTGGATGAAGATCCTTTCACATCCGAAAGTGCCCAGATCCTGATCGGGGAGATCATGGGGTGTAATTTACAATTGGAAAACATCAAGCAAAACATCAATGATGTTATTCCAAAATATAAAAAGATCATTGATGTTTTGGGGCGAGTTTAAAACCCCTCCAAATCACTTTCTTCTTTTGTGTGCTACAATGTGCGAAATGTTTTTGTGATTTTTCCCAAAGCCAAATTTGGAGGATGCACACAGTGTGTCAACATGTGCTATCTGCCATCACGGGAGATCAATGGATGCGTTTTGGGGGTGCAACCCCTTCCTCAATAATAAAGTAGCAGTGAGGAAGGGCTTTCTCCCCCAAAACACGTCCCTTGATCCCCCGTGATGGCAGATAGCACATGTTGACATTGGGAAATTGGTGTGCATCTTCCAAATTTGGCTTTTCCTGGGGTGATTTCCCCCCATCTGAACGCAATATCAAACACAGTTCCTAAATACTCATGTCTGATATTGCCTTCCAGTTCTACCAAATGTGAACTTTGTAAGATCAAGATTTGTGTCTTTCTTGTGGGTTTTACACAGGCCTGTTTTCTATAAAATGCACATTTTGATTTTGGATAATGACACCACAAAAATTGATATACAACAAACATGTTGGTTTGTCAGAAAAACCTTTGGTAAATGCACATGTGATTGTGCAGGTATTAAAAAGATTGTTCATCAATAATGTGTGGATTATTGTCTCAACGCTACAACACTTTTGGGGTGATGTAATTGTTGTTTTATGAGAAAATGGGGGTAATTTCCTAAGGGCAAATCCTCTTTGCACTACAAGTGCAGTTTCAGTGCAGTTGCAAGTGCACTTGTAGTGAAAAGTGTCTTTGCATTTAGTAAATAACAGCCAACAGTGCTTTGTATAATAAGGTTACACAATCACGACATTTTCTGCACTCCACACATTTCTGTCAGGGTCAGCTCAAACAAACACAAGCAGTAAATGTCCACAAAGAAGAGCCTGGGGGAGATGCCTGTTGAGAACTTGAGGTCCTGCAGGCTTCTCCCTGTGGCCAAATACCGCAAGGTAGCGACCAACCTCTGCTCCGGAGTGATGGCTTGCCTCATGCAGGTATCCTACCTGCTGATATAGGGGGTCAGCGAAGCCAACAAACGGTGAAACACGGGGTCCGTCATCCTGAGAAAGTTCCTGAAATCATCAGGATTATTCTCACGGATCTCACAAAGCAAAGGCATATGACAGAACTGGTCACGCTGAAGCAACCAATTCTTGGTCCATGAACTCCTCCCCACACTGTTCATGGACTGGACTTGTGTCAACGTCAGGACCCCAACACCAAGCCCCCGCACAGCACGAACTCTACGCATACGCATACAAAACATGGCTAGAAAACGGTCGGCTGCTCAGAACGAAGTAACAGAACGCACTGAAGAACAGCAAGGCATGTGAAGAGCGACCTGAAAACCAGTAATGAACGAACAAGAATACAATGACTCCTTAAAGTCACGCGGAACTTGCTTGCATGCACTGAAGAGCAGATACAAACCCACAAGCACAAACTGAACGGCAGAAAACGATCTGAAAGCCACGAGTCTGAAAAAGCGCGAATCGTCTCTCACCAAACTTTTACTAACACGAGATTAGTAAAAGGAGCCCAAAGGGTGCCGCGCTTGGTTCTGAACCGGCCTTTTCTAGTCTCGTCATACGTGGTGTACATGACCGCGTGGTTGTCGATCGGAAATTCCGACAACTTTGTGCGACCGTGTGTAGGCAAAACAAGTTTGAGCCATCATCCGTCGGAAAAAATCCTAGGATTTTGTTGTCGGAATGTCCGAACAAAGTCCGACCGTGTGTACGGGGCATTACAGTTCAGCACAACACTATAACTCACGTGCAAAAGCTCACATCTCTCCCAAAACTGTTCACTCATGCTTCAAAACCATATTCCTTTCCCAAATAAAGAGTCAGTGCTACCAAAATGGCAAAGATTCTTCTCAATTGCTTTGGCTCATTTCTTGAAACAGACCAGACGTTCTCAACTCTCTTGGTGCTTTTGCCAAAATAACCTGGATGGTTCAGCACAACACCATGGTTCACCTTCAAAAGCTCATATCTTTCCCAAAACAGTTCACTCATGTGTCAAAAATAAATTTCTTTCTCATTCAAATAGTCAGTGCCCCCAAAATGCTTTGTCCCTTTGGCATTGTGTAAGCACTGCAAGTCAAAATGTTTAGATGTTTTGTCTCTAAGGCAGTGGACCATTGAAATATCCCTCATGTCCACCTTTCAGTCTTAGCCCAGTCCTTCATTGACAATGGTTACTGAACAGTTTTTGTCTAGCTAACTGAATACAATTGTGTATAAAACTGAAAAAAAAAAAAAGATTTTAGGGTAAGAGTAGCCTCCAAGGTTTGACATCACACATTGCACTCATACTGCCAAGGAAAAATTACTTTACAGTATTGTAATCATTATCATTCACACACAAAGTAACTTCCATACATCAGAGTAAAAGGAAAATGTATACAGCATAATATACGGAAATATAAACACACAAACATAAAACAAGGAAAATTACATTTAGCCTACAATGCTGTAAATAAAGCTGGAGTTTCACAACTACTGTAACATCTCTTCACTGGCCACCGTCCTCACCCTCCTGCCCATCCACACGCTGCTGTCTGTCTGGCCACAGATTCTCATCAACATTACAGCGTATATCCTCTCTTGTGATGCAATGAGGGAAGAAACGGTGTGCATGTCGCAACCATCCCCTACACTGATCTCCTGTAATATCCTCACAGGCAGCGTCCATTGCATGGAGCAGGGACCTCTGATCTTGAGCTCGATGCTCATACACTCTCCACCTCCAAGCGGAGAAAAACTCCTCAACAGGGTTGAGTAAAGGAGAGTAAGGTGGTAGGAACACCATATCCATCCTTGGATGAGCAGTGAACCAGGCCCTGATAAGCAGGCCACTGTGGAAATTCACATAGTCCCATACAATTATATATTTTGGTAGGTGAGGCCCTATGAGACCTCTCCTATTTTCAGGGATCAAATCCAAATGAAGGCGGTCCAAGAAGATGAGGAGCTTCTGTGTATTCTATGGGCCAAGACTGAGGATGTGAGTGGCCACACCATTCTCAGAAATGGCAGCACACATAGTTATATTGCCCCCTCGCTGGCCTGGGACATCCACCGTGGCCCGGTGGCCAATAAAATTACGGCCACGTCTTCGGCCCTTGGCCAGGTTGAAGCCAGCCTCATCCACATACACGAGTATGTGAGAGGGCTCGTTTCCTTGCAATGCCATTATTCTCAACAATAGAGTAAAAAAAGAAAACATCAAATCAGTCATACAGAAGAGTCATACACTACAGTTACAGACAGTTACATAGGAATGTTCTATGTTCTACACAAGTTTAATATATTACTGGCCAGTATTCCAGTGGTTCCAAACCTGGGGTACATGTACCCTATGCAGAGGTACTACAGGGGGTATTTGACAGAAAGGGGAAGGGAAAAATTATCAATGAGTAGACTTACTGAAATGTTACAGTAAAACCCACAGTATTAGATAGATTTACATGGGAGGCACTACTGTAATTGCAGCTCTATGACCCTTTTTCTTACTGTATGATATGATATATTCTTGAAAATAAGAAAATAAGGATTATAATGATAATTGCATCATACAGTAAGCTGCAGTTTTTAGATTTCATACCTGGATTACCTAGATTCAGAAATCAGGTAAAGTGGGTACTGAAACCAATACATTTCGGGAACCACTGCTTATGGTAATTGTAAAAAGGTTATCTTGGTGGAAAACCAGTGACTGACTTTCGTGTACATACTGGTACCGCAGCTCTTTCACTCTGTCAGATTTCCTCTCAAATGGTACCCTGTAAATTTGCTTCATTGTCATCTGATGCTTCTTCAATATGCGGGCTATTGTGGAGATGCTTATAGAGTTGACATTTTGGAATATGGCTTTGTCTTGTAGGATTGCAGTGCGGATCTGTCTCAATGTGATGGCATTATTTGCAAACACCATGTTACAGATCTCTTGTTCTTGTTGTTCATTGAGAAGTTTTCCTCGGCCACCCGTGCCAGGTTGTCGTCCAATCCTAGACATAGAATTCAAAGGACAACACTCCATTTGTAATTTATACCTTATGTATTCCATACAGAATGAGTTACCAATGTAATCGTATTGTTGTTTTACTTACAGTAACTTTACCACAATTCCAATGCATCACTGCACAGTTACTGGAATACTACTGTAAACTGTATCATCAATATTGTAGAAAATAAACTATTCCATACTATTCCATAGTTTATTTTCTACAATATTTTTCTTGTCATTGTTAGTATCATACGTAACATCCCACTGAGGTAAGATACTGTAATACTGTAGGTCTATCACACACACACACACACTAAATGAATACGTAAATGAGTAAATAAACATATTTGTTGCTCTATGCACAGTATTCTGTCCTATACATTATATAATTCCATCATTGACTGACTACATACTTGTTTTCCCTGCGAAAGGTTTGGATGATAGAGAAGACTGTAGAGTGAGGCACATTAGGTTGCACTCGGCGACCTGCCTCCGCCATTGTGAGGCCATGGTTGATGACATGATCTATAATTGTGGCCCGAATTTTATCAGGGACAGCATAGTGTCTTCGTGCTCTTCGGCCTCTTCCCCCTATTCCACCACCACTCACCCTTACTCCTCTTCCTCTTCTTCTTCCTCTTCCTCGAGCAGGCAGTTTCCCTTGTTCATTTACTTGGCCAGGTGCCTCCATGTTCAGAAATCGTACTGGTCCTGCATGGTCAAGCTCTATATATACATGTTTGGCAGCATTTACAATCATGGACAGCACCTGTCAAGTCATAGTACCTGTGTAGTGTGAGTATCTGAGTGTTGTCTGAGTAGTGTGTGTGGATCGTTAGTACTTGTGTATTGTGTACCTGTGTATTGTCGTGTACCTGTGTATTGTCTTGAGTATTAATGCCAGGAAGCTAGCTGTTAGGTTGGGTAAAATCCCCAAATCCTCACTAAATTTAATAGGTACGATGCCCGGCGGGTGTGGAGAGGCATGTATGCGTTCCTTGATCATCCGATCGAGGGCGAATACTGCTGTGCAAAATGTAAGCACATTGTTTCCCTGGAAGCCCAGGTTCTGAATCTGGGGAAGCAACTGTCAGCACTGAGAAGTCCCTCCATACTAAAGGTGAGCCAGGAACGTACACGGCAGGTGCCGGCAGGGGCCAGCACAGAGGCGGGTGGAGACAAAGAGGTGCAGGCACTAGCAAAGAGTAGATGGGTGACAGTCAGGAGGGGTAGAGGGGGAAGTGCCAGAGAGGCCGATCCAGGACTGGAGCATCCCAATAAGTACGCTCCATTGAGTGACATTGGTGTAACCAGTCAGGGACCAGCACTGCTGGAGATGAGGGACACTCCTAGCTGCCAGGGGAAGAACTCCTCCAGTGAGAGTGGGGGGGGGCAGCAAAGGGAAAGGAAAGACAGATTCTGGTGGTAGGGGACTCAATTCTTAGAAGGACAGAGAGGGCAATCTGTAACCAAGACCTGAAGCGCCGAACAGTATGTTGTCTACCGGGCGCTCAGGTTCGGCACATCACGGATCTTGTGGACAGATTACTGGGAGGGGCTGGAGAAGACCCAGCTGTCATGGTGCACGTTGGCACCAATGACAAAGTCAGAGGCAGATGGAGTGTCCTAAAGAACGATTTTAGGGACTTAGGAGCTAAATTAAGGAAAAGGACCACCAAGGTAGTGTTCTCAGGAATACTACCGGTACATCGAGCCACACCAGAAAGGCAGAGGGAGATTAGGGAAGTAAACAAGTGGCTGAAGAGCTGGTGTAGTAAGGAGGGGTTTGGGTTCCTGGAGGGCTGGGCCGACTTCTCAGTCGGTAACCGGTACTATAGAAGGGACAGACTGCACCTAAATGAGGAGGGTGCAGATCTGCTGGGAATGAAGATGGCCAAAAAGTTAGAGGGGTTTTTAAACTAGGCGATGGGGGGGGGGGTCCAGAGACAGTGATAGCCAGCGCGGAAGATATTCCAGAGGGTAGTATTGGGGGCATTAGTGGTAGGTTAACCAAAGCACAAAAACAAAAGGTGAGTATAGTAGCAAGTCCTAGTTGCAATCTTGAAACACCCAATGCGAGGACAATATGCGACCGGTCTAAACTATGTGGCATGTTCACCAATGCCAGGAGCATGGTGGACAAGATGGGTGAACTAGAGATACTGTTGTACAAGGAGGATTTGGATTTTGTGGGAATTTCAGAGACCTGGTTCAACAGCTCTCATGATTGGCTGGCAAACATTCAAGGGTATACCCTATACCGCAAGGATAGAGAGGGTAAAAAAGGGGGAGGGGTATGCCTATATATCAAGAATAATGTACAAGTGAATGTGAGAGATGACATCACTGAGGGGGCTAGGTAGGAGGTGGAATCTTTATGGGTAGAGCTCCAAAGGGATGAAGCTAAGGGGAAAATAATACTGGGAGTATGCTATAGGCCCCTTAACCTGAGGGAGGAAGTGGAGACGGATCTCCTATCACAAATTAGATTAGCAGCAAGGATGGGAAGTGTTATCATAATGGGGGATTTTAATTATCCAGACATAGACTGGGCGGAGGGAACCGCGCATTCATTTAAGGCTCGCCAGTTCCTTAGTGTCTTGCAGGACAATTTTATGGGTCAGATGGTAGACGCACCAACTAGAAATAAAACATTACTAGATCTACTGATTACCAACAATAGAGACCTGATAACAGATGTGGAAATACGGGGCAATTTAGGTAACAGTGATCACAGGTCAATTAGTTTCAGTATAAATCACACAAATAGGAAACATGAAGGGAACACAAAGACACTGAATTTCAAAAGAGCCAACTTCCCTAAACTACAAACCTTGCTAAAAGGCATAAATTGGGATAAAATATTAGGAACAAAGAATACAGAGGAGAGATGGGTTTGCTTTAAGAGCATATTAAATAAGGGCATTAGCCAATGTATCCCATTGGGTAATAAATTTAAAAGAGCGAACAAACATCCTGGATGGCTTAACTCCAATGTAAAAATGCATATAAAAGCAAAGGAGAAAGCCTTCAAAAAATACAAGGTTGAGGGATCATCCTCAGCATTCAGAATTTATAAAGAATGCAATAAGAAATGTAAGGGGGCAATTAGGATGGCTAAGATAGAATATGAAAGACACATAGCGGAGGAGAGCAAAAAAAATCCCAAGAAATTCTTTAAGTATGTAAACAGTAAAAAAGGGAGGACAGACCATATTGGCCCCATAAAGAATGAGGAAGGACATCTGGTTACAAAGGATGGGGAGATGGCAAAGGTATTGAATTTATTCTTCTCCTCAGTCTTCACGAGTGAATCGGGGGGCTTCAGTAACCAAAACTGCAGTGTTTATCCTCATGACACAACACAGGAAGCACCTACATGGTTAACAGAGGACGGAATTAAAATTAGACTTGAGAAACTTAACATTAATAAATCACCGGGACCGGATGGCTTGCATCCGAGGGTACTTAGGGAACTCAGTCAGGTGATTGCCAGACCGTTGTTCCTAGATTTTACAGACAGTCTATTGACTGGAATGGTACCAGCTGATTGGAGAAAAGCCAATGTAGCACCAATATTTAAAAAGGGCCCAAAAAACATCCCTGGGAATTACAGACCAGTTAGCCTAACATCAATAGTATGTAAACTCTTGGAGGGGATGATAAGGGACTATATACAAGATTTTAGTAATAAGAATGATATCATTAGCAGTAATCAGCATGGATTCATGAAGAATCGTTCTTGCCAAACCAATCTATTAACCTTCTATGAGGAGGTGAGTTGCCATCTAGATAAAGGAAGGCCCGTAGACGTGGTGTATCTGGATTTTGCAAAAGCATTTGACACAGTTCCCCATAAACGTTTACTGTACAAAATAAGGTGCGTTGGCATGGACCATAGGGTGAGTACATGGATTGAAAACTGGCTACAAAGGCGTGTTCAGAGGGTGGTGATAAATGGGGAGTACTCAGAATGGTCAGGGGTGGGTAGTGGGGTTCCCCAGGGTTCTGTGCTGGGACCAATCCTATTTAATTTGTTCATAAACGACCTGGAGGATGGGATAAACAGTTCAATCTCTGTATTTGCAGACAATACTAAGCTAAGCAGGGCAATAACTTCTCCGCAGGATGTGGAAATCTTGCAAAAAGACCTGAACAAATTAATGGGGTGGGCGACTACATGGCAAATGAGGTTCAATGTAGAAAAATGTAAAATAATGCATTTGGGTGGCAAAAATATGAATGCAATCTATACACTGGGGGGAGAACCTCTGGGGGAATCTAGGATGGAAAAGGACCTGGGGGTCCTAGTGGATGATAGGCTCAGCAATGGCATGCAATGCCAAGCTGCTGCTAATAAAGCAAACAGAATATTGGCATGCATTAAAAGGGGGATCAACTGCAGAGATAAAACGATAATTCTCCCGCTCTACAAGACTCTGGTCCGGCCGCACCTAGAGTATGCTGTCCAGTTCTGGGCACCAGTCCTCAGGAGGGACGTACTGGAAATGGAGCGAGTACAAAGAAGGGCAACAAAGCTAATAAAGGGTCTGGAGGATCTTAGTTATGAGGAAAGTTTGCGAGCACTGAACTTATTCTCTCTGGAGAAGAGACGCTTGAGAGGGGATATGATTTCAATTTACAAATACTGTACAGGTGACCCCACAATAGGGATAAAACTTTTTCGCAGAAGAGAGTTTAATAAGACTCGTGGCCACTCATTACAATTAGAAGAAAAGAGGTTTAACCTTAAACTACGTAGAGGGTTCTTTACTGTAAGAGCGGCAAGGATGTGGAATTCCCTTCCACAGGCGGTGGTCTCAGCGGGGAGCATTGATAGCTTCAAGAAACTATTAGATAATCACCTGAATGACCGCAATATACAGGGATATGTAATGTAATACTGACACATAATCACACACATAGGTTGGACTTGATGGACTTGTGTCTTTTTTCAACCTCACCTACTATGTAACTATGTAACTAAGTAACTACTGTTTGATTGGTCATCTGAGACCAACTCCAACTCCTCCTTTGTTAGTCAAGTTCTAGTTGCACCTGACTGTCAATTGCTGTAATCATTTTATCAAATGTTCCAAGAGATTCATATATGGTATTCATGGCATTATGTTCCTGAATAATTTTGACAATTGAACAGACTATTGTGCATGTGATGACTTAAACAATGAAATGACGCTGACACATTTTGGAGAGAACAACCATTAGACTGAGAATTGACAATCAGTTTAGATCAACAAGATCTATTCACTTGGAAATTGTGCTAAATGTAGGCTACTTGTACTTAATCATTTGAAAGATGTACTGAGACATTGAGACATGTACTGAGACATTTGCAATTTTGATGAAATGAATGAGAAATTCAATTCAGTTGTGAACAATTGCCAAGTGGTTTGGAGATTTGTCCATGTTGTTTTGAGAATGTCATTTCTGTTTCAAGAAATGAGCCAAAACAATGGAGAAAAACTGTAATCGTTAAAAGACGAATGGACACTTACCGTCATGTAGAATACAAACAGCAAACAGAGAACAATTGAGCTGTCCGGCTCTCGACAGCAGCTCGTTCCTTCCGGGACTAGTGCAGCATGTGGTGACGTTAGCATGCCGATCCTCCCTACGCGTTTCATCACTACAAAGGACGTTGTCACGTCCATAATACTACTTACAGCTTTTAGGTATCCCCTAAGCATGCCAATTAGAGAATGTGTGCTTTTCAATTTTGTTTATGCACTCAAAGCTGCATGAGAAGACCCTCTCCCTATTGTACTATAAGTATTTTATTTTTTTGCATCGGTACATGTACCTCATGGTTGGGACCTTTATGACAATAGCCTGTCTTTTAGCCTTAAAAATAGCAAGAATTTAATATCAACATTCACCTCCCATAGACTTCACTAATGTTGAAAAAACATGGAGAATCGCTGGGTGTCAGAGAGTCATGGGCACCACAACCGTAAACGATCAAGACATACTGTATATGGAATGAGAAAATAGGATTTTAAAGGTGCCAAAACACAGATTTTTTTAAAAAAAATATCAAAATTTTATTTTATACATTTTTAAAATAATCAAACATTTAATATAAAAACCATCATACAGCATCCATGTGGCTATAATACATGTGCAGTAACTTCAGCTCTACATGTTTCGCCAGACTATGGCTTCTTCAGGAGACTATTGTAAGTACTGCATGCATAATCACTGTGATCACTGTATTGTAACAAAGAATGTAATAAAGCCAATACAATTAGCTATAAATCCACAGGATGTTTCAGGGAGATATCAGTGAACCACAGGAGAGAATACAGGACCCAGAATTAGTCTGCCACTAATTAGGAACTGAGATCAAGCCAAAGGAGCATCAGCAGGTTCTTTAGAAACCACCTATAGATGTATTTTTGGGGTTATCCAACGTTTAACCCGAGAAGGGCTGCTAAGGGACAGCAAGCCCTTATAATGGCACCAAGTGAACTTACAGACATCTCATCTCTCCCAGGACAAGCCGTGGCCAATGTTAGAATTTGCAAACTTCCCACAAACTGAACCCAGGCAATATCTTTTTGCCATTGTGCAAAAAATTCAAAATTTTATCAAGACGATATTCCAAAAAGAAAGCCTATTTATTATTAAAGAAGACTGTAAAAAAAATAATTAGTGAAAAGTAAAAAGCTATATGTGGAGCATATTGAACTGCTCATGCATGTATATTTATTCTATACACTATAAGCACTTATATATTTGTTGCCTTTTTTTCTATGACAGCGCAATGTACAGGATTTTTTCTGAAATGTCATTTAGCTTAGCACATGCACAATTTACTACACAGAAAGCCACTCACATTCTTTTATTTATTTATTTATGTATTTATTTATTTATTTATGTTTGTAATGAGTTCATCTTACGTGAAGTGTTGATCTGCATTATGTACCGCACCTTATAGGATTGGATAATTGGATGTTACACATTACTAGCAAACTAGGGCTGAAATGTACACATTAAACATCACTGTACACTTGTATCAATACTTTGCATAATGCTAGCTATAAAATAATAATAACATTGCTTTTCCTATTATTTTATTTATTCATTTATATCGTATTACTATTCATCTAAAGTCATGAATAGTTAAAGTGAAGGTGACATAGTAAGACTTGTATGATGACAGTTTGTATTGGAAAGCAGATGGTGATCAGTAAATTCAGCGTCTGTTTCCTGGGGGAATCCGGCAGAAACTTTCATCCAATAAAATATCAGGTTTGTTGTTCTTTGGTGACTTAATTGTTCTTTTGTACTATTTTGAATGGAGCGGTCCCACCACTGTAATCATGGGGGGGTCTTATGGTGCCTCTATTGAGTGCTCAGCTCAGGTGTCAGTAGTCCCGGGAGAACGGCGCACAGAAGGTTTACAATCACTCTAAAAATGAAGAATGATGTCACCGGCTTTACTATTCTCTACAATCTGCTGCAATGCTGGAAATATTGTTATCATATGGTAACCAGCCTCCAGAATATCACCTATCAGGGGAATCCAACTCAACAGTGATATTAAAAGATACAAAGAAGTACAAAAGTCTAAACTTTCATCCAATAGAATAAACTCTGTCTGTTCTCTGGAGAAGATGTCTAATAATGTTTAACTAAAGGACTGCTTTCCAGTATCAACAATGCAGAGAGAAATAAAAGTTATAGCATGTAGTAGTTTCTTTTACTAGATATTCAGTATCTATTATATTTAACATTCAGATTCAAATATACAAAATAATTAAATTGTTAATAGCATGTAAAATATTAAGAACCTGCATAAAATAATTAAAGATAACATATACTATTCAATAAAATATTAATAACAATGATTACTATATAATGGATTTGTGAAGAAAGGTTATGTATTGTATATGGATGTTTTGCTCATGCAATGCATCTATAGGGCCATATATCTATCTATCTATCTATCTTTCTATCTATCTATCTATATATCTATCTATCTATCTATCTATCTATCTATCTATCTATCTATCTATCTATCTATCTATCTATCTATCTATCTATCTATCTATCTATCTATCTATCTATCTATCTATCTATCTATCTATCTATCTATCTATCTATCTATCTATCTATCTATCTATCTATCTATCTATCTATCTATCTATCTATCTATCTATCTATCTATCTATCTATCTATATCTATAGCAAATACCTTGCTTTTATTTTTTTAACCACTTCAGCTCTCACACTTGTATACCACCTATGGACCACTATGAACCTATTGATTCAGCAGTAACTTTGTAATAACAAGTTTGTAATAACAAAGTAATACATATACAATTTGTCTTAGGGCAAAAAAAAATCTTTTTTTTTTATAGCCTTGCAAAAATGTTTTTTTTTTTTTAATGCAATAAGTAGACAAAAAAATAATCAACCAGGAAGCCCAACTCCAGGATACATGTATTGAAGCAGTAGAAATACCACTTCTATATATGGTGCTTGTTTCCCACTGAACAGGGGGCTGAATGGGCAAAGGTTCGGGCATTTGGACAAACACCCGAACAGCCAAAGTTTGGTTTGAACCTAGATTTGGAAGAAACATTCCTCAACCATAAGCCTATCCCTGCCCTCTTACATCATGTGGAAGGTATGTCGCTTCAGCATGTGGTCAACATACACACAGAAAGGACAACCTTGAAAGGGGTCCTCTGCACGCTGAGCAGGTGCTCAGTAGGGTTGATGTGGAGGGTGGAGGGGCAAGTCAGGATTATCAGATAGGAAGATGGGTTAATGTAGTTAGAGAGAGTGGAAGAGGCTCACAGAAAAGGAAGGCCAGTCCTGTATTTGTGCTTCAAAACAAATTTGCCGAGTTGGGTGAAGATGTGGAGGTGGCAAACACAGAGGTGGCAGCCCTAGATGTCACTGCTACCCCTAACAGCTGGGAGAGCAGCCCATCTAGTAGAGGTGGTGAGGGGAATGCAGGTAGGCCTAGACAGTTGGTGGTTATAGGGGATTCTATAATCAGAAGGACTGAGAGAATAATTTGTCGCCAGAATCGCCTCAACCAAATGGTTTGCTGTCTCCCTGGTGCTAGGGTTCGGCATGTGGTGGACTGGGTGGATAAATTACTGGGAGGGGCTGGGCATGACCCAACTGTCTTGGTCCACGTTGGAACCAATGACAGTATACATGGAAGGTGGAGGCTCCTTAAGAATCAATTTAAAGAACTAGGCTGCAAGTTGAAGAGAAGGACCTCCAAGGTGATATTCTCTGGGTGATTAGAGAGCTGAATGCATGGCTAAAGACCTGGTGTAGGGAGGAAGGATTTGGGTTTCTAGAGCACTGGGCTGACTTTTCATTGGGGTGTAACCTATATGCTAAAGATGGTTTGCACTTGAATGGAAGGGGGTCTTCTGTGCTGGGGGAGAGGTTTAAGGGAAGGCTGGAGGAGTATTTAAACTAGGATTGAGGGGGGAGGGTGAACTAGAATTACATTGGGCAGACAGGTCAGTTAGGGGTCAGACACTAATGGAGGGTGGAATGGGGATAGATGGGGGGAGGGTTATGGCAGGTGACAAGAAATTTCCCATGTTGCAAACAGCCATTGGAAACTATAGTGCCATTTGTACTACTAAAAATGATATGAAAAACACCAGAGCAAAATGTAATAATGCATTAAAGTGTTTGTACACCAATGCCAGAAGTCTGCCAAGCAAAATGGGTGAGTTGGAAGCTCTGGTGCATGAGGAGAGCTATGATGTAATCGGTATTGCTGAAACTTGGTTTCAATCCTCACATGACTGGGCTATTAATATTCCTGGCTATGCACTCTTTCGGAGAGACAAGGTAAAAAGGAAAGGTGGCGGGGTATGTCTCTATGTGAGAAGTGATCTCAAAGCAAGTGTGAAACCTGGTTGAAGGAGAGTGCGATGAGTCTGAAGCATTATGGGTGGAACTGCATATAGATGTGCGTAGTTCAAAGTTAATCAATGGAATTTGTTATAGACCACTCAATGTTAACGAGGAGGTGGAGACTCAGCTCCTTGCACAGATGGAAAGGGCTGCAAGGGCTGGGACAGTGATAATAATGGGGGATTTTAACTACCCAGAAATTGACTGGAGTGATGGCACTGCTGGGACAGTTAAAGGGCAAACATTTATAAACCTATTACAGGACAATTTTATGGTCCAGTTTATTAAGGCCCTAACTAGGAATGAAGCTCTGTTGGACCTGGTAATCTCAAACCATGCAGAGCTTATTACTAATGTCCAGATAAAGGAACACCTGGGTAGCAGTGATCATAACATGATTTCATTTGATGTTAGTTGTAAACAAGAAATACATACGGGAAAGATAAAAACACTTAACTTCAAGAGAGCAAATTTTCCAAGGATGAGGGCTGCTCTTCAGGATTTAGACTGGGAGGGAATATTTGCATCAATGGACACAGAACAGAAATGGGAATTCTTCAAAAAGACTGTTTGAGACCTCACTGCAAAGTATATTCCCATGGGCAATAAGTTTAAAAGGCTAAAAACAAAACCAATGTGGCTCACGGCCAAAGTTAAAGAAGCTATAAACAATAAGAAAAGAGCTTTTAAAAAATATAAAAATGAAGGAACACTAGTGTCGTTTAAATGTTACAAAGAATTTAACAGAACATATAAAAAGAAAATCAAGGATGCAAAAATTAAAAACGAACGACAGATTTCAAAAGATAGTAGGACAAACCCCCAAAAATTCTTCAAATATATTAACAGTAAAAAGGCCAGGTCTGAGCATGTAGGCCCTTTATAAAATAATCTAGAGTGGGTGATTGGGACAAAGAGAAGGCACATTTATTAAATACAGCTCTGTGTATACAAAGGAGCATGGGGGAGCTTATGTCCATAATGGGGGTGGTAGTGACACAGCCCCGAATGATCCACAATGGCTCAAAAGTGATATGGTCCAGAATTATTTAGACAGAATAAAGGTGAATAAAGCACCTGGACCTGATGGCATCCACCCACGGATCCTAAAAGAATTGAGCTCTGTAGTTTCAAAGCCATTTTATCTAATTTTAGGGACTCGTTAATGACGGGAATAGTATCACTGGATTGGCGCAGGGCGAACATGGGGACTATATTTAAAAAGGGATCAAAGTCTTTACCAAGTAACTATAGACCTGTTAGTTTAACTTCTATAGTCGGGAAGATACTGGAGCATTTAATAAAAGACCACATAGACGAGTTCTTGCTGGAAAAAAACATTTTAAGCAACAGACAGCATGGATTCATAAAAGACATAAGTTGTCAGACAAACCTGATTTCTTTTTATGAAGAGGTAAGTAAAACCTTGGACAGAGGGGTGGCTGTGGACGTGGTATACTTGGATTTTGCAAAAGCTTTCGACACAGTTCCCCACACACGGCTCATGTGTAAGGTAAAGTCTACAGGCCTGGAAATATCAGTTTGTAAATGGATAGAAAACTGGCTAAAAGACAGAATTCAGAGAGTAGTGGTTAATGATTCTTACTCTGAATGGTCTAAGGTTATCAGTGGTATACCCCAAGGTTCAGTGCTGGGACCCTTACTTTTTAATATCTTTATAAATGATATAGGGTCTGGGATCGAAAGTAACATTTCTGTCTTTGCAGATGACACCAAGCTATGCAGTGGAATAACGTCCTTACAGGATGTCTCCAATTTACAAGCCGACCTCAATGCACTGTCTAATTGGGCGACTATGTGGCAGATGAGGTCTAATGTTAATAAATGTAAAGTTATGCACTTGGGGGCTAAGAATATGCATGCATCATACATGCTAGGAGGAGAACAACTGGGGGAATCCATGGTGGAGAAGGATCTGGGGGTTTTGGTAGATCATAAGCTCAATAATAGCATGCAATGCCAAGCTGCGGTTTCCAAAGCGAGCAAAGTTCTTATTTGTATTAAGGGAGGTATGGACTCTAGAGAGAGAGATATCATTTTGCCTCTGTTCAAATCATTAGTAAGACCTCATCTGGAACATGCAGTTCAGTTTTGGGCACCAGTTCTCAAAAAAGGATATCGGGGAACTGGAGAAAGTGCAGAGAAGGACAACCAAACTGATAAGAGGCATGGAGGAGCTCAGCTATGAGGAAAGATTAGAGGAACTGACCTTATTCACTCTTGAGAAGAGGAGAATAAGGGGGGATATGATCAACATGTTCAAATATATAAGGGGTCCATATAGTGAACTTGGTGTTGAGTAATTCTCTTTACGGTCAACCCAGAGGACACGAGGGCACTCTTTACGTCTAGAGGAAAAGAGATTTCATCTCCAAATACACAAAGGTTTCTTCACAGTAAGAGCTGTGAAAATGTGGAATAGACTCCCTCCAGAGGTGGTTCAGGCCAGCTCAGTAGATTGCTTTAAGAAAGGCCTGGATACTTTCCTAAATGTACATAATATAACTGGATACTAACATTTATAGGTAAAGTTGATCCAAGGAAAATCCGATTGCCTCTTGGGGGATCAGGAAGGAAATTTTTCCCCTGCTGTAGCAAATTGGAGCATGCTTTGCTGGGGTTTTTTGCCTTCCTCTGGATCAACTGAGGGTATAAAATGGGGTATATTGGATTGTACAATATTTTTTATTTTATTTATTTATTGTTTTTAAGGTTGAACTGGATGGACTTGTGTCTTTTTTCAACCTGACTAACTATGTAACTATGTAACTATATACACACATGATCCAACAAGTAATGGTAGAATTGTTATATATCATTCATCGTCCACTTGGTAACTCTGCTGGCAGCTGGAAATGATGCAGGATGGCATCAAATGATTACAAACTCTTCTAGTCTGCCTCAGAAGATTTAAACAGCATACCTATCTTGGAATAGCTGCACCAACAGGTTGAGGATGTTTCAAATTGGAAAAATTCTGTGAGCCACAATAATCTTATGCCTTGCTTGTGCTACCTCCAGCTGTATGCGCTAATCACGCTTCATATAACGTGCACAGGATAAATTTACAAGTTATGCGCTGCGCTTGGGTGACCCCAAAAACAAAATTAATAATAACCAACTCTGTGCTTACTAATGAGATAATATTAAATACAAATAATACCAATGTTGAATAAATAAACAAGGTGTGAAAAAACAAGTGCTTGTTACACCATAAATTAGTGCTTAATTAGTGCTTGTTACACCATACATAGTGTCTTAATCAACATAAAAAGTGCTTAGTGCTCAATATAAAGTATCCTGCTTGTCTAAATGAATAAATTAATGAATAATAAATAAAAAAGTTCTCTTTAAAACTCTAAATAGTGCGTGCAAATAATGTCCAGCAGTGATAATAAAACAATGCGTGCAGGTGGTGTTCAGCTGTGACAACAATCCAACATCATGCCGAAGATATCCTGAGTGCTTCAAAACATGCTCCGGTGACCCCCTTAAGCTTATGTGCTCACCTCAGGGCATGTGACTCAGGGGGGATATGACTCCACCATTTGACATCCGGCTATTCTTCCCCATGTCCACATGCAGGAACTCGTAAGTAGCCAACACCACCGCCAACATCACAATACTATCTCCCTGATGATGACACATGGGGAGGGGCCAGGACGGAGAGACTGACACAGACTTTACACCAGCGTTGTCCCCGCACAGCATACCGCACCAAATATCCAGTGATTTTGCATAGAAAGCCATTATAGTATCGTGCACTGACGCACCAGTGCCATGTGAGTACCTCGGTGTGGGGAGCGTTTTCTTTTAATAAAAGTATTTTGACTATATTACACTATAAAGTTTCCTTTTCATTTATATGTATGGAGCCACATTGTTTCCAGCTGGAGGAGTGCAGCAGACACTGAGACTGAGCCCAGGGGTGGCTCCAAAGCGTATTTGGACTCAGGGGAGTAGCTGAGTCACACGCCCTGAGGTGAGCACATTAGCTTAAGGAGGTCACAAAGGAGCACCGGAGCACTCAGGATATCTTCGGCATGATGTTGGATTGTTGTCACAGCTGAACACCACCTGCACGCATTGTTTTATTATCACTGCTGGACATTATTTGCACGCACTATTTAGAGTGCTAAAGAGAACTTTTTTTATTTATTATTCATTAATTTATTCATTTAGACAAGCAGGATACTTTATATTGAGCACTAAGCACTTTTTATGTTGATTAAGACACTATGTATGGTGTAACAAGCACTAATTAAGCACTAATTTATGGTGTAACAAGCACTTGTTTTTTCACACCTTGTTTATTTATTCAACATTCATATTATTTGTATTTAATATTATCGCATTAGTAAGCACAGAGTTGGTTATTATTAATTTTGTTTTTGGGGTCACCCAAGCGCAGCGCATAACTTGTAAGGTTGAGGATGTGTGCCATGTATGTGAACTTTCCTTGCCATGCAGGTTGGTACAGTTGTCATACACGACCTTTCCTGGCACAAGATGGAGTGCCATCTTTGGGCATGCCCCTTCAGAGCTTAGAATTTATGCTCCGGGGTGCATCCTGTCCCCTAGACATATCAGCTGCAACACTGCATGACATAATTTTCCCTAAACCCATTGTATAGTCTCTTAAACACTTCTGGGGGACTGTTGTTTCAGAAGACAATTCACCTGATGCAATCTGTTTGTTCTGTAGCCAACATGTAGTACCCTGTCCAGGCAGGCTTAAAAGCTGTGGTTAAAATTTGTTAAGATGTACCACTTTTAATCATTTTTGTAGGTAAAAAAAAAAATTCTTATTTCTAGCTGCAGTCTGCTTGCTCTCTCTTTAGAAAAAGTGGCCTAGCCAAAAAGGATTACACGCTTAGCATCAAATCTGTTGAATTTATCTTTTTTCAGTCTGTGAAAAAGAAAGACAATTTTTAAGTTGTTGATGGAATCTGTTTACTCTTGCCCTCATAAATTGTGGCCTATCTGTTGAATTCTTGAAAAGTGTGGTGCAATTCTGCTCCTGTGTACTGTTCCCCGAGCACACTACAGCAGCTCTGTAAGCATAACACACAGCTCCCAGTGGCAGGGGTGGGGAGAGTGGGAAAGTCTTCACAGATACCCACAGCCCATCCAGTCACACACACTGCTGTCAGCTGTCCCTGTGGGGGGATGAGCAGGGGATCTACTAGACACACAGCACCTCCTGTCCTCACACAACAGCACCTGGGGGGGTGATCAGCTGCACCAAGGTACTCACTCCCCCTATCAAAGAAACATTGGTTCCCAAAAGAGAAACTGGGTCCTGTACCATATATAAATGTCAATGTCAGGTTAGTAAGCATAGAAATTCAACAGTCAACATATACACCAAAATTTGGTAAGAGAACATCTCATCAATTGTACAAGGGAAAGGGGTTACCTTGACTAAAGGCCACTGAAACAGCTATGGCCCACCAAAGTATGTTAGGGGGTGAGCCAGAGTTGCCCTCCACAGAAACTGGAGTGATGAGAGTCAGCATTGTGGGTGTCCTTTGGGTGTTGATTACAGCTTCTTTAGAACTCTCACCCAGAATGTCATATGTCAGTCTCTTAGGCAGGCAGATGGGCCTCTTGGGTCTCTGCTTCTTAGGTGCAGACGGTCATTCTCTAGAAGATTCTTCTCTCAACTCTAGAGGTGATTGGACAGTCTCTGTTTCATTGGAACCCAGTGGGACTGACACGTCTCCCTGAATTTGATGACCCTGTGGTACAACTTCTGGTGCTTCGGGCCTGAGAGTCGCTGATTCAGTCTCTGCAGGAGGATGAGGTGGAGTGACATCTGTTGATGTAGATGGTCACAACCAGTCTGTGTAAACCTCCTCTTCCTCACTGCTTCCTCCTTCATCCATGTTAGACAGTGGAGTCTATGACCATCTGGAGCTCGCCTGGAAGAGGATGGACTGTGTGTTGGCGCAGGCACCCTGACAGCTTCACTCAAACAGAGACAGTAAGTGATTCCAGTTCCAGGTTTTCAGAGGTTTTTGTTCTCGTGTCTGAGTGGATTTGATAGAAAGGGAAACCAATCAGCTGTTTACAGACAACATATTGCTGTGAACGCCACTTTTTGGATACTTTATGCTTTCCAGCTGGTCCCAGGTTTCTCGGTGACACCTTGTCTCCTGGTTGGAGGTCATGGACCCAAACTTGCAGATCATAAGTTCTTTTGTTCCTCTGCCTCTGCATCAGAGGCTTCTCATGCTTTTCATAAGCTGTCTTTAGGCTTTTGCAAAGCCTTTCCATGTTGCCTCTGTGGGTTGCAGCTGCCATGACATCTAAGGAGATACCAAAGGCCAAATCTACTGGCAGGAGAGCTTCTCTCCCAAACATAAGTCTGTATCGAAAATAGCCAGTGGCATCAATCTTCGTGCTCTTGTAGGCATGCACCACTGTGGGGATGCACCTGCTGAAATGCTGCTTTTTCTCTGTAGGAAGAGTCCCCATCATGTCAAGGTGTTTAAACCTTTCCAGCTATGGATCCTCTTGAGGTTGATATGGTGAAGTTCTTGATTTTCTGGATGACCAGAATTTCAAATGTCTCCCTTGAATGGAGTGAATTCTTTGAGTCAGTCTGTAGTGTACAAAAAAAACCTTATTTCGCAACTGTGACATCTCATTGAGCTTTCTTGGGATAGACTTTGTTGGAACATGTGAAGTGACCAGTCACTACCAGTATGTTCCCTTGGCCACTAGTGTCAGGGTCCAAGTTCAAGAAGTCAATACACACCAAATCAATGGGACCTTGGCTCTGAAGAAGCCCCATTGGGGAAAATTTGGAGGGCAAGGTTTTCATTTGGATGCAGTGATGGCTGGTGTGGCAGTAGCTTTTGACTTGAGGGGCCCATTCAGTGGACCACCCTGCCCTGCAGCCGTAAATTATCCCACTCTTTATGGATTAGCTATGCTTCTTTTTAAGAGTCTGTAGCTAGTAGACACCCTCTATCAGCCTATGCACAACTGCCCACTTCAAGGCCAAGAATTCTAACTTATAAGTTTGGTATTTTCTCTCAGCTGAGGTAAGGCTTCGGCTCATGTAGGCGACAGGCCTTAGACGTCCTTCATGTTTTTGACACAGTATACCTCCCAAACCATCTAAGCCTTCTCTACTGGCATCAACATCCAGTTCATAAGACTTAGATGGGTTGGCATAGGTAAGTTCTGGGGCATTGGTTAGGCTCCACTTCAACTAAAGAATAGCTTGCTCACATTGATCAGAACATTATCCTTCTACAGACTCTTGAGACTTTTGTGGTCTTTTAGGCTGACAAACTCTCTCTGGGATCTCTTTTTCTTTCTCACTCTTTTCCATCTGGACTAACTCAGTGAGGGGTTGGGCTATCATTGTAAACCCTTCAACGAACCTCCTGTACTAAGAACAAAGCCAAAAGAATGATCTAAATTAATTTACAGTTTGGGGCCTGGGCCAGATGGTGACAACTTCCAACTTTTTGGAGTCAGTAGCTATTCCCTCAGTGGAGACAAAATGCCCAAGGTACTGTAGGTAACTGATGACTGGAAGAATTGGCACTTTTCAAGTATATTTTCATCTCCTCTTTATAGAGACACTTAAAGGGGTTGTAAAGGTAAAATTATTTTTTTTAAAAAATAACAAACATGTTATACTTACCTTCACTGTTCAGCTCGTTCTGCACAGAGTGGCCCCGAACCTGGTCTTCTGGGGTCCCTCGGCGGCTGTTTCAGCTCCTCCCCGCAAGCATTCACCACCTTCATGCGAGCTCCCTCGCATGGTGGTGAGTGCTTGCGGGCGCATAAAAAGAAAAATGTGTCTGCGCTAGATGAAAAATAATACCATATAAATAATAGCAGTGAGTGCTAAGTGCCAAAATAAACAAATGCATAAACAAATGTGCTTAAGCTGACCAATGATAGATCAGAGATAACTGTTAGTGCATTTATCCAAAGTGCTGTATCAAACACACAATATAAGTGTCCAATCAGGAGTGAAATAATAACATTCCTCATGAAAGTCTTTATGGTTCAAACAGTGTATATCCAAAGATATATAAAGTGCCCAAAATTAGTGTCCATAATCAGTGAAGTTCATCCATCTTGTTCTTCCAAAAGTGCAACACCATAAAACATGCCTTAGTGTCCTTCAGTGACCCCCACAAGCATATGCGCTCACCTTCCAGCGTGCGACACAGTATTTAAACTCTGTCAAACACGCTTTGGAGACACTCCTGTGCTCTAATGGAATCAGCTGTGTAGACCTCCAATGCACACTACAGACGACAACACACTGCGATGTGTGCTTGCGGGCGCGCTCCCGTGATACAGCCGGCGGCTATAGCCGCTCGCTGTATCACTCGGCCCCGCCCCCCGGCACGCCGCGTCATCGGATGTGATTGACAGCAGTGCGAGCCAATGGCTGCGCTGCTTTCAATCCATCCACTGCAGCCAATCAACGACCAGGCTGAGCTGCAGTGGAGATGACGAGAACGAGCAGCGAAGATTCGAGGCGTCAGGTAAGTAAAATGGGGGGGCTGGGGGCGGCAGTATTGTCAAAAGTTTTTTCACCTTAATGCATAGAATGCATTAAGGTGAAAAATTTTTTACCTTTACAACCCCTTTAAATATTTTCTATAACTATTCCTCATGTTCTTCTAGGGTCCAACCAAAGATGATGATTTTGTCTAGGTACAGGAGCACTTCTATGAGGTTCATGTCACAAATGGTCTTCTCCATCAAGTGCTAGAAAGTTGCTGGTGCTCCCAACTGTCCTTGTGGCATTTGGTTAAACTCAAAAAATGTAATACGTCCTATTATTTCCAAGAGCCCAAATGCGATCCTTGTGAAACAATATAAGTGGCGCTAAATACCAGTGATAGACCATTCAACACTCATAGGTGATCTAGTACATCTATCTACAAAAAAAAATTTGGAATGAATAACGTGAGAAAATCTATAACAAGGAAAATATTTCAATATAAAATTAACAGTGAAAGTGTGCCATACACAAGGCAATTTCAATGACACATAAAACAAAAGTGAGGTCAAGTGGTAAAGTCCATAAAATCCATAGACAGGCCACCGTGCAGAAAATGTGATGAATCTGGAAACGGTCCACCAATTCACTTAGTGTCAGTGACTCCACTCCCCTTAAATTCAGCACTCACCGACTCCAAATGCCTCACACTCTCGTGTTTTGGCACCAAAGCATAGATGTAAAGCGGATCAGCTGAGGGTGTAAGCTCCAAATTCCTTGTTTAATCCCAGTGTCACCTCAATGCATAAAAAAACTCAACATAGTGTGATACCGTAAAGCATATAAAATTTATTGAACTTAAAACCTTCAATCATTGCACTCACATAAAAACTCTTGAATCAAGCCAAAATGACACTACAAAAAAAGCTTCCACTGCAATCCTCCTCTGTGAAACGCCCAGCACCACTGTAAAACGAGGGTCGCGGCGGACCCTAAAGAAAAGGGTTGGGTGGGTTCTCACCCCTCTTACTGACACTTTGCTGGTGTAGATCTCCTGCTGGCTGGTAAGCCCAAGACGTGACTCCTCTAGCGCCTTCGGAAGATCTTGCCGGTTCCCGGAGATACACCGCAACGTCCTGTCTCTCACTGACTGCTAATAGTGGATGCCGTACAGCCACGCCCCGACATGTTTCGTCACACCTGACTTCCTCATGGGAAGTCAGGTGTGACGAAACATGTCGGGGCGTGGCTGTACGGCATCCACTATTAGCAGTCAGTGAGAGACAGGACGTTGCGGTGTATCTCCGGGAACCGGCGAGATCTTCCGAAGGCGCTAGAGGAGTCACGTCTTGGGCTTACCAGCCAGCAGGAGATCTACACCAGCAAAGTGTCAGTAAGAGGGGTGAGAACCCACCCAACCCTTTTCTTTAGGGTCCGCCGCGACCCTCGTTTCACAGTGGTGCTGGGCGTTTCACAGAGGAGGATTGCAGTGGAAGCTTTTTTTGCAGTGTCATTTTGGCTTGATTCAAGAGTTTTTATGTGAGTGCAATAATTGAAGGTTTTAAGTTCAATAAATTTTATATGCTTTACGGTATCACACTATGTTGAGTTTTTTTATGCATTGAGGTGACACTGGGATTAAACAAGGAATTTGGAGCTTACACCCTCAGCTGATCCGCTTTACATCTATGCTTTGGTGCCAAAACACGAGAGTGTGAGGCATTTGGAGTCGGTGAGTGCTGAATTTAAGGGGAGTGGAGTCACTGACACTAAGTGAATTGGTGGACCGTTTCCAGATTCATCACATTTTCTGCACGGTGGCCTGTCTATGGATTTTATGGACTTTACTACTTGACCTCACTTTTGTTTTATGTGTCATTGAAATTGCCTTGTGTATGGCACACTTTCACTGTTAATTTTATATTGAAATATTTTCCTTGTTATAGATTTTCTCACGTTATTCATTCCAAATTTTTTTTGTAGATAGATGTACTAGATCACCTATGAGTGTTGAATGGTCTATCACTGGTATTTAGCACCACTTATATTGTTTCACAAGGATCGCATTTGGGCTCTTGGAAATAATAGGACGTATTACACTGTTTATTTAATAAGTGGCAGCTTTGGATTCACTCCATTAACTTCTCACACATTTAAGTCTCACACATTTGTTTCACACATTTTGTGTTTTAATTTTCCCACATCCTTCATAGGGGGGTGAACACCCCTTTATTTGGCATTGAGCGCAGTGGTGAGAACTCAGGAAGGGCGCGTTGTTTTGAGTTTTCATTTTTCTTGATAAACTCAAAAAATCCCAGATTGAGCAGATGAAAGTGGTTTTCTCTATATCGTACAGATGCAGCTGGATCTGATGGTACTCGCTTCTCAGGTCCAGTACGCTGAACCACTTGGCCCTGGACAAACAGTGTAAAGCATATTCGATGTGAGGGGTGTTGTATGGGTCTGGAATATTTTTTTTGTTGAGAGTGCGATAGTGAATGCAGATTCTTAAAGACTCATCTTTTTCACCACCATGATGGGAGATGCGTATGGACTTCTGTATTATTCCTGTCCTTTTCAGCTCTGCAATGTGTCATGAGATCATCTAATTATGCTAATTGGATACGCCTTGACCTTTCTATGAAAGGCTTGTCATCTTGTAAATGGATGCGATGCTGAAAACTTTTTTGCACATCCCTTGTTGAACTCATTGCTGGAGAAGGCTTTTTTCCAGGTTTTTGGCCATTCTTTTCATTCAGATGGCAAAGAGGGGTTCTCTGAGTGGAACCTATCTTCAAGTCTTCAGGTTTTTCTCCAGTACACTCACTGAGGAACTAGTAGCGTTTCATACACTTACTAAGATTTTGAGATGAGTACTTTGTAAGGCCTTCAGCAAAACTATTTCTATTATCAATTCCAGTCCTGAATCTTTCTCTTGGGGAACAATCTCAAGAATGACATAAGGGCTGGGCTGATTCCAATTCAACTTAACTGAAGCCTAAAGACACATTACTTCACCTGGCTGTAGAACTTTGTCCATCATAGGTTTATGTTGGTCCCCACTAACATGGAACTTCGACTGGCTTCTGGAGTTCGGGATCACACGAGAGTCAGAAGGTTCATGTTGTCCTACCACCGATGGGCCAAATCCAAGCTTGAATAAGAGGTATCCATCATATGGGAGTTTCTGGGTTCCTATACCCCAAATCTCTAAGTCTTATAGTTTATGTAGGTATTTCCAGGGCAAGTAATTTAGGTGCTTATCATAAAAATCACAATATATTCTGGTTACTTGAGTCCCTGAATTTAGGAGGGTTTTCATGCAAACACCCTCTACCTGAACAGGCACTATCAGAGAAGGGTCTACAAGGTTGATAGTAAACTTTCTGGGAGGAGCAGCAGCAACTTGTCCAGTAGTTTGAACTTGAATTCCTCTTTTGGTGGCAGGTGGTTTTCGTTGCTGCTTGGACTGATGGCTTGAAGCTTGGTGTGAATTAACCTCTCTTGAGCTGGGGCCTGAGACTGATGATAATTTGGGCAGTCTAATCGAGGCTTTAGACTTGGCTTGGTATGAAGGCCCAGGCCTCATCTTCCCTCTATTTTGGGTCTGGGAACTGGGCTGGGCTGGGCTGATTTTATTGAGCACCAAGTTAAGTCCTTCACTGGGGCCCTCTAGAGTTTTCTGCCGGCTTTCCAGAGAGTATCTATCTGTAATTCTTCTAGAATTTCTTCTGCAGTATTAGGCAGAATCCTTCCTCTTGGGCACCATGCTCTGAAGTGTTCAGCTTCTCCACAGCCATAACATTTCTTTTCAGAAGGAGGTATTGCTTCGCTTGACTCAGGCCTAACTTAGTGTCTTCCCTTCTGAGGCAACCACTGCCTGTTGCACATCAGTAAGAGATTTCTGCATTCCTGCCTGAGTCTGTACCATCTGCCCAACAGTCTTCTGAACTTCAGAGAAGGCTTGGGCTGCCTGAGCTATAGTTTCAGATAAATCCTCAAAGGCTGGGGGCATCCTCATCTTTTTCTGCTTCACCTGTGCTGGTTTGAACTGAGTATATGGAGGTGCCTTGCCTTACCTTTGAAGAATTTGAATTCTGGGTCTTGGCTGCAATCCAAGCTCACTCTTCCCGAATAGTTTTTTATCACTTTAGAGTACTGTAAGTAAAATGATCACTCTGGTCTCTGGTCCGGAGCTTGAGCATTATAGGGTCTAGAGGTAGCGCCCTTTGAGGATCTGGGTTATTAGGGATTTTCTCGCAACCTCACCTCCATTCCACCCTTCGGGATAACTTGAAGAATTTTGTCTAGTCGTGTAATGAAGACTGACAGCTTCTCCCCTTCTTGCTGATATGTGTGCTTGAAGAGGTATGTCAGCTCCACACAGTTCTCCACTCTTCCATTCATCTCTCTAAAAGCGTCCAAGCACACTGTGGCAGTGCATCCTGGTTGGTCCCTCATCAGGTTCATGATGACATCAGAGATAGGCTTTTGACTATTTACTGTCTCCTTATGGCATTAGATACTTCCCATTCTTCTATGACTTGTACAGCCTGATCTATCAAAGTGTCAAAGTCATCTTCCCCAAGGATAAAGGAGTCTTTTCGGAGAACTGCTTCAGGAAATTCTCTATCAGTTTCCCCACATTGGTAAAGAAGGAAGCAGGAGGAAACCCTGGGGGAGAAACTGGTACTGTAGCAACCCCTTCAGGGTCTGGTAGTGCCTGGATGGAACTTCAGTCTCATTATTCAGCTCATTGTAAACAGTCGGGAACTCCCCTTCTCCACTCTAACAGAATATACATGTGAGGAGTTTCTGGGTTTGTTTTTAAGTGCAGAATAAACCCCTTCTGTTCACAGAGTAGTGTTGTTACCACTTAGTGGATCTCTTCTTCAGTCCAGGCCTCTCTAGGGATATCAATCACTATGGTAGACTCCCACAGGCCCACTTCTTGGGTAGCTTCCCTGTAGACATCATCCACTGACTTATAAAGACATCCTTCATCCTCACACCTGCCATCTTCTCTGAATTCTCTTCTTCCAGCTTCTTCTGTTTGCTCTTGAGCGTATGCTTAACATAACCCATCGTGGTATTCAGGGTAGCAACTTGACTGGAACTGGCAAATAATGTTGATGGAGATTCTGAGTCTATGGCCAGGTCTGACTCTGTTGAAGTAGCATCACTAGAAAACATGCCAAAGTCCTCAGTCGGGGAAAGGGGCTCAGTACCCTCCATCTTACGTTTTAGGGAGCTTGGGCCTTGCTCCATTTCCACCTTCTCCTCCATGGGCTCACCTCTGTCTTCCTCCTCAGCCAGAATGGTCTCTGGGATGCTTCCCTCCAACAAGCCAGGCCTTCCCTCATTTGCTTTAGCATCATTGGGGTCAGGAACACGTACACCTTCTGGTGGCTCACAGACAATGCCCTCATGGAGAGGCACCACAGGACCATCATTTTTAGCAGCTGGGGAAATACCTTCAGCCACTTTTGCATAAGACAGTACCCTGGAATCAGTGGCCTTCTCAGTCCCAACCATGTGCTCCACCTCAACTGCCTCCACCACTAGATGCTGACTGGCCAGATGAATCCTGCTGCCGCAGATGTGGCATTTTTTTTATTTCAGGCAGTCAGTAGCTGCATTGGACAGCTTAGTTTTTACGAAATGTAAGACCTGTCTCACACCGCTCTTTGTATGAGAACCATTGCCTGAAAAAGGGATTGGCCTGGGTACCAGAGATATCCCCTGTTAATTCCTAAAGAAAAGGCCTGGGGAGGGTGCTGCACACCTCTCACACCCACCTCATTAGGTTCCAGGACCACCCAAAATCTTCTATTGCAATTAAATCTACCAAAAATATTTGTCAGTTTGACTCCCTCAGACACAGGTGCCTAGACATGAAGGCCCTTATTTCCTCATCACGAACAGACGCATTATACATGTGAACTGTGATGGGTACTCAAAGACGTGTCTCGCTTCCCAAAAATGTCACACCCTCTAGTTTCTCCTCATCCATCTTCTCTTTTTTTCATACTAAACATATTTGCAGGTTTTCTTTTTTCTTATCATACCAGCTAAGTAAGCACTGGACACAAAAAATACTCTCCCGTGGCATGCTGAACAATATCTCGATAACCTCCTTCTGCACAAAATACGGTCCCACGGATCTATGCTTTGGCTCAGCAAACACCAACCTAACTGTATTTGGAACCTCCAGAGCTTTCATCTCCATCCCTCTGCCTGAAACTTACCCACTACCAATGAATGGCGCGGCAAACAATTGCTCCTGTGCACTCCCAGCAGCAACCCACCCAATAGCAGCATGGGGTGCACCCACAGGAAGCACCCCAAGGCTGAGTGGTTCAGCAAGAATTGACAGGGATGTTACATATAGTTCATGGCCAACTGGGTAACTCTGCTGGCAGCTAGGAAGGATGCAGCATAGGGCACTCTGTTGGAGCTAAATGTGCTGCCCCCTATCCATACAGCTGGTGATGCAGACAGCGCAGTCACCATTATCTCTTGCTCCTCCTCAATACCCTCTTGGGATGAGTCATCCTATGAACCACTGGCCCTCTACCTCTGCTTAAGCAAAACAATGTCATCCGGTGTTGTAGTTTTCTCCTAGAGAATATGTTAGATAGGATAGAAGTCACCCTGAGGAGGAGATTATGTCAACCCTGCATGGGCAGAGCCAGAGGTGGTTACCCCATGCCATTTTGTGACCAGAAAGGTTGTGCATAACAATGCTGTCCACTCTTCAGCAGGGAAAGGTAACACACATGTCATCTTGAGTGACCCCAAGAACTCAGGTCCCTCTGAATTAGGTAACTTGTGGCACCTGGGCTCGTTCATACTCCATAGCCTGCAAAAGGACCCTATGATTTGTGGCATCAAGGAGAGGGATGGTTACTGGTTGGCAACTGTCCTGGATGTCAGGGCAGGGCTCAGCCCTTCTTTCTCTGAGCTGGCCGCTCAGCTGTCGCATAATTGCCAGCTCCTATCTCTCCACAGTTACTCAGCTTTTGATGATATCCTGCTCGTCAGTCCTGCCTACTTAAGCCGTCCAGTCCAGAGGATCTCTGCCTTCACCTTGGTCAACATCACAGAAATTCCTGAGATCCTGTTCAAGACTTTGCTGACATCTCTTCTGGCTCCAGATCCTGCTTGCTGTTCCACTACATTGATCCCTGACTTCTGGCTTGGCTGACTATCCATTCCGGTTACTGAACTTTGGCTATGTTTTGACTTTTTACTTTTAGTATTAAACAAGTGTGATTTAACTGTACTTCTGTCTCTGCCTGATTTCCTGGTTTCTGACTGTAGGCGAAGGCCATGAATTCAGAAGATGCAGTCAAGCCACTTGTTGGTATTATTTTTTCCAGATTGGATGAACTGGATCATCGCATGGATCAGTTTGCCATGGCATTCCAAAAGCTCCTGAGTCTCATGGCTTACCTGGAATCTCTCACTGTGGCCGCCCTGGCACAACCTATGTGGCAGGCCGACCCTGCTGCTGCTCCAGTCTCTGTGCAGGCACCCGCCTCGAGTATTACCTCTATAAGAGGTATGTCTGGTTCCGCTCCGCTTCCCAAGTGATTTGGGGGCAATCCAGTCCAATGTAGAGGGTTTCTCAACCAGGTTGAGATATACTTTGGGATGCTGCCCTAGGTGTTTCCCACGGGCAGAAGCAAAGTAGGTTTTGTGATATCTTTGCTTTCTGAGAGAGCCTTGACCTGGGCAAATCCTCTATGGGAGACGCAAAAACCTGATGTCTTGAGCTACCCTGAGTTTGTGGCTTAATTTAAAATGGTATTTGACGTTCCCTGCATGCTGCCAAATGCCTCATGTCCATCAAACAGAGTACGAGAACTGTTGCCGACTACGCCATTGAATTCCGTACTCTGGAAGCAGAGGTTGCGTGGAACAATGAGGCCCTCCTGGCTGCATTTTCTCATGGTCTCTCGGATACCATCAAGGATGAGATAGCAGCCCGAGATAGACCCACTAAGCTGGAGAAGTTGATCACGTTTGCCATCCTCATTGACTCCAGACTCAGAGAAAGACTCTCTTTAAGGAGCGCTTGCGGAAGCCTCCTGTACGTTTGTCTCCAAGCTTTGCAGTCCCACCCATGCCTCCCTCACCTCCCATGCCTCCTGGTACCGAGTTGGTCAGTAAAGGTGAACCCTTGCACTTGGGTTTCACGTGTCTCTCTGCGGATGAGAGAACCTTTAGGAGGAGGGAGAGATTGTGCCTTTATTGTGGCCAGGCAGGTCACTTTTTGAAATCTTGTCCTACCGTCCAGGGAACTCCCAAACCTTGAGTTCCTGTCACAGACAGACCTTAGGTGGCGCTGTTTCAAACCCAGTTATCCAGAAGAGTAAGCCCCTGGTTTTGATCACCCTTTCTTAGGCTGAGTCGTCCATCGAGATACAGGCTCTAATCGACTCTGGGGCTGCAGGCCTGTTTATTGATGCTGCCTTTGTATCGAAGCACTTGATTCCGCTGCAGCTGTGTGACACTCCACTTGCCATTGAAGATCTTGACGGGACACCTCTACAGCCTGCCCATGTGACTCATGAGATGGTTCCATTGTCCATGGCCGTAGGGGCTCTTCACCATGAGATAATCCAATTCCATGTTATTTCCTCACCTAAGTTTCCGCTGATTATTGGTTAGCCTTGTTTACAGAGGCACAACCCCTCTTTTGATTGGCTCTGTGCTGCGGTTCTCTCCTGGTCACCAAATGCAGTGAGACATGCTTCCAGAAGGTAACCAAGGTCCTGTGCACCTCTTCACTCTCCTCCCTGCCGAAGGAGTACCGTGATTTTAGCGATGTCTTTGACAAAGGTCAAGCCGGTATGACACCGGCCATATGATTGCTCAATTGACCTTCAACCTGGCGCCATCGTGGCCGGTTTAGCCTTTGTCGGTCTTGGAGGATAAGGCCATGGAGTAGTATGTTGCAGATGCACTTTCTCGTGGTTTCATCCGCAAATCCTCGTCTCCTGCTGGTGCCGGTTTCTTCTTTGTGAAGAAGAAGAGTGGTGAACTGAGACCTTGTAATGATTATAGGAGTCTCAATAATTTCATGATTAAGAATACTTATTCGATTCCGTTGATTATGGAATTATTTGACTGCCTCAAGGGAGCAACGGTTTTCAAGAAGCTTGATTTGAGAGGGGCATACAATCTTGGGAGGATTAAGGAGGGCGACGAGTGGAAAACTGAATACCAGAACAGACCATTATGAGTACCTCATAATGCCTTTTGGCCTTTGTAATGCCCAGGCAGTTTTCCAGGAATTTATTAACAACGTCCTCCTAGTTTTATTGCAGTTATATGTGGTGGTTTATCTCGATGATATCCTCATATTTTACAAGTCCCTGGAGAGCCATCACACAGATGTCTGTCGTGTGCTTCAGAAACTAAGAGAGAACAATCTCTATTGTAAACTGGAGAAGTGCGTGTACCATCGTGAACAGGTTAAATTCCTGGGTTATATCATTTCCACTGCTGGTTTTTCGATGGATGCAGAGAAACTTTCGGCAGTTCTACAGTGGCCCCGACCTGTGGGTTTACGTCCTCTGCAGCTTTTCCTGGGCTTTGTCAACTATTATCGGAAGTTTATTTGTAACTTCTCGTCTCTGGTCAAGCCCCTGACTGATATGACTAGAAAGGATGGTAACCCACAGAGTTTTTGCCTTTGTTTCTGCTCCTGTGTTGGCACATCCTGATCCTATGTTACCTTTTATCCTTGAGGTTGATGCTACTGAGACTGGTGTTGGTGCCCTTCTGTCTCAACGTCCTACCTCTGAGAGCGCTATGCATCCTTGTGGCTACTTTTCCAGGAATTTGTCACCTATGGAGTGCAATTACTAGATTGGTGACAGAGAGCTGTTGGCGATAATTTTAGCCCTGAAAGAATGGAGACATCTCCTTGAAGGTACCACTGTGTCGGTTCTCATTCTTACTGACCATAAGAATCTCACATTCTTGTCTGAGGCTAAACGCCTCTCTCCCAGAAGGGCGCGATGGGCTCTTTTCTGTCTAGTTTCAATTACATTGTCTCATTCTTACCCGGTACTAAGAATGTAAGGGCTGACGCCTTGTCACAACAATTTTCCTCCACTTCCATGTTGGTGTCAGTTACGGTACCTGTGATTCCTCCTGATCGTATTCTGGCTACGGCTCGCACCAGTCTCACTTCTCCTTTGGGTGACAAAATTCTTGCTGCTCAGGTCCATGCTCCTCCTGAGAAACCTTGTGACTGCTGCTTTGTCCCAAGAGTCTCCGTACTGCTGTGCTCCAGACTTACCTCTCTCCCAAGGCTGCTGGCCACCCTGGGAAGAGTCAACTCTTTTGGGCCATTTCCCAACCATTCTGGTGGCCTAGTCTACATGCTACTGCCTTCGTAGATGCCTGTTCCATGTGTGCTCAAAGGAAGAATCCACGACACCTTCCAGTGGGCCTCCTACAACCCATACCCAATGGAGAGAGGCCCTGGACCCACCTGTCTATGGATTTCATAGTGGAGTTACCCAACTCCCAGGGCAACACAGTTATCCTTATGGAGGTAGACCGGTTCTCAAAGATGTGTCATTGTATTCCACTTAAGAAGTTGCCCACTTCTAAGGAACTGGCTTCCATTTTTGCTTGGGAGATTTTTCGCTTACATGGGCCTCCTAAGGTGATTGTCTCAGACAGGGGTAGTCAGTTTGTGTCCCAGTTCTGGTGAATCTTTTGTGCACAGTTGGAAATTGCTTTCTCCTCTGCATATCACCCGCAGTCTAATGGGGCCACAGAAAGAGCCAATCAGTCCTTGGAGCAATTCCTACGTTGCTATATTTCTGACTATCATAACAACTGGTCAGACCTATTAACATGGGCAGAGTTTGCTCACAACAGTGTCCCCATTTATGGCGAATTATGGTTTCCAACCTTCCATTTTGCCTGACTCAATTGTTCCACAGAATATTTCTGCATTAGAGGAGCATTCTCCGTGGTCTTCGTTCCACTTGGCACAAGTCCAGGAGGCTTTGCGACATGCTAATGATAGGTACAGACTCCATGCTGATCACAGATGCCTGCCTGCGCCTTCCTACCTGGTTGGGGACAGGGTCTGGCTGTCATCTCGCAACCTCCGACTTCGTGTTCCCTCACTGAAGTTTGCATGACAGTTTATTGGGCTTTTCCATATTCTTCGCAGGATTAACCCAGTGGCTTAAGCATTAGACCTTCTTTCTAATATGTGTATTTTGAATGTATTTCAAGTCTCCTTATTAAAACCTTTGGTCTGTAACCACTTTACCACCTTGGTGTCATATCCTCACCCTATACAAGTTGATAACCATGAGGAGTATGAAGTACAGTCCGTTGTTGACTCCCGTAGGTTCTATGGGCGCATACAGTACCTGGTGCATTGGAAAGGGTATGGTCCAGAGGAACGCTCTTGGGTCTCATCCTCAGACATACATGCCCCTGTCCTCCTCCGTGATTTCCATAGACCTTTTTTCCCTCTGAGGTGGTCCTCCAAAGAGGGAGGGGTCGTTGAGGAGGGGGTACTGTCAGGGCTGGGCTCAGCCCTTCTTTCTCTGAGCTGGCCGCTCAGCTGTCAGCTAATTGCCAGCTCCTATCTTTCCACAGTTACTCAGCTGTTGATGATATCCTGCTTATCAATCCTGCCTACTTAAGCCGTCCAGTCCAGAGGAGCTCTGCCTTCTCCTTGGTCAACATCACAGAAACCATCTGCTGCGATCCAGGTCAAGACTTGCTTTGCTGACATCTCTTCTGGCTCCAGATCCTGCTTGCTGTTCCACTACATTGATCTCTTACTTCTGGCTTGGCTGACTATCCGTTCCGGTTACTGTACTGAACTTTGTCTATGTTTTGACTACGTTTGTTCCATTTACTTTTATTATTAAACAAATGTGATTTAACTGTACTTCTGTCTCTGCCTGATTTCATGGTTTCTGACATTCAGTTTCTGATAGGGGAAAAATACGACCAAAAGGAATTTCAGAACCTGGGAGCAATTCAATAGGACAGTCATATGGACGATGAGGTAAAAGGGCATCAGCTCCTTTTTTGTCAAACATGTCCAGAAAATCTTGGTAAGTAGGTGGTAAATGTTGACATTCACTGGAGACAGGTTGTAGGGTCCAAAAGCTAGTACAGTCTCTAGAAAAAGGAGCCAGGCAATGCTGCTGGCAATATGTAGATGAGAACAGGACTTCGTTCCTAAACCAGTCGATATGGGGATTGTGTGCTCGTAACCAGGGAACTCCCAGAATTACCTGAAACACGGGGGAGCACAGTACATCAAAACATATTAATTCTTTATGGCCGGAATTGGTCATTGTGGGGATCGGTAGAGTTTCATAAAACCAGCCAGAACTGGGCAGGGAGCCATTGGCCAGTTGTACTGTTAACTGCTGCTTCTTGGTAACAAGGGGAACTTAAAGTTTTTTGGCTAAGGTTAAGTCTAGGAAGCAGCTACAGGCCCCTGAGTCAATGATAGCTGAGAGCCAGATCTTCTCTTCCGCCACCAGTAGAAAAACATGGAGAACAAGGTGAGATGAGGATAATTCTGACACTTGACAGTACATTGGAGGTTTATAGGATGGCTTACTCGTCCCGATGGAGCAATTCCGTAGGAAATGTCCATTTACTCCGCAGTAGAGACAGGGATTCGCTTGATGGCGACAGAGCTTTTCTTCTGGAGAAAGGGCTGAATGGACCAAGCTTATCTGCATGGGCTTAACTTCAGATTCGGGAAGGCTGGAAGGACCGGGCGCTGGAAGGAAGGAGACCTTAGGTAACATCCAGGTTGGTTGGAAGGTCTGGGATCTCTGTATGGTCAACTGGATGAGGCCCTTCAAGGTAGCTGGGGTTGCTACTCTGGCTAATTCATCCTTGAGGGATTCAGACAAGCCCAGAGGGTATTAGTACTTTAGGGTAGCTTCATTCCAGCATGTATCTGCAGCCCATGTGCGGAAGTCCACTGCGTAATCTTCTGTGGGGCGCTGCCTCTGCTGCAAGGTGTGCAGGAAGTTTTGGTCATGGCCATACATTGGGAGTCGTCATATAGCTGGGACATGGCCTCGAAGAAAGCATCAACCGAGTCAGTGATGGGACTCCTTTGTTCCAACAGGCCGTGGGCCCAGACCTGAGGTTTGCACGAGAGTAAGGATATGATGAAGCCCACTTTTATGTTTTCTATGGACAAAGTTCTTGGTTGAGGAGCCAGGTATAGCAGACAGGCATTCTTAAAGGCCCTAAATTTTCTTTGATCCCGAGAACTGTTCAGGCGTCGGCACTCGTGGTTCAGGAGGTAGGATCAGCACTGTGTGGGTGGAAGTGGTGCGCTCCCGAGGTGCAGCAGCAGAAGAAGCACTGGCAGAAGAGGGTCCTGGATAAGGAGAAGCAGGAGATGGGGACAAATGTTGCAGATGACCTTCCAGCTGGATGTAGCTGTCTTGTAGCCTCTGTACCGCTTGGGTTAATGCAGTAACCTGCTGGCACACAGCCTCTATAGGGGTACCACATCTGTAGGTCTCTGACATGGTTGGATTATACTGTCAGCTGTGGGTATGGAGAACAAAATGCTAAGAGGGCTCCCCTTATGGCTAAGCACAGCACATCCCTGGAGTTGGGAACAGGGAGCGCGGTGGTCAAAGAAGCATGGTTTTCCAGGTGCTTGCTTGTAGTCAGATGAGCTGGTCACTGAGGGATGACTGTAGCAGGCTGGTAGCAATAGCTGTACTTGCGGTGCTTGCAGTGCTTGGTGAGAGGAGAAACCAGGAGCCAGGCCAGAGGTCATACAGGGTAAATCAGTCCAGAAGCATAAACAGTGGCAAGCCAAAGGTCATATACAGAAGACAGGAACAGAAACAAAGCCCAGATGCATGCCAGAGGTTAAGCCGGGTTATCAGGGAGGGAGGTCAAGGCAAGCCGGGTCGATAACGGGTAGGGATACAGATCAGCTTTTCCTGGGCTTTGCCAACTATTATCGGAAGTTTATTTGTAACTTCTCGTCTCTGGTCAAGCCCCTGACTGATATGACCAGAAAGGATGGTAACCCACAGAGTTGGTCTCCGGAGTCCATTAAGGCCTTTGAGAGTCTTAAAACTGCCTTTGTTTCTGCTCCTGTGTTGGCACATCCTGATCCTATGTTACCTTTTATCCTTGAGGTTGATGCTACTGAGACTGGTGTTGGTGCCCTTCTGTCTCAACGTCCTACCTCTAAGAGCGCTATGCATCCTTGTGGCTACTTTTCCAGGAATTTGTCACCTACGGAGTGCAATTACTAGATTGGTGACAGAGAGCTGTTGGCGATAATTTTAGCCCTGAAAGAATGGAGACATCTCCTCGAAGGTACCACTGTGTCGTTCTCATTCTTACTGACCATAAGAATCTCACATTCTTGTCTGAGGCTAAACGCCTCTCTCCCAGAAGGGCGTGATGGGCTCTTTTCTGTCTAGTTTCAATTACATTGTCTCATTCTTACCCGGTACTAAGAATGTAAGGGCTGACGCCTTGTCACAACGATTTTCCTCCACTTCCAAGTTGGTGTCAGTTACGGTTCCTGTGATTCCTCCTGATCGTATTCTGGCTACGGCTCGCACCAGTCTCACTTCTCCTTTGGGTGACAAAATTCTTGCTGCTCAGGTCCATGCTCCTCCTGAGAAACCTTGTGACTGCTGCTTTGTCCCAAAGAGTCTCCGTACTGCTGTGCTCCAGACTTACCTCTCTCCCAAGGCTGCTGGCCACCCTGGGAAGAATCAACTCTTTTGGGCCATTTCCCAACCATTCTGGTGGCCTAGTCTACATGCTACTGCCTTCGTAGATGCCTGTTCCGTGTGTGCTCAAAGGAAGACTCCACGACACCTTCCAGTGGGCCTCCTACAACCCATACCCAATGGAGAGAGGCCCTGGACCCATCTGTCTATGGATTTCATAGTGGAGTTACCCAACTCCCAGGGCAACACAGTTATCCTTATGGAGGTAGACCGGTTCTCAAAGATGTGTCATTGTATTCCACTTAAGAAGTTGCCCACTTCTAAGGAACTGGCTTCCATTTTTGCTTGGGAGATTTTTTGCTTACATGGGCTTCCCAAGGTGATTGCCTCAGACAGGGGTAGTCAGTTTGTGTCCCAGTTCTGGTGAATCTTTTGTGCACAGTTGGAAATTGCTTTTTCCTCTGCATATCACCCGCAGTCTAATGGGGCCACAGAATGAGCCAATCAGTCCTTGGAGCAATTCCTACGTTGCTATATTTCTGACTATCATAACAACTGGTCAGACCTATTACCATGGGCAGAGTTTGCTCACAACAGTGTCCCCATTTATGGCGAATTATGGTTTCCAACCTTCCATTTTGCCTGACTCAATTGTTCCACAGAATATTTCTGCATTAGAGGAGCATTCTCCATGGTCTTCGTTCCACTTGGGCACAAGTCCAGGAGGCTTTGCGACATGCTAATGATAGGTACAGACTCCATGCTGATCACAGATGCCTGCCTGCGCCTTCCTACCTGGTTGGGGACAGGGTCTGGCTGTCATCTCGCAACCTCCGACTTCGTGTTCCCTCACTGAAGTTTGCATGACAGTTTATTGGGCTTTTCCATATTCTTCGCAGGATTAACCCAGTGGCTTAAGAATTAGACCTTCTTTCTAATATGTGTATTTTGAATGTATTTCAAGTCTCCTTATTAAAACCTTTGATCTGCAACCACTTTACCACCTTGGTGTCATATCCTCACCCTATACAAGTTGAGAACCATGAGGAGTATGAAGTACAGTCTGTTGTTGACTCCCATAGGTTCCATGGGCGCATACAGTACCTGGTGCATTGGAAAGGGTATGGTCCAGAGGAACGCTCTTGGGTCTCATCCTCAGACATACATGCCCCTGTCCTCCTCCGTGATTTCCATAGACCTTTTTTCCCTCTGAGGTGGTCCTCCAAAGAGGGAGGGGTCGTTGAGGAGGGGGTACTGTCAGGGCTGGGCTCAGCCCTTCTTTCTCTGAGCTGGCCGCTCAGCTGTCAGCTAATTGCCAGCTCCTATCTTTCCACAGTTACTCAGCTGTTGATGATATCCTGCTTATCAATCCTGCCTACTTAAGCCGTCCAGTCCAGAGGAGCTCTGCCTTCTCCTTGGTCAACATCACAGAAACCATCTGCTGCGATCCAGGTCAAGACTTGCTTTGCTGACATCTCTTCTGGCTCCAGATCCTGCTTGCTGTTCCACTACATTGATCTCTTACTTCTGGCTTGGCTGACTATCCGTTCCGGTTACTGTACTGAACTTTGTCTATGTTTTGACTACGTTTGTTCCATTTACTTTTATTATTAAACAAATGTGATTTAACTGTACTTCTGTCTCTGCCTGATTTCATGGTTTCTGACATTCAGTTTCTGATAGGGGAAAAATACGACCAAAAGGAATTTCAGAACCTGGGAGCAATTCAATAGGACAGTCATATGGACGATGAGGTAAAAGGGCGTCAGCTCCTTTTTTGTCAAACATGTCCAGAAAATCTTGGTAAGTAGGTGGTAAATGTTGACATTCACTGGAGACAGGTTGTAGGGTCCAAAAGCTAGTACAGTCTCTAGAAAAAGGAGCCAGGCAATGCTGCTGGCAATATGTAGATGAGAACAGGACTTCGTTCCTAAACCAGTCGATATGGGGATTGTGTGCTCGTAACCAGGGAACTCCCAGAATTACCTGAAACACGGGGGAGCACAGTACATCAAAACGTATTAATTCTTTATGGCCGGAATTGGTCATTGTGGGGATCGGTAGAGTTTCATAAAACCAGCCAGAACTGGGCAGGGAGCCATTGGCCAGTTGTACTGTTAACTGCTGCTTCTTGGTAACAAGGGGAACTTAAAGTTTTTTGGCTAAGGTTAAGTCTAGGAAGCAGCTACAGGCCCCTGAGTCAATGATAGCTGAGAGCCAGATCTTCTCTTCCGCCACCAGTAGAAAAACATGGAGAACAAGGTGAGATGAGGATAATTCTGACACTTGACAGTACATTGGAGGTTTATAGGATGGCTTACTCGTCCCGATGGAGCAATTCCGTAGGAAATGTCCATTTACTCCGCAGTAGAGACAGGGATTCGCTTGATGGCGACAGAGCTTTTCTTCTGGAGAAAGGGCTGAATGGACCAAGCTTATCTGCATGGGCTTAACTTCAGATTCGGGAAGGCTGGAAGGACCGGGCGCTGGAAGGAAGGAGACCTTAGGTAACATCCAGGTTGGTTGGAAGGTCTGGGATCTCTGTATGGTCAACTGGATGAGGCCCTTCAAGGTAGCTGGGGTTGCTACTCTGGCTAATTCATCCTTGAGGGATTCAGACAAGCCCAGAGGGTATTAGTACTTTAGGGTAGCTTCATTCCAGCATGTATCTGCAGCCCATGTGCGGAAGTCCACTGCGTAATCTTCTGTGGGGCGCTGCCTCTGCTGCAAGGTGTGCAGGAAGTTTTGGTCATGGCCATACATTGGGAGTCGTCATATAGCTGGGACATGGCCTCGAAGAAAGCATCAACCGAGTCAGTGATGGGACTCCTTTGTTCCAACAGGCCGTGGGCCCAGACCTGAGGTTTGCACGAGAGTAAGGATATGATGAAGCCCACTTTTATGTTTTCTATGGACAAAGTTCTTGGTTGAGGAGCCAGGTATAGCAGACAGGCATTCTTAAAGGCCCTAAATTTTCTTTGATCCCGAGAACTGTTCAGGCGTCGGCACTCGTGGTTCAGGAGGTAGGATCAGCACTGTGTGGGTGGAAGTGGTGCGCTCCCGAGGTGCAGCAGCAGAAGAAGCACTGGCAGAAGAGGGTCCTGGATAAGGAGAAGCAGGAGATGGGGACAAATGTTGCAGATGACCTTCCAGCTGGATGTAGCTGTCTTGTAGCCTCTGTACCGCTTGGGTTAATGCAGTAACCTGCTGGCACACAGCCTCTATAGGGGTACCACATCTGTAGGTCTCTGACATGGTTGGATTATACTGTCAGCTGTGGGTATGGAGAACAAAATGCTAAGAGGGCTCCCCTTATGGCTAAGCACAGCACATCCCTGGAGTTGGGAACAGGGAGCGCGGTGGTCAAAGAAGCATGGTTTTCCAGGTGCTTGCTTGTAGTCAGATGAGCTGGTCACTGAGGGATGACTGTAGCAGGCTGGTAGCAATAGCTGTACTTGCGGTGCTTGCAGTGCTTGGTGAGAGGAGAAACCAGGAGCCAGGCCAGAGGTCATACAGGGTAAATCAGTCCAGAAGCATAAACAGTGGCAAGCCAAAGGTCATATACAGAAGACAGGAACAGAAACAAAGCCCAGATGCATGCCAGAGGTTAAGCCGGGTTATCAGGGAGGGAGGTCAAGGCAAGCCGGGTCGATAACGGGTAGGGATACAGATCAGCTTTTCCTGGGCTTTGCCAACTATTATCGGAAGTTTATTTGTAACTTCTCGTCTCTGGTCAAGCCCCTGACTGATATGACCAGAAAGGATGGTAACCCACAGAGTTGGTCTCCGGAGTCCATTAAGGCCTTTGAGAGTCTTAAAACTGCCTTTGTTTCTGCTCCTGTGTTGGCACATCCTGATCCTATGTTACCTTTTATCCTTGAGGTTGATGCTACTGAGACTGGTGTTGGTGCCCTTCTGTCTCAACGTCCTACCTCTAAGAGCGCTATGCATCCTTGTGGCTACTTTTCCAGGAATTTGTCACCTACGGAGTGCAATTACTAGATTGGTGACAGAGAGCTGTTGGCGATAATTTTAGCCCTGAAAGAATGGAGACATCTCCTCGAAGGTACCACTGTGTCGTTCTCATTCTTACTGACCATAAGAATCTCACATTCTTGTCTGAGGCTAAACGCCTCTCTCCCAGAAGGGCGTGATGGGCTCTTTTCTGTCTAGTTTCAATTACATTGTCTCATTCTTACCCGGTACTAAGAATGTAAGGGCTGACGCCTTGTCACAACGATTTTCCTCCACTTCCAAGTTGGTGTCAGTTACGGTTCCTGTGATTCCTCCTGATCGTATTCTGGCTACGGCTCGCACCAGTCTCACTTCTCCTTTGGGTGACAAAATTCTTGCTGCTCAGGTCCATGCTCCTCCTGAGAAACCTTGTGACTGCTGCTTTGTCCCAAAGAGTCTCCGTACTGCTGTGCTCCAGACTTACCTCTCTCCCAAGGCTGCTGGCCACCCTGGGAAGAATCAACTCTTTTGGGCCATTTCCCAACCATTCTGGTGGCCTAGTCTACATGCTACTGCCTTCGTAGATGCCTGTTCCGTGTGTGCTCAAAGGAAGACTCCACGACACCTTCCAGTGGGCCTCCTACAACCCATACCCAATGGAGAGAGGCCCTGGACCCATCTGTCTATGGATTTCATAGTGGAGTTACCCAACTCCCAGGGCAACACAGTTATCCTTATGGAGGTAGACCGGTTCTCAAAGATGTGTCATTGTATTCCACTTAAGAAGTTGCCCACTTCTAAGGAACTGGCTTCCATTTTTGCTTGGGAGATTTTTTGCTTACATGGGCTTCCCAAGGTGATTGCCTCAGACAGGGGTAGTCAGTTTGTGTCCCAGTTCTGGTGAATCTTTTGTGCACAGTTGGAAATTGCTTTTTCCTCTGCATATCACCCGCAGTCTAATGGGGCCACAGAATGAGCCAATCAGTCCTTGGAGCAATTCCTACGTTGCTATATTTCTGACTATCATAACAACTGGTCAGACCTATTACCATGGGCAGAGTTTGCTCACAACAGTGTCCCCATTTATGGCGAATTATGGTTTCCAACCTTCCATTTTGCCTGACTCAATTGTTCCACAGAATATTTCTGCATTAGAGGAGCATTCTCCATGGTCTTCGTTCCACTTGGGCACAAGTCCAGGAGGCTTTGCGACATGCTAATGATAGGTACAGACTCCATGCTGATCACAGATGCCTGCCTGCGCCTTCCTACCTGGTTGGGGACAGGGTCTGGCTGTCATCTCGCAACCTCCGACTTCGTGTTCCCTCACTGAAGTTTGCATGACAGTTTATTGGGCTTTTCCATATTCTTCGCAGGATTAACCCAGTGGCTTAAGAATTAGACCTTCTTTCTAATATGTGTATTTTGAATGTATTTCAAGTCTCCTTATTAAAACCTTTGATCTGCAACCACTTTACCACCTTGGTGTCATATCCTCACCCTATACAAGTTGAGAACCATGAGGAGTATGAAGTACAGTCTGTTGTTGACTCCCATAGGTTCCATGGGCGCATACAGTACCTGGTGCATTGGAAAGGGTATGGTCCAGAGGAACGCTCTTGGGTCTCATCCTCAGACATACATGCCCCTGTCCTCCTCCGTGATTTCCATAGACCTTTTTTCCCTCTGAGGTGGTCCTCCAAAGAGGGAGGGGTCGTTGAGGAGGGGGTACTGTCAGGGCTGGGCTCAGCCCTTCTTTCTCTGAGCTGGCCGCTCAGCTGTCAGCTAATTGCCAGCTCCTATCTTTCCACAGTTACTCAGCTGTTGATGATATCCTGCTTATCAATCCTGCCTACTTAAGCCGTCCAGTCCAGAGGAGCTCTGCCTTCTCCTTGGTCAACATCACAGAAACCATCTGCTGCGATCCAGGTCAAGACTTGCTTTGCTGACATCTCTTCTGGCTCCAGATCCTGCTTGCTGTTCCACTACATTGATCTCTTACTTCTGGCTTGGCTGACTATCCGTTCCGGTTACTGTACTGAACTTTGTCTATGTTTTGACTACGTTTGTTCCATTTACTTTTATTATTAAACAAATGTGATTTAACTGTACTTCTGTCTCTGCCTGATTTCATGGTTTCTGACATTCAGTTTCTGATAGGGGAAAAATACGACCAAAAGGAATTTCAGAACCTGGGAGCAATTCAATAGGACAGTCATATGGACGATGAGGTAAAAGGGCATCAGCTCCTTTTTTGTCAAACATGTCCAGAAAATCTTGGTAAGTAGGTGGTAAATGTTGACATTCACTGGAGACAGGTTGTAGGGTCCAAAAGCTAGTACAGTCTCTAGAAAAAGGAGCCAGGCAATGCTGCTGGCAATATGTAGATGAGAACAGGACTTCGTTCCTAAACCAGTCGATATGGGGATTGTGTGCTCGTAACCAGGGAACTCCCAGAATTACCTGAAACACGGGGGAGCACAGTACATCAAAACGTATTAATTCTTTATGGCCGGAATTGGTCATTGTGGGGATCGGTAGAGTTTCATAAAACCAGCCAGAACTGGGCAGGGAGCCATTGGCCAGTTGTACTGTTAACTGCTGCTTCTTGGTAACAAGGGGAACTTAAAGTTTTTTGGCTAAGGTTAAGTCTAGGAAGCAGCTACAGGCCCCTGAGTCAATGATAGCTGAGAGCCAGATCTTCTCTTCCGCCACCAGTAGAAAAACATGGAGAACAAGGTGAGATGAGGATAATTCTGACATTTGACAGTACATTGGAGGTTTATAGGATGGCTTACTCGTCCCGATGGAGCAATTCCGTAGGAAATGTCCATTTACTCCGCAGTAGAGACAGGGATTCGCTTGATGGCGACAGAGCTTTTCTTCTGGAGAAAGGGCTGAATGGACCAAGCTTATCTGCATGGGCTTAACTTCAGATTCGGGAAGGCTGGAAGGACCGGGCGCTGGAAGGAAGGAGACCTTAGGTAACATCCAGGTTGGTTGGAAGGTCTGGGATCTCTGTATGGTCAACTGGATGAGGCCCTTCAAGGTAGCTGGGGTTGCTACTCTGGCTAATTCATCCTTGAGGGATTCAGACAAGCCCAGAGGGTATTAGTACTTTAGGGTAGCTTCATTCCAGCATGTATCTGCAGCCCATGTGCGGAAGTCCACTGCGTAATCTTCTGTGGGGCGCTGCCTCTGCTGCAAGGTGTGCAGGAAGTTTTGGTCATGGCCATACATTGGGAGTCGTCATATAGCTGGGACATGGCCTCGAAGAAAGCATCAACCGAGTCAGTGATGGGACTCCTTTGTTCCAACAGGCCGTGGGCCCAGACCTGAGGTTTGCACGAGAGTAAGGATATGATGAAGCCCACTTTTATGTTTTCTATGGACAAAGTTCTTGGTTGAGGAGCCAGGTATAGCAGACAGGCATTCTTAAAGGCCCTAAATTTTCTTTGATCCCGAGAACTGTTCAGGCGTCAGCACTCGTGGTTCAGGAGGTAGGATCAGCACTGTGTGGGTGGAAGTGGTGCGCTCCCGAGGTGCAGCAGCAGAAGAAGCACTGGCAGAAGAGGGTCCTGGATAAGGAGAAGCAGGAGATGGGGACAAATGTTGCAGATGACCTTCCAGCTGGATGTAGCTGTCTTGTAGCCTCTGTACCGCTTGGGTTAATGCAGTAACCTGCTGGCACACAGCCTCTATAGGGGTACCACATCTGTAGGTCTCTGACATGGTTGGATTATACTGTCAGCTGTGGGTATGGAGAACAAAATGCTAAGAGGGCTCCCCTTATGGCTAAGCACAGCACATCCCTGGAGTTGGGAACAGGGAGCGCGGTGGTCAAAGAAGCATGGTTTTCCAGGTGCTTGCTTGTAGTCAGATGAGCTGGTCACTGAGGGATGACTGTAGCAGGCTGGTAGCAATAGCTGTACTTGCGGTGCTTGCAGTGCTTGGTGAGAGGAGAAACCAGGAGCCAGGCCAGAGGTCATACAGGGTAAATCAGTCCAGAAGCATAAACAGTGGCAAGCCAAAGGTCATATACAGAAGACAGGAACAGAAACAAAGCCCAGATGCATGCCAGAGGTTAAGCCGGGTTATCAGGGAGGGAGGTCAAGGCAAGCCGGGTCGATAACGGGTAGGGATACAGATCAGCTTTTCCTGGGCTTTGCCAACTATTATCGGAAGTTTATTTGTAACTTCTCGTCTCTGGTCAAGCCCCTGACTGATATGACCAGAAAGGATGGTAACCCACAGAGTTGGTCTCCGGAGTCCATTAAGGCCTTTGAGAGTCTTAAAACTGCCTTTGTTTCTGCTCCTGTGTTGGCACATCCTGATCCTATGTTACCTTTTATCCTTGAGGTTGATGCTACTGAGACTGGTGTTGGTGCCCTTCTGTCTCAACGTCCTACCTCTAAGAGCGCTATGCATCCTTGTGGCTACTTTTCCAGGAATTTGTCACCTACGGAGTGCAATTACTAGATTGGTGACAGAGAGCTGTTGGCGATAATTTTAGCCCTGAAAGAATGGAGACATCTCCTCGAAGGTACCACTGTGTCGTTCTCATTCTTACTGACCATAAGAATCTCACATTCTTGTCTGAGGCTAAACGCCTCTCTCCCAGAAGGGCGTGATGGGCTCTTTTCTGTCTAGTTTCAATTACATTGTCTCATTCTTACCCGGTACTAAGAATGTAAGGGCTGACGCCTTGTCACAACGATTTTCCTCCACTTCCAAGTTGGTGTCAGTTACGGTTCCTGTGATTCCTCCTGATCGTATTCTGGCTACGGCTCGCACCAGTCTCACTTCTCCTTTGGGTGACAAAATTCTTGCTGCTCAGGTCCATGCTCCTCCTGAGAAACCTTGTGACTGCTGCTTTGTCCCAAAGAGTCTCCGTACTGCTGTGCTCCAGACTTACCTCTCTCCCAAGGCTGCTGGCCACCCTGGGAAGAATCAACTCTTTTGGGCCATTTCCCAACCATTCTGGTGGCCTAGTCTACATGCTACTGCCTTCGTAGATGCCTGTTCCGTGTGTGCTCAAAGGAAGACTCCACGACACCTTCCAGTGGGCCTCCTACAACCCATACCCAATGGAGAGAGGCCCTGGACCCATCTGTCTATGGATTTCATAGTGGAGTTACCCAACTCCCAGGGCAACACAGTTATCCTTATGGAGGTAGACCGGTTCTCAAAGATGTGTCATTGTATTCCACTTAAGAAGTTGCCCACTTCTAAGGAACTGGCTTCCATTTTTGCTTGGGAGATTTTTTGCTTACATGGGCTTCCCAAGGTGATTGCCTCAGACAGGGGTAGTCAGTTTGTGTCCCAGTTCTGGTGAATCTTTTGTGCACAGTTGGAAATTGCTTTTTCCTCTGCATATCACCCGCAGTCTAATGGGGCCACAGAATGAGCCAATCAGTCCTTGGAGCAATTCCTACGTTGCTATATTTCTGACTATCATAACAACTGGTCAGACCTATTACCATGGGCAGAGTTTGCTCACAACAGTGTCCCCATTTATGGCGAATTATGGTTTCCAACCTTCCATTTTGCCTGACTCAATTGTTCCACAGAATATTTCTGCATTAGAGGAGCATTCTCCATGGTCTTCGTTCCACTTGGGCACAAGTCCAGGAGGCTTTGCGACATGCTAATGATAGGTACAGACTCCATGCTGATCACAGATGCCTGCCTGCGCCTTCCTACCTGGTTGGGGACAGGGTCTGGCTGTCATCTCGCAACCTCCGACTTCGTGTTCCCTCACTGAAGTTTGCATGACAGTTTATTGGGCTTTTCCATATTCTTCGCAGGATTAACCCAGTGGCTTAAGAATTAGACCTTCTTTCTAATATGTGTATTTTGAATGTATTTCAAGTCTCCTTATTAAAACCTTTGATCTGCAACCACTTTACCACCTTGGTGTCATATCCTCACCCTATACAAGTTGAGAACCATGAGGAGTATGAAGTACAGTCTGTTGTTGACTCCCATAGGTTCCATGGGCGCATACAGTACCTGGTGCATTGGAAAGGGTATGGTCCAGAGGAACGCTCTTGGGTCTCATCCTCAGACAAACATGCCCCTGTCCTCCTCCGTGATTTCCATAGACCTTTTTTCCCTCTGAGGTGGTCCTCCAAAGGGGGAGGGGTCGTTGAGGAGAGGGTACTGTCAGGGCTGGGCTCAGCCCTTCTTTCTCTGAGCTGGCCACTCAGCTGTCAGCTAATTGCCAGCTCCTATCTCTCCACAGTTACTCAGCTGTTGATGATATCCTGCTTATCACTCCTGCCTACTTAAGCCGTCCAGTCCAGAGGAGCTCTGCCTTCTCCTTGGTCAACATCACAGAAACCATCTGCTGCAATCCAGGTCAAGACTTGCTTTGCTGACATCTCTTCTGGCTCCAGATCCTGCTTGCTGTTCCACTACATTGATCCCTTACTTCTGGCTTGGCTGACTATCCGTTCCGGTTACTGTACTGAACTTTGTCTATGTTTTGACTACGTTTGTTCCATTTACTTTTATTATTAAACAAATGTGATTTAACTGCACTTCTGTCTCTGCCTGATTTCATGGTTTCTGACATTCAGTTTCTGATAGGGGAAAAATACGACCAAAAGGAATTTCAGAACCTGGGAGCAATTCAATAGGACAGTCATATGGACGATGAGGTGAAAGGGCGTCAGCTCCTTTTTTGTCAAACATGTCCAGGAAATCTTGGTAAGTAGGTGGTAAATGTTGACGGGCACTGGAGACAGGTTGTAGGGTCCAAAAGCTAGTACAGTCTCTAGAAAAAGGAGCCAGGCAATGCTGCTGGCAATATGTAGATGAGAACAGGACTTCGTTCCTGAGCCAGTCGATATGGGGATTGTGTGCTCGTAACCAGGGAACTCCCAGAATTACCTGAAACACGGGGGAGCACAGTACATCAAAACGTATTAATTCTTTATGGCCAGAATTGGTCATTGTGGGGATCGGTAGAGTTTCATAAAACCAGTCCAGAACTGGGCAGGGAGCCATTGGCCAGTTGTACTGTTAACTGCTGCTTCTTGGTAACAAGGGGAACTTAAAGTTTTTTTTTAAGGTTAAGTCTAGGAAGCAGCTACAGGCCCCTGAGTCAATGATAGCTGAGAGCCAGATCTTCTCTTCCACCACCAGTAGAAAAACATGGAGAACAAGGTGAGATGAGGATAATTCTGACACTTGACAGTACATTGGAGGTTTATAGGATGGCTTACTCGTCCATTTCCTCCACAGTAGAGACAGGGATTTGCTTGATGGCGACAGAGCTTTTCTTCTGGAGAAAGGGCTGAATGAACCAAGCTTATCTGCATGGGCTTAACTTCAGATTCGGGAAGGCTGGAAGGACCGGGTGCTGGAAGGAAGGAGACCTTAGGTAACATCCAGGTTGGTTGAAAGGTCTGGGATCTCTGTATGGTCAACTGGATGAGGCCCTCCAAGGTAGCCGGGGTTGCTACTCTGGCTAATTCATCCTTGAGGGATTCAGACAAGCCCAGGGGGTATTAGTACTTTAGGGTAGCTTCATTCCAGCATGTATCTGCAGCCCATGTGTTCTTGGTTGAGGAGCCAGGTATAGCAGACAGGCATTCTTAAAGGCCCTAAATTTTCTTTGATCCCGAGAACCATTCAGGCGTCGGCACTCGTGGTTCAGGAGGTAGGATCAGCACTGTGTGGGTGGAAGTGGTGCGCTCCCGAGGTGCAGCAGCAGAAGAAGCACTGGCAGAAGAGAGTCCCGGATAAGGAGAAGCAGGAGATGGGGACAAATGTTGCAGATGACCTTCCAGCTGGATGTAGCTGTCTTGTAGCCTCTGTACCGCTTGGGTTAATGCAGTAACCTGCTGGTACACAGCCTCTATAGGGGTACCACATCTGTAGGTCTCTGACATGGTTGGATTATACTGTCAGCTGTGGGTATGGAGAACAAAATGCTAAGAGGGCTCCCCTTATGGCTAAGCACAGCACATCCCTGGAGTTGGGAACAGGTAGCACGGTGGTCAAAGAAGCATGGTTTTCCAGGTGCTTGCTTGTAGTCAGATGAGCTGGTCACTGAGGGATGACTGTAGCAGGCTGGTAGCAATAGCTGTACTTGCGGTGCTTGGTGAGAGGAGAAACCAGGAGCCAGGCCAGAGGTCATACAGGGTAAATCAGTCCAGAAGCATAAACAGGGGCAAGCCAAAGGTCATATACAGAAGACAGGAACAGAAACAAAGCCCAGATGCATGCCAGAGCTTAAGCCGGGATATCAGGGAGGGAGGTCAAGGCAAGCCGGGTCGATAACAGGTAGGGATACAGATCAGGATACAGGAATCACAAGGAACACAGAGAAGCTGAGATAATCCAGCAATGTCCTGTCTTTAGTGGCTGCTTTAAATAGGGTTGTTGGCACCAGCGTCTGTCACGCCACTTGTGCGCCGCCTCTCACCCATCGTATTGCGCGTGCACTGATCCACAGCATGCACTTCCGCACGCACCTGGACTCTCTGTGGGTGCCCATGTTGGATTTGGGTGACATTGCCAGTCCTGCGATGGCCATGATCCCTGACAATATTGAATAAGGGCATTCGCCAGTGCATCACAATGGGAAATACATTTAAAAGAGCTAACAAAAGTGAGTGGCTTAACTCCAACGTAAAAATGCATGTAAAAGCAAAGGAAAAAGGCCTTCAAAAAATACAAGGCTGAATGGTCATCATCAGCAGAAATGTAGAAATGTAGGGTGCAATCAGGACGGATAAAATAGAACACGAAAGGCACATAGAGAAGAAGAATAAAAAAAAAAAAAAAAATTCTTTAAGTATAAAAATGGTAAGAGAGGCAGGTCAGAACATATTGGTCCCATTAAGAATAATGAAGGGAATCTGGTTACAAAAGATGGAGAGATGGTGAAGGTTTTGTAATCTTCTCCTCAGTCTTCATAAGGAAAATGGGGGGTTTCAGTAAATAAGACTGCATGGTTTATCCTCATGGCACACCACAGGGAGCACCCTCATTGCTAACAGAGGATACAATTAGAAATAGACTTGAAAAACTTAACACAAATAAGTCACCAGGACCCGATGGCTTGCACCTGTCCAGACCATTGTTTCTAATTTTTAAGAGCAGTCTACTGATAGGAATGGTACCAGCTGATTAAAGAAAAGCCAGTGTAGCACCAATATTTATGCAAAAAGGGCCAGGATATATCCTGGGGAACTACAAACCAGTTAGCCTAACATCAATAGTTTGCAAGCTCTTGGAGGGCATAATAAGGAACTATATACAAGATTTTAGTAATAAAAATGGTATCATTAGCAGTAATCAGCATGGATTCATGAAGAATCCTTCTTGCCAAACCAATTTATTAACCTTCCATGACGACCTGCCATCTAGATAACGGAAAGCCTTTGGATGTGGTGTATCTGGATTTTGCAAAGGTATTCAATACAGTTCCCCATAAACGTTTAGTGTACAAACTAAGATCTGTTGGCATGGACCATAGGGTGAGTACATGGATTGAAAACTGGCTACGGGGGCAAGTCAAGAGGGTGGGGATAAATGGGGAGTACTCCAAATGGTCTGGTATGGTAAGTGGGGTCCCCCAGGGTTCTATCCTGGGACGACCAACACTATTTAATTTATTCATAAACAATCTGGAGGATGGGATAAACAGCTCAATCTCAGTGTTTTTGGATGAAACTAAGCTAATCAGGGCAATAACTTCTATGCAGGATGTGGAAACCTTGCAAGAGGAACTGAGCAAATTAATGGGGTGGGCAACTACATGGCAAATGAGGCTTAATGTTGCAAAATGTAAAATAATGCATTTGTGTGCCATTAATATGAATGCAATCTACTCACTGGGGGAGAACCTCTGGGGGAATCTAGTATGGAAAAGGACCTGGGGGTTCTAATAGATAACAGGCTTGGCAATGTCATGCAATGCCAAGCTGCTGCAAGCAAAGCCAACAGAATATTGACATGTATTAAAAAGGGGATTCATTCCAGAGATAAAATGATAATTTTCCCACTCTACAAGACTCTGGTCTAGAGTATGTCATCCAGTTCTGAGCACCAATCCTCAGGAGGAATGTGCTGGAAATGGAGAAGGTCCAGAGAAGAGCAACAAAACTAAAAAGGGACTGGAGGATCTCAGTTTTGGGGAAAGACTGCAAGCATTGAACTTATTCTCTCTGGAAAAGAGATGCTTGAGAGGGGAGATGATTTCAGTGATTTCACTTCATTACAAATACCGTACTGGTGACCCCGCAATAGGGAAAAAACTTTTCTGCGCAAGGGAAGTTAAAAAGACACGCGGTCATTTACTAAAATTACCCGGATATGAAGGGGAGTCTATAGCTATTGTGGGTTTAGAGGGGAGAGGGAGAGAGGTTTAGGTTTAGGTTTTGAGTAGGGGGTTGTTTGTTTGGTTTTTTTTGGGTGGTTTTATTTATTTGCTGGTACCTGTATCTGGATTGTATGTTGAGTTTGTTTGTATTGTATTGTAATTTTTCTGAGTATGTATGTAAAATCAATAAAAAAGTTATTGGATTAAAACATGGGGACAAGATGTTTTGGGGCGACTCCAAAGCATGCTCCCCATGTTGAGGGCATGTGGCCTGGTATGGTTCAGGAGAGGGAGGCGCTCTATTGTCCCCACCCGCTTTTCCTGCGGCCTGCCTGGTTGAAAGCTAGGATAAGGGTCTGGTATGGATTTTAGGGGGACCCCTACACCATTTTTTTTTATTTGGGTTCCCCTTAATATCCATACCAGACCTGAAGGGCCAGAGTATATAGTGGCTGGGGGCCCCCCCACACCATTTTTTTAAAAATTTGGGTTCGGGGTTCCCCTTAATATTCTTACCAGACCCAAAGGGCCTGGTAATGGACTGGGGGGAACCCATGCCGTTTTTTACAATGAGTTTTACCTATATTGCCAAGACCCGACAATTCATTACAGCCACGATCAGTTTTAAACTTTTTTTCCTTTAGAAATGTCATTTTGCTGTGGTATTGTTCTAAACACGGGAAAACTGCATCACTTTACAGGCATACTATAGAAACTGACCAGGAACGATATTTAAAGGAATATTTCATTTTTATTGTTTCACTTTAAGCATTATTAACCTGTTGCCGCCCACCCACCATCATATGACGGCGGAGCGGTGCGGCTCTTGTTCTGGGCCACCGTCATAAAACGGCGGCTGATTCACACAGGGCATGCGAGCGATCGCGGGTGTGCAGCCCTGCTCTGTCGGTGTCGTCGTGTCCCCGGGACACAGCGCATCACCAACAGGAGTGAACAGCCATTGGGCATGGCTGTTCACCATGTGAACGGCCGCAATTACATCACGGCCGATCACAAATGGGTATTCCCCGCTTTAGACCGCGCGCGCGATCGGGAGTGCGCAGCGTGGTAACGTCGGTGACGACTTGTTTCCAGGAACACTGCTCTTCACTGACAAGGGTAAACAGCCAATGGCTGGCGGCTGTTTACCATGTGATCGGCTGTGATCCATTCACAGCCGATCACTAAATGTAAACAAAGACCGGTTACTAGCTGTTACCGGGTCTTCTCTCCTCACACACCGTTTCCAGTGTGAGGAGAGAAGGGCCAGGAGCAGTGAGTTACCGATCTGTTTGTACTGTACTGCACCAACACCACAAATAAAAGAGAACCTGTCACATCCCCCCATTACAGCTGTCACCCAACAGTTACAACAGTCACCACATCAGTGCTTATAAAAGGGCACCTGTCACCCATCAGTGCCCACAAAGTGCACCTGTCACTCATCAGTGCCCACAAAGTGCACCTGTCACCCATTAGTGCCCACAAAGTGCACCTGTCACCATCAGAGACTGCCGTCAGCGGTGCACCTGTCACCCATCAGTCACCATCGCCAGTGACTGTCATCAGTGACCGCCATCAGTGACCCATCTGTGACCCTCATCTGTCACCTATTAGTCCCATAAAGTGCACCAGTCACCATCAGAGACTGCCATCAGTGACTGTCACCCGTCACCTGTCACCCACCAGTGACCGTCGACTGTCACCTGCTACCCACCAGTGACTGTCACACGTCACCTGTCACCCATCAGTGACCATCGCCTGTCGCCCATCAGTGACCGTCACCCCATCACCTGTCGCCCATCAGTAACCATCATTTGTCACCCATTGCACAGCCCATCAGAAAAAATGTCCAAAAGATTCTATACAAGTGAGGAGGCGTTCCAGATCCTCTCCATGACTGATGAGAGCAGCTGGGAGTTCTCATCAGATTTAAATGCCAATTCCGATTGTGAATCAAATTCAGCATTTGAACCGATCGATAGTAGTGGATCGGCAAATAAATCAGAGGAAAAATGGAACCCTCCTAAAAGAGCACAGCGCTCTGGAAACCAGGCAGCTACCAGCAATATACCCCAGGATCAAATTCCCAGGCCCAGTATCAGCGCTGCTGCCAGAGATAGACCTCAAAACCAAAGGCCCAGTACCAGAGCTGCCACCAGCGAAAGGCCACAAGAAATGCCCAGTACCAGCACTGCCACAGCATCATGCCAAAATGCCAGCACAGGAACTCCAACTACCAGCACTGGAGTGCCACATCAGCCAAGGTCTTGCCAATCCAACATGGCTGCCTTCGGACTCAGGATCAGCAAGAATTCCCCCTTTCACCGCACAGCTAGGTGTGCAGGCCAATACCGAAAATTTTTCTGAAATAGATTGTTTTCATTTATTTTTGCCCAACACTTTGCTGCAACTCATCGTGGACCAGACCAATTTATATGCCCAGCAGCATATTGCCAACAACCCCCAATCTTCATACGCCTGTCGATTTGAGTGGAAGGATTTGACTCTGGAGGAGTTCAAAGTGTTTATGGGCCTCACAAAAAAAATGAAGGACATGCCTATTGGTCCACCAACCCCACATGCCCATTTATTCTTTCGAAATGTCCAGGTCCCAATACGAGATGGTAATGCGCTTTCTTCATTTCAGTGACAACACCCAGTGCCCTCCCCGCAATTGTCCAAATTACAATAAGTTATATAAAATTCACCCACTCATTAATTTCTTTTCCCAACGATTTGCAGAACTCTATGTCCCCGATAAGCATATATGTGTAGATAAATCCCTGGTACCCTTTTCAGGCCGGCTAGGAATAAAACAATACATTCCTAGCAAAAGGGCCAAATACGGAGTGAAATTTTATAAGCTTTGCGAGAGAATCACGGGATATCTGTATGCGTTCACTATGTGTTCACTAGACGGTGTTACCGTCTCAGCTCCCGGGAACTACGTCTCCTACAGTGACTTCTACCATTATTACTACTATCAGCCGTACCCATATGCTACAGATAAGTGTGTTTGGGACATTTATGTTCCCCCTCTTTCTTTTGTGTTTTACTTTTTTCTATTATCCTATATATTTTCTTTTGGCATTTTCTATTATAGATACCCCTAAAACTATGCATCTGCTCCTGACGAGTGGTAATGTAACCACGAAATGCGTAGAGCTTTTTTATGATGCTACGTCACAGTTTCTATGTCCAATATTTACCATATTACAGTCTATTAGAACGAACCAATTTCCTATTGCTACTATGCTTATATGCTACCATTACAATTGCAGTTTACATACCATAGGTCTATTATCATGTACCAAGATGTCGAGACAAGTGTTCTATAGTATGAATTGTTCAGGTCTTTTATATTGAAATCTAATACTATATTATATCATAACTACTATGCACAATATGTTGAGACATTTGTTCTATCATTAATTATCTAGAAATTTAATTTATCTAATGAGATCTAATATTATATCATTGTATTAATTTTTTACTATCTTACGTGTGTATGTACACCTTTTGTAATAAATATTATATTATACATTGATTGGTTCATCTGACTGAGTTATGTGCTTCATATAAAGTCCCACCAATTATTCTTCTTTTGCTTAATATATCGGGGATGGAGGCATATGATTAAAGTATTGCCTCATATAAAGTCCCAACCCATTTTAGCTTTAGGCTTTGCTTTTTTCAAACTCTGGTTCATGTTCCAGCTCAAGCTCTGGTGCGTGTTCAATTACTTCAACAGGTTCCATCTTGCCATTCTTGTTTCCTCTCATTGGGTGGAAATCCAGCATTCAACCTCTGGTGGCAGAGGATGTGTCCCCTGAGTGGCAGGGTTGTTTTCAAGAGGGGAAATCCATAACCAATCAAGAGCTAGTTCCTCCTCATCACTCTCTTCTTTAGGAAGCATAGGTTGGCAGGCTTTCCCGGCCCTAGGCCTCAGAGTAGGGGACTGGTAAGTCTCTAGACAAGGAGATGGAGGTACATGAACAGCCTTAGATTTTCTTGTTCCTCTGTTCTCCGGTGGTAGCGGCTTCCTTGGCTTTCTCATAGGCCATCTTTAGGCTCTTCTGAAGCCTGTCGACATACCCCCAGTAGGATCTAACGATGTCCTAAAAGCCAGGTCCGCTGGTAAATGAGCCTCTCTCCTGAACAATAATCTGTAAGGGGAGTACCCAGTAGAGTCATTGGAGGTGCTATTATAAGCACAAACTACTGCAGCTATATGGTCTCCCCAATGCTATTTCTTCTCCGAGGGAAGGGTTCCCAACATATTCAGCAGGGTACAGTTGAAACATTCGAGTTGCAGACCCCCTTGAAGATGGTAAGGAGTGGTTCTGGATTGCTTTATACTCAAGAGTTTGCACAATCTTCTGAATAACTTGCTCTCAAAGTCCCAAACTTGATCTGAGTGTAGACATTGGGGCAGTCCGTAGTGAATAAAGAGCTTTTCCACCAGAGTTTTTGCTACAGTACTGGCTTGCTGATCTCTAGTGGGGAAAGCTTGAGTATAGCAGGCAAAATGATCTGTCACAACCAGGACATTGCTTTGTCCACTCAAGTCAGGCTCCAGACACAAGAAATCAATGCCCTCTGGACAGGGCCTTTTTTACGGCAGGGCAAAAGGGGCAGCTGCCCTGGGCCCCATCATTGTTGTGGGGCCCAAAGCAGCTGCCTCATACTTGCTAACTATCCCAGTTTAAATTCCCTTGTCCCATGACGTTTTTGTCCCATGCTGTGTCCCGATATCTTAGTGTGAATTTCTGTTACTAATCCTGCCCAGCTCTGCTCTATTGCCACGTACAGATGACTCACCTAAAGGCCCTGTGTAAATAACCTGCATTACTATGTAAATAGCGGCAGCATTAATATGTAAATAGCTGCGGACCAGTGTCATTGATATGTAAATAGAGGCAGCATTCATAAGTATATTATGCCCCCCTGAAGTCATATACACCATCACCTCTGCTGAATGCTGCCCACTGGGGAGGTAAAGGGGAATGCTTGAAAAACTTGCCTACAACTGTGGTCATTAAGCCTAACATCAGCCTGTTCTGCAAAGGTAAGCAAATTCTAGGTGGAACCCTTTTTCAAAATAACATGGTTCCACAGCACCGTGAATTTTGGTGCATGTGAATACGCACATCTCAGCAGATGCGTGAGGGTGTCATTAACAGTTATTGGCACTGATGTGTATCTGCTAAAGGGCAGCACCTTTCTGTGGTGTCACGAAAAGCAATTTTGCATGTGTTCCTGACACACACAAATGTTACATTAGCGGTCAGTGTAAATCTTCTCATTACATTGGGGCTTGGTGTACAATCCTTTCATTCATACTAGTGGCCAGTGTAAAGGTCCCCCTTACATTGGTGGTCAGTGTAAATCCCTCTTTATATTGGTGGTTACGGTGAATGTCCTTATTACATTCGTGATCAGTGTAAATACCCATTACATTGGTGGCCAGTGTAGAAACTCCTCTTTATATTGGTAATCAGTAAAAAAAATCCAAAGTTGTATTTGTGGTTAGTTTCAAATCCTCCCTTACATTGGTGGTCCATGTAGAAGCCCCTTTTAAATTGGTGGTGAGTGTAAATCCCCCTTACGTTGGTGGTCAGTGTAGAAATCCCCCTTTATTGGTTCTTGATGTAAAATACCTCTTTACATTAGTTGTCAGTGTAAATTCTTCATTACATTGGTGATCAGTGTACATTTCCCTTTACATTGGTGGTAAGAGCAGAATTGCCCTTACACTGGTGGTCAGTGTAAATCTCCCTTTACATTGGTGGTCAATGTAAATTCCTCCTAACATTTGTGGTCGGTGTATAAGTTTCACCTTACATTGATGGTCAGTACAAATCTCGACAATGGTTATCAGTGTAAATCTTCCCTTTACATGGAGGTCATTGTATATTCCCCCTTATACTGGTGGTTGGTGTAAATGCTCCGAATTATATATATATATATATATATATATATATATATATATTATATTGTAATCTCCTTTTACATGGTGGTCAGTGTAAATCCCCCTCACATTGGTGGTCATTGTAAATTCCCCATTACATTGGTGATCAGTGTAGAATCTTCCACTATATACTTGCCAAAGATTTCCAGCTTTGCTCTACATGATTCAGAATTTGCTACTGTGTACTGCCTCCTAACTAATCCCACCCCCCACCACTGCCACTGATCCCATCAACCTCCCAGCATTGCCACGTATCACACACAACCCTCCCCCAGCATTGTCACTGATCTCAGGAGTCCTAGGATCCCTAGGAGTTTTCTGTCTATTGATGGGTCCCCTCACCTCCCCAGTCCATGGTGTGCAGGCAGTGAGGAGATGATGTGCTGTAATCTTTGACAACCAAATCAGTGAGCAGTAATGATGTGCACTAACCACTTGCAGCCAATCATTTAGCAGTAAGAATATGCAGTAACCTCTGGCAACCAATCAGTGAGCATTAATAATGTGCAGTAGCCTTTAGTAGCCAATTGGTGAGTGGTAAGGATGTCAAGTAACCTCTAGCAACCAATCAGTGTTGATGTACAGTAATCTCTAGCAACTAAAAAAGCAGAAGTCATGTGCTGGAACCTCTAGCAAAATGATAAGTGAGCCATATTGTGTGCTGTAACCTCTAGCAGCCAGTCAGTGAGCAGTATACACTGTAACCTCTGGCAACCAATCGCAATCGCTGCCTAATCTGGATATAGTAAACTGATTTTGAGTCTAGCTATTTATTGTATGGCTCAGAGCAGGTGGAGAGCGAAATTGAATGGGGGGAGGGGGCCCAAGAAAATGTTTGCCCAGGGTCCAATCAATATTAAAGACGACCCTGGCTCTGGAGATGGCCCATTGGGGCTGTTAAGTCAGGTAAAGTCTTTCTTTGTATGCACCTGATGCTAAAGTGACAATAGCTTTCCACCTCAGCTGTCATGGTTCACCAATAGAATCAGTCTCTGACTAACTTGAAGGTTCTGTCTGGGCCTAAATGACCATGATCATATTGAAGAGTGGTCAATACTAAGGATGACCCAAACACCCGTACAGGCAAAAAATTCAGACGAACAAGCGAACACCGTAAAGTCTATGGGATGCAAACATGAAAAATCAAAAGTGCTCACTTTAAAGGCTTATATGCAAGTTATTGTCATAAAAAGTGTTTGGGGACCCGGGTCCTGCCCCAGGGGACATGTATCAATGCAAAAAAAAGTTTTAAAAATGGACGTTTTTCGTGATTTTTTTAATGCTTTAAGTGAAGCAATAAAAATGAAATATTCCTTTAAATATTGTGCCTGGGAGGTGTCTATAGTATGCCTGTAAAGTGACACAGTTTTCCCGTGTTTAGAACAGTACCACAGCAAAATGATATTTCTAAAGTAAAAAAGTAATTTAAAACTGATCACGGCTGTAATGAATTGTTGGGTCTCGGCAATATAGATAAAACTCATTGAAAAAAATGGCATGGGTCCCCCCCAGTCCATTACCAGGCCCTTTGGGTCTGGTATGAATATTCAGGGGAACCCCGAACCAAAGATTAAAAAAAAATTGTGTGGAGATCCTCCCAAAATCCATACCAGACCCTTATCTGAGCACGCAACCTGGCAGGCAACAGGAAAATAGGGGGAGACGAGAGAGCACCCCCTCTCCTGAACCATACCAGGCCACATGCCCTCAACATGGGGAGGGTGCTTTGGAGTGGGACAAGGGCCTCATCCCCACAACCCTTGCCCAGTGGTTGTGGGGGTATGCGGGCGGGGCGCTTATCAGAATCTGGAAGCCCTCTTTAACAAGGGGACCCCCAGATCCCGGCCCCCCTATGTGACTTGGTAAGGGGTAAAAAAAAAAAAAATTTAAGCAATGTTATGATTTATTTAACCAAGCCCAAACATCGATATGATTTCTTCTCTGTAATCAAACCTTAATATCTAAGCAATGTTATGATTCATTATCTTAATTGATTTTGGATTAATTATATATACATCTGTATGTTAACAAACAGCATAAGCACTCACATGAGTGTAGACAGGTGGGCCGCACACCCCATAAAGTGCAAAAAATTATACGAGAACCCCCTAACGGGGCTTTAAAGCAGCCAATGAAGTACAGTATCAATAGTTGAAAAAATTCAGTTTTATTAGTACAAAAAATATAAATAGCATATTATAAAAATCGCTGAGAATAAATGCTGACTATTCGAGTCAGGACATGAACTGAATATGACATACAATTACAGTGAACAAAGCATACAATTAGAACAAATGCCAGGCACAATGCATTAAAGGGCAACCAAGGTTATCTCAAATGTTAGATTCTTAAAATAGGTGACAACAAATATTGCCTATAAATGGGGGCAATACAGTACGATATATGTGGAACAACAGAAGTTGTATACGTAAATTCTGACGCGTTTCGACCCTTCCCGGGTCTTCTTCAGAGGATGGTTGTCCACTGTGAAGAGGTCAACATGTGTCAAACATAGCATCAAATCCAACAGTACCAAACTTATATATGTGTACCATCTACTGTAGTTGCCTGGATCATATAATTACCTATTACAGGAATTCTGACATTTCCGCGTTCAGTTTAGGCATTGTAGATTATTTTAGGTGGTACAATTTCTCCTCTGTTCCCCTGTCTCCCCCGTGTCGGACCAACTCCCAAGGGAGCGGGCGGTGGGCCAAGTGTATCTTGCGAGGGATCACATCTATCAGCCCCCCATATAGGAGGGGGAAGGAGAGGAGGGGGCAACGGACAACCCAAACTGCACCCGAATGGGTACACGTTAATGCTAGAAGTAGAAAAATATTAAGTGTTAAATACTTAGGAGCGAGGGGTCAATTAATTGATCCACACAGATTGGGAAATTCCCCAACTATGGAGATCTATAAAAATGTTGAATTGTAGGTACATGGGTGTGCAGAGGGCATTGCTAAAGAAAGAAAAGGAAGAAAGGAGAGGGAAAGCTGAAAGGGAAAGGAAAAGGAGGAGGGAAAGAAGGAAAGGGGGAGGGAAAGAAAGGAAGGGAATGTGAGGGGAGGTGAAAGGAAAAGAAAAAAGTGAACCAAAAGTGTGTATGTGAAAATGAAACAAGTGGAGGATAGCAAATGCCCTACTGCCAATCAATCCCCAGAGAGCGGAGAAGTCGGAAGAAGACCCCCGAAGTCAGAAGAAGAACCCAAAGTCGGAAGAAGACCCCCGGAGCTGCCTAATAAATTACTTTTAAAACCTGTGTAGTGTGTTTTTTATTGACAATTTTTTCCCTAGGTCAATGGGTAGGGGTACCATGTACCCCATACTCATTCAGATAGGGTGGGAGGCTGGGATCTGGGGGCCCCCTTATTAAAGGGGGCTCCCGGATTCCGATAAGCCCTCCGCCCGCAGACCCCGAAACCAGCGGCCAGGGTTGTCGGGAAGAGGCCCTTGTCCTCATCAACATGGGGAACAAGGTGCTTTGGGGTGGGGGGCCCGTAGGTTGCCCCCCTGTCCCAAAGCATCCACCCCCCCATGTTGAGGGCATGTGACCTGGCACGGTTTAGGAGGGGGGCGCTTGCTCGTCCCCACCCCCTTTCCTGACCGGCCGGGCTGCGTGCTCGAATTAGGGTCTGGTATGGATTTTGGGGGGACCCCATGCCGATTTTTCAGCGTAGGGGGTTCCCCTTAAAATCCATACCAGACCTAAGGGCCTGGTATGCCCCTGGGGGGGAACCCACACCATTTTTTCATTTAAAATTTGGCACGGCATTCCCCCTCATGATTCATACCAGACAACTGTCAGCAATGCTTGTCGCACATCGCGAAAGAAAAAAAAGTTTTCCTTTCCCGATGAGTGAGCCAGCTTGGCGCTGGCTCCCGCAACGGGGCTCGCAGATGTCTAATCCCGCCGATAACAGCGGCGACATTGACACAATATCGCGGTCACCTACTGTAAGCCTTTAAAATGAGCACTTTTGATTTTTCATGTTAGTGCCATAGACTTTAACGGTGTTCCGCGGCTTCCGAGTTTCCCCCGAACACCGCATATTGTTCGGTGTTCGCCGAACATCCAAACAACCAAAGTTCGGCCCGAACTTATGCTCAAACCATCCCTAGTCAATACCTTTAACCAGTGTTTCTCAGGGAGGAACAATTGACAAACACCCTCTGGCTCTTCATAAGGGGCTCTCAGGTATATGACCCCATTTTCTAATCGCATTCGTTCCCACTCTCTATGGACTACTTTTGCTCCCTCAGTGGAACTATTCAACAGCATCTGAGGGTCTTAAATGGATAGGGACTTCTTCAAAAGCTTTTCCAATGGATCTTCCAGTTGGTCCCGCCTCATATCTTTTCTTGTCAGTTGAGGCAATTCTTGACAAAACACAATAATATTTGGGCACTCCAGCAGGAGTGACTCCTACAGCTTCAGTTCCTACTGCTCCGATGTGCTTGTGCTCCACTCCCTGATACACAGCCAATACTCTTTCCAGAGGTAAATGGACCCAACTCTTTTGGCCAGCATTTGTGGTATGGGGTGTTGGGGAAAGGGCATTGACGTTCTGATTTCCCACTCCTGGTCGGTACTTCTGACTGAATCGAAACTCAGACAGAGTGACCTGCCATCAATGTCCAGTGGCATCCAGCTTGGCAGTGGTTAATAGGTAAGTCAAAGGGTTATTATCCGTCTTCATCACAATCGTGGCCCCGTACAGATAGTCACGTAGCTAATCTACCACTGCCCACTTGAGGGCCAAGAACTAAAATTTGTGTACAGGATAGTTTTTCTCAAGGGGGCTGCAACTCACATAATCTACCGGATAGAGTCTTCCCTCTGACTCTTCATACAGCACTCCGTCAAGACCATCTCTGCTAGCACCCACGTGCAACTAATAAGGCTTGGATGGGTATGTGTAGGCCAACACTGGTGCTTCCACAAGACTCCCCTTCGGTTGTTCAAAAGGCCTTTCACACTTTACCATCCATTGTTCCTGGATGGATTCCCATGGCCTCCCTTCTGGGTTTTCTGCGGGTCCCCTTCCATCTGTTTCTGTAAGAGTTCATTCAACGGTCTAGCAATCTGTTGGAAGCTCTTCACGAAACTACCTCAATTCAGTGACGGTGCTCAGGCGAGGCCAAGAAGTAATGGCTTCCAACTTCTGAGGGTCGCTAGCTATCCACTCAGCTGAAACTACATGCCCAAGATACATAACTGAGGTCTGGTAGAACTGGCATTTTTCTAGCGACAGCTTCAGTCCCTCTGTGTGTAACTATTGGAAAACTTTCTCCAACCGAGCTTCATGCTCCTCCAATGTTCTGCCAAACATGATATTATCAAGGTACACTAGCACTTCCACCAAGTTCATATCCCCCACAGTATTCTCCATCAGTCTCTGGAAAGTGGCGGGGGCCCCAGCTAATCCTTGTGGCTTTCGGTCAAATTAGAGAAATCCTAGAGGGCTGATGAAGGACGTTTTTTCTCGGTCATCCGGATGCATGGGCATCTGGTAGTATCCGCTCTTTAGATCCAGCACACTGAACCACTTGGCCCCAGACAGACATTGCAGGGCCTCTTCTATGTGGGGGGTTGTGTATTGGTCTGGGATAGTCTTTCGGTTCAAGGTTCGGTACTCAATACACATCCGGAGTGACCCAGTCTTCTTTCTCACTATAACAATCAGGGATGCATAAGGGCTCCTGGACTCCTTAATGACCCCAGACTTCTTCAGCTTGGTCAGCTGTTCTCTAAGGTCCTCCAGATCGCACAAAGGGATCTGCCTGGCCCTTTCATGAAAAGGTTTGTCTTCAGTTAGCCAAATTTGACATTGGGCAGTCCTGGTGCAGCCCACATCAAAGTCATCTTTGGAGAACATCTTCCCCATTGGACTAATTGGGCTTTAATCTTCTCCTCCCATCCTGAGGGTAGATTTGAGCAATTATTTTTCCTTGCAAATTTTTTTTTTATTATGCAGCTGTCAGCAGGGAAGCCCATTGACAGCTGATGACTTCCCGTCCCTGCTCATTAACAACCAGATTTTACTGCACCCTGAATGGGCAAAGCTTTGCCCAATAAGGGCGCAGAATGCACTGTGAAAATTTGGGAGTTTCCAAATGTTCGGCCACAACTCATGCTCGGGCTGAACCGTTCGCCAAGCACTAATCTCTACCACACTGTCCCTAACCAGAAGGAGCTCTATCCCTGCAATGCCCACTTCACAAAATGTATGTCATTTTGTGTCACTAAAGATGGCCGCGGAGGTCACCCAGGGTTCCAGTGCCCAATCTGACAGCTGCTCCCCTGATGACACTGACAGAAGCACCAGAGGAACAAAGTTCTCCATTCCTCCCTCCTGTACAATGGCCATGACACAATGCCATCTACAGTCAGGAGGCCACAGTGCACCTGCCTTATGTACTAATGCACTCATCTTCTTTTTCCTTAAAGATAAGGTATGGCATTTTTTTTACATAGCTTGGACCAATCTAACTATGCATATACCATATCTGTGGAATCCCTCTAGAATCTGGAAATCACTTTAGTAGACAACCCTACTGCAGTGATCTGCACTAGCTTCTGGGTCTTGTACCAAGTGGCTGCTCTGCTGCATTGCCCCACCTGCCCACCTCATCTAATTAGAGAATGCTTTGCGACAGCAAATGCAATTTAAAACATTCTCTGAATAAGATCCTTGCTGTGTGGCCTGCAGCTGGGAAGCCATTCAGCACAAGACCTAGACATGAGTGAAGATCACAGTAATAGACACTGCTACTACAGTGATCTCTACTATCATTTGGGTCCTGTGCTTCATCTTGTAGAGGGATCCCATGAGTATGGTATGTGCATTGGTACATTGGTCCAAGCTGCTATATTTCTTTTTTTTAGGACACATTAAACCCAGTACTTGGGACTACTAATTCTTTGTTTACTTCTTGCACAAGGATACATATCAGCAATTTTTTGGATTGCTAATGTACACGTTCTCCTCCTCCTCCCTTTTTTGTGTCGTGTACTACATAATAGCAGGTACCCAACCATCATTATTTTGACCCAAAGTTCAAGCCATTGCCATTATTTTACACAAAAGCCCATCCCATGTCCATGGCATGTGGAATGCCCTAAGGCAGCAGGAGGTAAATGTGTAATATGAAGAGGAAGAGTGTTTGGGTGGAAAAGTGTTGCAGGTTGAAGGTTAAGAGGATAAGTGAGGATAAGTGTTGGGTGTTGAAGGTTAGGAGGAGAAGTGTTGGAATGCTGGCAACGGCAGGAAATATAGTGGGACATTTCAAGGGAGATATTTCACCCCTTCTTGATACAATGGAAAAACTCTGGTAGATCTACTGCCACCATTTCAGAGGAAGCCCAAGTAGAACAATTACTGTAGGAAAAGAAAAATGCAAAGTCATTACTGTTTCATGATCATAAATACAGAAGACATGGAGAAGACATGGAGAAGCAGGTATTACTTAAAACTTAAATATGTTTGCAGGTAAGGGCCAAAAAAAGGTAAGTAAAGACAGTCTTCTTTTACAGGCCTTGCTTACTTTACAGGGTCAGAACAATATAGAACAGTTATGTGCATTGTTAATGTGAGCAGAAATCATTATAAAAAATATATATATTTGGTACTACCTGTGTATTTCAATTGTATGATAATATTTAGCACTGATCCTTGCTGAATAGAGTTTATTTTAAAGAAATTATGTGCCTTGGTTTAGAGTTGTTAGAATAGAGGACTAAACTTAACCACAGAAAAATAAACTACCTGTACAAACAAATAAAAGTAGATAGAAGATGATGTCAGTATAATGAGAACAATGAGAGATGTATGGTACTGAACTGTATAAAAGGAGGGGAGAGAAGCTATCTCATTGTATTGCTATTGTGATACCCATGCTGCAGAGGTCTGTGTCACAATGGAGAATTATAGGCTTTAATTAAAGAAGAACCCAGTGATCGGAGCTATGGGTGTATCATATACCTACATCTTCCAGTTCTGTGTGATCATGCAATGTATGACACTCTGGAAATCAGGAATGCAGAGTCCAGCCTGTGTCCTTCATTTTACTGATGTATTTGATGAGTTCCAATATTTTCAGGATGGAGATTTGATCATTGGAGGAGTGTTCACTGTGAGGTCAAAAGAAGACGACCGATCTTCACCTGAAGAAAAGACATACCGGTATGTAACTTACTTGATATGGAGAGAAAAAAGTGATCAGGGTGACAAAAAACAACAAATCGGATTTTACAAAATTATTGTAAGAAATACATGTGATGGAAATATTACAAGAATGTATATGTTGGATATAAAATGTCTCTGAATTTACATGCAAGCCAAGCTGAAAGTGTCAGGGGGTGGGCTACAGTGATAGGGGGTGGGTGACAGTAACAGGGGTGGGTGACAGTGACAAACTATAACAGTGTCTGGGTGTTGGAGAAGTTGCTGGAAGAGGCTTTTCTTTAAAGCTGAAAACTGTGGGGATTCCTCCATTGGCTCTGTTTGTGTGGATCTGTCATTTTTTATTTGTTGTAACTAGGGTTGCACCGATACTAGTATCGGTATCAGTGCCGATATCGAGTATTTGCACAGGTGTCGGTACTCGTGCAAATGCACCGATACCTGAAACCAATACTTTCAGGCTCAGTTCTTTGAGCTGTCAGTGGGTCTCCCCTGTTGACAGCTGAAGTGTTAAAGAAGTCCGGTAATTGGAGGTGTCAAAAAAAAGAAAAAAAGCAGCCGCAATGTTTATTAACAACATGTCTCAGCCGCTGAAACACTAAAATAAAAAGAAACATTGTTTCTTTTTGTATCTTTCTGTTTCTTCATCTACAGATCAAAGGGATGAACAAATGTTCCTCTGTTTAACCCCTTATTAACCCTAAATTTACTCTAATTAGCCTTAATTAACTCCCCATTCTCCTCCATTTAATTATTATTATCCTGCTTTTTTTTTTTTTGTTCACGTCTACTTTTTTTAAACGATAAACAATTAAAACGTTTTTTGTTTGCTTTGTTAGTGAATATTTATATATATATATATATAAATAGCCAGTGAAAAGCTGAAGTGAAAAGAAAAACAGTTGCGGTAGGTATCGGTAATTGGTATCAGCAAGTACTAAAAAAAAGTATTGGTACTCGTAAAAACAAATGATATTGGTGCATCCCTAGTTGTAACAGTGATCACTTCACAGCTGTCCTTGGATGAATTTTTTTTATTCATCCAGATAGATGGAGGGATCCTCCCTTTTGAGACATTGTATTCTGGAAGCGGGTCTCTTCGCTGTCAGAATACTCTGACTATTGTTCTACTAGGCCTCTGCATTCAGAAAATATATTATGTTCTGGGGATTTAGGTAATTTTATAATCAAAAATGCAGATTTTAAAATGTGTGCAAAAAATAAAATAAATGTTCGTAGATGGGACATAAAAACTCAGGGGGAAGTTTTTGGGGAAAGTGTGATGTGCACTTATGCTTTAATCCCAATTGTTCTGTTACCATTCTTTATAGCATCACACATACAATCTGTGCTGTTATTTCCCTTTTTTTACAAAGTCCAGCACAGAGCACAATGAGGGGTTCATATACTAAAGTCCTGCTGTGGATTGGCCACTCAGATTGTTTTCATGTGGTTTATGACTTATGTATGTTTTAAAGGTCTTAAATCTGAACCCCAGACAGATATAAAAGACACAAATGAATGCAGCTCTGTACTGAATAGTACATCATTACATGTGTAAGTGCTGACACGGAGGGATAAGACCTGCAAGTGTGTCTGAACTGCAGCAGAGAAAAAACAGGTCTTCTGTACTGTTAGACAGAACTGTGTGGTAGAGCTGTGTAAATATCAGAACTGGATGGACAGACATACAAATTCTTTGGCTGTTAAAACAACTCTCATGTATGCCTCTCTTCTTGTGCATTTCATTATTTGCTTGGAGTTTGATTTGAATGCTTTCTCTGCCAGAGCAGTTTATCACACTCCTGGTAAAATGCACATTTTAGGCCTGAAAATTACTTTAAGCTCCCCAAACATTATACAGTATATTTCTGTAAGCAGAGAACCTGTAGAATAAAAAAAATATATAATTGTAAATCTTTATGTTGTACCATATCTGTGCAATTGTGTATCAAACCAATATTTTCACTACAAAATACACTTACATTTCCTTTTAGTGCACACAAAGATAGTAATATAATGTATAGTATATATTTTTAAATATAAAAGGTGAGATTGTGTCTATTAAATAAATACCAAACATGTAGATCTTAAAAAACAAAAACCTGCACCCACAAAACAAACATCCTTAAGTGACGCTTTCAAAAGCCCTTCCAGCTCATAATTTTAGAGTTAACCATAAATATTGGAAGTAAAACTATTTCTCTCCTCCAAAATGTGTTACACTGGTGAAGTCTTCCAATGCTAGCTATATGTATGTTTACATATGTGTGTAAGGGCATCAACGGTCATTTGTTACTTTTTGCTTTACTTATTTATTTTTTCCAGTTTTATTAATTTTAACTTTAACTTTTTAACTGGGTGGCACAGTGGTGTAGTGGTTAGCACTCTCGCCTAGCAGTAAAAAGGGCTGCTGGTTCAAATCCCAACCATTTTTACATTTTGACACTACCTGCCTGGAGTTTGCATGTTCTCCCTGTGCTTGCGTGGGTTTCCTCCGGTTTTCTCCCACACTCCAAAGACATCCTGGTAGGTTAATTGGCACTGTCCAAAATTGGCCCTAGTATATGAATGTGAGTTGGGAACTTTGGTCCTGACCCTCAAGGAGCCCACAATCCAATGTGAGTGTGTGATGTATGTGTGGAGTGCTACATAAATTGACAGCGCTATATGGGTAGTACCTTAAGATTAAAAAAAAAAATAATGAAAAAAAAAATAGGGATAATTGTAGACACACACACACACACACTCACACTCACTCAGGTTGGACTGGTGTCTTTATTCAACCTTACTAACTATGTAACTTCACTTAGAATTTTTCTTCTTTATGGGCTGTTAAGCCCCCGATGTGATAGTATTCTGCAGGTTCTCTTTATGGAGACATCAGGCTTCTATTATTTTCCCAGAGCTGATAAAGGACATAAACTCCCTGATCAGCTCCTACACCTGCCATTAGCGGCTGTTATTTGACAGTCACAAACCCAGAAGTGCTTCCGGGTTCGCTGTATGTGGAGAAGAGATCAGGTATGTTATCTCTCCTCTAATCACACCGCTAGTCACCCTGATAGTTGTTGTGGTCCTGTGCTCCTGGTAGGAGTTGGGAGAACCTAGGAACCACAGTGGGGAGTCACATGCTGGGTCTTCAGGGTTGTTCGCTCGCTGTGGAGCTCCACATAATGCAGTACGAGTTCACAGTGCATTGACAGCTGCTGATTGGCCAAAGCATGCACCTGAACTGTATGCTTTGGCCAATCACAGCACGATGTGCTATTAAAGCCATCATGGCTCCGGGGCCCACACTATATAAGATTGCCTACATGGCGGCCGTATGTAGTGTGTTGTAGTGGAGAGAGACTAGGCAGGTTAGTTAGTGGATTTAGCGTGTAGGCCAGGAGTGCTCAACCTTTTGAGGAGAGAGGGCCACTTTAGCGACTTGGAAACAGGTCGCGGGCCACAATGAGTGTAGCTGGCAGATGGCAGGTCTGTGTCCACTCTGCATATGTAGAGCAGACAAAGATGCAGCCCGCTCTGCCCTAAGTGCCCTCCGATCTGCCCAGACAGAAGGGGACAGATCCCCTTCTGTTTTTTTAAGCAGGTCGGATTGCAGATAGGCGGGTGTAAAAGGACATGAGTCTGTTAACATCTCCTGCTCTATAGAGGTGAATGGTGGGTCCGATTGGGTCCGCCTGAAAAACAGACAGGCAGACCTGATCAGACCAGTCATGTGAAAGGGGCCTAAGGCTGCTTTCACACTGATGCACAGTGGTTTACCTGCATCTCAACTGGCCTCGGTCTTCACTTCTTCCTCAGGATTCCTGCAGCTGGTTGACTGCTGTCCCCCAGGTGGTTATAGCTGGTGGCTGCTGCTGGCTGTCCTCCAGGGCTGGTACTGCTGGCTGGCACTGCAGTTGGGTATTTCCTGCTGGTACTGCTGGCAGATACCCCTGGCTGGTACTGCTGGCTGGTACTGCTGGAGCGTACTGGTACTGCTGGTGGGTACTGGTACTGCTGGTGGATACTGGTACTGCTGGTGGGTACTGGTACTGCTGGCTGGTACTGCTGGCGGGTACTGGTACTGCTGGCGGGTACTGATACTGCTGGCTGGTACTGGTACTGCTGGTGGGTACTGGTACTGCTGGCTGGTACTGGTACTGCTGGTGGGTACTGGTACTGCTGGTGGGTATTGGTACTGCTGGTGGGTACTGATACTGCTGGCGGGTACTGGTACTGGTACTGCTGGCTGGTACTTCTTGCTGGTACTGCTGGTGGGTACTGGTACTGCTGGCTGGTACTGGTACTGCTGGCAAGTACTGGTACTGCTGGCTGGTACTGGTACTGCTGGCTGGTACTGGTGCTGCTGGTGGGTACTGGTTCTGCTGGCTGGTACTGCTGGCGGGTACTGGTACTGCTGGTGGGTACGGTTACTGCTGGCTGATACTGGTGGCTGGTATTGGTGGCTGGTACTGGTAGCTGGTACTGGTGACTGACACTGGTGGCTGGTACTGGCGCTGCTGGCTCTGGCACTGCTGGCTGCTGTCCGAGATTGCGGGTTCCCGTGCATAATTGTGACAGAAGCATGCGGCTGCAGTAGAGAGCAGAGATGATGCTTCCTGTCACAGGCGGAATACATTGGTATCACTCTGCCTGTGAAGAAGCCGGCGCTATACAGGAAGCATTGGCTCTGCTTCCTCTAGTGGCGGCTCCGTTCTTCGCACTGATGCTTGGAGATGGCGGGTCTGGAACTCGTGATCCAGGCTTGCCAACCCGCTATCTCAGAGCAAGACGTAACGGGCCACATCAGAGGGTGCTGTGGGCCTCATGTGGCCCGTGGGCCAGCGGTTGTGCACCCCTGGTGTAGGTAGTGTAGAATATATAATAGAGTGCAGTCAGTGTAGAATATATAATAGAGTGCAGTCAGTGTAGAATATATAATAGAGTGCAGTCAGTGTAGAATATATAATACAGTGCAGTCAGTGTAGTGTATATAATGCAGTGCAGAGTATATAGTGCAGAGTATATACCACAGTGCAGTGCAGAATATATAGTGCAGAATATACACTACAGTGCAGTGCAGAGTATACACTACAGTGCAGAGTATATAGTGCAATGCAGAGTATATAATTCAGTGTAGTTGAGTGAGAATAATACAGTGCAGTGTAGTTTGAATAACACAGTGTTGTGGTGCTACTGATGTGTCGGTGTGTCACCACTGATCCCGCTTTTTTTTTCATTAATATTTTTTTTTTTTGCAGTATAAAAGGTTCTTTTGCTACATTATTAGTACTCCCCCCTTCTGTGTCACATGTGTTATTCCTTCTGCATCAACACAGCAGTGGTATACTTTTGATTTTTAGGGGATATTTAGGGCATAATTGCTGTCTCCCCTTCTGCGTCACAGGTGTTTCTCTTTCTGCGTCAGCAGTGGTTCCCTATTTTTTTTCTTTTGGGGGGCTTTTTGAATTTTTTTTTTCAGCAGGAGCAAAAGAAAAATCTCCATAAATGCTGTTCCTTCTTCTAAATCGCAGGTGGTCTTCCTTCTGCGTCACCACTGTTTGTTTGTTTTTTTTCCTTTCTTATTTTTTTTTACATTTATTTTAATTTAGTTTTTTTTGCAGCAGCAGCGAAAGAAAAATGCTCCACAATTGCTGCATCCTTATTTTCTTTATTAAAAAAAAAACTATAATAAAACAGTTTATAGTGCACCAAGCAAAAAAGTATTGCACCCAAGCACCATATTCCCTTCCCATACTATAATAAAGAGTTATAAAAATCCCCCCAAAAAATAAAAAAGAATACAACGGTTTATAGTGCACCAAGCAAAAAATAAATCCCCCCCAAAAAACCCCATTATGTCCGAAAGGCCAACAAGGAGAGGCAAATGCTCACAGGCCACTAAAAGAGGGAAAGTAGCCTCTGTGTCTACAGAAAAAAATGGTGGTCACAGACATGGTGATTCTTCCGCAGGCAGGGCACGCTTGTCCTTTTTTTTCCGCTGCTGGCCGTGTTATTGAGCCACAACATGCAGAAGAGTTGGTGGAGTGGATAACTTAGCCATCCTCATTCTCTTCATCTGCTGTCACCCAGGCTCATAGTAGTTTGCTTTCCACCGCAGATGCCAAAGCAACCTATTCCACCGGCTCCTTGTCCACAGCTACTCCTTCCATAGGCCCACCATCATGCATGGAGGAGTCACCTGAATTATTGGATCATAGTGTTGGCTACATGCTGCTGGAGTATGCGCAGCAATTTGAATGCTTCGATATTGGTTCACAGGTTGAGGAAGGGAGTAACGTGATCATAGAGAGAGGGGGTGCCACAGAAGGACAAGAAACTAGCAGTCATGTTCACCCAGCTGCAGCATAGTGCCAAGTTTGCTCCAATGATGAAGAGGGAGGGGAGGATGAGGTCACTGACTATACGTGGGTGTGTGAGAGAACAGAGGATCAAAGTGAGGAGGAGGAGGCACAACTCCAACGAGGCAGGATGTCCTCCAGGGGCCAGCTAAAGGGCAGCCACCCTATTGCATCACACAACAGAGCTCCACAGGTGCAGGGCGCTGCTGACTCCCCGCTGACTTCCAAAAGTTCATTGTGGTCTGGGCTTTTTTCAACACATGTGCAGCAGACTGCAGCGTTTCTGTTTGCAATCTATGTCTGAAGCTGATCAAGAATGGCCAGAACACCAGCCGCTTGGGCACTACATGCTTGACAAGACATATGATGACCTGCCATGCAGTCCTGTTGGCAACAACACCTGAAAGACCCACATCATAAAAAATGCAGACTTCTCTTTGCTCCTCATCTGGGATCTTTACTCCTAATACACCTCAAGTTTTTTCAAAAACCTGCACTGAGAAGAATGATGGTATAGCAATGGGTGCAACAAGTACTTGCACCCAATCTGCTAGCAGTACACCACCTGTTGATTTCACCAGGCAAATTTTGCTACCCCAGTTGCTAAGGCGTAAAAAAAAATACTCTCCCAGTCATCCACATGATCAGCACCTAAATGCTAGCTTGGCCAAATTGCTAGCACTACAACTGCTGCCTTCTCATATGGTAGACTCGCCCCCTTTCATGAATTTTCAGAATGTGCTATACCACAGTGGCAGGTTCCAAAAATAAATTTCTTTCCACGTAAGCCATTACAGCTCTGTACCGTCATGTGGAAGGTAATGTTTTGACCTCATTGGACAGGGCGGTCAGCAGCAAGGTTCACATTACTGCTGACTCATGGTCCAGCAGGCATGGTCAGGGACGTTACATTTCCTTCATGGCGCACTGGGTAACTCTTCTGGCAGCTGGGAAGGATGCATGACAGGGTTCAGTGCTGGAGCTTGTTCTACCACCACACCTCCAAAAAGCTAGTGGTGATTCTGCCATATCTGTCTGCTCCACCCCTTCCTCTTCTTCTTCCTCTATGGCCTTTTCTGCAGAATTGTCCTCTGAACCAGCATTTCTCCTTAAGTATTCAAGGGGCTACGCAAGCAGTCAGGCTAAAAGATGCCATGCTGTGCTTCAGTTGCTCTGTCTAGGGGACAGGAGCCACACTGGGGCAGAGATTCTGTCAGCTCAGCAGGGGCAGGCTCAGAGGTGGTTGACGACACGGCAGCTTGAGCCAGGAATGGTTGTATGCGACAATAGCACCAACCTTCTCTCCGCCCTCCGACAGGGACACTTGACACATGTTCCATGCTTGGCACACATCCTGAATTTGGTGGTGGCAGTGTTTCTTGAACAGGTACCCAGGCTTACAAGATCTTCTGAGGCAGGCCAGAAAAGTCTGTGGCCATTTCCAGCGGTCATACAATGCCAGTGCTCGACTGGCTGACATTCAACAGTAATTCAACCTGCCCACCAACCGTCTGGTTTGTGACATGTCCACCAGGTGGAACTCAACATTGGCAATGCTGCAGCAGCTGCACATGCAGCAGAGGGCCATCAATGAGTACCTGTGTGAGCATAGAAGAAAAGAAGGCTGGATGGCCGCACTCCTATGAAATTTCTTTATTAAAGTGCCAGATACAAAGGTGAACAACAGGTATCAGCTTACATGTTTCACACCAAGGTCGGGTGCTTACTCATAGCTCAAAGAACTCAGTCTCCTGGCAAGATGTGGGACCTCAGGTTGTGGTGAGCACATAACGGGTATACTTTGCCCCCATATGGGTACAAGGGCATATTGGCTGACAGATACCTGGGCTCAAGAACACAAGTCACTAAAGAAGCTGCACTCATTATATACAGTTTGGAGAAGAGAATAACAGCTTTAACAGTGTGACAAGTGAGGTCTGCAAATACAAGCTCAATATTGTAAAAACCAAGGTGAGACCCTTTATTTTTATAAGTTATCAGGACTGTAAAATGCCACCTAAAGGAACACAGTCACAAAAAGCTAAGAGGGGCTCAGCTGGAGGCATAGTTAAAAACACCCCCAAACCTCAACTCACACAAAAAACTGACATTAAGGAGTTTTTCCAGCAATCACAGATACAAGCCCAACAGGAAACCTCTTTGGTAACAGAACTGAATTTATCATTCCCTACAGGTGTAACAGAGCTTGAATGTTCTAGCACTAGTACCCCCTTAAATATGCTAAAAGCTGAATACTGAGAGACCAGAAGGGGGTTCCTGGGATATGCAGGCATATATACAGTCCTTACCAACGAGAGAATATATGGATAAATATGTTTACAGGCTTGAAACTTAATATAAAGCTGAATTACAATCTATGAAATCATCTTTAGCTGACACGCAAAATAAAATGGAGATTGTGGAATCTAAAATAACATCATTATAAATTATCAATATCATTGAACAAAAAATGGCCCAATCTGAAGAGAAAAAACAGGAACAGGATCAATACTTACTTACACACGAGCATGAACTCCGAAGGACTGTATTGTATAGATTGTATGGATTGTATAGGTTATAGTTATGTGCATTTTAGCACTTCATCGTGATCAATTATTGTGATTAACTATCATATTTATGTTTGTTCACTCCTTCTATAGCCCCCCCTTCCCCTTTTTTTCTCCCTCCTTCTCTTTTTCCCTTTTCTCCTTTTCCTTCTCTCCTTTTCTTTCCCCGTGTTTCCCTAAAACGTTTTGTTTCTCTTATAAATGCATATGAATAGACCAGAAATAAACTTATATTGAGATAGGATATATATTTGTACTTATACATGTTTGGGTCGGGCGCGGCCTATCTGAGGAAGGTCTCTCCATAAGCCCTATTTAGAGAACTTACAAATTGTAAGCATGGACTCAAAGGAGTCATTTAGTGGGTTGTTAGCATAGGTGGATAGTTGTGCGTGTGTATGTGTAAGGTTTGAGATTTTTTTTTTTATTATGGGCTCTGTTAAAATTTGCTCCTTTAACACTTGATGGCTAAACTCTCTATTAAAGAGATCACAAATTTTATACTCTTTTCATAAGCAAAAGGTTAGCGTTCTCTTCTTTCAGGATACAAATTTTCATTCGAATCACATACCTGATATACAGAATAGATACTACCCTATATGGTATCCTGATTCTTTTGCCTACTCTAAATCTAGGGGAGTCTCTATAGCAATCCACAAGTCTCTCCCTCACTTGGTTCTCGATAGTAGGAGGAGCAGGGACGGAAGAGCCTCGCTCTTGAAACGGTCTATTTATGGAAAAAAATACACATTTTATTAATCTATATTTACAAAATCAAAATCAAATTAAGACAGGTATACAATTGTTGACAGATCTTATGGAAAGAGTGGAGGGAGTGACCTTGATTGGGGGGATTTTAATTTTATTCTTGATCGGGACTTGGATACTACCGCGTCTTGTGTATCTCTTTAATGACTATTAAAGATATGAATAAATTTAAAAACATTTTGGATAAGAACCAACTGATTGGTTCACCCAATAGATAGCGATTATACATTTCATTCTAAAGTCCACGGTACATATCATAGATTAGATCTCTTTTTTATAAATCAAAAGGGAGTGTCAATGGCGTTTTCCTCAGAGATTGGGAATTTTGTCTGGTCTGATCATGCTCCAGTATTTTTGGTGTTGAATATATCAAAAGCTATTTTGACTAAATGGTCATGGGGATTAAATGATAATCTACTTAAATATGAGGTCTGTATGTCAGACATCAGACAAGCAATTAAGGATTTTGTGACAGACCATCTAGGGGATACTACGTCCCTACCTGTGCAATGGGAAACTTTAAAATGTGTTTAACGTGGTCTTTTTATAAAACACGGGGCGAGATTAAAATAAATAAGGGGGCATAAAATATCCCTACTTATAAAGGATATAATATGGAACGGTCTCCCAAGTGGAGTTTTTCCGCAGCAGGATTCAAGTCATTAAATTGGTTTATAAAAAATTTTATTTAGAAAATGTAACAACGGGTTATAAGCACACACCAATACTTAAAATATGAGCTCAGGTCAGAGATGAACGTGAGTATTCAGTTTTACAATATTGTAATCATACAGTAATAGTTATCAATATTTAACATGCAAATTCCCAATGCGTTTCAACATGCGTAATCAAAGTCTTCCTCAGGGGATCAATTTGCTCTCAAGAATTATGTACAATCATTATTTTTTATGTATTAACAATGTAAATTTTCATAATGTAAAATCCCTCATGTATACAAGGGCAAATAGCAAGGACAACATATTTACCAATGAGGGATAAACACAGAAAATCTCCTGGCCGGGGTTCGCTGTAAAAGTCAATCAGCAATCCCGTGCCCTCATGCAGCACACACTCCAAGAAGGGAATCCACTCACATGTAGCTAACAAGAAGCCACACTATTTTCAGCCTGAAACGAGCAGAAAGGAAGGATCCCAAAGACCTGCAGCAAAGGTCCCAGTCATTATTTTATAATCTACCACAGCTTACTTTACTAATTAATAGAAGAGTCACAATATTTGAGATATAGTAATACAATTATATAATGATTATAAAGATGGAAAAGAGTCTGTGATATATTATAGATCTCTAATAATAATAAGAAGAATAAGAAAATAATTTTTATAATTGAGAATGGCCAAAGGATATTCATGGTGATTAGCAAGTGTAGAAAGTGAAATGTAAATAAAAATGTGACAGTCTAAAAGTGTGTGTGGGAAAAACAAAATAAAGGATGTATATGCGATTTGTGGACAAGGAATCAAAAAAGGGGAAAAGAAGGAATGGTTCTTTACCAGGAATGGTGAATGAGGGTGAGTATGGAAAAAATGATGTGTATATGTGGACAAAATGAGAAAATCTGTCTAGTGTCAGTTAATTACTAAAAAATATGGGAGTGACTATGAAATGAGGAAATTGTATATTAAAAGTGAATTGATAAAGGATATAAAAAAACTTGAAAAATTGCATAAACAAAATTTGACCTCAGAGAATTTAATAACGTTAACAGGTAAACAGACAGGATTACAAACTCTATTAAATGAACAGACTCTACGGCTTAGAGACAAAAGCCAGGCACTTGGCTAGAGCTTTACGCCAATGTATATCTACCACCTCTATAGTAAAAATTAAAACAGCATCACGAGATTTGAAGCACAATCCAAAAGGAATTCTAGAATCATTCCATTCCTTCTACACTAAATTACATAACATACCAAATCAAGTGGTAGGAGTGGATCCTGAAAAGTTTTGGGAAATCATGCGCCAATATTTAGAAGAAACAGCTATACCAACTCTTATAGTGGCGGAGACAGAGGAGGTGCATATGGAATTATCTGAGGTGGAAGTGCAGAATGCAATTGATTCATTAGTAATAGGTAAAAGCCCAGGACCAGATGGTTTTACCCTGCGGTTTTAAAGGACTTTTAAAGAATAATAGATTCCTATTTTAAAAAGAACCTTCAATTCAGTATCTGCCTCTTGACCCCTTGCCCCACAAGGGATGAAAGCATATATTTTGCTTATTCCAAAACCTGAGAAAGATCATACGAGATGTAGAAATTATCGACCGATTTCCCTAATTAACTAACTAATTTTGATCTTTGACTGTATTCTAAGATTATTGCAAACAGACTTACACCTATTATATCAACCTATATCCATTTGGATCAAGTGGGATTTGTCAGGGGTCGGAAGGCAAGAGACAATACATTGAAGACTCTTACATTGGTAGAATATGCCCAGAACCCTGATATCCCTTCCTGTCTATTGGCGATAGATGCAGAGAAGGCATTTGACAGGGTGGGATGGTGTTTCCTTGAGGAGACATTAAAACAATGGGGAATAGGTCCTTTACTTATGGATAAGATAATGGCTTTATATCATAATCCAACAGCTAGAATACGTACAAGTGGAGATCTATCCAATCAGGTGGTGATCTCAAACGGAACCCGACAGGGCTGTCCCCTTTCCCCCTTGTTGTATATATTAGTAATGGAGCACTTGAGCATAGTGATTAGTAAAAATGTAGACACACAGTACAAGGGATTAAAGTTAAGGAAACAGAATATAAGATGTCAATATATGCAGAGTTGCTATTATATATAACTAATCCAGTGGTGACAATACCAAATCTCATCCAGGAATTTAACCGTTTTGGAATATTGAATAACTTTAAAGTCAACTATGACAAATCAGAAGCCTTTAATATTACATTATCAAATAGTACACTAGATCGTCTCAAAAATAACTTTTCCTTTAAATGGCAGAAAGAAGCCATTAAATATTTAGTAATAAATATTTCTAGAGATCTAAATAAACTCCAAGAGCTTAATTATTTCCCGATAATACAAAATATAATTAGGACACTTAAAAAATATGATAGAACATTTTTTCCTGGATGGGAAGGATCAATATTGTAAAAATGGACATATTGGCAAAAATATTATACATATTTCAGACAATTCCGATATCTTCTCCAACAAACTTGCTGGATCAGTTACAAAAGGCCGTGGGGAGATTTATATGGGTGCATAAATCAGCTCGAATTAGAAGATATATAATAATTAGGATAAAAAATCATGGAGGCTTGGCTCTTCCAGACTTTTCTAAATATCTTTCTGTATTTTTGTCCAGGATAGTAGACTGGTTCCATGATGCAGAATGTAAGCAAAGATGCCACTGCCATGAGATTGAAATCATTACCCTGGATAATTAGAGAACACCGACCCCCCCAAGAGAGAAATGCCATTGTTGGTATTTTCAACATTGAAGGTCTGGGACACGTTATTGAAAAGGGAGCCTTGGTCCACTTATATTGGGCCAATGACACCTATTTTGCAATCCTGAGTTTCCACCAACAATGGAAGCCTTGACTTTTTAAAATGGCGTAGATGTGATGACGTAAGGGTGGTTCAGACCCTGATAGAGAATAGGCTCCCCCCATGGGAATCCTTGGGTTTGGAGAATAAGACCAAATGGATGCAGTATCAACAACTTCAAACTTATATCCAATCCTTGATAAATAAATCTTTATTAGATAGCTCATTAACAGAATTTGAACAATTATTATTGCAAGAACAAAGACCAATACATGTATTATCTACATTATATAAATACTGGATTCCAAAAAAAACAAAGCAACAGGAGTTAGCTTATTTAATTAAGTGGGAGAAAGAACTCGAGATGACTATCCCTAGATCAAAATGTGAAAGAGGGATCCTACTTACACATAAATTATCTATATCAAATAGACATCAGGAAGGCAACTATAAAATCTTAGCAAGATGGTATAGATGCCCGGTAGATATGCATAAAATAAATAGGGAAAATTAAGAGGTATGTTGGAGATGCTTAAATGCAAAAGGTACAATGTCACATATATGGTGCTATTGTCCAGGGGTCCAGACATTTTGGTCAAAAATCTATGATATATCGATCATGCCATTACAGGAATGAATGTACAGCCAGATATATTAGTTTCAGTCTTGTCAATGATCCCCGGATCTATGAAGGTTATAAGAAAAGATATCTTGAGATTCATGTTAACAGCAGCATGAACCATTGTAGCTCGAAAATGGAAGAAAACGATAGATCCCTCAATTGAGGAATGGGTATGTGAGATGAGCGAGATGCAGTCACTATAATTGATGATAGCGGTAGAATTAGATCTTAAGGAACAAACCTTAAAAAAAATTGGAAAAATAGGAAGAGTTTAGAACCTCAGCAATCTTATCTAATTATCTGTAGAGTAATCTTACAGTGCCCTCTTCTTTCCCCCGCCCCCTCCTTTTTTTTCTCTTTTTTCTCTTCTTTTTTTTTCTTTCGTTGTTGTGTTAGAGCTTGTTTTGTTAGAGTAGAGTGAATGGTGAAACAATAATTATAAACACGGAATTATATAGATGAATTAATTGTAAAATAATTGTTTATATACATTCTAGTTAGTATAAATTGGATAAGTCTGGAATGATATTTATGAAGTAAATGTAAATTGTATTCTTAATATATCCAAGACATTTTATGTGTATGGGTAGGTTGTTTAAAATGGAAAAATGTATAAAATAAAGATTATATATATATATATATATATATATATATATATATATATATATATATATATATATATATATATATATATATATATATATATATATATATATATATATATAAATAAAATGGTGTCTACAGAAAGATATATATACACACACACAAGTACATAAATAATTACATGAGATGAAGGTTATCAATTGACACCCTAATTAGCAATCAATTGATTAGTTACAGTAAACAAGTGTCAGAAAAATGTGTCAAACTGAAACTTCTCACCATTACCATATAAATAAACCTCAAATGTGTGTATTTGCTGTGCCCTGTTGTGAACATCCATAATAATGTTGTAAAAACAATAATAGTGGAACCAAAACAAATATGTGCTAGATGTACAAACAGAAAATCCACCTAAAGTTGTATTATACTTTATTAATATTTACTATCTCTTATGTGCTGCCAAGTTGACATATATGTATCTATTACGTTTATGCCATGTGTATGTGCAGATATATGAAAATACTTTTTTATCTGTTAATTATTATTGTTAATTATTAATTATTGTAATATATTATTATTTTTGCAAATGACATACATAAAAAAAAATAAGAAAGTGAGGGGAGGTACCATGATCACAAGTAATACAATGCCAATCTAATTTAAGAAGCTATAGTCAGCATATGGGGTCTCAAATTCCGACTGATCCCAAAGTTCCCACACTTTATCAAATTGGGGAATAGTGTCATGTACTGAGGCCCTTAGATATTCCATCCTCCTAAATTCAGCCACTAGTTGTAAGAATTTGGACCAAGGAGGAGGTGCATTGGACAGCCAACATAGGGCAATAAGTCTTTTGGCAGCCAGCAAAATATAAGAAACAAGCCGGTTGGCTCTTCTGGTTATGCAAGGGAAAGGGAGGCCCAACAAATAATTCAAGGGGTCAAGTGGGAAGAATTTAGTCATCACTTTCTATATCAGGAGCCTCACCTCACACCAGAAGGATTGTATCATTGAACATTGCCAAAATATATGGAATAAGGAACCCATGTCAGTCCCACAACGCCAACAGCCCCGCGAGACTGAGGGGTCATATTTATGAATTATGTCAGGTGTTTTATACCAAAACATGAGAATTTTCATGGACGTCTCTCTCTGGGTCACACATTTGGAAGACTTAGAAATGGAGGACCAAATCTTATCTCACACCTGGACTGAAATAGGTCTGCCTATTAAATGGGACCATTTTCCATATAATGATGTGTGGTCTCAGTAAGAGGCGTTAACTCATGGAGGATACGATGAATGGAGGATATTAAATGTGGTTGATGGGGTCCTTGAGCGCATAGGTATTCAAAGGCAGTTGGATTGTCAAGAGTTAAGGTTGGGGATTTAGAGTGAAAAAAATGTCTAACCTGCAGGTAAAAGTGGAAGAGTTGGGGAGGGATATCAAATTTCTCACGTAAAGTGTTGAAGGTATGTAGTCTTCGCTTGATAGGATGTACTAGATCTCGAAGTTGAAAAAGAGGGGCATTGAGCCATGAGAAGATCCTGCTCAAGGACATACTATCTGGTATGAGTGGGTTAAACAATACATTTACAAGAGGGGAGCAAGGTGAGGCAAGGCAATAGTCCTTGAGGCATTTACGCCAGATGGTTAAAGTGAAAGTCATTAGAGCAGTGCATTGACATTTGAGAGTGGGTTCCAGGGATGGGGGGCCATCCTAAACCAAGGAACTCAGGTGGATTGGACATAGCACACCCTTTTCAATGGCAGCCCACTTATTTGGTGCAAATAGAGAAGACCAGGAAGCAATAGGCCTTAAATGTGAGGCATAGTAATATTTAATAATGTCCGGTGCACCCATTCCCCCCCCTGGATCTTGGGGCAAAAAAAACACAGAACTTGCTATGCGATGAGCCCTATCCCCCCATATGAACTTTAAAAAACTCTGTTGAATTGCCTTTAATTGGGAGGAGGGCAAGGCAACTGGTAACGTTTCAAAGTGGTATAATAGTCTAGATAGGGTATTTTGTCCAAGCCGACAGGGATTTATTGATGTCCAGAACCAGGGGTGGAAAGTTTGCGGAGTAAAGAGAAGAGTAGGAAAGAGTGAGAAAACACCTAGGTATTTGAGGGAAGTTTTGCACCATTTGTAAGGATAGGACTCTTTGAGCTGTGATAATATGGGTGGCGGGATGTGTATAGGTAGGGCTTCAGTCTTGGGGTGTTGACCTTATAACCGGAAATGGCCCCAAAGGAGGTCAGTAGTTTATGTAGTGAGGGAAGAGAAATCAATTGATTAGTGATAGTGAGCAAGATGTCATCTGCAAAAAGCTTATATTCTCCCTGTCGCATCACCACCCCACCCAGGAACATCCAGATGAGAGCGTATGGACTCAGCCAGGGGTTCTAGACATAGAATAAAAAGCAGTGGTTATTAAGCCGCCCCTATTTCTCCTTTGAACCCGGGTTGGACCTATGGGTGTATGGATAGAACTCTCTGATCGATCAGGTAATCAAGACACACAAATGGGATGGTGAATCAAAATTACAATGGTTTACTGGGTATTGCATATATCTTATATACTTACAGAGAGAGAGAAAAACCTCCCTCTTATTATCAACCAATGAGATTGAAGCATAGACTTTATGAAAAAATAAGCATAAAACCTCATAAATTGCATATTCTGCCTAGTGATATCCCTCAGGCTATATCTAAATATAAGTTTATATATATGTGACCACGTATGCTAGGCAATCTGCCAATTGTTCCAGAAATGGGACCATTGTTTTATCACTTCATATATTTCTAAATGTTAGGCTAACCACACGTACATCCTGTTCAAGTGCATAGCTCGCAAATAATCTTTGCACTTCTAATTTTCTGCATAAGAAAGCAAAATACATTTCTTCTTGTATAACATATCTTAAAGCAGCACTCTAACATCCTTACAGTGGTGATAAAGGACAACCCTGCCGAGTACCATTAGTCATGGGGAAGCTAGGCGACAAGAAGGATGACATCTGTACTTGAGCTGTAACTGTCGAGTAAAGAGCTTCTAAAGCTTTTAGAAAAGGGCCCCTAAAACCATATGTCTTTAAAACATTAAACATATAAGGTCAGCTCAGTCTATCAAAGGCCTTTTGTGCATCCAAACTTAAGATCAATGCCTGTCGGGAGGTTCTATCCAAAAGATCTATCAGATCTATCTTACGACGGGTATTGTCCCCCGCATGTCTACCAGGGACAAAGCCCACCTGATCCCTATGAATCAATTTGGGTATAAGTCTAGATAATCTTGACGCAAGAATTTTGGTAAAAATTTTATAATCTGAATTTAAAAGGGCTATAGGCCTGTAATTATCTGGGATAGAGGGATCCTTGTCTGGTTTTGGGATGACGGAAATATATGAGTGAGAGAATTGTGGAAGAGGAGGCGTACCCTTAAGTAGGGATTCATAGAGAGTCAGCATGTGTGGGGACAGGATATCAAAGAAGGATTTATAGTAAAAATAGGGCAGCTCGTCGGGGCCGGGTGATTTATGTAGTGGGAGTTTCTTAACTATGGTCAGGAGTTCTTCAATCGTAATGTCTATATTCAAACTGGCTAGGTCCTCTGAAGACAGTTTCAGGAGTTTTATGTTGGAAAAGAAAGTTTTAAACTTCTCCTGAGTGAAATTAAAATGGTTCTCTGGATTCAGACAGTTGTATAATTTATGATATAATTTGCCAAAGGTGTTTGACATTGCATGGGGGCAATGTACTCTGGAGCCATCCGCCTGTTGAAGGAAATCAGGAAATGAGTTAAACGGGCGTGGATTTAGTTTGTTGACTAGCATTCTATGGGGTTTATTTGAATATTTATACAATTTTTGTTTTGTCCATAATAAAGATCTAGCTGCCCTACCAAGTTGTAATAGTTGGTTTAAGAGAGGTGACCTTATGTAGTTTCGACACTGTGGGGCCACCCAATAGTCTCTGCTCCGAGGTGACCAAAGCAGAAGTGAGGGACTGCGTAAGACTATTTCTATCTTTCTTTAACCGAGAGCTTTCAGCTATGCAAGCACCTCGAAAAACCATCTTGTGTGCCTCCCAAAGCGTGGAAAAGTCTGAGACTGACCCTATGTTATACTGAAAATATTCTTCTAGGTTTTTTGCTAAGATGTTACGTGAGACCTCAGATTGTAGGAGGTGATCATTTAGGCGCCAGTGTAGGCCTGGGAGAGCACAAGGTTTATTGTAATAGGAGCATGGTCCAACCATGTAATAGGTGATATATCAGCCTCAGCCACATAGGATATGAGTGGAGCTGATATAAAGAAATGGTCAAGACGTGAGTACATTTTATGAGCTGAGGAATAAAAAGTGAACTGTTTAGAGGAGGGGTGTTTAATCCTCCATGAATCAAATAGTTGATGAGACCTTATACATTTGCGAAAGGAATTAGCTTGGGATATAATTTTTTTTGAAGGCGTAGTATCAAAGAGGGTTTGCCTATCTCTATTGGGTGACATAACCAGATTGAAGTCCCCGCCAATGATCATAAAAGGTTGTGAGGGGTAGCGAGGGGAGTCAAACAGTTTATTAAGAAAATCAACTTGGCCTGTATTAGGGGCATAGAAATTGATGAGTGTAAAAGAGGTAGTCATATATTCGCAATCCAGTATAAGAAATCTACAAAGAGGGTCGGCATAAGAGCTTTTAACTTTAATAGGGCACGATTTTCTAATCAGAATCGCCACTCCCGCCCTGCCCGAGGGAACCGAGGCAAGGAAGGAGGTGGGGAAATACCTTGAGGCAAATTTAACCAACCCCTTTGGCTTAAAGTGGGTCTCCTGGATCATCACCACATCTGCGTCTGAAGCCCTGAAATCCTTCAGGGCCATCCATCGCTTGCGGATGGAACCAAGACCCTTCACATTGTATGACATAATATTTAAAGCCATGTGTGTGGACCCGTCAGGTAAGCTTGTGTAAAGGCAGATACATCAAAGAACACTAGAACATAAGAGACAAAAAAGATAAAAATATGATCATAAACATTGCCTGTAGTAACATTGCCTTGGTACCCAAATGTTGGCAGACATATCCTGTAATAAAACTGCAATTGGTTAGAAAGGTATGGGTAGAACAATTTCAACCTAAGAAGCTGGTTGATATCCATGGACATAGTAGAAAACAAAAACCAACTGGGGAAAAAAATAAAAACAAAAAGGAACTGGAATTTTTGAAGACCTGAGAGGCAACTGCGTCTCAGGAGGCCCTGAACGAATGTCAAGCCAGGTAGAGGCGTGTACGGACTTCCGTCAGGAAATTCTAGGTAGAGAGCTGGGAAGCAACGGCCACTCGCCTTTTGAGCTCGGTAGCAATTGGGGTAAATCTGCCAGTAGAAGAACAGTTAACAGTACAGAGAAAATGTCAGCGGATGAACAAGAGAATCTGTCAACTGAGGCACAATGGTCAGAGAGGGAGAAACAAACCATTAGTAACAAAACCTCATGGGATGAGGAAAAATTGGCTCTACCCTAAACAAAAAGTACAGGGTAGATACAAAAATTATATTAGGTCAGAACAGCAATTTCCATCACTCTTAAAACAGGAAGAGTTGGAAATAATCTGAGTAATACTGTTTGGATGGATCCAGAGACACAGGAGCAAGGCAATCAAGGAGGTTGCTTGGAGATGCGTAGGCGCTGGGGTGTGGAGAAACGTTTCTTGTACCTGTCTCTCACGGGGGTCCAGATACGGCTGCGCGTGTTAGGAGGTAGACGTGCCTGATTATTTGGATTGGTTAAATCCTCTTCTGGGAGGGGAGGTTGACCGAGACTTTTTAAGAATGCCTCACCTTCCAATAGTTCATGCAGAGTGTGAGGCTAAATGGAAAACTCCAGTAATACAGAATCTTGTGGTGTTGTAAATGCTAGGTGATTGGACACAAATTCCTACGTTTAGCAAGGGTAATGGGGGAAATGTCACAGAAAATCTGGAGTTTTGCCCTCTTGTATGTAAGTTGGGGTTTGTTACGCATGGCTAGAGTGAGTGCTTCCTTGCTTTCAAAAAAATGAAATTTCACTATAACATCTCTGTGTCTAGCCCCAGCCGGAGGTTTTGGGCTCAAAGATCGGTGGGCTCTATCCAGGCGCCAGTCAATGTCCACCACCGTAGGGGCCAGGGTGTTGAAGAGACCCAGAAGATAAGCACATAGGTCAGAGTGCCCCACTGTTTCAGGGATACCTCTGAAACGTAAATTCTGCCTCCTTTCTCTATTTTCCAAGTCCTCCTGCTGTAATTGCAATTGGGAGACTGATAAACGTAAGTTGTGGTTTTCCTCCTCAATAGCCTGCACATAGTTTATCATCTCTACGAATTTGTTTTCAAGAGTGTCAGTACGTTCTCCAATTTGGTCTATCTCTCCTCTCAGTTCCGCAGCAAGCTTGTTCACCTCAGTGGAGACATTGTTTGTGATTTGTTGAAGTAGGACCTGAAGCTTAGCACCTAGCTTGGCATCTAGTATGTCTGGAGTAAAAATCTCATGTGGAGAAGATGAAACAAGGCCCAGACCTTGAGCAATAGTAGGTGGAGTGTTCACAGCATTCTCCACTCCCATGGATGGATCCATCGCCGCAAATTGCTCTGTGGAGTAGTTTGAGGTTGTAAGTTGTGGCCTGGTGACATAGCGTTCCATATTTGACCCTTCGCGGGGCCCAAACAGAGGCTTGTAGTTTCGCTGTTGCTGGCCAACTTTGCCCATGAGATGATCAAGGGATGTGGCAGATGGTCAGGCTTACCTCCGGAGCTATAAAAGAACTAGTATAGTGTAACGGAGGTCTTGGGGAGCAGACGGGCCTCTGAGCTCATTTAAGGAACAAAATCCATATTAGGTGGAGTGACCACTATTCATTTGTGAGCTACATTTATCTGTTTCAAAGGAAACCGTTTGGATTCCTGTGGGAGGAGGTAACATTCCTAGTGGTGAACACCAATTAGTTAGTGTGAAGTTAGGGTACAGGTGAGGTGAGAGGGAAGTGGCCGGGTGTATCTGGAGTTCCAAGATGGCCGCGGACTTCTGAGTGTAGGCCGAAGCCGCGGTCTTTCCTAATAACGGCTGTGGCTGTGTAAGTTCCAGCCTGTCCGATCTCCGTATTCCCCACTAGGCTCAGCCGATGGATTAGCGGGCAGACCCTGCCAGGGCACTAGCTGTGTGAGGGGAAGGCAGATGGTCTGTCACTCACCGCGTCCACGGGAGGAAGAAGCCTGGTCAGCAGGCAGCAAGCCACGGCTTAGCGTCAGGCCACGGGATGTCGGATCGGAGGATATGTCAATGATTTTCAGGCAATCCTCCCCTGCTGTAGCAGTATCCAGTGTCTTCCGGGAGAGGGTGGCTGCCGTTGTGCTAGGATGCAGCCGTCTTCCGACCCTTGGTTGTCTATGTGCCAGGAAGAGTTTGGGGTTGCAGGCCTCAAGATGGCGGCGATCGAGAAGTGGATCTGCAAAATACACACAGCCGGGCACAGTCTGCAGCCAGGGAGAAGTTATAAATGTAGCACCCGATGCCCTGAAGCGTATGCCGGTATTTCCAATGTTCACCGGGTTGAGGCAAAGGAAGGATGGCAGTGGATTGTCTCTGTGCAGAGCACAGCACCAACACTTCTTCCATGCTTCGCGTCCGGACACGCCCTCTAATGTGCCTCTTTTAAAGTCCCAAACTCTCCCCCTTTTGATTATATACCATACATACAGAGACACAAAGTATCAGGAAAAAGGATATATTGTCCTCTCACTTAAACAGGTGTCTGAATCAAAGAACAGTCCCTTTAAAAAAAAAAAAGCACCCACTCTATTGGACTCTTAAATTGTTATACTGTTCCATAAAACATATTTCCCAACTCCAAAGAGTTATTTTACATTTATAAAGTATCAAAATATGTCGAATGGTTAATAATAACATAAAGAAATTACCGTTATTTTGGGATGACTAATTAAGGATGAATTTATTTTATTTTATTATATTGATTTAATTGATTCTATTCTGCCCCATCCACTTCATCAATCGATGTGTATTGTTATTATTAAATCAGCATATGCTGGTGACTGCATCTATCCTTTATAGTCTCAACATAGTGCCGCTCATACAGGATGGTATGCTGTTCAACTACTCCCTGCATGCAGACACAGGTGAATAGATAACAGGGTCAAAAAAATTGTTTGACCTAGTATTAGATTAGATTCCATTTTGCTTTTATTTTATTCTACTCCACTCCACCTTGTTCTACTTCATATCATATGATTATTAACTCATTATTAACCCTTACCAATCCACCCCCACCATGAATTGCATTTTTATATTCATTTTCATTTATTGTCAACATTATTTTTTATATAGTATAGTGCGGTGGAATGGTCATGGGCTGTGGAATGGAACAAAACAAAACAAAACAAAGCAAAACAAAGTAAAACAAAGCAAAACACAAAACACTGCAAAGAAAAACAATCCATGTTCACATCTAGTTATACCGTCGACATTGATTGTGTCTAGTTTGACATGGAGGGGATATGGGGAGGGAAAAAGTCTAAAGGAAATGGTTTCACCCAATCAAAACTCCCCCACTTATTTCACACAAAGCTTCATTATTCCTAGAACTGTGTTACATCCCACTCATGGTTAAGGCCAAGGGGTTTTCTGGTATTAAGTTTGAAAATCCAGAATACTTATTTTTTACATAAAATTCTGAATTTGTCCCCACCTCTTTTTGGTACTGTAACTTTTTCTACTCCTTGTATGGACAAACTTGCCACATCTTTATTGTGATGTTCGTTCCAGTGTTTGGCCACATTTATTGCATGGTTCTTTTGTATATCGTATAAATGATGATATAACCGATCTCTTAACCTGCAAGTTGTGCAACCAACATACTGGAGCGAGCATAATTCACATGTAATAATGTACACTAAATATCTGGTATTGCAGTTATTGAATGATTTTATCCTGGTATCTTTGTGGGTAGTCATTGAATGAATCAAATCACCCCTCCTAATATGAAAACAGCATGGACAGATATTTGCTCCACATCGGAATGAGCCCTTAATTTTCAACCAATGTGGAGAATGGTGTGTACTTGTGTATAAACTTGGAGACAGGGTTCGACCTAAAGTAGAGACCCTACCAGAAACTGTTTTGAATGATGGATAATTTCCAAAGGGTGGTGGAGAGGGATCTCACTCATCTGTTACATACTGTAGATGCGCTAGCTCTATCATATCTGACAATCTTATACCTTCTGAAAAACAGTCCCTAATAGATTTAAGTGACGACAAAACTATTGTAATTAAAAATACCAATAAGGGGGGCTGTAGTAGTGTTAGATTCCAGTGCTTATAAAGCTGAAGCAGTCCACCAACTAGTAGATACAACTACACATTGTAAACTTAGATGCGACCCTACGCAAAACTTTAGAAAAGAGTTAAATGCCTTGTTAGATCGAGTGTTGGTATCTTTACTGTTGAAGAAAAAGATATGTTTATCCCTGAGTCACCTATTATACCCATATTTCACCATCTACCTAAAATACATAAGGGATTAAATCTGGTAACAGGAAGTCTGATTGTTGCCGGCATAGGATCCCTTAATGAGCCCTTAGGGCAGTGAATAGACAGATCAGTTACAGCCTTTAGTGTGTGAGTTACCCGGCTTTCTTAGGGACACAAAGCAGTTGTTAATGGATGTCAAGAGTCAAGTTTGGAACCATGACCTTGTGTGGATTTCTTGTGATGTGAGCAGCTTATATTTATCCATCCCCCATTCAAAAGGTCTTTAAGTGGTTTCTTATTTTTTGCATTTTAGTAAATATTCCTTAGTTCATTAGGAATTTTTTTTACAGTGTTTAGAATATCTTTTGACACACAGCTATTTTATGTTCGATGGGGACTTCTACCTCCAGAGATGCAGGGCCTCTATGAGGGCTAAGTTTTCACCCTATCTTGCCAACCTTTACATGGGTTGGTGCGAGAGGTCCCGCATCTTTGAAGCTGAGTGTCCCCATCGTTCCCATATAAAGTTTTTTCACCGCTATATTGATGACCTGTTATTCATATATGCCAAAGAAATACAATGTGTATTATGTGAAATATGTGCCAAATAAATAGACAATGACCTCAAATTACGCTTCACCTGTCATATGGATTCCAATTCTATCGACTTTCTTGATGTCACATTGATGGGTATTGATGGTGGAGTTGAATCAAAGTACTACAGAAAAGCTCTCGCAGGTAACACACTGTTGAGGGCCGACTCTAGCCACCCCAAGCACACCATCAAGGGAATACCTGTAGGGGAATTTCTCAGACTAAGACAAATATGCAGTAACAATTAAAATTTTCAAGTAGAATCTTTAAACATGAAAGAATGCTTCAGAAAAAGGGGATACCCAGAATCTGTTTTAAATAGAGCCAATAACATAACTAATAATACTAAAAGAGATGCTTTGTTAAGCAATGGAACAACCACTTTAGACAGGAAAAAGAAATCAACTGCAAGTGGTGTCCCAGTGTTTTCAACACCATATAGCATCGAGTTCAGGAAAGTTGAATCTACTGTTAAGAAATATTTACCCATACTTTTCAACGATCCCATTTATGCGCAAATTCTATCAAATGACATCAAAACAGTTTCTGGTAGGGCCCCTACTTTAGGTCGAACCCTGTCTCCAAGTTTATACACAAGTACACACCTTCCTCCACATTGGTTGCATATTAAGGGCTCATTCAGATGTGGAGCAAATATCTTTCCATTCTGTTTGCATATTAAGAGGGGTAATTTGATTCATTCGATGACTACCCACAAAGATACCAGGATAAAATCATTCATTAACTACAATAGCAGATATTTAGTGTACATTATTACATGTGAATTATGCTCGCTCCAGTATGTTGGTCGCATAACTCGCAGGTTAAGAGATCGGTTATATGATCATTTATACGATATACAAAAGAACCATGTGACAAATGTGGCCAAACACTGGAATGAACATCACAATGAAGATGTGGAAATTTTGTCCATACAAGAAGTAGAAAAAGTTACAGTACCAAAAAGAGGCGGGGACAAATTCAGACTCGTATTATTCTGGATTTTCAACCTTAATACCAGAAAACCCCTTGGCCTTAACCATGAGTGGGATGTAACACACTTCTATGAATAATGAAGCTTTGTGTGAAATAAGTGGGAGAGTTTTAATTGGGTGAAATCATTTCCTTTAGACTTTTCCCTCTCCATAGTCCCTCCATGTCAAACTAGACACAATCCATGTCGACGGCATAACTAGATGTGAACATGGATTGTTTTTCCATTTGGTGTTTTGTTTTGTTTTGTTTTGTTCCATTCCATTCCACAGAACATGACCATTCCACCGTACTATACTATATCAAAATAATGTTAGCAATATATGAAAATGAAAAAGAATGCAATTTATGGTGGGGGTGGATTGGTAAGGGTTAATAATGAGACAATAATCAAATGATATGAAGTAGAATAAAGTGGAGTGGAGTAGAATGAAATAAAAGCAAAATGGAATCTAATCTAATACTAGGTCGAATGATTTTTTGACCCTGTTATCTAGTCGCCTGTGTCTACATACAGGGAGTGGTTGAACAGCATACCATCCTGTATGAGCGGCACTATGTTAAGACTATAAAGGTTAGATCCAGTCACCACCAGTACTGTATATGCAGATTTTTTAATAATAATAATAATACACATCTATTGATGGAGTGGATGGGGCAGAATAGAATCAATGAAATCAATATAATGAAATAAAATAAATTCATCCTTAATTAGTCATCCCAAAATAACAGTAATTTCTTTATGTATGTTATTACCCATTCAATATATTTTGGTACTTTATAAATGTAAAATAACTCTTTGGAGTTGGGAAATATGTTTTATGGAACAGTATAACAATTTAGGAGCCCAATAGAGTGGGTGCTTTTCTTTTGAAAATGGACTATTCTTTGAGTCAGACACCTGTTCAGGTGAGAGGACAATATATCTTTTTTCCTGATACTTTGTGTCTCTGTATGAATGGTATTGTCACCATACAGCAGTCACCTAATTTTTGTAAGACCCACTTTAGAATCCAAAAAACATTTTAGAAGTTGTAAAAACCACAGTATAAAAAGATGATATCTAATGCCCCGTACACACGGTCGGACATTGATCGGACATTTCAACAACAAAATCCATGGATTTTTTCCGACGGATGTTGGCTCAAACTTGTTTTGCATACACACGGTCGCACAAAGTTGTCGGAATTTCCAAACGCCAAGAACGCGGTGACGTCCACCACGTACGACGAGACTATAAAAGGGCAGTTCAGTATTAAGCGCGGCACCCTTTGGGCTCCTTTTGCTAATCTATTTTAGTAAGAGTTTGGTGAGAGACGATTCGTGCTTTTTCAGACTTGTGGTTTTCAGATCGTATTTCTGCTGTTCAGTTTGTGCTTGTGGGTTTGTATCTGTTCTTCAGTGCGTGCAGCGATTTCCCATTGACTTGTTATTGTGTTCTTGTTCGTTCGTTACTGATTTTCAGGTCGCTCTTCACAGGCCTTGCTGTTCTTCAGTGCGTTCTATTACTGCGTTCTGAGCAGCCGACCGTTTTCTAGCCATGTTGCGTATATGTACTTCTCATAGAGTTCATGCTGTGTGGGGGCTTGGTGTTGGGGTCCTTACTTTGACACAAGCCCAGTCCATGAACAGGGTGGGGTGAGTTCATGGACCAAGAATTGGTTGCTCCAGCGTGACCAGTTCTGTCACATGCCTTTGCTCCGTGAGATCCGTGAGAATAATCCTGATGATTTCAGGAACTTTCTCAGGATGACGGACCCCGTATTTCACCATTTGTTGGCTTTGCTGACCCCCTATATCAGCCGGCAGGATACCTGCATGAGGCGAGCCATCACTCCGGAGCAGAGGCTAGTCGCCCCCTGCGGTACTTGGCGACGGGGAGAAGCCTGCAGGACCTCAAGTTCTCGACAGGCATCTCCCCCCAGGCTCTGGGGATCGTCCCGGAGACCTGTTCTGCCATCATCCAGGTCCTGCAGAAGGAGTATATGAAGGTAAGATTTTTATCCTTTAACATCACAATTTATTGTATTTAATGTTTGTTAATATATTGTATTTCTTTCCTCATTCCCTAATTACCATGATTGTAATATGCTGTGAATGTCCCCTTTGTCCTCATACATGCTGGAATTTTAGGTTTTTATTTTTGTCCTTCATACATATTTGCCTTCACTTACCTCCCCAGCATGCTCTCCTGGCCCTATATTCACCTTGTTTAGTCACTTAATGTATTTTGTCAGCTCCATAGTAGTGTTTTACCCTAAATACCCCCTAAAATGTAGAAAATTGTAATGTGTGTTTGAAATTCAGGCAGAGTGCCAGAGTTTTTTTTTTGGGTCCCAAAATCATTTGGAACCCTCCCTCCCCCCAACTGCTAACTCAGCTGATACCAATCCTCTATCTGCTGACTTTGCTAAACCCATTCACACTATACCCACCTCTTTTGTGGTCCGATTTATGGATGAATTCCCCAAAGCATGTAATGCAAGGGCCGGCCTGAATACTTTCAAATGGTACTGTTTAAAGTTTTTGTATCCTATTATTATCTTGATAGGTAATTGTAGAATCTCAAAATGTGCTAAAATGTGTACAGTGTGTATTTATCTCTTTGTGTTATGACACTTCTTACCTGTCCAGTAGGCTGCCAATAGTGTAAAGTAAGGAGGGGCTGGCCAAAGTAATACACATTATGTAGGCATTCATCTCTCAATGAAGTGGAGAGGGTTACCTGTCCCAAACAGTTCCCCCCCCCATAAAATGTATCAAATGGCCCATGAGGGGGGGGAGGAATCTGATAGGTGGACCTTATACCTTTTGTCTTTAAATACTCCCTAAAATAAATGTTATACTGATGTTGGCCAAGAATGTTTGTGTCTAATCTGCTTTCCATGTTTATGTGCAAAATGATTAATTTATTTTTCTTGTTTGACTCCACAGTTTCCTTCCAACCCACAGGAATGGCAGACTGTGGCCTCCCACTTTGCCCAGCGGTGGGACTTTCCTAACTGCGGAGGGGCAATTGATGGGAAACACGTCCACATCGTCCCACCACCCAACTCGGGGTCATACTATTACAACTACAAGGGGTTCAATAGTATTGTGATGTTGGCGGTGGTGTCGGCTACTTACGAGTTCCTGCATGTGGACGTGGAGAAGAATGGCCGGATGTCAGATGGTGGAGTCATCGCCCACACAGAGTTCTACAGGCATCTCCAGAATGGCAGCTTGGACTTGCCACCTCCAGAAGACAATGCGGAAGGACTCCCATTCGTCTTCATTGCGGATGAAGCGTTTGCACTGGGGAACCATCTTATGCGGCCATTCCCTATGAGGACCCTCATTCCAGACCAGAGGGTTTTTAATTACCGGCTGGCCAGAGCCAGAAGAGTGGTGGAAAACACATTTGGAATAATGGCCAGCCGGTTCCGCCTATTTCTTACACCCATACACATGGCGGAGTATAAATTTAATCACATCATCATGGCTTGCTGTGTTCTCCACATCTTTTTAAGGAGAAATTCTGTGAACTATGTTGGCTCAGTTGGGCCTGAAGAGTTATTAATCTTATTGAACCAACCCTGACAGCGCTTGAAGCTGGCCGTCCTGGCTTGGCCCCCCTGAGTGCCCGCGAGGTCCATCTAAGATACATGGAATGGGGTTTGAAAGAGAAACCTGAATAGGGACCTCTCCAACTAGGTCCTGTCTCTTTTAAAAGGATTGGGACTATTGCGGTACCAAGAGGGATGTAGAAAGACTTTGTTAAAAAGTAAAAAATGTATTTGAAATAACAATAAAAAGTCCTACAAAAGGACACATCATATACATTGTCATGATTTAACATACACAAAAAACAGTGATTGTTACAGCATTGTTGACACTTAGTTAGTAGGACTAATGCCCACACAGATGCATGAACAGAGGTTGTATAGTATAATACTTGCAGACGTGACCTCTACAGTTTCGCGGTCACAGCTGCTTCTTCAGGAGGCGTCTGATAGTATATAATCTACAAAGATGAAGAGAACAATACAGTATCAACATAACAAATAAAAAATGGACAAATGTCATGAGAAACACACAATTAATGTTGGAGAACATATTTGAAGTTTAAAAATTGCACTCACCAACCTATAACCACAAAGGTTTTTGGAGAGATACTGTGAGACGCCCTCAAAAGGCGTTCCCCCGGGGGCGAGCCAGGGAGGCAAATTTAGGTGAAACTATTGTGAAAAAATGTAATAAAGGCGAATTTAGAATTTAATACGGCGTGTGTTCTACTTGAGAGACCACCCGGGAGTGTCAAGTTGGCAGATGGGAAGCAGAAGGAAAGGGAAAAAAGCAGATCATTGGAGATGGTGTGATAATAGGAAGAAAATGGGAAAGAAGAGGACAGAGAAAGAAAAAGGAAAAAAAGAGAAGAAGAACCAGCCACAGAGCATGGGATGGTTGTGGGGAGAAAAAAGAAAGAAAAGAGAAAAAAAGAAAAAAAGAAAAAAAGAAAAAAGGGGGAGGGGGGGGGGGAAACAGAAGAGAGAAAAAGAGGGATGAATCAGGGAGGAATGGGAAGCGGGAAAGGGAGAAGGGGGAAAGGAGAGGGGGGGCAAAGAAGGGGGGAAAAAGAGGGAAGGGGGTAGGGGCAAAGGGAGGGATGGGAGAGGGAATGAGATAAAGGAGGGGGAAAAAAAGGAGGGAACACAGAAGGGGGGGGGAGAGAAACACAGAGCAAAGACAGGCACGGAAGGGAAATGAGGGAGAAAAGGAAAAGGGGGGGAAAAAAGGGGGGGGGATGAAAACAAGAGAGAAACAGAAAAGGTAGAAGGTAAAGAAGAGAAACTCGAGGGGGAAGAGCTTGAACCTGCCACCTGTGAAGGAGAGTAAAAAAGAAGAACCTGGATAGAACAAGGGGTAATAGTATCAATAAAATTAGTACAAAATGGTATTCCTGCGCTATCAGATATGGAATTGGCTATAGATGGGACAGCTGCATGCACCTAATAGGTAACACTTGGCCTAGGTAAATATTATATAGATGGATGGTGCCGCGCTAATCCTAATTAAATATGTTCCTACTATTTAGATTAAATATCCAAGTGATAAAACCCACTGTGCCGACTAAAATAAATAAATAAAAATTGAAAAATTACGTGGGTCTAAGCAATATGCAGTCTACAAGCTGAAAAAAAAAAAAAAAAAAAAAAAAAAAAAAAAAAAAAAAATATAAATCGATCTTGACTGACCAAAGATATAAATATTGTGATATTGTGGCAAAAAATCAGTATATTAAAGTGGCATATATTTAAAATAAATCAGTTGGCAAACTCAAACCAACAAAGTGCCTAGTGCCAACGCTGTGCAACCTAAATATCTGGATCATAAAATATCATATAAACATAGTGATATTGTGGCAAAATTCAGTGTATTAAAGTGACATATAATTAAAATAATAAGCAAACACAAACCAGCAAAGTGCCTAGTGCTAACACTGTGCAGCCTAAATATCTAAATCGTAGAGTAACTAGATACTGTGAATCAACAAATTGTCCATAGAGTGCAACGTGCAATTAAGCAAAAATAAACGTGTAAAATCCAAATTAAATACTAATAAAAATTGAATGTCCCAACAAATTGATTAAACCAAAGTAAATCACACCAGAAAGCACGTCCTTGTTAGTAAAAAAATCTTGTGACATATAGTGCTGGCATGCGCATGTAGCAGTTAAAGTGCCTGGTGACTTTAGGTTTCATGCAGCTTCGTGTGCAAAACACTCCAGTGAGCAGTGGCCCCTTACCTCATGGGAATGGGGCAACAGCATGTAACTAGTTCTTTAACCTTTTCCACCTGGCGGCTCCTACGTTTTTCTCACCGTCCTGGGGTGGGATACCCTCAGATATGGTCCAGGGGTTATTTAAAGGCAAGGATAAAGGAACCCAATAGTGTAATTCCGTATTACCGATAACCAAGTTTATTTAGACAAAAAGCAGCAAGTACTCACATTTAACAATGAATAAAAGATGTTTGTATCCGACGAGCGGCGAGCTCGTAGCTTTCCTTCAGTGTATTCAGCCTATCCTGTCCCTACGCGTGACGTCACACCACACGTGACTTCATCAGGGGATAAGTATAGGCTGTAATAGTGTCCTTAAATACTATAGCATTGGCCGACAATGGGCGGCCATTTTCCCGAAGTTCGATATATTTAAGTTACGGCGGCCATTTTCCTAGAGATTTTTTCGATCTAATTCCACTTAGAGTGTGTGTCAGCTGATGGTTAGTGGCCAATAGGGGCTAACGGCTGATTCGATGCCGCTAGTACTGTCAGCAAAGGGGGGCATTATTATTTTCAATGATAAAAGCCCAGCGGACAGAGAGGATGAATTGTTGTTAAGGGCGGATTTGCCTATAAGATATTGTTGATCGTATAATATCCTGCAAAAGCGCAGGGTAGGCTAAGTTTATAATTAGATGGTATATATGGTGATTAAATCTAGGGAAAGGCGGCAGACACTGACAGAATGCTAAATATACAAGACAGTGAATATACATAAATATTCTGAACAATATAGGTATAAAAGCGCTACATTAGCATCAAATAAATAAAAACAAATAAATAAAAACAAAATGAGTTATTTGGCAACACCCTACCATTTAAAAGTGAGAGAATTGTGAGGGAATGTATATCTTTAATGGTTATAGACAAATATTAAATGTGTAAGATTAAAAACTAATTAAATTACAATCCCTAATAGGCTAATGGATTGTATGTAGTGTACACTAAAAAGTAGACTTGCATAGATAAGCTTTACTTCTCTAGCATAAAGGGCAGATTGCTAAAATAAATATATATGACCTCTTAATAAAATTTGGGGAAATCAGTGGTCTAAGATCAATTTTTTAAAAAAACTTTTTTATGTACCTGCATATAGTCTAAAAAACATTTTAAGATTAATTTTAAAATCATTTTAAAATTCATTTAAAAATCACTCAGGAAACAGTTTAGATCAAACTCGATGTTTAAGCCACGGGGCCAGAAGGTGTCCAAGGTATAAATCCACTTGGATTCCAATTTACTTAAGGTTCTTACTTTATGGCCCCCCCGCCAATGTTTTGTATATGGGGTAATCCCCCAGAATGTCAAGTTAGTAGGGTCTCTGTTGTGACAGGTCAGAAAATGTTTTGATACACAGTGTTTGTCATAGCCGTTGATGATGTTTTTAACGTGCTCCTTAATACGGACTCTAAGGGGTCTTTTGGTGCGCCCCACGTACTGAAGGCCGCAACTACATTCGAGCACGTATACTGCCCCTTCCGTATTACAGCAAACAAAGTCATTGATTTCGTGGTTTTCTCCTGTGCTAGTTGACGTAAAGTTAAAGACTTTCTTGTTGGGGCGTTTAGTCCTGAGGCATGCAAAACACCTCTTGCATGGAAAAAATCCTTTTCCGGAAAAGAAAGTGAAAGGTTTCTTGGGTGGGTCCACAACGTTTTTCACTAGTATATCTCTGATTGTTGGGGCTTTCTTGTATATGAATTTTGGATTCTCCGAGAGAATATTTTGTAATTGTCTATCTGCCCGCAGTATGTGCCAATGGCGCTTTATTATCTTTTCTATTTTTTTATATTGTGCATTGAAGTCTAAGATGAGTGGTATCCCTTCCATTGTGTTTTCTTGTTGAGTAGTTTTTTCTTTAATTAATTGGTTTCGATCTAGTTTAGCCACTTCTTCTATTTTTGTCTTGATAAATTTTCGGTCATAGCCTTTTGTGGTGAATCTCTCGCCCATCTTTTCCGCTTGTTCAAAATATGTCTCGATTTTTGTGCAGTTTCTTTTTATACGCATTAATTGTCCTTTTGGGATGTTAAAAATCCAGTTTTTATGATGGCAGCTTGTAGTTGGGAGGTAACTATTTCTATCAACTCCCTTAAAGTGCGTTTTAGTATTAAAAATGCAATTATCAAGCGAAATCTCTAGATCTAAAAAGTTTATTTTTTCTGAGCTAATATCCCAAGTTAGTTTAATGTTTCTGTCATTGTCATTGAGCTTCATGAGGAATTCCGTTAGGTGTCCTTCTTCTCCATCCCATAATATAAAAATATCATCAATGTACCTTTTATATATGACGAGTTGGCTTGGGCGTTCGCTAAAAACATTATACTCTTCCCACTGTGCCATAAAAAGGCCGGCTATGCTTGGGGCAAATCTGGCTCCCATGGCCACCCCAGTCTGTTGGTGATAATAAGAATGGTTATACCAAAAGTAATTATTTTTAAGACTGAATTCCAGACATTTAATTAGGAACTTCCGCTGCATGCAAGGGAGTTCAGTATATCTTCTTAGACCCCATTTGGCTGCTTCACAGGCCCTATGATGAGGGATAATTGTGTATAACGCCGATACATCTGCGGTGGCCATGATCCATGGTTTATTCTCTCCCTGGATGTTATCTATAACCCGTAGCATTTCTTTGCTATCTTTCAGATAGGCTTTGGTTTTCTGGACCGCCGGCTGCAAAAAAGTGTCTATATACTGACCCATCCTCGCTGTTATTGACTCGATGCCATTCACTATCGGCCTAGGGGGTGGGTTAGTTTTGTTTTTATGTAGTTTTGGGACTGAATAGATGATTGGCGTGCGACAGGATTCTGGGATAAGGAATTTTGCTTCCTTTTTATTCAGTATTGTCTTTTTGACTCCCAAGTAGACCACTTGTTCAAGCGCCTTGCGGCATGCAAAGACTGGATTTTTTAATAGTTTTGTGTATGTACTACTATCCTCCAACATGAGGGTCATAGTATTGTGGTATTGTTCTTTAGAAACAATCACAATCCCTCCTCCCTTGTCAGCTGGTCGAATGACAATATCTTGCCTTTTGGATAGTTTGCGGATCCCACTCTTAATGTAGTTCGGTTCTTCTTTTTTCTTGATTTTTACATCTTTTAATTCATCTAAAACAATTTTCTTAAAAACATCAATATGCTTATTATCTTTCGCTGGCGGGTTAAAAACTGATCTGTTCCTGAGTGAGCTATGTAAAACCCCATTGTCTTGTGGTTGTAGGATACTAGTTGTTGGGGGATTTCCTACCATGTATTTTTGTATATTTAATTTTCGTATGAATTTTTGAATGCCTATGTAGGTCTCGAATTTATTAAGATTTTTTGTGGGTGCATATTTCAACCCTTTATCGAGTACCCCAACTTCTTCTTGTGACAGTTCCAAACCACTGAGGTTAAAAATCCCCTCTCCTTTTATCGTCTCCTTCTTTTGTTTTCTCTTACCGGATCTTCGTCCTCTCCTCTTTCCGGACTTCTTCTGGAGCCGCGTGTTTCTTCTGGGTTTCTCACCGGGTGATTTTCTCTGCTCCGATCTAAAAAAGGCTTGTTAGAGTCTTGTTCTCCATATGGTGGAGGGTAGGGTCTGGCTGCTCTTTCATCTCCCTCCCTGTTTGCCAAGGGGGCGTAATAGTTGTAAGTGGGGATTGGGCTACGTGTCTCCGGTCGGTAGTCCCTATGGGCTGGTCCTCTTCTATCATCATATCCATAATCTTGCATGGGACTTCTTTCTCTTGGTCTATAGTATTCCGCCTCTCTATTTTCTCTATAGTTTTGCATGGGTCTCCTTTGATCCCTATATTCATAAGGTGGGCCTCTATAGTCGCGTTCTTCATATGGCGGTCTGTACCAATTGTTTCGATTATAGGGTTTTTTGAAGTTCCTCCCATAGAATGGTTTTCTACCTCCATTACGTGGTGTCCGGTTGTTTTGTTGAGGCCTTGTTTCATTTTGGTAAGGTGTGTAGTTCTGATATTCGTTATATCTTCTATCATCCTCTCTAGCGGTCTCTGTTCTAGTCTCTTCCCTTGGGTCTTGGTAATTTCTAGTTTCCGTAACTGGCCTAAGTGGTTCATTCTGAGTATGGGGATAAAGTTTTACCGTTTTTTCGGGTGTAGAGTATGTGGATGCACATTCTATTTTGCCTACTTGGCTTTGCCATTTGAAGACTTGGTTATTGCGAAAATCATTGGTGTCCCTCGTATGTTTCTTGCTTTTTCTTAGTTGGACTTCTTTATCTTTTTTGGCAAGATCCTTGTTCAATTGGGTCATTAGAGTTTTGTATTCGGCCGTATCTTTGTATTGTTCAATGCTTCCTCTAAGGTCTACAATATTCTGATCAATTATCTTTTCCTTCCTCTTTTTTCTATCTAACAGGAAGCCAATAAGTTCTAGGCCTTTTTCATTGAAGAATTTGTACCACTCTTCATTAGATTCTTGATCTGTGAGTCCATCATTTGGGGGGACATCCCACCTCAACCTCCTGGGGACAATACTTTCTTTCAAGTATGTTTCGAAGGTGCAGATGTCCCACCAGAGGCTCACTTTCTTTTCCATATTGTGTCCTAACTTACGCATGAGGCTTTCGAGGTCTAGGTTACTGGTAGTTTTAATTTTATTGATGTTAAATACTTCTTCTAAATTAACTTGCCTTTTTTCCATATATGAAAAAACATCCATGATTGCTGCAAGAATGAAGAGTGTGGTATATAGACAATTGGTACAAAATGGTATTCCTGCGCTATCAGATATGGAATTGGCTATAGATGGGACAGCTGCATGCACCTAATAGGTAACACTTGGCCTAGGTAAATATTATATAGATGGATGGTGCCGCGCTAATCCTAATTAAATATGTTCCTACTATTTAGATTAAATATCCAAGTGATAAAACCCACTGTGCCGACTAAAATAAATAAATAAAAATTGAAAAATTACGTGGGTCTAAGCAATATGCAGTCTACAAGCTGAAAAAAAAAAAAAAAAAAAAAAAATATAAATCGATCTTGACTGACCAAAGATATAAATATTGTGATATTGTGGCAAAAAATCAGTATATTAAAGTGGCATATATTTAAAATAAATCAGTTGGCAAACTCAAACCAACAAAGTGCCTAGTGCCAACGCTGTGCAACCTAAATATCTGGATCATAAAATATCATATAAACATAGTGATATTGTGGCAAAATTCAGTGTATTAAAGTGACATATAATTAAAATAATAAGCAAACACAAACCAGCAAAGTGCCTAGTGCTAACACTGTGCAGCCTAAATATCTAAATCGTAGAGTAACTAGATACTGTGAATCAACAAATTGTCCATAGAGTGCAACGTGCAATTAAGCAAAAATAAACGTGTAAAATCCAAATTAAATACTAATAAAAAAATTGAATGTCCCAACAAATTGATTAAACCAAAGTAAATCACACCAGAAAGCACGTCCTTGTTAGTAAAAAAATCTTGTGACATATAGTGCTGGCATGCGCATGTAGCAGTTAAAGTGCCTGGTGACTTTAGGTTTCATGCAGCTTCGTGTGCAAAACACTCCAGTGAGCAGTGGCCCCTTACCTCATGGGAATGGGGCAACAGCATGTAACTAGTTCTTTAACCTTTTCCACCTGGCGGCTCCTACGTTTTTCTCACCGTCCTGGGGTGGGATACCCTCAGATATGGTCCAGGGGTTATTTAAAGGCAAGGATAAAGGAACCCAATAGTGTAATTCCGTATTACCGATAACCAAGTTTATTTAGACAAAAAGCAGCAAGTACTCACATTTAACAATGAATAAAAGATGTTTGTATCCGACGAGCGGCGAGCTCGTAGCTTTCCTTCAGTGTATTCAGCCTATCCTGTCCCTACGCGTGACGTCACACCACACGTGACTTCATCAGGGGATAAGTATAGGCTGTAATAGTGTCCTTAAATACTATAGCATTTTTTAAAAAATTGATCTTAGACCACTGATTTCCCCAAATTTTATTAAGAGGTCATATATATTTATTTTAGCAATCTGCCCTTTATGCTAGAGAAGTAAAGCTTATCTATGCAAGTCTACTTTTTAGTGTACACTACATACAATCCATTAGCCTATTAGGGATTGTAATTTAATTAGTTTTTAATCTTACACATTTAATATTTGTCTATAACCATTAAAGATATACATTCCCTCACAATTCTCTCACTTTTAAATGGTAGGGTGTTGCCAAATAACTCATTTTGTTTTTATTTATTTGTTTTTATTTATTTGATGCTAATGTAGCGCTTTTATACCTATATTGTTCAGAATATTTATGTATATTCACTGTCTTGTATATTTAGCATTCTGTCAGTGTCTGCCGCCTTTCCCTAGATTTAATCACCATATATACCATCTAATTATAAACTTAGCCTACCCTGCGCTTTTGCAGGATATTATACGATCAACAATATCTTATAGGCAAATCCGCCCTTAACAACAATTCATCCTCTCTGTCCGCTGGGCTTTTATCATTGAAAATAATAATGCCCCCCTTTGCTGACAGTACTAGCGGCATCGAATCAGCCGTTAGCCCCTATTGGCCACTAACCATCAGCTGACACACACTCTAAGTGGAATTAGATCGAAAAAATCTCTAGGAAAATGGCCGCCGTAACTTAAATATATCGAACTTCGGGAAAATGGCCGCCCATTGTCGGCCAATGCTATAGTATTTAAGGACACTATTACAGCCTATACTTATCCCCTGATGAAGTCACGTGTGGTGTGACGTCACGCGTAGGGACAGGATAGGCTGAATACACTGAAGGAAAGCTACGAGCTCGCCGCTCGTCGGATACAAACATCTTTTATTCATTGTTAAATGTGAGTACTTGCTGCTTTTTGTCTAAATAAACTTGGTTATCGGTAATACGGAATTACACTATTGGGTTCCTTTATCCTTGCCTTTAAATAACCCCTGGACCATATCTGAGGGTATCCCACCCCAGGACGGTGAGAAAAACGTAGGAGCCGCCAGGTGGAAAAGGTTAAAGAACTAGTTACATGCTGTTGCCCCATTCCCATGAGGTAAGGGGCCACTGCTCACTGGAGTGTTTTGCACACGAAGCTGCATGAAACCTAAAGTCACCAGGCACTTTAACTGCTACATGCGCATGCCAGCACTATATGTCACAAGATTTTTTTACTAACAAGGACGTGCTTTCTGGTGTGATTTACTTTGGTTTAATCAATTTGTTGGGACATTCAATTTTTATTAGTATTTAATTTGGATTTTACACGTTTATTTTTGCTTAATTGCACGTTGCACTCTATGGACAATTTGTTGATTCACAGTATCTAGTTACTCTACGATTTAGATATTTAGGCTGCACAGTGTTAGCACTAGGCACTTTGCTGGTTTGTGTTTGCTTATTATTTTAATTATATGTCACTTTAATACACTGAATTTTGCCACAATATCACTATGTTTATATGATATTTTATGATCCAGATATTTAGGTTGCACAGCGTTGGCACTAGGCACTTTGTTGGTTTGAGTTTGCCAACTGATTTATTTTAAATATATGCCACTTTAATATACTGATTTTTTGCCACAATATCACAATATTTATATCTTTGGTCAGTCAAGATCGATTTATATTTTTTTTTTTTTTTTTTCAGCTTGTAGACTGCATATTGCTTAGACCCACGTAATTTTTCAATTTTTATTTATTTATTTTAGTCGGCACAGTGGGTTTTATCACTTGGATATTTAATCTAAATAGTAGGAACATATTTAATTAGGATTAGCGCGGCACCATCCATCTATATAATATTTACCTAGGCCAAGTGTTACCTATTAGGTGCATGCAGCTGTCCCATCTATAGCCAATTCCATATCTGATAGCGCAGGAATACCATTTTGTACCAATTGTCTATATACCACACTCTTCATTCTTGCAGCAATCATGGATGTTTTTTCATATATGGAAAAAAGGCAAGTTAATTTAGAAGAAGTATTTAACATCAATAAAATTAAAACTACCAGTAACCTAGACCTCGAAAGCCTCATGCGTAAGTTAGGACACAATATGGAAAAGAAAGTGAGCCTCTGGTGGGACATCTGCACCTTCGAAACATACTTGAAAGAAAGTATTGTCCCCAGGAGGTTGAGGTGGGATGTCCCCCCAAATGATGGACTCACAGATCAAGAATCTAATGAAGAGTGGTACAAATTCTTCAATGAAAAAGGCCTAGAACTTATTGGCTTCCTGTTAGATAGAAAAAAGAGGAAGGAAAAGATAATTGATCAGAATATTGTAGACCTTAGAGGAAGCATTGAACAATACAAAGATACGGCCGAATACAAAACTCTAATGACCCAATTGAACAAGGATCTTGCCAAAAAAGATAAAGAAGTCCAACTAAGAAAAAGCAAGAAACATACGAGGGACACCAATGATTTTCGCAATAACCAAGTCTTCAAATGGCAAAGCCAAGTAGGCAAAATAGAATGTGCATCCACATACTCTACACCCGAAAAAACGGTAAAACTTTATCCCCATACTCAGAATGAACCACTTAGGCCAGTTACGGAAACTAGAAATTACCAAGACCCAAGGGAAGAGACTAGAACAGAGACCGCTAGAGAGGATGATAGAAGATATAACGAATATCAGAACTACACACCTTACCGAAATGAAACAAGGCCTCAACAAAACAACCGGACACCACGTAATGGAGGTAGAAAACCATTCTATGGGAGGAACTTCAAAAAACCCTATAATCGAAACAATTGGTACAGACCGCCATATGAAGAACGCGACTATAGAGGCCCACCTTATGAATATAGGGATCAAAGGAGACCCATGCAAAACTATAGAGAAAATAGAGAGGCGGAATACTATAGACCAAGAGAAAGAAGTCCCATGCAAGATTATGGATATGATGATAGAAGAGGACCAGCCCATAGGGACTACCGACCGGAGACACGTAGCCCAATCCCCACTTACAACTATTACGCCCCCTTGGCAAACAGGGAGGGAGATGAAAGAGCAGCCAGACCCTACCCTCCACCATATGGAGAACAAGACTCTAACAAGCCTTTTTTAGATCGGAGCAGAGAAAATCACCCGGTGAGAAACCCAGAAGAAACACGCGGCTCCAGAAGAAGTCCGGAAAGAGGAGAGGACGAAGATCCGGTAAGAGAAAACAAAAGAAGGAGACGATAAAAGGAGAGGGGATTTTTAACCTCAGTGGTTTGGAACTGTCACAAGAAGAAGTTGGGGTACTCGATAAAGGGTTGAAATATGCACCCACAAAAAATCTTAATAAATTCGAGACCTACATAGGCATTCAAAAATTCATACGAAAATTAAATATACAAAAATACATGGTAGGAAATCCCCCAACAACTAGTATCCTACAACCACAAGACAATGGGGTTTTACATAGCTCACTCAGGAACAGATCAGTTTTTAACCCGCCAGCGAAAGATAATAAGCATATTGATGTTTTTAAGAAAATTGTTTTAGATGAATTAAAAGATGTAAAAATCAAGAAAAAAGAAGAACCGAACTACATTAAGAGTGGGATCCGCAAACTATCCAAAAGGCAAGATATTGTCATTCGACCAGCTGACAAGGGAGGAGGGATTGTGATTGTTTCTAAAGAACAATACCACAATACTATGACCCTCATGTTGGAGGATAGTAGTACATACACAAAACTATTAAAAAATCCAGTCTTTGCATGCCGCAAGGCGCTTGAACAAGTGGTCTACTTGGGAGTCAAAAAGACAATACTGAATAAAAAGGAAGCAAAATTCCTTATCCCAGAATCCTGTCGCACGCCAATCATCTATTCAGTCCCAAAACTACATAAAAACAAAACTAACCCACCCCCTAGGCCGATAGTGAATGGCATCGAGTCAATAACAGCGAGGATGGGTCAGTATATAGACACTTTTTTGCAGCCGGCGGTCCAGAAAACCAAAGCCTATCTGAAAGATAGCAAAGAAATGCTACGGGTTATAGATAACATCCAGGGAGAGAATAAACCATGGATCATGGCCACCGCAGATGTATCGGCGTTATACACAATTATCCCTCATCATAGGGCCTGTGAAGCAGCCAAATGGGGTCTAAGAAGATATACTGAACTCCCTTGCATGCAGCGGAAGTTCCTAATTAAATGTCTGGAATTCAGTCTTAAAAATAATTACTTTTGGTATAACCATTCTTATTATCACCAACAGACTGGGGTGGCCATGGGAGCCAGATTTGCCCCAAGCATAGCCGGCCTTTTTATGGCACAGTGGGAAGAGTATAATGTTTTTAGCGAACGCCCAAGCCAACTCGTCATATATAAAAGGTACATTGATGATATTTTTATATTATGGGATGGAGAAGAAGGACACCTAACGGAATTCCTCATGAAGCTCAATGACAATGACAGAAACATTAAACTAACTTGGGATATTAGCTCAGAAAAAATAAACTTTTTAGATCTAGAGATTTCGCTTGATAATTGCATTTTTAATACTAAAACGCACTTTAAGGGAGTTGATAGAAATAGTTACCTCCCAACTACAAGCTGCCATCATAAAAACTGGATTTTTAACATCCCAAAAGGACAATTAATGCGTATAAAAAGAAACTGCACAAAAATCGAGACATATTTTGAACAAGCGGAAAAGATGGGCGAGAGATTCACCACAAAAGGCTATGACCGAAAATTTATCAAGACAAAAATAGAAGAAGTGGCTAAACTAGATCGAAACCAATTAATTAAAGAAAAAACTACTCAACAAGAAAACACAATGGAAGGGATACCACTCATCTTAGACTTCAATGCACAATATAAAAAAATAGAAAAGATAATAAAGCGCCATTGGCACATACTGCGGGCAGATAGACAATTACAAAATATTCTCTCGGAGAATCCAAAATTCATATACAAGAAAGCCCCAACAATCAGAGATATACTAGTGAAAAACGTTGTGGACCCACCCAAGAAACCTTTCACTTTCTTTTCCGGAAAAGGATTTTTTCCATGCAAGAGGTGTTTTGCATGCCTCAGGACTAAACGCCCCAACAAGAAAGTCTTTAACTTTACGTCAACTAGCACAGGAGAAAACCACGAAATCAATGACTTTGTTTGCTGTAATACGGAAGGGGCAGTATACGTGCTCGAATGTAGTTGCGGCCTTCAGTACGTGGGGCGCACCAAAAGACCCCTTAGAGTCCGTATTAAGGAGCACGTTAAAAACATCATCAACGGCTATGACAAACACTGTGTATCAAAACATTTTCTGACCTGTCACAACAGAGACCCTACTAACTTGACATTCTGGGGGATTACCCCATATACAAAACATTGGCGGGGGGGCCATAAAGTAAGAACCTTAAGTAAATTGGAATCCAAGTGGATTTATACCTTGGACACCTTCTGGCCCCGTGGCTTAAACATCGAGTTTGATCTAAACTGTTTCCTGAGTGATTTTTAAATGAATTTTAAAATGATTTTAAAATTAATCTTAAAATGTTTTTTAGACTATATGCAGGTACATAAAAAAGTTTTTTTAAAAAATTGATCTTAGACCACTGATTTCCCCAAATTTTATTAAGAGGTCATATATATTTATTTTAGCAATCTGCCCTTTATGCTAGAGAAGTAAAGCTTATCTATGCAAGTCTACTTTTTAGTGTACACTACATACAATCCATTAGCCTATTAGGGATTGTAATTTAATTAGTTTTTAATCTTACACATTTAATATTTGTCTATAACCATTAAAGATATACATTCCCTCACAATTCTCTCACTTTTAAATGGTAGGGTGTTGCCAAATAACTCATTTTGTTTTTATTTATTTGTTTTTATTTATTTGATGCTAATGTAGCGCTTTTATACCTATATTGTTCAGAATATTTATGTATATTCACTGTCTTGTATATTTAGCATTCTGTCAGTGTCTGCCGCCTTTCCCTAGATTTAATCACCATATATACCATCTAATTATAAACTTAGCCTACCCTGCGCTTTTGCAGGATATTATACGATCAACAATATCTTATAGGCAAATCCGCCCTTAACAACAATTCATCCTCTCTGTCCGCTGGGCTTTTATCATTGAAAATAATAATGCCCCCCTTTGCTGACAGTACTAGCGGCATCGAATCAGCCGTTAGCCCCTATTGGCCACTAACCATCAGCTGACACACACTCTAAGTGGAATTAGATCGAAAAAATCTCTAGGAAAATGGCCGCCGTAACTTAAATATATCGAACTTCGGGAAAATGGCCGCCCATTGTCGGCCAATGCTATAGTATTTAAGGACACTATTACAGCCTATACTTATCCCCTGATGAAGTCACGTGTGGTGTGACGTCACGCGTAGGGACAGGATAGGCTGAATACACTGAAGGAAAGCTACGAGCTCGCCGCTCGTCGGATACAAACATCTTTTATTCATTGTTAAATGTGAGTACTTGCTGCTTTTTGTCTAAATAAACTTGGTTATCGGTAATACGGAATTACACTATTGGGTTCCTTTATCCTTGCCTTTAAATAACCCCTGGACCATATCTGAGGGTATCCCACCCCAGGACGGTGAGAAAAACGTAGGAGCCGCCAGGTGGAAAAGGTTAAAGAACTAGTTACATGCTGTTGCCCCATTCCCATGAGGTAAGGGGCCACTGCTCACTGGAGTGTTTTGCACACGAAGCTGCATGAAACCTAAAGTCACCAGGCACTTTAACTGCTACATGCGCATGCCAGCACTATATGTCACAAGATTTTTTTACTAACAAGGACGTGCTTTCTGGTGTGATTTACTTTGGTTTAATCAATTTGTTGGGACATTCAATTTTTATTAGTATTTAATTTGGATTTTACACGTTTATTTTTGCTTAATTGCACGTTGCACTCTATGGACAATTTGTTGATTCACAGTATCTAGTTACTCTACGATTTAGATATTTAGGCTGCACAGTGTTAGCACTAGGCACTTTGCTGGTTTGTGTTTGCTTATTATTTTAATTATATGTCACTTTAATACACTGAATTTTGCCACAATATCACTATGTTTATATGATATTTTATGATCCAGATATTTAGGTTGCACAGCGTTGGCACTAGGCACTTTGTTGGTTTGAGTTTGCCAACTGATTTATTTTAAATATATGCCACTTTAATATACTGATTTTTTGCCACAATATCACAATATTTATATCTTTGGTCAGTCAAGATCGATTTATATATTTTTTTTTTTTTTTTTTTTTTTTTTCAGCTTGTAGACTGCATATTGCTTAGACCCACGTAATTTTTCAATTTTTATTTATTTATTTTAGTCGGCACAGTGGGTTTTATCACTTGGATATTTAATCTAAATAGTAGGAACATATTTAATTAGGATTAGCGCGGCACCATCCATCTATATAATATCAATAAAATTACCCACAGTTGCTGTATTATTAAAAGCTAGACTCAGGGGCTAATAGCACACAGGATCAAGTGGCTGATAAAACTGATGGCCGGTAAGTCACACCACAATGCCACGGGGAGCCACTGAAAAAAAAGGTACATAAAGAGGGGAAGGTATTAAGAGAATGATCTGAAAGATCGGCATGAGTTGCAAGGCACGCCACGCAAGGAAGGAGGGGGAGGTATAATGGTAAGATAGTAGTAATCCCCATACTTCCTATGAGACATCAAGTAGGTACTTACAGGGGCTCCAAGTGGCGCAAGTGAGGTGCTGGGTGTCCGCCTGTGGAGGTTGGCTATCGAGTCTAGGCGTCTTAAATGCCTCCAACCCGGAAGTTCAACAGCGCTGGAGATAGCCGCTGCTGTTACTTCCGGGTCTGGTCCTCCACTGTTGCGCAGGCGTGGGAGAATTACCCAGCGCAGGCGCACAGCTCGATAGTGATCGATGCCAAAGCGTCGATCATAAGAAGCAGCAGCTGGGCTCCGTGGAGCCCCGCCTGCTGCCGGAGGAACGCAAGCCCGCCGTGGGGGGAGAATTAACTCCTCACATCCCTCCAAGACAGGAGGGTAAGTGCAAATAACAGTAATAGCTTGGGTATATATAGAATGAGGCATAGAATAAACTAAGGAGGGGAGGGATGCAAAATCTCCGGCGATGGGGACATGTGAGAACTCACGGTCAGAGAAGTATACATCCCATCCCCATCCTAAAACATATAAAGACTATACAAGCTGATATACATGGCTCCTGTTGATAAGGCATGTAATATACTGGAAGCTCGGAGTCAGCCATAGAAAAGAAACATCAAAAACTAAGTATTACACAGTGGAGCCACTATGTATGGAGAGTCCGCTTGCGAAACAGACATGGGGAAAAAACAAGCAGGGGGAGGGATTTGGGAAGGAGGAGGAAGGGCACAATAAACAAGGTAAAGCACAATATGCAATTAAAGTATCATACCATATATGTTCAGTATGTTAAGTATGGGACCAATGTTACTGGGGGGGGGGGCAGTTGTTTTTAATCACGGCAAAGACTGGAGGAGCTGTAGAAAAGTTATTCCAAAAAGTACTTATATGTGTGTGCCTCATTAATGCCAGGAGGGACACATGCGTTCAGTCGCTCAATCCAGAGGGATTCGCGCTTTAAAATTTTGCGGTCCCAGTTGCCTCCTCGGGGGTCTTCAGGGACAACCTCTAGAACCGTGAACCTGATGTAATCAAGATTGAAACGATGGTGAATGCCAATATGGCGGCCCACAGTGGTGAGCTTACCATTTGTAGAGGTGTACAGATGATCCCCCAGTCTTTGCCGTAACTCCCTGATTGTCTTCCCCACATAAAAAGCGCTGCAAGCGCAGGTCATGAGATAAATTACACCGCGTGTGCCACAGTGGGCTGAATGTTTGGGGAAGAACATCTTCCCATTGGAGAGTAAGAAATGTTGTCCTTCTTGGATCCAGGGGCAGTGAGGACAGTTGCCACACTTGAAGGTGCCTCTGGGTTCCAACGGACCAGAAGAGGGGATCCTGTAATGACTGTGTGTTAGTCTATCCCTCAAAGAGGTAGCCCTCCTGAAGACCAGATCGGGAGTTGGTTTAATGTATTTTCTAAGGGTGTGATGATCAGTTAAGATGTGCCAATGACTTGATAGTATGTTGCGTAATTGGTGATGATGAGTGGAGAATTTAGTAATAATTTTAGTCATATAGGGCTGTTTGGAACGTGGAGGGCCGAATAATAATCTTTGTCGGTCTAGAGCTAAGGCCCTATTAAACGCTTTCCTTAAAACGGTGCGATTATAGCCTCTAGCCAGGAGTCGTGTACGGAGGGCATTGGCTTGTCTTTGGAAATCCCTGTCCTCTGTGCAGTTCCTTCTCAGTCTGAGATACTGAGCATAAGGGATACTGCGAATCAGAGGGCGGGGATGAAGACTGGAAGCATGCAACAAAGTGTTGCCCGCAGTGGGTTTGCGAAATAAATCAGTGGTTAGATGACCAGTGGAGTTTTTGATGATCTGTACATCCAAAAACGGAATGCTCAGACTATTGTAAGAAAAGGTAAAATGAAGATTGAAAGTATTGATATTAAGCTTTTCAATGAAAGTTTGCAAATGTTGCTCTGTGCCTGTCCAGATGACCAAAAGGTCATCAATGAACCTGAACCATCCTAGAACATGGTTCAAGAAAGGTTCCATAAGGTCGTCACTAAAAACGGCCCGTTCCCAACCGCCAAGATACAAATTCGCGTATGAAGGGGCACAAGACGCGCCCATTGCGACACCTTGGATTTGAAGATACATTTGGTCCATGAATAAAAAATAATTTTTGGTCAAAATGAATTCTAAAAGTTTTAGAATGAAAGTATTGGTGGGCCAAGTATGGTGGTCCTGTTCCATCAAGAAGGAGCCAGCCATTCGGACGCCCTGCTCATGGGGGATGCTAGAGTAAAGGGCCTCTACATCAACAGCCACGAGGAGGGCGTCCGGAGGGATCTGGACACCTTCGATGTGTTTTAAAAGGTCAGTAGTATCTCTGATGTAAGAAGGTAATCTCGATACGTGAGGTAATAAAAAAGTATCTACCAGTTTACTGGCGTTTTCTGTTAGTGAACCTTTGCCAGAAACAATAGGTCGGCCAGGAGGTGCAGAAAGGTTCTTGTGAGTTTTAGGCAAGGCATAAAACGTCAGAGTACGTGGGTATTGTACATTGATGAATTTATAGGTATCTTCATCGATGAGGCCCTCGAGGAAGGCCTCCCCGATGAGTCCCCTAAATTCATCAATGGTTTGTTGAATGAAGTGATTTTCAATGGGTAAATACCAATTAGAGTTAGAAAGAATTTTGAGGCACATAGTCTGATATTGGTGGTGGGTCATCAACACCAGGTTGCCGCCCTTGTCAGATTGCTTTATGACAAGGTCAGTATTTTTTTTTTTTCCCGCTTCTTTGCCCCCCCCTCTCCTTTCCCCCTTCTCCCTTTCCCGCTTCCCATTCCTCCCTCATTCATCCCTCTTTTTCTCTCTTCTGTTTCCCTCCCCCCCTCCCCCTTTTTTCTTTTTTTCTTTTTTTCTCTTTTCTTTCTTTTTTCTCCCCTCAACCATCCCATGCTCTGTGGCTGGTTCTTCTTCTCTTTTTTTCCTTTTTCTTTCTCTGTCCTCTTCTTTCCCATTTTCTTCCTATTATCACACCATCTCCAGTGATCTACTTTTTTCCCTTTCCTTCTCCTTCCCATCTGCCAACTTGACACTCCCGGGTGGTCTCTCAAGTAGAACACACGCCGTATTAAATTCTAAATTCGCCTTTATTACATTTTTTCACAATAGTTTCACCTAAATTTGCCTCCCTGGCTCGCCCCCGGGGGAACGCCTTTTGAGGGCGTCTCACAGTATTGCTCCAAAAACCTTTGTGGTTATAGGTTGGTGAGTGCAATTTTTAAACTTCAAATATGTTCTCCAACATTAATTGTGTGTTTCTCATGACATTTGTCCATTTTTTTGTTATGTTGATACTGTATTGTTCTCTTCATCTTTGTAGATTATATACTATCAGACGCCTCCTGAAGAAGCGGCTGTGACCGCGAAACTGTAGAGGTCACGTCTGCAAGTATTATACTATACAACCTCTGTTCATGCATCTGTGGGGGCATTAATCCTACTAACTAAGTGTCAACAATGCTGTAACAATCACTGTTTTTTGTGTATGTTAAATCATGACAATGTATATGATGTGTCCTTTGTAGGACTTTTTATTGTTATTTCAAATAAATGTTTTACTTTTTAACAAAGTCTTTCTACATCCCTCTTGGTACCGCAATAGTCCCAATCCTTTTGAAAGAGACAGGACCTAGTTGGAGAGGTCCCTATTCAGGTTTCTCTTTCAAACCCCATTTCTTGTCTTATTCATATCCAGGATGATGGTACCTATTAATAATACTATACCTCTCCTTGTAAACCATGTGGCACACACTTGAACTCTAAGATAAATGGAATACTTTGTGGGTAGGGGGGCCATCGATATGCCAGACAATGTCTGAGACATTTTTTAAATCAAAACTTTTTTTAACAGAAAAATTATTTGCCTAAATTTACTGCTTGTGTTTCTTTTAGCTGACCATTACTGAAATTTGGGCAGTCCCGAAAATGGCATGATTGTGTAAAATGCGAAAGCACTGTTGTGTGTTATTTACTAAAGGTAAAGACACTTTGCACTACAAGTGCACTTGAGACTGCACTGAAACTGCACTTGCAGTGCAAAGTGGATTTGCCCTTAGGAAATAACACTCATTTTCACTGAAAACACAAGTTTTCACACAAAAAAAAGTTTAGGAGCAATGAAGGAAGAAGCCACACATTGTTGATTATCAAGATTTTTTATACAAGCACAATCACATGTGCATTTAGACAATGTTTTTAAAACGAACCAACATGTTTGTTGTATAAAATATTTGTAGGTGACATTAATAATACAAGTAGAAATGTCCGTTTAAGGTAAAACAGGCATGTTTAAAACCAACAAGAAATACACAAATCTGGAACTTACAAAGTTCAACTTTTGTAGAAATTGAAGACAATATCAGACATGAGTATTTATAAACTGTGCATGATATTGCGTTCAGCAGATAGGGTGAAGTCACCCCTGGAAAAGCCAAATTTTGAAGATACACACAAATTGCCGAATGTCAACATGTGCTAGCTGCCATCATGGGGGATCAAGGGACGTCTTTTGTGAGTGCAACCCCTTCCTCTCAGCTACTTTATTATTGAGGAAGGGGTTGCACCCCCAAAACACAGACATTGATCTCCCGTGATGGCAGATAGCATATGTTGACACACTGTGTGCATCTTCTAAATTTGGCTTTTCGAGAATATATTTAAAAATGTGCAAACAACTTTCTGGAAAAAAAGCCAACAAAATTAGGGATTTCGAAGGGTTTTAAACTCTCCCTAAAACATCAATGATGTTCTTCATTTTGTTTTGAACATCATTGATGTTTTGATTGATTGTTTTGCTTGATGTTTTCCAAGTCCCTATTACACCCCATGATCTCCCCGATCAGGATCTGGGCACTTTCACTGTTGAAATTACCTTCATCCACAACATCCCGATCACCTAAAAATAGTGAAAAAAAAATACACAATGTATTATAAATATGCCGTCATCCATCTCTTACCTGAGCCTGTGGTTGCAGACACTCACCTGTTGTGGTGACTATTTCCACCACGTCTCTCTCCTCCTCCTCCTGTTGGATTTGTGGCATTTCCCCTTCTTCCTGAGGTGGGGGGTCTGTTGTCTCCTCTGATGAGGAGTGTCCTCCGAGTCTTTTCTCCCCTATGTAAAAAAAAGGTATACTAAGCACACAGATATTTGATGGCAGAAATAGGAATATGAAACATTGCTTGGAAGTGGGGTACAATTGTCTATTTTGGCAGAGTTGCAAGATGAAGAAATATTTTTTTACTTTGTCAAGCTTGAATACTTACCTGTTTTGTACAAGCTTCACAGATGGAGTCACCCCTATAGTATACACTGGAGCACCTGTGTGGGCCCCCTAATAAAAAGGGTGTTCTGGTGTCCCACACTAGTGCTCTTGTGTCCAGATGTGTAAACAGCTGCTGAGTGTCCTCTCCTTACACAGAATCTAGTTTGCATTTCATTCTAGTTACAAACCCATATAGAAAACAGAATTATTTTAAGAGAAGTAGGCCATAAAAAAATGTATTGAAATGCCTCTGGCCAAAACAGGGTGTTTTATTGGCCGAACGAACAATGTTTCCTACGAACGAAACATGTGCCCATGAACATGAAAGTTGCCATTTTAAACTGTACAACAGTAAAGAAAAGCACATGGAGCAGCAAGAACATTATAAAAATAACGAATAGAAACACAGGACAACTACTTACTTTTTTGCAGCACTCTCCTGATCCTTCTATATTGATCGTACTCCCTTAATTTGAGGTCCGACCACTGCTTCCTGAGTTGATCCTTGGATCGACGTACGCCAAAATTCCTGTGAAAACTCTTGACAACTTTTGCCATGATCTTGGCCTTTCTGACATTGGGGTTGGGGTAAGGTCCATACTTCCCATCACAGTCGGCTCTCTTCAGTATGTCGACCATCTCCACAAAGGCCATATTTGAGGCCTTAAATCTTCTCCTCCGGGATCGGGACGTTTCTGGCTCCAGTATCGGAGGCGCCGATCGTGATAACGAAGGTAACATTTAAACTGGACCCTATACTGCTTATAGATTGAAGCCTATATTGGGACAAGATTAGGAGACTTTAGCCTGACATTAGGGTTTGTCTTGTGTATTGCAGATGAAATGGATGGCTTCAATGACCACAACTTCCTCCCCCTGTTTATAGACAAGTACAGGGAGCTGCCCTGTCTATGGCAGGTGAAACATCCACAGTATAATCATAAACAAAAGAGGCAGACAGCGCTGGAGAAACTGCTGGAGTTGGTGAAGCCGGTGGTCCCCACAGAAACCATCCCCTATTTAAAAGCCAAAATTGGTGGCCTGAGTAGCACTTATCTAAGGGAGTGCAAGAAGGTCCAGGATTCCCAGAGATCAGGAGCTGCAGCAGATGATGTTTATGTCCCCAGGCTGTGATACTATGAGAGACTGTGATTTCTGTCAGACCAGACTGAAGTCAGGGAATCCCTCTCCACTCTTCCTTCGACCCTATCTTCCACCCCAGCTGAGGCTTCCGATGTCCAACCTGGGACTTCCAGCCAGGAAGAAGTGGAGGAGCCCAGCTGGAGCCAGGTATAGCATTGTTCTACAGATTTCTTGTCAATAAATAAATGATGTTTACTAGATGTTATTATTAATCACTAATTGCTGATTTAATAAAGTGTTTTACATATCAATCGACAGTAGTGGTCAAAAATAATTGGGACAAGAATGAAAAATGCTGGGCTCAGAATGATAGTCTTTTATATTTGTTAACATTCAATTTGCAACAGTCGTGAGATGAAAATTGTGGATTAAAAAAAAATAAAAACACAAGATCAGGCATTAAAAACATCCAAAAATAATTATTTAATCTAAAAACAGCAAAAAAAAAAAAAAATTGGGGGGAGATGTGACAAATAAAAATATTATATTGATGAAATCACGAGAAATAATAAAGAAAGAAGTCTGTGTGAATATGAGCAGCAAAACAACTTCATTCTTCTAGCATTATAAAGAAGAAGAGAGTGCGCTGCATTAAACTATTTAAAACATTGCAGCGTGATGAAAGTGCTATATCCATTCCGAACGCTAATTTTACCAGACCGAGCAGTTCCGTCTCGGAATTTATTCTGAGCATGTGTGGCACTTTGTGCATTGGAATTGTCCACACACGGTCGGAATTGATGCAATCGGATTTTGTTGTCGGAAAATTTTATAGCCTGCTCTTAAACTTTGTGTGTCGGAAAATCTGATAGAAAAAGTGTGTACGGGGCATTAGAGAAAGTTGTGAGGTTTTAGCAATAAAATGTGCACTTTAAATTATAAAATTCCTTTGCTTATTAAACCCTATTTTATCAATTTCATTAATATTAAATGATTGTGCTAAATACACCTACACTTTTAGATGGATTTTCTGTTTGTCCGTCTAGCACATATTTGTTTTGGTTCCACTATTATTGTTTTTTACAACATTATTATGGATGTTCACAACAGGACACATACACACATTTGAGGTTTTTTACTCATTTATATGGTAATGGTGAGAAAAGTTTCAGTTTGACACAAATATTTCTGACACTTGTTTAACTAATAAATTAATTGCTAATTAGGGTGTCAATTGATAACCTTCACATCATGTAATTATCAATGTACTTGTGTGTATATATATACCTGTCTGTAGACACCAGTTTTTTGAGCTATGAGTAAGCACCCGACCTTGGTGTGAAACATGCAAGATCATACCTGTAGTTCACCTTTGTATCCGGCACTTGAATAAAGAAATTGCATAGGAGTGCGGCCGTCCAGTCTTCTTTTCTTCTAAGTTTCTGTTTGCATACAGGGCTCACACCCTCCACGTAGGATAGAGGCTTTTTGCAGCAGGGTAAGAGAAACTGCCTTAGAGTGATGTCCATGTACATATCTGTGTGAGTATGGCACAAGGACAGGCTAAGGGGAGCTTGGCTTCTTTTTGCCACACCAGTGGCTACTGATAAAGGATGCATGCACTGTCCTGTTACCATCTGAGGCCACAAGGATGGTGAGCCACGACAATGCATGCATCAGTGACACTGTCCCTCTAGTCTTCCTGCTGGAGCACACTCTTCATGGAATCATGGACAGGGAACTTGAGACAGAAAGGCAGAAGGAAGAGGAGGACTTCCTTTCCTCTCAAGGCCCCCCTTATGCAGATACCATTTCTGCAGAGCTGCAAGGAGATGCTGCTGATCGGCTTTTCTCGCCACACACTCTGTTAGTGTAAGGCGATGAGAGCTTTCTACAGAGATCGGGTCGAGCCCTGTCCTAGCAACATGGCGTGGGTGCGAACGCTGCGCATTCCCGCAGGCACGCGGTAGTGGCCGTTTGTGTGCACCATCATATGGCGACCACCCAGAACGAGAGCTGCACCGTCTCTCCATCATTTGACGGTGGGTGGGGGGCAAGTGGTTAAAAACTATCGTTTTAAAAACTTTTTTTACATTGATACATGTCCCCCGGGGCAGTACCCCATACACTTTTTATCGCAATAACTTGCATGTAAGCCTTTAAAATTAGGACTTTTGATTTTTCATGTTCGTGTCCCATAGACTTTATTAGGGTTCTCATGTTCACTAGAACTTTTTGCCTGTTCGAGCCGAACCTGGCTGAACCGGCGGGTGTTCGATCCATCCCTAGTCTTCACTTCCACCACTTGTAGAAATGACCAGGCATCTTTACATTTACATTAAAATCTAATGCCCAGAGTTAAGTTTTGAAACAAACTCACAGATGCAGCTGTAAGCCGTTTCTATACTTCCAATCCCACGACATTCGGCATACATCAGGTTAGAAAAAAACATTACCTGGCCCATTCACAACTTTGTGGTGTGGTGCTTTATGTGCCTTGTGTTTAGGCAGAACATTAAAGTGATTGTAAAGTCTTGTTTAAAAAAAAATAACAAACATGTGGGTGACTATGTGGCAAATGAGGTTTAATGTTGATAAATGTAAAGTTATGCACTTGGGAGCTAAGAATATACATGCATCATACATACTAGGGGGAGTACAACTGGGAGAATCAATGGCAGAGAAGGATCTGGGGGTTTTGGTCACATAATATGCTCAATAATAGCAATTCCAAGCTGCGGTTTCCAAAGCGAGCAAAGTCCTTTCTTGTATTAACCACTTGACCACTGGGCACTTAAACCCCCTTCCTAACCAGACCAATTTTCAGCTTTCGGTGCTCTCACACTTTGAATGACAATTACTCAGTCATGCAACACTGTACCCAAATGAATATTTTGTCCTTTTTTTCACACAAATAGAGCTTTCTTTTGGTGGTATTTAATCACCGCTGGGTTCTTTATTTTTTGCGCTATAAAAGAAAAAAGACCGAAAATTCTGTAAAAAAATGCATTTTTCTTCGTTTCTGTTATAAAATTTTGCAAATTAGTAATTTTTTCTTCATATATTTTGGCCAAAATTTATACCGCTACATATCTTTGGTAAAAATAACCCAAATTAGTGAATATTATTTGGTCTTTGTGAAAGTTATAGAGTCCACACGCTATGGTGCCAATCTCTGAAAATTGATCACACCTGAAGTACTGACGGCCTATCTCATTTCTTGAGACCCTAACATGCCAGAAAAGTACAAATACCCCCCAAATGACCCCTTTTTGGAAAGAAGACATTCCAAGGTATTTAGAAAGATGCATGATGAGTTTTTTGAAGTTGTCATTTTTTCCCACAATTCTTTGCAAAATCAAGATTTTTTTTTTTCTTTTTTTTTTTTTTTCACAAAATTGTCATAGTAGCAGGTTATTTCTCACACACCGCATATGCATACCACAAATTACACCCCAAAACACATTCTGCTATTACTCCCGAGTACGGCGATACCACATATGTGAGACTTTTACACAGTGTGGCCACATACAGAGGCCCAACATGCAGGGGAGCACCTTCAGGTGTTCTGGAGCACCCAAATCAATTCTGACATTTCTCTCCTACATGTAAAAATCATAATTTATTTGCTAGAAAATTACATAGAAACCCAAAACATTATATATATTTTTTTAGCAAAGACCCTAGAGAATACAATGGCGGTCGTTGCAACTTTTTATCTCGCACTGTATTTGCGCAGCAATTTTTCGAACACGTTTTGTTTGAAAAAAAAACAGTTTTGTGCTTTCAAAAAAAAACAAAACAGTAAAGTTAGCCCAATGTTTTTACATAATGTGAATAATGAAGTTATGCCGAGTAAATAGATACCTAACATGTCACCCTTCAAAATTGCACACGCTCATGGAATGGCGCCAAACTTCGCTACTTAAAAATCCCCATAGGAGACGCTTTAAAAAATTTTACTGGTTACATGTTGTGAGTTACAGAGGAGGTCTAGGGCCAAAATTATTGCTCTCGCTCTACCGATCGCAGCGATACCTCACATGTGTGGTTTGAACACCATTTTCATATGTGGGCGCAACTTACGTATGCGTTCGCTTCTGACCGCGAGCACACGGGGACACGGGGAATTTTTTTTTTAATTGTTCATTTTACTTTATTTATTTTAGTTTGAGGCTTTTTTCCAAAAAATATTTTTTTTGATCACTTTTATTTCTATTACAAGGAATGTAAACATCCCCTGTAATAGGAATATGGCATGACAGGTCCTCTTTACAGTGAGATATGGGGTCAATAAGACCCCACATCTCACCTCTAGGCTGGGAAGCCTGAAATAAAAAAAAAAAAAAAAAATGATCCTGGCTTCGATCGTAGCGGTGAGTCGGTAGAAGCACCTGAGGGTGGCGAGAGGGGGGGGGCGTCCCCTCTCGCCTCCCGTAAGAATGATCAAGCAGTGGAACAGCCGCTATGATCAGTCTTATGGTGTAGGGAATCGCCGGCTGAAAAAGATGATATCTGAATGATGCCTTTAGCTGCACCCATCATTCAGATATCCCCGCACAAAGTCAAGGACGTCGTATGACGACATACCAAAAATGACCCCCCAAAATAGATTCTCCTACTCCTCCTGAGTACGGCGATACCACATGTGTGAGACTTCTACAGCCTGGCCACATACAGAGGCCGAGTACAGCTGAGCATGGCCGAGTATGGCTGAGCATGGCCGAGTATGGCGGAGTATGGCGGGGCATGGCGGAGTATGGCGGGGTATGGCGGGGCATGGCGGAGTATGGCGGAGGATGGTGGGGCATGGTCGAGTATGGCGGAGTATGGCGGGGCATGGCCGAGTATGGCGGAGTATGGCGGAGTATGGCGGGGCATGGCGGAGTATGGCGGAGTATGGCGGAGTATGGCGGGGCATGGTGGGGTATGGTGGAGTATGGCGGGGCATGGCGGGGCATGGCGGAGTATGGCGGAGTATGGCGGGGCATGGCGGGGCATGGCGGAGTATGGCGGAGTATGGCGGGGCATGGCGGAGTATGGCGGGGTATGGTGGGGCATGGCGGAGCATGGCGGAGTATGGCGGGGTATGGTGGAGTATGGCGGGGCATGGCGGGGCATGGCGGAGTATGGCGGGGCATGGCGGAGTATGGCGGAGTATGGCGGGGCATGGCGGGGTATGGCGGAGTATGGCGGAGTATGGCACAGGGTTGCACAGGATCATTGCAGAGTATTGCACAGGGTTGCAGAGTATTGCACAGGGTTGCACAGGGTTGCAGAGTATTGCACAGGGTTGCAGAGTATTTCACAGGGTTGCAGAGTATTTCACAGGGTTGCACAGTATTGCACAGGGTTGCACAGTATTGCACAGGGTTGCACAGGGTTGCAGAGTATTGCACAGGGTTGCAGAGTATTTCACAGGGTTGCAGAGTATTGCACAGGGTTGCACAGGGTTGCAGAGTATTGCACAGGGTTGCAGAGTATTGCACAGGGTTGCAGAGTAGGTTGCAGAGTATTGCACAGGGTTACACAGTATTGCACAGGGTTGCAGAGTATTGCACAGGGTTGCACAGTGTTGCACAGGGTTGCAGAGTATTGCACAGGGTTGCAGAGTATTGCACAGGGTTGCAGAGTATTGCACAGGGTTGCAGAGTAGGTTGCAGAGTATTTCACAGGGTTGCACAGGGTCATTGCAGAGCATGGGGGGGGGTGGCTGAGCATGGAGGGATGGATGGATGTGACTGGACATGTCACTGAGCCGCGCTGTGGGCACTACACATCCAGCCCACAGCGCGGCTCACATCCGATCTCTCCCCCTCTGTACCGATCGGTACAGAGAGGGGAGGGAGGAACCGGCCGTTTACCGTGATCCGTGATGCGCCGGGTCCTCTGGATGTTCCCGTGTGCGCGCCCCAGTGGGCGCGCGGGAGCAGTTTTCTGGAATCACGTCATATGACGTGATCCCAGAGTTATCCAGCCGCCCTGCAGCCGTCATTTGGCTATAGGGCGGTTGGCAAGTGGTTAAGAGAGGTATGGACTCCAGAGAGAGAAATATCATTTTGCCCCTGTACAAATCAATAGTAAGACCGCATCTGGAATATGCAGTTCAGTTTTGGGCACCAGTACTCAAAAAGGATATCGGGGAACTGGAGAAAGTGCAGAAAGGGGCAACCAAACTTTTAAGAGGCACGGAGGAGCTCAGCTATGTGGAAAGATTAGAGGAACTGACTTTATTCACTGTTGAGAAGAGGAGATTAAGGGGGAATATGATCACCATGTATAAATATTGAAGGGGTCCAAATAGGAAACTTAGTGTTGAGTTATTCACTAGACATGTGCATTTGTTTTCGTCCGAATGCATTTTCATCCGAATTTCAGGTATTTTCATTATCATTTTAACAAACGATAACGAAAGCACAGAGTGCGACAACCGAAAGATCCAACATAAACAAATGCTTTATTTTCGTTTTTGTTGCAACAACAGTTCGATATAGATAGGAGATTCCACATGACGCTGACAATAACAATCTGTCGAACCTGTGGTCGATGTGCCTAACCTTAACTCTATTAATCCAAGATTATTCTACATAGAGAGAAACAATTTGACATAGAGAGAAAAGATCGCTGCTGGAATTGGGTGGGGGAAGTAAAATAAAAATAATGATGATGATGAATGTTATTGGCCGATTGCAACCAAAGAGGAGGGGCAGTAAAATAGCTAGAACTAAATACACACGTACAGCCAACTTACTTTCACTTACGATTTGCTAGCAGAGAGAGACACACACACTGAATCATTTCAGAAGACAGTCAATCTTAGCTGGTCCGTTTGTCAGAGAACCTGAATTATTTAGCAATTAAGCATAAGCACAGCAGCAGAACAATAGTGAAGCAAGCTATAGTTCAACGCAACTTTTTCATAATAATCTGCTGCTATTGTGTTAGTGTTGTAAACTTGATAGTGATACTAGTGTTGTGATAGCCTCAGAGGCTGCCTGTGTTGTGGGGGGGGGATTTATTATTATAGATTCTATATTATAATGCCATATCAATATCTGACACAACGTCGGATGCCGCGCCCGCCATTGCACTTGGAGATTGAGAAATGAATGTGAAAGTTGGCTGACTGTTGGGGTAGAGTAGACCATTCAACATGAATGACGAAGATTCAACAAAGCAACGAAAAACATACAAACGTCGAATCTTTGGCTTATGGTGTCTCAGTCAAAAGTTTTAAGAAGATTCGACTGTACGACGCTGCAATCGTACATTTCCGGTCAAATGCATCCGCCCATAGGCTATAGAAAAATTCTAATGTTGGTTGACTAGTAAAATAATTAATAAATATAATTATTACTAGTCATACAACATTAGAATTCTACTACAGCTAGATTGTAGGCGGAAAATTTGACCAGAAATGTACGATTGCAGCGTTGTACAGTTTAGCTGCTCTTTTGAATCTTCTTTGAACATTTGACAGACACCATAAGCCTTCAAAGACAGATTCGACCTTAATTAATTTGGATTTTTGGACGAATGCAATTTTTAACGAAAAATGAAATGCATAAAAACGAAATTCGGAAGTAACTAAATATATTTATTTTTTTTCGGACGAAAACAAAATTCTGAAACAAAATATTTCAGTGTGCACATGTCTATTATTCACTTTACGGTCAACACTGAAGACAAGGGGGTACTCTTTATGTCCAGAGGAAAAGAGATTTCATCTCCAAATAAGGAAAGGTTTCTTCACAGTGAGATCTGTGAAAATGTGGAATAGACTCCCTATAGAGGTGGTTCTGGCCAGTTCAGTAGATTGCTTTAAGAAAGGCCTGGATTCTTTCCTAAATGTACAGAATATAACTGGATACTAACATTTATAGGTAAAGTTGATCCAGGGAAATTCTGATTGCCTCTCTGGGTTCAGGAAGGAATTTTTTCCCCTGCTGTAGCCAATAGGATCCTGCTTTTCTGGTTTTTTTTCTCCTTCCTCTGAAACAACTGTGGGTATAGGATTGGGTATATGGGATTGTATGATATTTTTTTTCTTTTTTTCTTTTATAGTTGAGCTAGATGGACTTGTGTCTTTTTTCAACCTGACTAACTATTTACCTGCCCTGTGTAGTGGATTTGCACAGAGCAGCCCCAATCCTCCTCTTCTCGGGTCCCTCTTCCATTCTCCTGGCCCCTCCCTCCTGTTGAGTGCCCCCACTGCAAGCAGCTTGCTATGGGGGCACCTGAGCTGAGCCACAGCTCCCTGTGTCCATTCGGACATGAATCCCTGACCCGGCCCCCTTTCTCTTCTTATTGGCTGGCTGACTTTTATTGACAGCAGAGGGAGCCAATAACGCCACGCTGTTGTCCCAGCCAATGAGGAGGGGAGTCCAGAGCAGCAGAGACACTCCTGCAACTTTGCTGGATCTAGAGGAACCTCAGGTAAGTATTGGGAGGGACTGAGGGGGGCTGCTGCACACAGAAGGCTTTTTATCTTAATGCTCAGAATGCATTAAGATAAAAAAAACCTTCTGCCTTTACAATTACTTTAATTTGAATGGAGTGCCCAATGCCTCAGAACACATTGCATTTCTGGCACTGAATTACACAAACACAGCTAACGTCATTGGCTTGTGTTACAGCAAGGCAATAGTATGAATGATCTAAGCATGTTCCTTCAGTTATTCCCTGAATATTTTGTTTATGTCATATTTTCATAGTTTGTAAGGTTGAATAAAGCCTCTGGACTCTCTCCAGTTGCAGTACATCCTTCTTGAGGGCTGATGACTAGAACACACTCAAGATGTGGCTAAACCAGAGTCTTGTAAAGTGGTAGAATTTTAGTTTTATCTCTGGAGAAAATAGCTCTATAATGCATGCTAATATCCTGCTGACCCTGCTAGTCAAAGCATCTACCAATTGACCCATGGAGTTGTCCTGTAAGACATTTGAAATGAAATGGCAAGCTTTAAATTAGTTAGCAGTTCCTTTTGCCCAATTAATTGAAATCCCTCATTGAGATAACATTGCCCTTCCTTGCTGCTATTCTAATGCCCCGTACACACGGTCGGATTTTCCGATGGAAAATGTCCGATCGGAGCGTGTTGTCGGAAATTCCGACCGTGTGTGGGCTCCATCGGACATTTTCCATCGGATTTTCCGACACACAAAGTTGGAGAGCAGGAGATAAAATTTTCCGACAACAAAATCCGATCGCGTCAATTCCGACCGTGTGTGGCCTGTTCCGACGCACAAAGTGCCACGCATGCTCAGAAGAAATTCCGACACGGGACAGCTCGTTCTAGTAAACTTAGCGTTCGCAATGGATACAGCACTTTCGTCGCGCTGCAATGTTAAAAATGGTTTAATACAGCGCACTCTCTTCTTCTTTATAATGTGACAAGAATTAAGTCGTTTTGCTGCTCATATTCACACACACTTCTCACAAAGTTTTATTTGTGTTTTTTTAGTGGGATTCCCTCAATATATTGTTATTAGTTGTCACATCTGACAGTTTTATATTTTTTATGTTTTTATTTTTTTCTTTTTAAGCCTTTTTTTTTCTTTAATGTTTGGATTTTTTCCAAGGCTGATCTTTGTTCAATGTTATTTTTATTTTTACTCCAGAATATTTTTGTGTGTGTTTTGTGTGGCAAGTTACCACAACACCATTGATATCTTTTATTATTTAATCTCCATGAGATTTTTTGTTGTTGGTGTCCCTTGTTCATTTCACATTGTATATTTGAAATGTACCTGAATCCTCACAAACAAACCATCATTTTTGAAGTAAAACACATAGGAGAGTATAATTCAAAACAAAAATCCTTTATTAAGGTATCAGAACCAAACAAAGAGGAAGGCAACACTGGATCAACAGCAGAAATTAGTGAAGCCTGGGACCCCCACGGCAGACATCAATTCTTAAACCTCAAAATTGGTGGCCTGAGGAGTCCATATATAAGGGAGGGCAGTCTGGTCCGGGATTCACAGAGACTTGGATAGCAGCAGATGACATCAGTGTCCCCAGGCTGTGGTACCACAAGAGGCTGCATCTTTTGGCCGACCAGACTGGATCCAGGGTCCTCACTCTCTGGTCTTCCTTTCACACTTCCTTCCCGGCTGTGGCTGTGCAGTTGGAGATGTGGCAGGAGAAGGAGTAGGACCTGGAAGAGGAGGAGGACTGGGAGGACCTGGAGGAGGAGGAGGACTGGGAGGACCTGGAGGAGGAGGAGGACTGGGAGGCCCTGGAGGAGAGGGAGGAGGAGGAGGAGGACCTGCAGGAGGAGGAGGAGGACCATCCCAAAGCTGTGTGTGAGGTGTAAGTTGGCCCCTCACACCTTTCTCCAGAGCCTCTGATATGAGGGCCTGACACATGGCTTGTTGGCCCTCCTCCATCCTCTGCATTTTATAGGCAATGAATGCCGCAAGGTTCTCCTGCCTGGTGTGTGGTGCTCCCAGGACCTCTGTAGCCCTCCCAAAAAATCTGATAGCCGCCTCCTCTAGGCTACTCCTCCTGCTGCCACTTTCTGTTTTCAGGGTGGGTGGAGGGACCTGCAGATCAGCCAGCCGGCTCAGCCCGGCCACCTCCTGGCTGAGACTTCCCTGTGTATGAAAAAGGGACATGGTTTTAGTTTTTGCATCATCAATCACAATCATAAATTAGTACTCCCAACTAACATCTAGTTAACATCATTGATTAGACAAGCAGAAATATTTAGAGGAATGCTATACCTGGCTCAATCTGGGCTCCTCCACATATGGCCTGGAAGGCCCAGGTTGGGCATCAGAAGCCTCAGCCGGGGGGGAAGGAAGCGTGGAAGGAAGACTGGAGAGGGATGGCCTGGGTTCAGTCTGGCCTGCCAGAAAGTGCAGCCTGTCGTAGTACAACATCCTGGGGACATAGATGTCATCTGCTGCTCCGGATCTCTGTGAATCCAGGACTTTCTTGCGCTCCCTCAGATATGTGCTCCTCAGGCAACCAATTAATATCTTTAAATAAGTGATGTCTGCCGTGGGTATCACCTGCTTCACAATTTCACACAATTGCTCCAGTGCTGCCTTCCTCTTTGCTTGGTTCTTGAAATGGGGGTGGGTAATCTCCCACAGACAGGGCAGCTCACTTAGCATATCAATGAATAGTGACATGAAGTCAGTATCTCTCATTAAGATATCCATGTTCACTGCAAGACACAACACAAGACAAAGCCTAATGTCAGACCAAACTCTCCTAATCTTGTTACAATATAGGCCTCAATCTAGAAGCAGTATAGGCCCAAGTTTGTCTCTTACCTTCGTTCTTACGATCGGCGCGTCCAATGCTCCTTCCTCCGCTCACAGATCGTACGTAATACGCACGCGTGTTACGCTTTATACACACTGCGCATGTGTGTGACTCCGCCCGCCCCTGACGTTCTTTCTATTCTATTCCCCGCCCCTTTTCGTTCGGCGCAGTGGGGGAAGAGCATGATGGCGGAGTTACACCAGGTGCGTGATAATTCGAACAACGAGGAGGAGGAGGAAAGCCCGGATCCAGGCACGTCCCGATCCAGAAGGAGACGTTTTAAGGCCACAAATATGTCGTTTGGGGAGATGTTGGAGATGGTCGACATCATGAAGAAGTCCGACTATGACGGAAAATATGGGCCTTACCCCAACCCCAACATCAGAAAGGCCAAAATCATTGGTAAAGTGGTCCGGAGTCTGGAGAGGAATTTCGGGGTACGAAGGTCTAAAGATCAGCTCAGGAAGCGGTGGTCGGACCTGAAGTTGAGAGAGCCGGAGCAGTACCGAAAGATCCGGAGAGTGCTGCAAAAAAGTAAGTAGTTGTGCTGTGTTCATATTCTTTCTGTCTTTATTCCGTTCGTTCTGCTCCATATGCTTTTAGTAATTGTAACGTTTAAAAGGGCAACTTTAATGTTCATGGGCCCATTATTCGTTCGTATCAAACATTTTTTCTTTCAGCCTCTAGAACACCATTGTTTAGGCCATATGCATTTTCACACATTTTTTTTGGGCCTACTTGGATGCCAAATATTTGTTTGTGTAGATGGGTTTGTTACTAGAATGAAATGCAAACTACATTGTGTATAAGGAGAGGACACTGAGCAGCTGTTTTCACATCTGGACACTGGAGCACTAGTGTGGGACCCCAGAACACCATTTTTATTAGGGGGGGCACACAGGTGCTCCAGTGTATACTATAGGGGGGGTTACATGTGTGAAGCTTGTACCAAACAGGTAAAGTATTGCAGCTTGACAAAGGCCCATAAAAAAAAAGACATCTTTGAACTCGGCTAAAATAGACAATTGTACCCCACTTCCAAGCAATGTTTCCTATTTCTAGTTCTGCCATCAAATATCTGTGTGCTAAGTATACCATTTTTGTTTTACATAGGGGAGAAAAGACTCGGAGGTCACTCCTCATCCCAGGAGACCAGAGCCCCCCCCCCTCTGGAAGAAGGGGAAATACCCTAAACACAAGAAGAAGAGCAGGAGGAAGAAGAAGACGTGGTGGAGATTGGCACCACAACAGGTGAGTGTCTGCGACCACAGACTCAGGTAAAAGAGATGGCTGGTGGCAGATTTTTGAGACCTGTTTTTTTTGTTCTTTATCTCTTTTTGGGTGATCGGGATCCAGAACGCTTTACATCAGAAAGTGCCCAGATACTGATAGGGGAGATCATGGGATGTAATCTCCAATTGCAAAACATCCAGCAACAAATCACTGATGTTATTAAAAAAAATAATAACATCATTGATGTTTTGGGGCGAATTTAAACCCCACAAAATCACCTGTTTTATGTTAATTAAATTTTTACAATGTTTCGAAAAGCCAAATTTGGAGGATGCACACAGTGTGCCAACATGTGCTATCTGCCATCACGGGAGATCAATGGACGCATTTTGGGGGTGCAACCCCTTCCTCAATTATAAAGTAGCATTGAGGAAGGGCTTGCTCCCCCAAAACACGTCCCTTGATCCCCCCTGATGGCAGATAGCACATGTTGACATTCGTAAATTGGTGTGCATCTTCCAAATTTGGCTTTTCCAGGGGTGAGTTCCCCCCATCTGAACGCTATATCAAACCCAGTTCCTAAATACTGATGTCTGATATAGCCTTCAGGTTTTACCTAATGTGAACTTTGTAAGTTCTAGTTTTTTGGCTTTCTTGTTGGTTTTACACAGGCCTGTTTTATCTGAAATGGATATTTAGATTTTTCATAATGCTACTGCAAACGTTTTATACAACAAACATGTTGGTTTGTTTTAAAAACCTTTAGTAAATGCACATGTGATTGTGCAGGTATAAAAAAGTGCCTTACTCAAGAATGTGTGGATTATTGTCTCAACACTACAACACTTTTGGGGTGATGTAATTGCTGTTTTATGCAAAAATGGGGGTTATTTTCTAAGGGCAAATACACTTTGCACTACAAGTGCAGGTTTAGTGCAGTTGCAAGTGCACTTGTAGTGAAATGTGTTTTTGCATTTAGGAAGTACCAGCCAACACTATTCTTTATAAGGTTACCCAATCACGACATTTTCTGCACTCAACACATTTCTGTCAGGGTCAGCTCAAACAAACACAAGCAGTAAATGTCCACCAAGAATTGCTTTTGGTTTTTTTTTATTTGAAAAAGGTGTCACAGATTGTCTGGCATATTGATAGCCCCCCTACCCGCAAAGAACTCCAGGTATCGTAACCGGACATCACGGGCACTCAGGGAGGGAAAGCCAGGACGGCCGCTTTCAAGTGCCGTCATTGTTGATGTATTTGGTATTCCGGCCTCAGGCCCAACTGAGCCAGCATAGTTGGCTGAATGTTTTCTTAAAAAATTATGGAGAACACAGCACGCCAGTATAATATGGTTCAGTTTATACTCCGCCATATGGATGGGTGTCAGAAATAGTCGGAACCGGCTGGCCAGGATTCCAAATGTGTTCTCCACCACTCTTCGGGCTCTGGCCAGCCGGTAATTAAAAACCCTCTGTTCCGGGGTGAGGGTCCTCATCGGGAATGGCCGCATCAGGTGGTCCCCCAGCGCAAATGCTTCATCAGCAACGAACACAAATGGGAGACCTTCAACATTGTCCTCTGGAGGTGGCAAGTCCAAGCTGCCATTCTGGAGACGCCTGTAGAACTCCGTCTGGGCGATCACTCCACCATCGGACATCCGGCCATTCTTCCTCATGTCCACATACAAGAAGTCGTAATTAGCCGACACCACCGCCAACATCACTATACTATTAAACCCCTTGTAATTATAATAGTACGACCCCGAGTTGGGTGGTGGGACGATGTGGACGTGTTTCCCATCAATTGCCCCTCCGCAGTTAGGAAAGTCCCACCGCTGGGCAAAGTGGGAGGCCACAGTCTGCCATTCCTGTGGCGTTGAAGGAAACTGTTGAGGAAAAAACAATAAACATTACTATTTTTTCACAGAAACCTGGCAAGCAGATTAGACACAAACATTATGGGTCAACCTCCAGATAGCATTTATTAAGGGGAATTTAACAACAACAAAGTATAAGGTACACCTATCATATTCCCCCTCCCCCCCTCTCATGGGCCATTTCTAACATTATAGGGGGGGGGGACTCTTGGACAGGTAACCCTCTTCACTTCATTGAGAGATGAATGCCTAAATACAGGGTATTACTTGGAACAGCCCCTCCTTAGTTACACTATTGGCAGCCCACTGGACAGGTAAGAAGTGTCATAATACAAAGATATAAATACACACTGTACACATTTGAGCACATTTGGACATTCTGCTATTACCTATCAAGATCATAATAGGATCCAAGAACTTTAAACAGTACCATTGGAAAGTATACAGGCAGGCCCTTGCACTACATGCTTTGGGGAATTCATCCATAAATCTGAGCACTATAGAGATGGGTATATTGTGTATGGGTTTGGCAAAGACAGCAGATAGATGATTGAGGATAGAGAATTGGGATCAGCTGACTTAGCAGTTGGGGGAGGGAGGGTTACAAAAAATTTGGGGACACCACAAAAAAAAAGCCTCTGGCCCTCTGCCTGAATTTAAATCCAAAATAACATTTCCAAACATTTTAGGGGGTGTTTGGGGTAAAGCACTACTATGGAGCTGATAAAATACATTGTTAAGTGACTACATGAGGTGAATATAGGGCAGGAGACACCATGCTGGGGAGGTTATTGAAGGGCAAATATGTATGAAGGACCTAAAATAATAATTACATAAAAACCCAGCATGCATGAGGACAAAGGGGACATTCACAGCATACTACAATCATGGTAATTAGGGAATGAGGAAAGAAATACAATATATTATCAAACATTCAATACAATAAAATGTGATATAAAAGGATAAAAATCTTACCTTCATATTACTCCTTCTGTAGGACCTGGATGATGGCAGAACAGGTCTCTGGGATAATGATCCCCAGAGCCTGGGGGGAGATGCCTGTCGAGAACTTGAGGTCCTGCAGGCTTCTCCCTGTGGCCAAATACCGTAAGGTAGCGACCAACCTCTGCTCCGGAGTGATGGCTTGCCTCATGCAGGTATCCTGCCTGCTGATATAGGGGGTCAGCGAAGCCAACAGACGGTGAAACACGGGGTCCGTCATCCTGAGAAAGTTCCTGAAATCATCAGGATTATTCTCACGGATCTCACGGAGCAAAGGCATATGAGAGAACTGGTCACGCTGAAGCAACCAATTCTTGGTCCATGAACTCCTCCCCACCCTGTTCATGGACTGGACTTGTGTCAAGGTCAGGACCCCAACACCAAGCCCCCGCACAGCACGAACTCTACGAGGAGTACGCATACGAAACATGGCTAGAAAACGGTCGGCTGCTCAGAACGAAGTAACAGAACGCACTGAAGAACAGCAAGGCCTGTGAAGAGCGACCTGAAAACCAGTAACGAACGAACAAGAATACAGTGACTAAAGTCACGCGGAACTTGCTTGCACGCACTGAAGAGCAGATACAAACCCACAAGCACAAACTGAACGGCAGAAAACGATCTGAAAGCCACGAGTCTGAAAAAGCGCGAATCGTCTCTCACCAAACTTTTACTAACACGAGATTAGCAAAAGGAGCCCAAAGGGTGCTGCGCTTGGTTCTGAACCGGCCTTTTCTAGTCTCGTCGTACGTGCTTGACGTCACCGCGTTCTTGGCGATCGGAAATTCCGACAACTTTGTGCGACCGTGTGTAGGCAAAACAAGTTTGAGCCAACATCCGTAGGAAAAAATCCGAGGATTTTGTTGTCGGAATGTCCGATCAATGTCCGACCGTGTGTACGGGGCATAACTGTGATAGATCAGACTTCTCTTCATCCTCTAATTTAGGGGGCCTGTAGCATATGCCCACTATTAGTTTCCCATTTGCTACTTCCCTTTGAAGCTCCAGCAACAAGGATTCCACCCCCTCCCTTGCCCCATTAGTTATTACATCCCTCACAATCACTATTAAATTATTCTTGATATACAGACACACCACTCCCCCTCTTTTACCTTCCCTGTCCCTCTGATACAGGAAGAACCCTTGGACATTGACATTCCAGTCATGTGAGCTGTCAAACTAAGTTTTTAATACTTCCACAAAGTAATACTCGTGTATCAGCAGCTTCAGTTTTTCCATTTTATTAGTTAGACTTCTAGCATTTGTGTACATGTCTTTTAATTTTGTACAAGCACATATTTTTTCCTCTTTATTACTAATGCCCCCAGTAGCACCTTCTGTCATTTGCTCACTGCTGGCTATCTCTTCCTCTGGTCCCACCCCCTATCACCTAGTTCAAATGTCTACATTTTTGGCCATCTTCTCTCCCAGCAGAACTGCACCCTCCCCATTTAAGTGCAGTCTGTCCCTACTGTAGAGCCAGTAACTGACTGAAAAGGCAGCCCAGTTCTCCAGGAACCCAAATCCCTCTTTCCTGCACCAGTTCCTCAGGCAATTGCTAAGTTCCCTAATCTCCTGCTGCCTCTCTGGTGTGGCTCAAGGTACAGGCAGTATTTCCGAGAATAACAACATGGAGGTCCATTTCTTCTGCATAGCTCCTAAATCCCTGAATTTTTTTAGGACACTCCCTCTTCTTCTAACTTTGTCATTGGTACCAATATGTACCATGAATGCTGCGTCCTCCCCAGCCCCACCCATCAATCTGTCCATCTGATCCATGATGCGCTGAACCCGGTTAACAATATACTTTTCAGCTATCTTTGTTTCAGATTGACCTGTCTGTCCTTCCAATAACTGAATCCCCTACCATCAGAATCTGTCTATACTTTACTTTATCCTTGTCCCCATCTTTACTAGAGGAGTTGTTCCCCGGCAGCTAGGGGATTCATTCTGCTCCAGCACTGCCACTCCTTGATGGATGTCCCCAATATTACGCAACCGGATGTATTTATTAGGATGTGTCAGTTCAGGACTGGCCTCCCTTATACTTTTCCCTCTACCCCATCTAACTGTTACCCAATTATTCTCTGTTACCCAATTATAACTGATGAGTATGGTCCAAACTCAGGCTCAGGCCTGATGATGCTTTGCAGTGTTGCCAGCTGCTTCCTTAGTAGTGATGGGCCAAACACCCCCCTGTTTGATTTGCATCAGAACTCCTGAACAGAGAAAAAGTTTGGATCTGCAAACTCTATTAACCACTTCAGCCCCGGAAGGTTTTACCCCCTTCCTGACCAGAGCACTTTTTACAATTCAGCATTGCGTCGCTTTAACTGCTAATTGCGCGGTCATGCAATGCTGTACCCAAACGAAATTTGCGTCCTTTTCTTCCCACAAATAGAGCTTTCTTTTGATGGTATTTGATCACCTCTGCCGTTTTTATTTTTTGCGCTATAAACGGAAAAAGACCGAAAATTTTGAAAAAAAATGATATTTTCTACTTTTTGTTATAAAAAAAATCCAATAAACTCAATTTTAGTCATACATTTAGGCCAAAATGTATTCGGCCACATGTCTTTGGTAAAAAAAAATGTCAATAAGCGTATATTTATTGGTTTGCGCAAAAGTTATAGCGTCTACAAACTAGGGTACATTTTCTGGAATTTACACAGCTTTTATTTTATGACTGCCTATGTCATTTCATGAGGTGCTAAAATGGCAGGGCAGTACAAAACCCCCCCAAATGACCCCATTTTGGAAAGTAGACACCCCAAGGAAATTGCTGAGAGGCATGTTGAACCCATTGAATATTTATTTTTTTTGTCCCAAGTGATTGAATAATGACAAAAAAAAAAAAAAAATTACAAAAAGTTGTCACTAAATGATATATTGCTCACACAGGCCATGCGCATATGTGGAATTGCACCCCAAAATACATTTAGCTGCTTCTCCTGAGTACGGGGATACCACATGTGTGGGACTTTTTGGGAGCCTAGCCGCGTACGGGGCCCCAAAAACCAAGCACCGCCTTCAGGATTTCAAAGGGCATAAATTTTTGATTTCACTCCTCACTACCTATCACAGTTTTGAAGGCCATAAAATGCCAAGATGGCACAAACCCCCCCCAAATGACCCCATTTTGGAAAGTAGACACCCCAAGCTATTTGCTGAGAGGCATGTTGAGTCCATGGAATATTTTATTTTTTGACACAAGTTGCGGGAATGTGACAATTTTTTTTTTTTTTGCACAAAGTTGTCACTAAATGATATATTGCTCACACAGGCCATGGGCATATGTGGAATTGCACCCCAAAATACATTCTGCTGATTCTCCTGAGTATGGGGATACCACATGTGTGGGACTTTTTGGGAGCCTAGCCGCGTACAGGGCCCCGAAAACCCAGCACCGCCTTCAGGATTTCTAAGGGCGTAAAGTTGTGATTTCACTCCTCACTACCTATCACATTTTTGAAGGCCATAAAATGCCCAGATGGCACAAACCCCCCCCAAATGACCCCATTTTGGAAAGTAGACACCCCAAGCTATTTGCTGAGAGGCATGATGAGTCCATGGAATATTTTATATTTTGACACAAGTTGCGGGAAAGTGACAATTTTTTTTTTTTTTTTTTTGCACAAAGTTGTCACAAAATGATATATTGCTCAAACATGCCATGGGCATATGTGGAATTACACCCCAAAATACATTCTGCTGCTTCTCCTGAGTACGGGGATACCACATGTGTGGGACTTTTTGGGAGCCTATCCGCGTACGGAGCCCCGAAAACCAAGCACCGCCTTCAGGATTTCTGAGGGCATAAATTTTTGATTTCACTCCTCACTACCTATCACAGTTTTGAAGGCCATAAAATGCCAAGATGGCACAAAACCCCCCCAAATGACCCCATTTTGGAAAGTAGACACCCCAAGCTATTTGCTGAGAGGCATGTTGAGTCCATGGAATATTTTATTTTTTGACACAAGTTGCAGGAAAGTGACAATTTTTTTTTTTTTTGCACAAAGTTGTCACTAAATGATATATTGCTCACACAGGCCATGGGCATATGTGGAATTGCACCCCAAAATACATTCTGCTGATTCTCCTGAGTACGGGGATACCACATGTGTGGGACTTTTTGGGAGCCTAGCCGCGTACGGGGCCCCGAAAACCCAGCACCGCCTTCAGGATTTCTAAGGGCGTAAAGTTGTGATTTCACTCCTCACTACCTATCACATTTTTGAAGGCCATAAAATGCCCAGATGGCACAAAACCCCCCCAAATGACCCCATTTTGGAAAGTAGACACCCCAAGCTATTTGCTGAGAGGCATGTTGAGTCCATGGAATATTTTATATTTTGACACAAGTTGCGGGAAAGTGACAATTTTTTTTTTTTTTTTGCACAAAGTTGTCACAAAATGATATATTGCTCAAACATGCCATGGGCATATGTGGAATTACACCCCAAAATACATTCTGCTGCTTCTCCTGAGTACGGGGATACCACATGTGTGGGACTTTTTGGGAGCCTAGCCGCGTACGGAGCCCCGAAAACCAAGCACCGCCTTCAGGATTTCTAAGGGCATAAATTTTTGATTTCACTCCTCACTACCTATCACAGTTTTGAAGGCCATAAAATGCCAAAATGGCACAAAACCCCCCCAAATGACCCCATTTTGGAAAGTAGACACCCCAAGCTATTTGCTGAGAGGCATGGTGAGTATTTTGCAGCTCTCATTTGTTTTTGAAAATGAAGAAAGACAAGAAAAACATATTTTTTTTTTTCTTTTTTCAAATTTCAAAAGTTTGTGACAAAAAGTGAGGTCTGCAAAATACTCACTATACCTCTCAGCAAATAGCTTTGGGTGTCTATTTTCCAAAATGGGGTCATTTGGGGGGGGTTTGTGCCATCTGGGCATTCCATGGCCTCCGAAACTGTGATAGGCAGTGAAGAGTGAAATCAAAAATTTACGCCCTTAGAAAGCCTGAAGGCGGTGATTGGTTTTCGGGGTCCCGTACGCCGCTAGGCTCCCAAAAAGTCTCACACATGTGGTATCCCCATACTCAGGAGAAGCAACAGAATGCATTTTGGGGTGTAATTTCACATATTCCCATGGCATGTTTGAGCAATATATCATTTAGTGACAACTTTGTACAAAAAAAAAAAAAAAAAAATTGTCTTTTTCCCGCAACTTGTGTCACAATATAAAATATTCCATGGACTCGACATGCCTCTCAGCAAATAGCTTGGGGTGTCTACTTTCCAAAATGGGGTCATTTGGGGGGGGTTTGAACTGTCCTGGCATTTTATGCACAACATTTAGAAGCTTATGTCACACATCACCCACTCTTCTAACCACTTGAAGACAAAGCCCTTTCTGACACTTTTTGTTTACATGAAAAAATTATTTTTTTTTGCAAGAAAATTACTTTGAACCCCCAAACATTATATATTTTTTTAAAGCAAATGCCCTACAGATTAAAATGGTGGGTGTTTCATTTTTTTTTTCACACAGTATTTGCGCAGCGATTTTTCAAACGCATTTTTTGGGGAAAAAACACACTTTTTAAAATTTTAATGCACTAAAACACACTATATTGCCCAAATGTTTGATGAAATAAAAAAGATGATCTTAGGCCGAGTACATGGATACCAAACATGACATGCTTTAAAATTGCGCACAAACGTGCAGTGGCGACAAACTAAATACATTTTTAAAAGCCTTTAAAAGCCTTTACAGGTTACCACTTTAGATTTACAGAGGAGGTCTACTGCTAAAATTACTGCCCTCGATCTGACCTTCGCGGTGATACCTCACATGCATGGGGCAATTGCTGTTTAAATTTGACGCCAGACCGACGCTTGCGTTCGCCTTTGCGCGGGAGCAGGGGGGGACAGGGGTGCTTTTTTTTTTTTTTTTTTTTCTTTATTAATTTTTTAATTTTTTTTCTTATTTTTAAACTGTTCCTTTCATTTTTATTTTTTTTTTAATCATTTTTATTGTTATCTCAGGGAATGTAAATATCCCCTATGATAGCAATAGGTAGTGACAGGTACTCTTTTTTGAAAAAATTGGGGTCTATTAGACCCTAGATCTCTCCTCTGCCCTCAAAGCATCTGACCACACCAATATCGGTGTGATAAAATGCTTTCCCAATTTCCCAATGGCGCTGTTTACATCCGGCGAAATCTAAGTCATGAAATGCTCGTAGCTTCCGGTTTCTTAGGCCATAGAGATGATTGGAGCCATTCTGGTCTCTGATCAGCTCTATGGTCAGCTGGCCGAATCACCGGCTGCATTCTCAGGTTCCCTGTTGGGCCAGGAGAGCCAGAGAAAAACATGGAAGACGGTGGGGGGGGGGGATCCCTCCCACTGCTTGTAAAAGCAGTCTAGAGGCTAATTAGCCGCTAGGATTGCTTTTACATGAAAGCCGACCGCTGGCTGAAAAGAATGATACCAAGATGATACCTAAACCTGCAGGCATCATTCTGGTATAACCACTCAAAGTCCAGCAACATACCAGTACGTTGCTGGTCCTTGTATTGTAAACTTTTTTTTCATGCAGCCTGTGGGCTGAACGAAAAAAAGATATTGATCAGTGGGTATGCCCACCATTAGAATACCTCCCTTCATCCGCCCACTTCTAATGATGGGCATACATGCACCATTTATATATGCCGAAGCATGGGGGCATCCTCCCGCAAAAGGCAGGAGCAAATTGCTCCTCCACCCACTGCTGCCCCCACGCTTCGGCATATATGCTGAAGTATGTAACTGTGGTGGTGAAATCACCTCCGACAGCGCTGGAGTCACGGCTTTATATATCGTGGGAGCAAACGCTGTTGCTGTCAAGATAAATAAATCCGCGCTGCAACTGAATGGCGTACCTGCTAAGCAAATGATGGTTAACAAAAAAACAAAGTAACATTACAGTATAACAGTAATACTTACCATACCTGCAAAGCAAATACAAAAAAAACCATAGTAAAAAATAAAACATTTAACGCAACCTGTGCCTACCTAAAATATATATATGCCGAAGCATGGGGGCATCCTCCCGCAAAAGGCAGGAGCAAATTGCTCCTCCACCCACTGCTGCCCCCACGCTTCGGCATATATGCTGAAGTATGTAACTGTGGTGGTGAAATCACCTCCGACAGCGCTGGAGTCACGGCTTTATATATCGTGGGAGCAAACGCTGTTGCTGTCAAGATAAATAAATCCGCTCTGCAGCTGAATGGCGTACCTGAAAACAAAAAAGTGGTTAACAATAAAAAAACAAAGTATAAAAAACATTGCAGTATAGAATGCAGAACAATAGAGAGAGATTAGTGAGAGAGAACAATAAAACGACAACTATTTTTGTTTTTTTTTTATTTTATTTTTTTTTTGTATTTTTATTTTTTTATTTTTTTTTTTATTTTTTTTTTTTTAACACTTTTTTTAGTAACTTTAACTTTTAACTGTAACTGTACCAGGTTTGGGTCTCTCAAAATGCGATGGCATCTTGGGAGACCCTGTGTTAGTGTGCCTAGTCTGTGCCGTGCTGAACCCTACGCTAATACTCCACTAGTGTATGGTAGCGTTCAAAACATTCACCAATGCATAGACCAGGATTGTCAGGACAGGAGGGACAATAATACTGGGTGTCACGCCTAAATCCGCGCTTGCTGCAGACACGACATCTTTTTTGGGGGGCTCGTTGGGTAGGGGTACTCTGGAGGACATAAGGAAAATGCCTCCCATGCAGCCGGCTTACTGCATCTGGTTGGGGAAGGTGAGGTGGAGCACCGTCTGGATACAGAAGGGCTCTGACGATCTCTTCCTGGAATTTAAGGAAGGATCCAGTCCGTCCTGAAGCTCTGTATAGCACATGAGCATTCAGCAAAGCCAATTGAAATAAATAAACAGACACTTTTTTGTACCAGCGTCTGGCCTTACGGGCAATTAGGTACGGCGCCAACAACTGGTCGTTGAGGTCCACCCCTCCCATATTAAGGTTGTATTCGTGGACACAGAGGGGTTTCTCCACAACACCAGTCGCCGTAGTAATTTGGGTCGTCGTGTCTGCATGAAGGGAGGTAAGAACGAAAACATTCTTATTGTCCCTCCACTTCATAGCGAGCAAATTATTATACTTCAAGCAGGCTCTCTCCCCCAGCCTAAGACGGGACTCTACAAGCCGCTGGGGAAAGCCCCGGCGATTAGGTCGCACGGTGCCACATGCTCCAATCTGATGATCAAACAAGTGACTAAAAAGTGGCACGCTCGTATAATAATTGTCCACGTACAAGTGGTACCCCTTTCCGAATAAGGGTGACACCAAGTCCCACACTATCTTGCCAGCGCTTCCTATGTAGTCAGGGCAGTTGATCGGCTCTACGTGACTATCTTTGCCCTCGTAAACCATAAATCTACATGTATAGCCTGTGGCCCTGTCACAGAGCTTATACATCTTGACCCCGTATCTGGCACGCTTGCTGGGAAGGTACTGTTTGAAGGACAAGCGGCCAGAAAACTTAATCAGGGACTCATCAACGCAGACAACTTGATGGGGGGTAAACAAGTCTGCAAAACGTTGGTTGAAGTGGTTTACGAGGGGCCGAATTTTGTAGAGACGATCGTATGCAGGGTCTCCACGAGGACGACAGAGTTCATTGTCGTTGAAGTGCATGAACCGCAAAATCTGCTCGTATCGTGCCCTGGCCATGGAGGCAGAGAACACGGGCATATGGTGAATTGGGTCAGTGGACCAATATGACCGCAACTCACTCTTTTTGGTTATGCCCATGAGGAGGGAAAGGCCCAGAAAGATCTTAAATTCGGAGACCGTAATTGGTCTCCAATCTCTGGCAAGGGAGGACTGGGGAATAGTGGCGATGTGTTGACCAGCGTACAAATTGCTTTGGTCCACAATAGATCTAAACAGCGAATAAAAATCCAGTGGCGTAAAGTCAACTGTTTCCACCTGAATTCCGGGTTGGCCAGTGAAAGGGGGAAGTACGGGTGCTGCAGAAGTGGTGGGTTCCCAATTCGGATTGGCGAATGCAGCAGGAAGGGCACTATGGGCACGACGGGCCTGTGTTCGTCTTCTTGGTGGCAGCGGGACGCTACTTGTGCTTGCCACCTCGCCACCTCGCCAGCTTGAACTGCACTTATGGGACTCGCCACGTCACCACGTGATACTGCAGTGCTGGATGTACGACCAGGGTGTACTAGGCCGCTGGTGCTTGCCAGTTCACCAGAAGGAGTAGCGGCACTAGTACCTCTCTGCTCCATACGAGAGCCCTGCGGTTCTTGCACTTCAAGGACAGAAGAAGTTCGGGGTCTGGTACGCCTGACCCTAGCAGGGACCACAACTCCGTCGTCAGAGCTATCTGTCATGGAGCCGCTGTCCTCTACAGGTTCGTATTCTGAGCCTGAACTTGACAGATGAGTGACTTCCTCTTCACTATCTGTCATACTCAGAATCCTGTAGGCCTCTTCACTAGTGTACCTTCGATTTGCCATTTTGGCCTCTAAATTTAGGGGTACACTAGTGAGACTCACAGGCAAAAAAGCTCCTGACTGTTAGCGACTGATTCAAAACGCTACCAAAAAACTGTTAGCGATCGCAGGGATCAGGCCTGACTCTGCGAACGCTGCAGTTATGTGTGCTTAGTGTTTTGTAAGTGACAGTTATCGATCGATACTGCACTTGGGTGGGCTGGGCTGGGCTGGGCCGAGGAGCAAAACGCAGGTGCTAGCAGGTATCTGGGCTGATCCCGCTAACACTGCGTTTCAGGGAACCCTAAACTGCTGGGGAGTATAGATCTGATCGGATCAGATATCGATCCGTTCAGATACTATAGCACTAAGGGAGGTGTATGCTGCGTGCGTGGGTTTTAGCGGTACTGGCGCTAACCTGACGCTGCCTGGGGCGACGCAGACCTTATCAGATCCTAAAAACTTAACTTATATCACCGCCGGGCAATTAGGGGGTTAAACCTTTATAAGGTAATAAACGGCGGGTGCCCTAAAACTATAATAAACTATAATAAACTGTAATAAACTACAAAAAACAAACTAGCTAACCAGCGTCACCCGTAACACTTATACGGTGATCGCTGGTGAAAGGGTTAACTAGGGGGCAATCAAGGGGTTAAAACCTTTAGCAGGTAGTATATGGGGGTCCCTGTCGCTATAAAACACTGACAGCGAACCTATATACTTACCTCCCTAACTAGCGTCACCTGTGTCACTAATACAGCGATCAGAAAAACGATCGTTTAGCGACACTGGCGACGGGGGGTAATCAAGGGGTTAACTTTTATTAGGGGGGGTTAGGGGGGTACCCTGGACCTAAAGGGGGGTACCCTAGACCTAAAGGGGGCTAACCTAACTGCCCTAACACTTGTAACTGACACAAACTGACACCAATGCAAAAAAAAAAAAACTGCTATTGGTGACAGAGTGACAGGGGGTACAGGGGGGTGATCGGGGGGTGATCGGGGGGTGACAGGGGGGTGAAATGTGTGCCTGCGTGTTCTACTGTAAGTGTAGTGTTGGTGCACTTACTTGGATGTCTTCTCTCCTCTGCGTCGGATCAAAAAGACCGACTCGAGGAGAGATGACATCACTTCCTTTCCCTCTGTTTACATTACAGAGGGAAAGGAAGCGTTTCCATTCGCTGGGAGCGATCGGGAGGGGGTGGCCAACAATGGATGGCCTCCCCCTCACCTCTCATCGCCCGCGAACGAGAGCCGACCGCCTATGGCACCGGGGGGGGGGTCCGATCGGACCCCCCACCCGCGGGAGGCAGATCACGTACAGGTACGTGATTCTGCCTGCCTGTGCCATTCTGCCGCCGTATATATGCGTTAGGCGGTCGGCAAGTGGTTAAAGTCTATGGGACCCGAACATGAAAAATCAAACGTCTCCATTTTGAAGGATTATATGCAAGTTATTGGCCATAAAATGGGTATGAAGGCCTAGGTACTGCCCTGGGGGACATGTATCAAGACAAAAGTTAAAATTTTTTTTTTTTTTTAAAGGAGCAGTGATTTTACTGATGCTTAAAGTAAAACAATAAAAGTTAAAAATTCCTTAAAGTTTAGTGCCTGGGGGGTCCCCTTTGTCTGTAAAATGGTGTATCTGTACTGTGTATAGAACTTGCTGCAGCAAAAATGACATTTGTAAAGAAAAAAAAAGACATTTAAATTGACTCTATACAACAATATACAATTTAAAAATATACAGAAAAAAAAAAAACAGGCCCTTTGGATCTGGTATAGATTTTAAGGGGAATCCCATGGCAAAAAACCCCTGCCCCCCAAAATCCATACCAGATCCATATCCAAGCACTCAGCCTGGCAGGAAAGGGGGAGGATGAGTGAGCGCCCCCCTCCTGAACCATACCAGGCCACATGCCCTCAACAAGGGGGGGTGCTTTGCCCCCCCCCACCCCAAAGCACCTTGTCCATATGCTAATGGAGACAAGGGCCTCTTGCTGACAATTCTCGGCTGTGGTTGCGGGGGTCTGCTCCCCAGATCCCAGCACCCTATGTGAATGCGTATGGGGTACTGCTCCATCCGTGATGAAGGCTAGAAAAAATAAATAGCTGGATAGCCGCACTCCAAAAAATGTCACCTTTGTTGTATAAAAATAGATATCAAAGCATCACAAACGGGTACAGACTAACTGATGCGTTTCACACCAGGCACAGTGCTTAGTCATAGCTAGATGCTACATATACAACCAGACACATATATACAATTTAACCTAATGGCCAAAACATGTGTACCATTAGTGATCAAGTTAAAAACACCTGTGAGCGTCTAGAATCTACATAATCATCACTGAACGAAAAAGTGCCCCCCCCACTGGAGAAACTATATATCAAAGTATATAAAAATAAAATAATTTTTGCTTGAAAAAAGGCACCAAGTGCAACAAAACATACCATAATCGTATAAAATCCCATGTATAGTAAAATCAACATGGACCAGCATATGCGACAAGGAAGGCGACCAAAACGCCTATCACCCAAGCATAAAAACTGGTGCATGATACCCAATGATTTTGAACTGCTACAACAATAAGGCTCTGCTAAGGCTTCCCTTTCCACTACTGTAAGTTGTCGTGTGACTTGACACATGTGAAGTTGCATGACAAATTAAAACCCATGTATTTCAATGGTGCTAGTTCCAATTGGTGCAATTCAAGTCGCAGCGACTCCAAAAAAGGTTTTTGCACTACTTTGTTCTGACTTCGGTGGGACTTGTACTCACATGGTTTTCACCGGTCGCTTGACATTGCATCAAAAAAAATTGCATTGCAAAGTCGCAGTGTTATTCTTGCCACTTTGGGGTTGCAATAGTGGAAACAGAAGTGGAAACATAACCCCAAGCTATCCCTTCTTTAAGTAGATTTATAAAAAAATAACCCTTGGTAAATAATATTTAATATCTAATGACATTATAATCAAATAAATAAATTACATTCTTACAATCACATAGCCACAAACAAATAAAGTCACCAAAGAAATAGATATACCCATTAATAAAGCAGTGTACAAATGTCAATGTAATGACAGTGAGAGGGGAGTGGTGGCTGTGGCTAATCTCCAGAAATATATACGGTATATATGTGGCTCTAAAAAAGGGGGTACCAATCTCAAAAGGAGACAATGAGAACAGGAGAGGCAAAATAAAAATAAATATGATGGAAATCAATAGGAAGAATGAAGAAGAAAGATATATAGCAGAAGAAAAAGCAATGAGTAAAAACAGAATTACGATGGAATATTACAGCAAACAGCTGGATGAAGGCTAACCAGCAAATAACTGCTCCGCCGTGTGACTGTTCTTAAATAGGTAAAGCGCAGGGCCATCTGGTGATGTCAGCTGGTGGCACCACCCTCTTGTGATATCACCAACACAGCATGATTTCACATGACCCAGCATGACCCACCCATGCAACTCTTCCTCATAACCCTGGGCGGTGGGCGTTGTGATTGACGATGGATATACATGGCAGGACATTGTTTTTTATTTTTTGGGAATTGTCAAAAACTGCCTCACTATGGTAGACCAAAGAAGTTGAGTGCACGTGCTCAGCGTCATATCCAGAGGTTGTCTTTGGGAAATAGACATATGAGTACTGCCAGCATTGCTGCAGAGATTGAAGGGGTGGGGGGAGGTCAGCCTGTCAGTGCTCAGACCACACACTGTATAAAATTGGTCTGCATGGCTGTCATCCCAGAAGGAAGCCTCTTCTAAAGATGATGCACAAGAAAGCCCGCAAACAGTTTGCTGAAGACAAGCAGACTAAGGACATGGATTACTGGAACCATGTCCTGTGGTCTGATGAGACCAAGATAAACTTATTTGGTTTAGATGGTGTCAAGCATGTGTGGCGGCAACCAGGTGAGGATTACAAAGACAAGTGTGTCTTACCTACAGTCAAGCATGGTGGTGGGAGTGTCATTGTCTGGGGCTGCATTAGTGCTACTGGCACTGGGGAGCTACAGTTCATTGAGGGAACCATGAATGCCAACATGTACTGTAATATACTGAAGCAGAACATGATCCCCTCCCTTCAGAGACTGGGCCGCAGGGCAGTATTCCAACATGATAATGACCCCAAACACACCTCCAAAACGACCACTGCTTTGCTAAAGAAGCTGAGGGTAAAGGTGATGGACTGGCCAAGCATGTCTCCAGACCTAAACCCTATTGAGCATCTGTTGCGCACCCTCAAATGGAAGGTGGAGGAGTGCAAGGTCTCTAACATCCACCAGCTCCGTGATGTCGTCATGGAGGAGTGGAAGAGGACTCCAGTGGCAACCTGTGAAGCTCTGGTGAATTCCATACCCAAGAGGGTTAAATTAGTGCTGGAAAATAATGGTAGCCACACAAAATATTGACACTTTGGGTCCAATTTGGACATTTTCACTTAGGGCTGTACTCATTTTTGTTGCAGCAGTTTAGACATTAATGGCTGTGTGTTGAGTTATTTTGAGGGGACAGCAAATGTACACTGTTATACAGCAGCAGCAGCAAAGAAAAGTGTTATTTCTTCAGTGTTGTCACATGAAAAGATCTAATAAAATATTCACAAAAATGTGAGGGGTGTACTCACTTTTGTGAGATACTGTATATATGTACAACACACAGATAAGATTGTTCCTATCTGTCAAATAACTCTCTCCAAGAAGACAATATGCAGTTCAGTTTTGATCACCAATCCTCAGGAAAGACATTGCTGAATTAGAAAGACTTCAGCTTAGGGCAAAACAAATAATAATATGATGGGTGGAGGATCTCAGCTATGACAATCTATTACATAGGTTACAGTTATTCTCTCTGAAGAAGAAGCATTTAAGCGGGGATAAGATTACAATGTACAAATATGTCAAGGGTGGCTCCAATAACTGTGAGAAATTGTTTACTCTAAGGTGAAGAGGACATGTGGCTATGAGCTGAAGTTAGAATAAAGGAACAGTAAAAATTGGAAAACTCAGTCCCCCGGGAAATAGCACCAGCTGAGGGTGACAACTTAAAAAAAATAGAAGATGTCTTCTTTTTTTTTTTTTTTCACAATAGAAGAAGATGTCTTCTTAGGAAGCAGAATATTCAGGGCTATGAGAATTGGTGGAGAATAAATTTCATACACACATACTTGGGAAACTACATTATATATCCGCTGTCAGTGTCCCTTCTCATGTGAAATTAGTTAATCCAAATTCAGACAATTTTTTGGTTATTTTGACATTCAAATGTATTCGAATCTCCAAATGAAATAGTAACAATTTTCATTAAAAATCATTAAAATTTGTTTTGTTTATTTGTTTTCTAAATTCCAAAACGATTAGCATTCGGATTGGTCAAAAAATGAATGACCAATTCAAATTCTGTGTGAAAAATTGCTTTTTGTTAAGCAGTGGGCCGGGAAGCCACCCCCCCAACCTGAAAAAACAATGACTCATCAGCTGTCGGCGGGCTTTCCAACTGACAGCTGAAAGGTAAACATAACAATGGCAGCAATACAAAAACGTAAAAAAAAAAAAAAAAAAACACCATGGGAGGGACCCCCAATTCATATCAGGCCCTTTGGGTCTGGTATGTATTTTAAGGAGAACTGCATGCCAAAATGAAAAAAAAAAAAAAAAAAATGGGGTCCTCCCCAAATCCAGACCCTTATCTGAGCATGCAGCCCAACATTTTGGTGAATGAGTAGAGGTAGAATGTACCCCATACTCATTCACCTGGGGGGGGTGGGACTCCTTGTTAAAGGGGGCTTCCAGGTTTTGGGGGTTTTAGGGGGAACTCACTTTTTTTGCGTGGAGGCCCCCTTAAAATCTGTACCAGATTCAAAAGGTTCTGGTATGTACAGTATATCCTGGGGAACCTCATGCTGTTTTTTTGTTTTTTTTTATTTTTTGTGAAGTACCCTCTTAAAACCCATGCGAGACTCAAATGGGTTCACTTTAATGCCTTCCCGCCCAGCCTATTGGTAAATGATGGTCGGATGGGAGCATTGTTTTTCTGGCAGGATGTCATATGACAACCTCCCAGGATTGCACCTCACCTTGCATTGTTCTCAAAGGCAGTTCCCTCCCACTCCCTTTTTTCACACCCTCCTGCCTATTAGAGCAGAAAATTAGCATTTTCAATTTAACTGGTTTCAACGAAGTTCACTGAACACCTGCTGAACTGAACTTTAGCAGTTTGGCTGATCACTACCTGCCAGACCTATGCAGAATATACCAAAACAGTCCACAAGTAGGTGTTCTGGATCTTTAAAGGCCACATGATTGGTTTAAACATTCAGTGGTGAGACTTTAATTTACAGACCTGCTTTGTGAAACTTAGCATTAACTCAACATTGTTTCTGCTGTTTTATTCATTCCCCAGAAAGCATTGCCCAAAAGCTTTTCCCCCTGAATTTAATGCTGATCACATGTATGAATATTTTTAAAACATTTGACATATCTGTATAGAAATTGTTAATGTACTATTTTGGAAAAAAATCTTTTTGTAGCCCGTCTTTCTGGTATTTCCTGAACCTCCTAGCGTTCCTTTACGCAATTGATAATATTAACCAGGATCCAGATATCTTACCCAATATCACTTTAGGCTTCCATCTATTTGATTCATGGTTGGAACCCAGGAAGGGTGCAAAGAGTGTTCTGCAGATCTTATCTGGACCAAATGGGACATTTCCTAATTATTTATGTAAAGGAAAAGGCAAGCTGGCTGGTGTTATTGGAGATCACTATTCACCCACTACAATCCCAATCGCCCAAATCCTTGGACTTTACAGATACACACAGGTGAGTGAAAAGTACTTGTATATTTGTAATAATATTCTAAGTCAACAGAAAAAACAATATACATTTTACAAAAACGTGACAGTCTGTGAAAGTTAAAGTGTATATAAACTCTAAAGCCCCGAACCCACGATCAAACTTTCCGACAGGAAATGTTGGATGTGAGGTTGTTGGCGGACAATGCGACCGTGTGTATACTCCATTGGACAATTGTTGTCGGAACTTTCCACCAACAAATGTTGGCTAGCATGTTCTCAAATTTTCCGCCGCCAACATATGTGTGTTGTCGGACTTTCTGATCATGTGTACACAATTCGTCGGACAAAAGTCCAAAGTACAAACACGCATGCTCGGAAGCAGAAGTGGTCGGCCTTGTAAACTAGCATTTGTAATGGAGAATTAACATTTGAGATGTGGCAAATTATGAAATCTCCAAATGCAGCACACAATTCTCTTCTTCTTTAATGGGATAATAATGAAGCTGCTTTGCTGGTGACAGTGATGGAGTTATTGCAAACAAATTTTTTTTTTCTAGTGATATTTAAGAATAATATTATTATTTTTTTTTTTTTTAATTGTGCAAGTTACCACAACACCATTATCCCGTAGTTTTTAAGAACAAAGATACAACTATGTTGGTGTCCCATGTTAATTTTACATTGTATTTTTTAAAATGTAGCTGCCTACTCTCAAACTGTCATTTGAAGTAAAACACATAGCCAAGTATTATTCTCCACAATTTTTTTATTGTGCATTAAAAAAAAATAGACATGCTATCTGCCAATAGAACTTAACCAAAAAGTGCATTCTATGCATCCAAAAATAAAGAAAATATAACAAACCATTATTCAACCAAAAAAAAATGTCAAAGCAATAACTCCAAGGCCAAAAATAAAAACCTTGTTATCTCCTCCAATTCCGCAACATGTCTGGTTGATGAACGGCCATTCAGAAACTAACTGAAAAGCACAAAATGAAAAACGCGAAATATGTAACTATGTGGTTGTGGGGATCTGCGGAGGGATTATCAGAATCCTGAAGCCCCCTTTAACAAAGGGGCCCCCAAATCCTGGTCCCCCCTATGTAAATGAGAATAGTACCCCTACTCATTCACCAAAAAAAAAAAGTGTTGTGTAAATAAACACAGGAGGCAGTTTTTGACAAGGCTTTTATTAAAAAAAAAAAAAATGTAAAAACTGTCCCTAGAAGTAGATCCAACATCAATCATGATGAATGCTGGCTGCTGACCTGAAAAAAAAAAAGCCTGCAGCCGACAAAGGCTTCCAAAGATTGACAGATCTGCTGCAAAAAAAAAAATAAAAAGTCAGGGCCACCCAATGATATCACTGGGTGACTCTGCCCCATATGATGTCATCTGCCCAGCATGCCCTAGTCGATGACATCACCAGGGAGCAGGGCCATACGGTGACATCACTAAATCACCTTGTTCTCATGTTGATGGGTACAAAGGGCCTCTTCCCCAAAACTCTGGCCGGTGGTTGTGGGGGTCTGCAGGCAGAGGGCTTATGGGAATCTTGATGCCCCCTTCAACAAGGGGGCCCCCCAGGTCCTGTCCCCCATGGGTATATAGTAAAAAATTATGTCACAAGATGACTATACAGTGACATCACCGGGTGCCCCTGCCCTTTAGTTTATTAGCGGTGGGAGGCAGCAGAGCTGTCAGATGATGGGAGCCTTCATTGCGTGAGGACCTTTTTTGGGGGTGGTCTGCAACTGGCATTCATCGTGATGGAGGATGGATCTACACTGGAGGACATGGTGTTTTTTTGTTAAATAAAAGGACTTGTCAAAAACTGTGTGTTCTGTGTGTAATCCATACTTATTCACATAGGGGGGCTGAATCTGGGGGCCCTCTTGTTAATGGGGCTACAAGATCCTGAAAGTTCCTCCCCGCACCCCCAAAACCACTGGGCCAGGGCTGTGGTGAAAAGGTCCTTTGTCCTCATCAACATGGAGACTAGGTGCTTTGGAGGGGAGCCCCCCTACCCCAAAGCACTCCCCCATGTTGAGGGAATGTGGCCTGGTATGGTTCAGGAGGGAGGACACTCGCACACCCCCTTCCCTTTCCTGGTCTGCCAAGCTGTATGCTTGGATAAGGGTTTGGTATGGATTTTGAGGGGACCCCACGCTGTTTTTTTTTTTTCATTTTGGTGTGGGATTCCCCTTAAACTCAATACCACACCTGAAGTGCCTGGTATGGAATGGGAGGGACCCCCGCTGTTATTTATTTATTTTTTGCTGGCATTGTTTTTTTTACATTCAGCTGTCAATGGGGAACACCAGAAATATAAAGTAGGCCTCAACTAGGATTTAAGCAAAATGAATACAAAGCTGTGCTAGAGTTTGTAATTATAAATGATATCCTTATGTATATATACTGAGAGAAACATAGTTTATCTTTTGCTGACTTCTTTTGAAAATGAGGGTACTGTTTTTTCTGGCTAGCCAGAATCGGTGATTCAAAGCAAGCAGATCACAAGTAAAGCCAGGTTGATCTCGGTTCTCCTGATTTGCATAATTTTTCTGGGTATGTATAATTTAGCCTGAGTAGGGACGCCTGTCTCCTGCCAGCCTGCTGCAGAGAAAGGTCACTGTTCTCTGTGTGAAAACAGTGGTCTCTCTGCAGAGGTCCAACATGTACACTGATAAGCACAAGCTATATCATATAATACTTATGACCCTTGCTGATTGGAGAGCCACAGATCTGACTCAACCGGGGGAGTATCGTACCTCTGCAGGTAGACCACTGTTTCAACACAGAGAGCAAGGATCCTTCTCTACAGCATGCTGGCAGGGGCCGGCTTTTCTACTCAGGCTCTGGCTGCATTCTACAGTATATAGAAATACATGTTTTGTTTTAATGCACCTGAAATGTACTTAGCTGATTTAATCTAAAAGATCAATTGTATTTTTAAATATTTGTACAGTGCAGTCTCTAATTATAATTTTAGTGCCAACTGGATATGAATGTAACTTTGAAATATAGTAACATTATAGTTAATAGTCAGGGTCACCATTGCGACCATCAAAGCTCCACCAGTGCCACTCCCCATTTTGATGTCCTAAAGCGGCTGTCTAAGCAGCCTTATGCTGGTGCCAGCCCTGTTAATAGTTAATCCTTTTTCTTTCAGATCAGCTATGGAGCCACCGATTACTCTTTAAGTAACAGACTCCTTTACCCGCATGTTTTCAGGACCGTTCAGAATGATTATGTCTATTATTTAGCAATTGCCAAACTAGTGAAACATTTTGGCTGGAATTGGGTTGGAATACTTTTTTCAGACAATGATACTGGAGAGAATGAAGTGCAAATTCTTAAGAGAAATTTGGCTTCCCAGGAGATTTGTGTGGCTTTTGAAAAAAGAATGACTGTGAATTTTGCTACAATAAATCAGTGGAAAGACATACTTATTAAAGTGCATTGTAAAGTTTTAATACTTTGTGGTTCCTTCACAAGCAATGCTCGGGGATACCTTTATGAATACTCTCAGGTCAATAGAAACAATATGCTTATCCTTCCCCCAGGCTGGACTTCAGGTGAAATCAAGGTGATAACTGTTTTGACAAGTTTTATAACAAGTTTGTCTTTTCAGTTGTTTGATCCGCAAATTCTTATTGATGAAAGTCTGTTTGATGACAATCTATTATCAAGACATTCACAAATTGGACTGTTGCTGGAAAATTTGATAATTACATTTTACAATATAACATCAACTCAAAATGGGAAAAATATTTATTTCCAAAACTTTACTATTTCTAGCCAGAGTTTCATAAGAATCTTTTTTCCACAAATTGAAGGAAATATGCTTTGCGAAGAATCTGTACGAATGTATATTGGAGTAGAAGCTATGGCTGAAGCTATACATTTTTTCAACAAGTTTAATCACAGTTTTAATATTAACAGATTTAAGCAGGTAAAACAGTATAGTGCAATAGTCTGTAAGTTATTTTTTAGAATTTTTTTTGTATAGAAATGTGAGACGGTACTTTGACCAAACATTTTGGGTTTGTTATAATTATTCTACAGGATTTATATAGCGCCAGCTGTTTGCACAGTGCTTTACAAAATAAATGGAAACAGTACAGTTACAATATAATTCAATGCAAGAGGGTTAGGAGGGCCTTGCTCATGGGAGCTCACAATCTAAAAAGAGGCTGCAAGTGATACAAAAGTTAATGACTGTTTTGGATGAGCTAATGAGAAAATAAAAGTATAGTTTTTAGGTGGTGGAAGGATAGGCTTCCCTGAACAGATGAGTTTTCAAGGATTGCCTGAAGGCGGACAGAGCAGGAGATAGCCAGACAGATTGCATTAGAATGTTTCAAAGGATGAAAGAGTCTCTGAAGTAGTCTTGGAGGAGAGCATAGGAGAAGGTGTTGAGGGAGCTAGAGAGCAGGAGGTTGTTGATGTAGTTCCTCAGGGCAGGGCTCTTGTTAGTATATAGGTTGTGTCCAATTATTGGTGAAACACCCAATGTAATAAACTAATTGTGACTAGATCTTGTGAGCCACACTGATCCTGTGCCCAGTGTGTTACTAATAGCTGCGTGCACGGATCATGTCTCATATATCGTGTCAAATGTAAAAAGAATGAATATGCGCTGCGCTCAAGTAAACCCAATAAAATTATAAAAATATAATTATATTCTGAAAACAACAAAACCAAACTCTGATGCTCTGTACACACGGTCGGATTTTCCGATGGAAAATGTCCGATCGGAGCGTGTTGTCGGAAATTCCGACCGTGTGTGGGCTCCATTGGACATTTTCCATCGGATTTTCCGACACACAAAGTTGGAGAGCAGGAGATAAAATTTTTTCCGACAACAAAATCCGTTGTCGGAAATTCCGATCGTGTGTACACAAAGCCGACGGACAAAGTGCCACGCATGCTCAGAATAAATAAAGAGATGAAAGCTATTGGCCACTGTCCCGTTTATAGTCCCGACATACGTGTTTTACATCACCGCGTTCAGAATGATCGGATTTTCCGACAACTTTGTGTGACCGTGTGTATGCAAGACAAGTTTGAGCCAACATCCGTCGGAAAAAATCCTAGGATTTTGTTGTCGGAATGTCCGAACAAAGTCCGACCGTGTGTACGGGGCATGAGTGTATAGCTCTAAATTCAGCAATAATTGCCGCTCCTATACATATAAAAGTGCAAAGTGCAAGCATTAAACAAAAAAAAGTGCACAGTGTAAAGGTGGGATAAATGTAAACATTAATATTGTACATCAAATATTAAAGTGCATAAGTAAACATAACCAGTGCTAAATACTCCATATAAGACACCATAAGTGCCACAATGGTTAATTCCAAAAAATAGTGAAAAGTCCTATATTGCACTCCAAATTAGTGCATGTAGGTGATATCCAAATGTGTTAACATTCATTATGCTGAGGTATCCTTGGTGCTGTAAAACATGCTCCGGTGCACTTCAGTGGCCCCCTTAGGCTAATCTGCTCACCTCAGAGCGTGTGACCCAGCTGTTACCCTGAGTCCAAACACGCTTTGGAGCCACCCCTGGGCTCAGCTGGATTCAATGTAGCTCCATACATAAGACTAAAAAGGAAACTATATAGTGTAATATAGCCAAATAAAATTTATTAAATAAAACCACTCCCCACAATGGGGTACTCACACAGTACTGGTGCGTCAGTGCACCATACTACAATAGCCTCCAATATCAAGGTATGAAACCACCAGAAGTATGGTGTGGTATGCTGTGGTAACAAACTTCTGATCCGTGATGCTCCCTCCGTCCTGGCCCCTCCCCTACGCGTGTTTGACACAGGGATCACGTGTCTTCATCAGGGTGATGATAATTTTATTTGGCTATATTACACTATATAGTTTCCTTTTCATTCTTATGTATGGAGCTACATTGAATCCAGCTGGTGGAGTATCTCTGACATCAGCACTGAGCCCAGGGGTGGCTCCAAAGCGTGTTTGGACTCAGGGTAACAGCTGGGTCACACGCTCTGAGGTGAGCAGATTAGCCTAAGGGGGCCACTGAAGTGCACCGGAGCATGTTTTACAGCACCAAGGATACCTCAGCATGATGAATGTTAACACATTTGGATATCACCTACATGCACTAATTTGGAGTGCAATATAGGACTTTTCACTATTTTTTGGATTTAATCATTGGGGCACTTATGGTGTCTTATATGGCGTATTTAGCACTGGTTATGTTTACTTATGCACTTTAATATACAATATTAATGTTTTACATTTATCCATTTATCCCACCTTTACACTGTGCACTTTTTTTTTGTTTAATGCTTGCACTTTGCTATATATATATATATATATATATATATATATATATATATGAGTGGCAATTATTGCTGAATTTAGAGCTATACACTCAGAGTTTGGTTTTGTTGTTTTCAGAATAGAATTATATTTTTATAATTTTATTGGGTTTACTTGAGCGCAGCGCATATTCTTTCTTTTTATCCAATATAATAGGCACCACATTCCAATGAAAAGATGAGTTAAATGGGAGAGAAAAAAAGCCATTTTAACGTGCAGTAGGAATAAGTAAAAATTAGAGAAAATTGTAATAATAAAAGTTTATTTTTTCTATTATAATTGTAATAAGTTCAAAGTTAAAAAACACATGGACAAAAATAGGCAGTGATTCATATAAATGGTGGTCATAACAAGCAGGTTGGGTTGAAAAGAGGGGTTGCACATTATCCCGACATGTTTCGCTGTAATGCTTCTTCAGGGGATGTGCAAACTGAGAGAAGAATGTTGAGAAAAACTGTACATATATGGAAACAAAAAATAAACATAAACAAGGATCCAAAAAAATAACTAATACGATACATATATAAGAAAATATACATCACAACGCATGCTTGACATTACAAAGAGCCTGCTTACCCCACAACAGAGTCCACCCAGAATCAACCACTGCCTAGAACCGCAACAGACGAAATTCCCCGAGGGAAAGGTTCCTGTGTAGTCACAGAGGACAGAAAAAGGCCAAGCTAAACAAGTAACAACATTTGGGCCTTTATTCAACAAACCTCTCAAGCTATTGAAGATTCTAAATTCATCACTTCAGGGCCCTTCAACCTAACTTCACAACAAAAAGATGCTATCACTTCAAACCAACTCGGAAATAATCATCAAACCCGCCGACAAGGGGGGAAATTTGGTTATTATGGAAATACCCCAGTATGTGACTATCCTGTCAAATCCAGATTGGTATCGACCCAGTTCAAAAACAGTCATTGATAACTTTTGTATTCAATATCGCACAATTATTCTCAAAGCTTATCAACAGGGGATTATTGATCAGAACACCTGGAATTTTTTTAAATATCAAGGATCCAAAAATCCCCACATTTTATGCCCTACCCAAGATACATCCCTTTCTAAACCCCCCGGACATCTGATAATTTCTGGCTGTTCCAGCCTTATTAAAAATGCTAGTTCCCTGGTGGATAGTTACCTTTACCCCCATGTGACATCGCTTTTTTCTTATATTAAAGATACAATCGACTTATTAAAAACCATTGAGGGTATACATCTCCCCCCCAATACCTGGCTTGTAGCCCTTGACATTGAGAATCTATATAATACTATTCCCCATGATAAGGGCATTGAAGTGGTACAGAGTCATTTAAGTGAAAGGGGTCCTTCTTCTTCTAGGTATAACCAGTTTGTTCTCAAACTACTTGGTTATATTTTGAAACACGTTTTTCTGTTTGGCTCTTCCCACTACCTCCAGGTGCAGGGGGTTGCGATGGGGACTAAATGTGCCCCATCGTATGCCAACCTGTACCTTGGGGGCTGGGAAAGAGATTTTTTTTTTAAGAGATGATTTAACTCATTTACTGGAGAAAATTATTTCATGGCATGTTTATATTGACGATGTACTTATTTTTTGGTCGGGAACTGAATCGTAACTAAGGCAATTTCTAAGTTTGATTTCTATTAATGACTTTAATCTTAGATTTACCATGAACTGCAGCCAAACTAACATTATTTTTTTTTAAGATTTAGTTATTTCAATTGATGAAAATGGAAAGCTGGACTCTTCAGTAAGGATTCAGATTTTCAAAGGGCTGCAAAAGATCTATACTTAAAAAAAGCCTATAACGGGTTAATGCAAAAGATAGAAATTCTCTGATCTTCTCTTCTAAACATTCGATTAAAGCTGACACAGTAAGAGTTATTACTCGTTATTCAAACCAACATACTGAAATCAGAAAAGTTCTCAACAAATTTTGGTCGCTTTTGTCAGCAGATCCTATTGTAAAGAAATATATCAGAGAATTTCCGGAAATCACTTTCAGACGTGCTCCATCGTTAAAAGACCGCTTAGTCCATAGCCATTTTGACACTACACCACTATCTGAGATTCGGGCCAATTCTGGCACATTTCCTTGCCGCCACTGTGATATCTGCCAGTTTGTTGACCACAAGTCTAAGTTTAAACTTCCCAATGGTAATTGGCATTCCATCAAATTTAGAGTCACCTGCCAATCACCTGGAGTCATTTACTTGGCCCAGTGTTTATGCAGTGGCTTCTACATTGGGAAGACTAAGCGACCATTTTTTAAAAACGGATAAGAGACCATATTAAACCCATTGGGAAAAAAACGATGGATACTGCTATTAGTAGACACGTTGGCATTTCCCAATGTAATTAAATTCCTGGCATTGGAACATGTTCCCTTGGACTCAAGGGGGGGGGCAGTGCCGATAAGACACTGCTCCAGCTTGAAGCCCGCTGGATTTATGACCTTAGAGCCACTGTATTTCCAGGATTTAATGAAAGCCTGAGCTTCAAGCCTTTGATATGACATTAGAAAAGAGAAAAAAAATATATATATATATTTTACCATGTTATCTTTTTTTCTTGCTTTTTTTCTTTTTTTTGTATTTATCTGTATTTATATCATTGTATATATTACTGGATCTGATGATATGTTTCATATGTTATTTGTTTATTACCATTTCTAATTTGTATACAGAATATATGCTTGCCATTTCGACAGGTCACGGTTGTGGGTGGTCCTGTGTGGTGTGCCTGTCGTTAGCCTGCTGCCCCGTTTTTACTTCCTCCCGGTCCGCTGCTGCCTTCCGTTTACTTTCTTTTCCCAGGAGACTGTCCATAGTAGTCATACAGACACCCAGGGCATCTAGTGATTTTTTCGCTCTATGCACTTCTAGTGCCGCACTTTGCCAGGGACCCTCATGCCCCCAGGTCATGCTTTAGGCATCCCCCTTTCACTGTATTTCCACCCACATCTTTTTGCCTACATCTCCTTGGTGTGCGAGCTGTTAGGGAGGATCTCGCTCCGGTCGCGATCTCCCATTGGTGTTGGCGCCCTCCCACTGCCGCAAGGCCTCCTGGGTGTTGTAGTTGCAAGGGCTGACTTGGTTCCCTGGGCATGCGCAATGGCGTCTTCACGTCCGCATCAGAAAGAAGAAAAAATACCCCCTGAATGGGATTTTAACAGACCACCAACCCAATGGTAAAAAGTATCTTTTAATGATATAGAGTAAAAAGACGTGTACCGTCTACACATTGCATAAATACATCAAACAAAAAACAGAACAAAAAATACACAATAACAAATAATCATATGTACTCTCCAAGGGGTAGTGTACCCTGATACCCGACGCGTTTCCAGTATTCTGATACCTTCATCAGGGGCTGAGAGTTGGGTATATTTACATATGTTTTTTAATTTAAATGGAATGATTCCATGTATAAAGAGTGCCAAAGGTGATTTAATCAAACAAAGTGTTCACTAGGTGCCAGACCATGATGATGGAAGAATTTTGAGTGCACAGCAATTCCAGCATCAGTAAATATGCCTCCGGGATACATGGGACGGACTGTCATTAGAGCTTAAAGTAAGGGCCTAGATGACAGGCGGAACAATATCTGGGCGTCCCTGGATGGACGTGTCCTGTAGGTATCCGGGTCAAGTGTATGGAGTGCCTCCTATGTGTAAGTGCCATCAGATGCCGACTCGATGGAGGACAGATAAAGCCAGCCATTCTGGCATCTCCAATGCCAGAGCCAGAGGGTTAGACTATGTCTATCAGTCCATCTTATCGGTAAGTTTAAAATTCACTTAGTTCACTGACATTTTACTCTCCATTAATCCGCAGAGCTTCTTTATATTTTCATAAGCCTTTTCATAACTATGCTCTGTTTATCTTATCATCCTTTATCCATTTATTGATTTGTTCTATTGTTCCTTCTATACATATACTCATATATAGAGACATTAGTCCTTTGCGTTTTTTCTAAAACTGGTATTTTTATTCAGTTTTATTTTAACAATATTACCTTTGATAATTTTTTTATCTATTATATATGCATATAACTAATCTATTTATTATTATAATAATATATATACTTCTGATTTTTTCTTTTTCTTTTTCCCTTATTATTTTTTCCTCTATACAATGACATCCTGCTAATACTATTTAGCTGTCCAAAGTTGCCCTCCACCCCATGCTTTGCTATTATTATTTTAAAGTAAGTACATTTTTTTTTTCTGGCCCTTTGCTATTTTTTTCTATACAGCATGCCTCTCTTTTTTTGTTGCTCCTTCTCATGAATACATACTCCCCTTTTTTACTTGTTTAGCTTGGCCTTTTTCTGTCTTCTTTGACTACACGGGAACCTCTGGGAATTTCGTCTGTTGCAGTACTAGGCAGTTGTTGATGCTGGGTAGACTCTGTTGCGGGGTAAGCAGGCTCTTTGTAATGCCAAGCATGTGTTGTGATGTATATTTTCTTATATATGTATCATATTCGTTTTTTGGATACTTGTTTATGTTTATTTTTTGCTTCCATATATGTAAAGTTTTTCTCGACATTCTTGTCTCAGTTTGCACATCCCCTGAAGAAACATTACAGTGAAACATGTCGGGCTAATGTGCAACTCCTCTTTTAAACCCAACCTACTTGTTATGACCACCATTTATATGAATCACTGCCTATTTTTGTCCATGTGTTTTTTAACCCTTGAACTTATTAAGATTATAATAGAAAAAATAATCTTTTATTAATACAATTTTCTCTCATCATTACTTATTCCTACTGCACCGTTAAAATTCCTTTTTTTCTCTCCCATTTAGCTCTTGTTAGTAGTTATAATTTTAGTTGTTAGATGAGCGCAAGCCAGTGGAGAAATTGGCAAAGAGGGTTGGTAGTTAATGAGCTGTTGGTTAGGTGCATACATCTAGCATCAGCACTATAGCTGGGATAACCTGTGTAGTGGTAGGCCAATGAGGGGGGAGGTGTTATAGTCGAGGTGAGGGATACTAAGAGTGAATTTGTAGGTTGGTGGTGTCATTGCCAAGAAGGAGTGCATTTTGGAGATATTATGGAGATTAAGGTAGCAAGATTTGGACAGTGATTGGCTGTGGAATCGAAAGGAGAGGTCAGAGTCCAAGATTACACCTAGCATTGTTTGCAGCTTTTACCATCTGATGACATCTGAGGGCTGCAAAGGGAATTGGATCTGAGACTTCCCTCTGCCAGACTTTGTGATCTCATGTCTGAACAGGGAAAAGGTATAGATTTCATCATATTTTACTAAGTGCAGGTCCTACTTTGGCCGCTGTCTGAATAGTAGCTTCACTGAGGGCCCCAACAAAACAAACTGTATTTTTTTTAGCAGAAGAATTAAGTTGGCCATACACCAGAGCAGGAATAGGCTTAACTTTGAGCTGTGAGTGACCCTGTCAGCACCTTGACAAACATCTACTCAAAAAAGGTGAATGGCCAATTGTACATGCATAGATTTCTCTACACTGAATCTATACTGCTGGCCATTGAATTCAGACAGCCACAGCACGCACGGCTGTCGATTATAGTAGCTGTCATTGTAGATTCATTCATCCATGCTGTTTAGAGTGTAAATCTGTGCATGAATACAGAAAATAAAAGATTAGAGGAGCCCAGGTGACAACAGTTTCCAGAACATGGTCTTTAGGTCTAACATAGAGCCTTTTACGCTCCAGTTCTGGCTGGCAGATATGTAGGGCCCTCTCAAAACATAAATATTTTACACATTAAAGCATACACTTAAGAATTTGCACAAGCAACACATTGTTCACGATTAGAGACATTCATTCCTGTTATCTTGGAACAACTTATCAGCTTGACAGACCTCTAGATTTCCAAATCCCTTGTGCCCCGTACACATGGTCGTACTTTCAGACGGGAAATGTTGGATGTGAGCTTGTTGACTGAAAGTCCGACCGTGTGTATGCTCCATTAAACCGCGTTCCCACGTTCATAATTGTTGGCCAACATTTGTGTGACCGTGTGTATGCAAGACAAGTTTGAGCCAACAACCTTCGAACAAAAATCCACGGTTTTGTTGGCGGAAAGTCCGATAATGTGTACACGGCTTTATTGTAGAACAAGAAGATTAACTTGCTCCATGATCCACATAAAAGGTTTTCTAAGTATACACTTAAGAATTTGCACAAGCAACACATTGGGGTTAATTTACTAAAACTGGAGAGTGTAAAATCTGGTGCAGCTGTGCATGGTAGCCAATCAGTTTTTAAGTCCAGCTTCTTCAATTAAGCTTTGACAAAAAAAAAAAAAAAAAAAAATTGGAAGCTGGTGGGTTTCTATGCAGAGTTGCCAGATTTTGCTCTCTCCAATTTTAGTAAACCAACCCCATTGCTCACTATAAGAGACCTTTCATTTTTCAAATCCCTTATTGCAGAACGAGAAGATTAACTGTTTCCATGTTACAAACAAAACGTGTTCTAAGAATTTAGAGAAGAACCATGTGTTCTAACATCTTTCTTCAAAACAATCTAACATAACATTACAGTGCTCAAAAGGTAATTTAATCATTAGCAAAATACATGGAATTATACTTCTTTATCAGAACTTTTGAGGTAGATAGATCTGCTCATGTATTCACACATATCATACCGTGCCTTGAAAAAGTATTCATACCCCTTGACATTGACCACATAATTTATCATGTTACAACCAAAAACTTAAATTTATTGTATTGGGATTTTATGTGATAGACCAATACAAAGTGGGACGTAATGGTGAAGTGGAAGGAAAATCATAAATGGTTTTCAATTTTTTTTTACAAATGTGCGAAAAGTGTGATGTGCATTTGTATTCAGCCCCCTTTACTCTGATACCCCTAACTAAAATCTAGTGGAACCAATTGCCTTCAGAAATTAGTAATAGAATCCACCTGTGTGTAATTTAATCTCAGTATAAATGTATGGGGACTAATGCGCAAAAACCACAATCTAAACAAAACCAATCTAAGACTATCAGTAAGGTACCAGGTAAAGAGCTGCCAACATAGATGGGTCCACTCAGCTCCCCCAAGAGAAACAATAGGTTCATATAAAATATGTGGCACTATTCTACCCTCCTGTACCACACTATGGAAAAATGTCTACTGAAATGACACTCTGTGTCTAAAATCCTTCTAATCCATATAGCAGATGTGTAGCAAATGAATGCCTAGGAAACAACTCCAGTTGCTAGATCACAATAATAAATAAATAAGACGTGTAAGAATAACAGTCCGTGCTCATACAGGACCTAACACCACCTGATAGAAATGAATAATAAAGTGGCTAGTGCAGAATGGATTATCTAGTGCAAAAACCAAAATCAAATTGATTAAATAAATAGCATGTGTCACAAAAATAATTTTCAAATAAATAGCATCTCGAAATGGCTGTCAATACAGCCCACACAATACACTGAAATAAGTAATGAGTGTATAAACAATAAAAACTATACCGTGTAGATATCATGAGCAAAGTGAATTCAACACCTCAAACCCAGTGATGAGCATAAAATAGTGCACAAAAGTGTCATGAGTGAAAAACTGAAGATATGGAAAAAAATTTTCCACAACAACACGTAACTGATAATAAAAAAGTGACAAAAGTGCAACATTAATGAATAATGAATAAATAATAGTCCAAAAAAGTGACAATAGTGCAATACAGTCCACACCGATGCTATTGTCATGCAAAATGTGACAGTGCAGATAGCAGTGATTTGTGCTGTTCCTCTCAATTTCTTCTGGTGCACACACCAATAGTTCCCCCCAGCCTCTCACCTCCAGCAGCGGCCCCCAAATGGGCCGAGTAAGGCAGATGGATAATGCTCTGGTGGAAGGGTTCCTGCAGTGGTAGCCTTTTCCTGGGGGATGTCCGTGGAGTAGTCTATCCGTCTCACCTCTCGCCTCTCACAGCACTCCCACAGTGGTAGTTAAAACTAAAAGGAAAAACTCCCATAGTGTAGTAATTTATAAATTACATTTATTGAAAAAACGTAGTAACTTACAGAAGAAATAAAAACGAGCAGTAAGAACAGTAGCTTCCGGGTTCGGCTGTCCCCGTGAAGCGTCGGAGCCAGGTGCTAACTCTGCTGCTATCTTTATTACCAGTGATTTGAAGGTGTTTGTTTTTCTCTTTTTTTTTTTCTTTAACATTCTGCTTAAAAATTTGTGAATCAGTACTGCTTGGACCTTGAAGAAGGGACATACCCCGAAAGCTTGTCCTGAAAAATTGTATGTTAGTGCGTAAACAACATGAAAACATGGATCCATCCTGCCTTGTATCAACGGTTCAAGCTGGTGGTGGTAGTTTAATGGTGTGGGGGATATTTTCTTGGCACACTTTGGTCCACTTAGTACCAACTGAGCATTGTTTAAACACCGCGGCCTACCTGAGTATTATTGCTGACCATGTCCATCCCTTTATGATTACTGTCTTCTAATGACTACTTCCAGCAGGATAATGCACCATGTCACAAAGCTCAAATCATCTCAAACTGTTTGCTTGAACATGACTATGAGGTCACTGTACTCCAATGGCCTCCACAGTCACCAAATCTCAATACAATGGAGCACCTTTTGGATGTGGAGGAATGGGAGATTTGCATCATGAATGTGCAGCCGATAAATCTGCAACAACTGCGTGATGCTATCATGTCAATATGGACCAAAATCTCTGAGGAATGTTTCCAACACCTTGTTAAATCTATGCCATGAAGAATGAAGGCAATTCTGAAGGCAAAAGGGGGTCCAAGCTGGTACTAGCAAGGTGTACCTAATAAAGTGGCCTGTGAGTGTATTTAACCATCTCAATACCGGGCACTTTCACCCCCTTCCTGCCCAAGCCATTTCTCAGCTTTCAGCGCTGTCACACTTTGAATGACAATTGCCTGGTCATGCAATACTGTACTCAAATTAAATTTTTATTATTTTTTTCCCACAAATAGAGCTTTCTTTTAGCGGTATTTGATCACCTCTGCATTTTTATTTTTTGCGCTTTAAACAAAAGAGGAGTGACAAGTTTGAAAAAAAAAAAACACAATATTTTTTACTTTTTGCTATAATAAATATCCATTTTTTTTTTTTAAACAAATTTTTTCCTCAGTGTATGTCGATACGTATTCTTCTACATATTTTTAGTAAAAAAAAAAAAAAAAAAAAAAATCGCAATAAGCGTATATTGATTGGTTTGCGCAAAAGTTACAGCGTCTACAAAATAGGGGGTAGATTTATAGCATTTTTATTATTTTTTTTACTAGTAATGGCGGTGATCTGCGATTTTTATCATGACTGAGATATTGTGGCGGACATATTGTACACTTTTGACACATTTTTGGGACCATTCACATTTATACAGCGATCCGTGCTATAAAAAATGCACTGATTACTATATAAATGTGACTGGCAGGGAAGGGGTTAACACTAGGGGGTGATCGAGGGGTTAATTATGTTCCTATGGAGTGTTTCTAAAAGGGGGGAGGGCACTCACATGGGGAGGAGACCGATCGGTGTTGCTCTATACTGAGAACCAGGGATGAGCCGAACACCTCCCTGATCGGTTCGCACCAGAACAGCAAAAAAATTTGTTCGAACACGTGAACATCGGTAAAGTCTATGGGACTCGAACATGAATAATCAAAAGTGCTAATTTTAAAGGCTTATATGCAAGTTATTGTCATAAAAAGTGTTTGGGGATCTGGGTCCTGCCCCAGGAGACATGGATCAATGCAAACAAAAGTTTTAAAAAACGTCCGTTTTTTCGGAAGCAGTGAATTTAATAATGCTTAAAGTGAAACAATAAAAGTGTAATATCCCTTTAAATTTCGTACCTGGGGGGTGTTATAGTATGCCTGTAAAGGGGCACATGTTTCTCGTGTTTAGAACAGTCTGACAGCAAAACGACATTTCAAAGGAAAAAAAGTTATTTAAAACTACTTGCGGATATTAATGAATTGTCGGTCCGACAATACACATAAAAGTTCAATGGCATGGGATTTCCCCACAGGGGAACCCCGAACCAGAATTTAAGAAAAAAATGGCGTGGGGTCCCCCAAAAAATCCATACCAGACCCTTATGCGAGTACGCAGCCTGGCAGGCTGCAGGAAAAGAGGGGGGACGAGAGAGCACCCCCCTCCTGAACCTTACCAGGCCACATGCCCTCAACATTGGGAGGGTGCTTTGGGGTCCCCCTCAAAGCACCTTGTACCCATGTTGATGAGGACAAGGGCCTCATCCCCACAACCGTTGCCCGGTGGTTGTGGGGGTCTGTGGGTGGGGGGCTTATCGGAATCTGGACCCCCAGATCCCGGCCCCCACTGTGTGAAATGGTAAGGGGGTACAAAAGTACCCCTACCATTTCACAAAAAAAGTGTCAAAAATGTTAAAAATGACAAGAGACAGTTTTTGACAATTCCTTTATTTAAATGCTTCTTCTTTCTTCTATCGTCTTTCTTCTGTCTTCTATCTTCCTTCGGTTTCTTCCTTCATTCCTCTGCTTCTTGCTCCGGTGTTCTCATCCGGAATCTTCATCCGTGGCGTCTTCTTCCCTTCTTCGTTCTCGGCCCGCTCCGCATCCATGATGGGAGGCACCCGCTGTGTGACGCTTCTCGTCTTCTGACGGTTCTTAAATAACGGAGGGCGGGGCCTCTGACCCCGCCCCCCTCTGATGCACAGGGACTTGATGGGGACTTCCCTGTCTGCCCCCTCTGCCATCACGGGGAAAGCCTTGCCCAGTGACACGGTGGGCGCGTGCGCGCGATTGCCCGCCGGCGGTGCGCACGCGCCCCCTGGTGGGCTGGGAAGGAGATGGTGTCATGTGACGCCCTCCCAGAATGAGAGCCGAGCCGCCTGACCGTCATATGACAGCCGGTGGGCGGCAAGCGGTTAAAGTGGTTGTAAACGCAGAAGGTTTTTTCTCTTAATGCATTCTGTCAATCAAAATCAGTGAGCCAATCAAAGGAGAAAGGGGGCAGGGCCACACAGTGGCTCCGTGTCTGAATGGACACACAGAGCAGCGGCTCGGCTCAGGTGCCCCCATAGCAACCTGCTTGCTGTGGGGGTGCTCGGCAGGAGGGAGGGGCCAGGAACGCCTGTGAGGGACCTGAGAAGCGGAGGATCCAGGCTGTTCTGTGCAAAATCACTGCACAGAGGAGGCAAGTATAACATGTTTGTTATTTTTCAGTAAAAAGAAACAAGAATTTAGTATTAATTTAACCATTAGAATCTGTGTGTGCAAATGAGCACATTATGACAAATGGCCCTCCCCAAACAGAATATTGCGCTAAACCTGTAGATAAATAAGAGAACCAGAACCTTCACTAAGTGGAAGAGTGAGTTTGATAATAAAGTTAGCAGTGCCTCCACCCAGGACAGGACCTCTGAACATATACCCAGGTATATATAGTAATTAATAGAGATATCTCCAGATGAATGTTGCAGCAAAGTCCAGTTTCATGGGGCATTTGAGGATGAACCCAATGTGGTGTCCGTTTTTGTGTCTGAGACCTGAATATAAGATCTGATGTGATGAGGAGACCCTCCAGCCATTGTACAACCAGCCTGGAATTGAGCTTTTCATCAGCAGAAACCATTGTATGGCACTGGGACACAGAGTCAGCCTATCTACTCTGCACCCTAGTGGATTTTATTCTGTCATGCAACCAAACCTTTTACAAACAGAAGTGGCTGTTGGCTTTCCAAACCTGGCACTAGCCTATGCTGATTATTGAGTCATAAAGTGGTTGAAAAGACAGAAGGTTTTTTATCTTAATGCATTCTATGCATTAAGATAAAAAGCCTTCTGTGTGCAGCAGCCCCCCTCAGCCCCTTACCTGAGGTCCATCTAGATCCAGTAATGTGGACAGGCCAGTCAAGTTTCTCCACTCCAAACTTGCTCATTCATGTCTTTATGGTCCTCGCCTTGTCCACTTTTGCACAATCATGTTGGAACAGGAAGGGGCCATCCCCAAACTGTTCCCACAAAGTTGGGAGCAAAATGTTCAAAATGTCTTGGTATGCTGACACCTTAAGGTTTCCCTTCACTGGAAAATAAGGGGCCAAGCCCAACCCCTGAAAAACAACCCCACACCATAATCCTCCCTCCACCAAATAATTTGGACCAGTGCACAAAACAAGGTCCATAAAGACATGGATGAGCAATTTGGGGTGGAGGAACTTGACTGGTCTGCACAGAGTCTCGACCTCAACACGATAGAACACTTTTGCGATGAATTAGAGCGGAGATTGTGAACCAGGCCTTCTCTCTCACATCAGTGCCTGACCTCACAAATGCGCTTCTGGAAGAATGGTTGCAATAGAGGGGGCTTTTGGAACTTTGAATGAAATGCATGGTAACATGCATCTCCATCCCTATTCAGGTACATAAAGAAAGAGGGTCGGGACTTTAAATGATGTGTGTATATTGTGGCTTATTTGTTTGTCATGATTGAGTAGGTACATGGCAGACAATACATGCAATAATGACACATAATATAACAAATCATGTATCCAAATCATTTACATGTTAAAAACATAAATAGAATATACAATAGTATTGTCCTCAGTAATAAAAAAAAAAAATCACTATAATATAACAGTTATAATTCACTGTATTGTCTGGATCCAAAGGTAAGTAATGTAAGTATGTATGCATTGCATCTAGTTTAATCCCAACGTTTCATGGGATCTATCCAATCATCAGGGGTGGATGCATGATACATCTATAAAGAGAGGTAAGTATATCAAAATCAACCATTCATAGACAAAAATTGGAAAAGAGTAAAAATGCATACAGGGAGCATAAGATAGTCATCCCTGTAAGACTCACAGATCTGCTTATTGTGAAACAAACACATCGCCAGGGTGCTAGGGCTGGAAGGAATGCCTGGTCCGGAAGCTGTGGTAGTAGGGTCCAACAGGTACACAGGGAGCATAAATGTAGGTGTGACCCAGAGTATCTGGAACAGTAGGACAAAAGGGCTCCATTCTGTGGATCAATAAAAATACTTGCTCATGTTTCACTTTGACTCCTTCAGTTAGCCACAATATACACACCTCATTTAAAGTCCCGACCCTCTTTCTTTATGTGCTGGAAGAATGGTGAAACACTCCCAAACCTTGTGGACAGCCTTCCCAGAAGAGTTTAAGCTGTTATAGCTGCAAAGGGTGAACCAACGCAATATTGAACCCTACGGACTAAGACTGGGATGCCAATAAAGTTCATGTGCGTGTAAAGGCAGCCGTCCCAATACTTTTGGTAATATAGTGTATATACTCAGAAGTAGGGATGGGCTGCCTGTTCAGGTTGACCATGAGAAGCGTCACACAGCAGGAACCTCCCATGGATGCGGATCGTCCAAAGAACGAAAAAGCGGGAAAAAGAAGCCAGAGAAAGATGCGGACGAGAAAACCGAAGGAAGAAGCAGAGGATTGGAGGAAGAAAAGGAAGAAGCGGGGGAAGAACAAGATGGAGGAAGAAAACCAAATGAAGACCAGAAGGGGATAGAAGAAGAGGGGAAAGAAGAAGAAGAAGAGGGGAAAGAAGAAGAGGGGAAAGAAGAAGAGGGGAAAGAAGAAGACATTAATAAAGGAATTGTCAAAAACCGTCTCTTGTCTTTTTAAACATCTTTTTTGTGAAATGGTAGGGGTCCATTTGTACCCCATTACCATTTCACACAGGGGGGCTGGGATCTGGGGGTCCCCTTGTTAAAGGGGGCTTCCAGATTCCGATAAGCCCCCCGCCCGCAGACCCCCACCGGGCAAGGGTTGTGAGGATGAGGCCCTTGTCCCAATAAACATGGGGACATTCTCCCCATGTTGAGGGCGTGTGGCCTGGTACGCTTCAGGAGGGGGATCGCTCTCTCGTCCCCCCCCCTCTTTTCCTGCGGCTTGCCAGGTAGCGTGCTCGGATAAAGGTCTGGTATGGATTTTTAGGGGGACCCCACGCCATTTTTTTTAAAAATTTTGGCGCAGGATTCCCCTTAAAATCCATACCAGACCTGAAGGATCTGGTATGGAATTTGGGGCGACCCCCACGCATTTTTTTTTTTACATTTTGGTTCGGGGATCTCCTCAACCACTTTAGCCCCGGACCATTATGCTGCCTAAGGACCAGAGGACTTTTTCCAATTTGGCACTGCGTCGCTTTAATTGCTAATTGCGCGGTCATGCAATGCTGTACCCAAACGAAATTTGCAGCCTTTTCTTCCCACAAATAGAGCTTTCTTTTGATGGTATTTGATCACCTCTGCCATTTTTATTTTTTGCGCTATAAACGGAAAAAGAACAAAAATTTTGAAAAAAAAAAAAAAAAAAAAAAAAAAAAAGATATTTTCTACTGTTTGTTATAAAAAAATCCAATAAACTCAATTTTAGTCATACATTTAGGCCAAAATGTATTCGGCCACATGTCTTTGGTAAAAAAAAAAAAAAAGTCAATAAGCATATATTTATTGGTTTGCGCAAAAGTTATAGCGTCTACAAACTAGGGTACATTTGCTGGAATTTACACAGCTTTTAGTTTATGACTGCCTATGTAATTTCTTGAGGTGCTAAAATGGCAGGGCAGTACAAACCCCCCCAAATGACCCCATTTTGGAAAGTAGACACCCCAAGGAATTTGCTGAGAGGCATGTTGAACCCATTGAATATTTATTTTTTTTGTCCCAAGTGATTGAATAATGACAAAAAAAAAAATTTGCAAAAAGTTGTCACTAAATGATATATTGCTCACACAGGCCATGGGCCTATGTGGAATTGCACCCCAAAATACATTCAGCTGCTTCTCCTGAGTATGAGGATACCACATGTGTGGGACTTTTTGGGAGCCTATTTGCGTACGGGGCCCCGAAAACCAATCACCGCCTTCAGGATTTCTAAGGGTGTAAATTTTTGATTTCACTCTTCACTGCCTATCACAGTTTCGGAGGCCATGGAATGCCCAGGTGGCACAACCCCCCCCAAAATGACCCCATTTTGGAAAGTAGACACCCCAAGCTATTTGCTAAGAGGCATAGTGAGTATTTTGCAGCTCTCATTTGTTTTTGAAAATGAAGAAAGACAAGAAAAAACATTTTTTTTTTCTTTTTTCAATTTTCAAAAGTTTGTGACAAAAAGTGAGGTCTGCAAAATACTCACTATACCTCTCAGCAAATAGCTTGGGGTGTCTACTTTCCAAAATGGGGTCATTTGGGGGGGGGGTTGTGCCACCTGGGCATTCTATGGCCTCCGAAACTGTGATAGGCAGTGAAGAGTGAAATCAAAAAATATAAAGAAAAAATAACTTTTGCGCTAACCAGACAAAATTAAATAAAATATTAGGTGCAGCTGCTAGTGTTAGTCAAAAAAATACAAAAGACCCTAATACAATACATATATAGTGACAAGCGCGCATCCTGACACAGTGTGTATTATACAGTGTGTGTAATCCTTAGTGTTTTGAACCCTATAGGTGTGATATTGAATAATAAATATCCAAAATAATTTATGTGAAAAAAAAATTATTGAAGAGTTTGTTATAGTTCCGCTAAATATTGAATTCCCATGCTCCAAACAATATTGTGAAAACAATATAGTAAAAAATGTTGGTATAGTGACACCAGCCACAATTTTGCTAAAAAAACTTTTGGTCAGCAACAATGTAGCATCCACTTATTACTCAAAATAATATTGTGAACATCATATGGTGAAATATAGTGGTATAGTGACACTCTTTGGTCAGCAACAATGTAGTATTCACTCCACACCTCAAAAATAGTGCTAGAAAAAAAAATAGTCTGTCAGTGAGAACTTCTTCCCCCTGAATATCCTGTGTAAGGATTTAAACAATAAAAAATATGTATTCAAACTCAGTCCTCATAGAAATATATATTATGCTGATGATGAAATAAATCTTCTACTGGAATACAGCGATGATCTTGCTATTCAGAAAATATAGTAGAAGAGGCCGCTTACTGGATCAGATGGATCTCTGGTTAGGGAGATCAAACAAGCTTGTTGCATTAGCCTGCCGGCTTCCCTGATTATCACCTGGATGTCAGTTGTAGGATCTTCATCCACTTTACCCAATCCACAGAACAGGTATCCTCTGTTTTTGGTATACAGGATTTCACAACTCCAGAATGATTTTAAGTCTTTGAATTATCCATAGTATAGCCAAACACCTCAGTGGGAACAAAGCGGGAGAAACTCCATAGTGCAGATGTGTATTTCAAAAAATTTATTTTAAAAAACTTTTTCACAGTCACTTCAACAAATTCCACTGCAGTTAATCACAGCAATGACACACAGCACTCTAGGAACCGCAAATCAACAACTTCAAAAGTGCACAGCAAACGGGAACCAGATAAAAAACAGCTAAAAAACAGCTAAAAAGTTCAACTGCAAATTTTAGCAGACATGCAGCGAGGGAGCAAACCGACTGACTGCATGGGGAAAAAAAAAACTAAAAAAAACTAAAAAAAACGTGATGGCGTCACAGCCTCTAGCTCCACCCGACATGTTTCCCCTAAACAGGCTTCCACTGGGAACGGAGACATGGCTGGATATTGACACATCACATTTATATACTCACAAGGTAGGAGAGACACAGGAAGTAACATTTCCACACTTCCTTCTTGTTGTCACTTAATATGTGGTCATTTTATTTCCGGATTTACTTTAATAACTAAAAAATTATTATACTTCATCATCCCATATGAGGAAAAAGGGGAAGATGAGACTGGAAGTTAATATTAGAAAAAAAGAAAAACTATTTTTCCTCAAAAAACACTTTTTCTGTAAAAAATCAAATTTTTTAAAAACTCTTTTTTTTGCGCTAAAAACGAAAAAAGACCAACAATTTAACAAAAAAAAACAAAAAAACAATATTTTTTACTTTCTGCTATAGAACAAACCCAATTAATATCTTTATTAATATAGGCCAATATGTATTCTGCTACATAATTTTTTTTAAAAAACCCCAATAAACGTAAAAGTTATCATGTCTACAAACTATGTGATATATTTTTGGCTTTTTTATTTTTATTAGTAATGGCGGTGATCAACGATTTTTAGTGGGACTGCGATATTGCAGTGGACAGATCGGACACTAAGTGACACTTTTTGGGAACCAGTGACACCAATACAGTGATCAGTGCTAAAAAAAAATATGCACTCTCACTGTACTAATGACACTGGCAGGGAAGAGGTTAACATCAGGGACGATCAAAGGGTTAAGTGTGCTCCTAGGGGGAGAGATTACTAACTGTGCGGGGGATGGCTTAACAGGAGGAAAACATAGATCCGGGTTTCTGCTTAGCAGAAAAACAAGATCTCCATCTTGCTCTCTGACAGACTGGCAGTCTGCCTTGTGTACATTGTGCAGACTGCCATTCTGCCTCTTCTGTCAACGATCGGTGGGTCCCAGCGGACCGCCACACCCGCTGATTGGCTTCCGCTGTGTCGAGTCACAGCAGAAGCGGGGTCACGGGCGACACACATCTCCAGACCCAGGAAGAAGAGACAACATACAGGTACATTGTTTTGCACAGCCGGGCCGCCCTGCCGCTGTAAATGTGTGGTGGGCGCTCTGGAGGCAGTTAAAGCGGTAATAACCCCTTCCCGACTGGCTCCCATACATATATGGCAGCAGGTTGGCTCTCCTGCGCAATTCGCAGTATATGTATATGTATCGCGATCGGCGTACGATAGAAAGAATGGGGATTTGTGCATGTAAACACACAGATCCCTGTGTTGACAGGTGACAAGAGACAGATCATGTGTTCCTACTAGGTAGGAACAGCGATATGGCTCCTCCTCTAGTCAGTCCCATCCCCTCACAGTTAGAAATGTCTCCCAGGGAACACTGGGAGGGAAGGGAACACACGTCTCCCTTGATCACCCCCTAGTGTTAACCCCTTCCCTGCCAGTGATATTTATACAGTAATCAGTGCATTTTTATAGCACGGATCGCTGTATAAATGTCACTGGTCCAAAAGATGTGTCAAAAGTGTCCGATCTGTCCGCTGCAATGTTGCAGTCCCACTAAAAAAAAACGCAGATCGCTGCCATTACTAGTAAAAAATAAATAAATGATAAAAAAGCCATAAATCTATTTCCCATTTTGTATACGCTATAACTTTTGCGCAAACCAATCAATATATGCTTATTGCGATTTTTATTTTTTTTTTTACCAAAAATACAGTGGGGCAAAAAAGTATTTAGTCAGCCACCAGTTGTGCAAGTTCTCCCACTTAAAAAGATGAGAGAGGCCTGTAATTGTCATCATAGGTATACCTCAACTATGAGAGACAAAATGTGGAAACAAATCCAGACAATCACATTGTCCGATTTTTGAAAGAATTTATTTGCAAATTATGGTGGAAAATAAGTATTTGGTCAATATCAAAAGTTCATCTCAATACTTTGTTATATATCCTTTGTTGGCAATGACAGAGGTCAAACGTTTTCTGTAAGTCTTCACAAGGTTGTCACACACTGTTACTGGTATGTTGGCCCATTCCTCCATGCAGATCTCCTCTAGAGCAGTGATGTTTTGGGGCTGTCGCTGGGCAACACGGACTTTCAACTCCCTCCAAAGGTTTTCTATGGGGTTGAGATCTGGAGACTGGCTAGGCCACTCCAGGACCTTGAAATGCTTCTTACAAAGCCACTCCTTCGTTGCCCGGGCAGTGTGTTTGGGATCATTGTCATGCTGAAACACCCAACCATGTTTCATCTTCAATTACCTTGCTGATGGGAGGAGGTTTGCACTCAAAATCTCACGATACATGGCCCCATTCATTCTTTCATGTACACGGATCAGTCGTCCTGTTCCCTTTGCAGAGAAACAGCCCCAAAGCATGATGTTGCCACCCCCATGCTTCACAGTTGATATGGTGGTCTTTGGTTGCAACTCAGCATTCTCTCTCCTCCAAACACAACGAGTTGTGTTTCTACCAAACAGTTCTACTTTGGTTTCATCTGATCATATGACATTCTCCCAATCCTCTTCTGGATCATCCAAATGCTCTCTAGCAAACCTCAGATGGGCCAGGACATGTACTGGCTTAAGCAGGGGGACACGTCTGGCACTGCAGGATCTGAGTCCCTGGTGGCGTAGTGTGTTACTGATGGTAGCCTTTGTTAATTGGTCCCAGCTCTATGCAGTTCATTCACTAGGTCCCCCCGTGTGGTTCTGGGATTTTTGCTCACCGTTCTTGTGATCATTTTGACCCCACAGGGTGAGATCTTGCATGGAGCCCCAGATCGAGGGAGAATATCAGTGGTCTTGTATGTCTTCCATTTTCTAATTATTTCTCCCACAGTTGATTTATTCACACCAAGATGCTTGCCTATTGCAGATTCAGTCTTCCCAGCCTGGTGCAGGTCTACAATTTTGTTTCTGGTGTCCTTCGAAAGCTCTTTGGTCTTCACCATAGTGGAGTTTGGAGTGTGACTGTTTGAGGATGTGGACAGGTGTCTTTTATACTGATAACAAGTTCAAACAGGTGCCATTAATACAGGTAATGAGTGGAGGACAGAGGAGCCTCTTAAAGAAGAAGATCCAGGTCTGTGAGAGCCAGAAATCTTGCTTGTTTGTAGGTGACCAAATACTTATTTTCCACCATAATTTGCAAATAATTTCTTTAAAAAATCAGACAATGTGATTGCCTGGATTTGTTTCCACATTTTGTCTCTCATAGTTGAGGTATACCTATGATGACAATTACATCTCATCTTTTTAAGTGGGAGAACTTGCACAATTTGCTGACTAAATACTTTTTTGCCCCACTGTATGTAGTAGAATACATAAACTGATGAAGAAATTAGTTTTTTTACATTTTTGGGGAGGGGATATTTATTATAGCAAAAAGTAAAAAAAAAGTTTTTTTTTTTTTAATTGTCACTCTTTATTTGTTTATAGCGCAAAAAATCAAAAGCGCAGAGGTGATCAAATACCAATAAAATAAATCTCTATTTAAGGGAAAACAAAGAATGTTAAATTTGTTTGGGTACAACGTCGCAGGACCGTGCAATTGTCAGTTAAAATGACGCAGTGCTGGATCGCAAAAAATGGCCATTAAATCCTTCCTAGGCTGAAGTGGTTAAACCTAAAAGCAAAAATTAATATATTGCACCTTACCAATCATTAGATGTGGTGGCTGCATTAGTTTTCTTTTCTTTTCTTTGGCTTTCCCTCTCTACTGTTTTCACCTGGTGATCTGGCCATTAACACACCTCCTGTATTAGAGCGCCTCCCACATTGGTTGAAGGATCACAGGGGGCACCTTTGGACAGCAGCATTGTCAGTCTAGGGGGAGGGGAGTGTTGGATGATTTAGATACACCAACAAATTAAAACCAATCTCCAGATAATGCATTATAATCAGTTACAGCTAATTGTTTTTTTTTCTTTCTATTGGGATAAAGGTTTTACATAAATATAAAAAGCTGTTAATTTTAAGCATCCCCTAACAGTGTTAAATGGTTTTCCTCATCTCTGTAAACTGATACATTCCGCTGGAGAGCCTTTTCTATTCAAAAACAACAGGGTTACTGACAGGATCACCAGATCATCACACTTAAGATTTGATAAACTGCAATATAAACATAAAACATATTTAAACAATGGAGGCTCAGCATCACATATGGGTGTTATCTTCATGCAAATACAGCCTGCCTAGGAATGCCCACTCCTCCAGACTGATATACACTCATCAGGGCATTCTGATATTTGCATATCTCCTCCCAAGATCCAGACCACTGCTTTTATCGGGACTGACTGAGGGCTCTTGAGAAGAGACCTGAGGCAGGGTGCTGTGATGTTTTTAGGAAGCTATGTACCAGTCTGCCAGTCTCTCCCACCAGTCATGATCTGCCTTCATTGCATAAAAAGCCACAGAGGCCCAGTGACGTCAATAAATCTAAAAAAAGGTACGTAATAGACATGTGCACTGCTGAAAAATGTGTTCGTTTTCGTTTTTGTTTCATTCGTTTTTTGTTTTTTTCGGAAATTCGAAAATTCGGAATTCGTGAATTTGTAAATTCGAAAATTTAAAAAAAATCAGAAATTCCTTGATTTGAAAATTTGAAAATTCAGAATTCTGAAATTAGTAAATTAGAAGATTCGGAACTCATAAATTCGTAAAAAAGAAAATACGAAAATTTGAACATTTGGAAATTTGAAAATTCAGAATTTGTAAATTCGTAAATTTGAGAATTCAGAATTCGAAAATTTGGAAATTCAGAAATTCGAAAATTTGGAATTCAGAAATTAAAAAATTTGTAATTCAGAACTTTGAAAATTCAGAAATTTGAAAATTCGGAATCGAAAATTAGAAAATTTGACAATTGGGAAATTCAGAAATTTCGAAAATTAGTAAATTTGAGAATCTAAAAAAAAGGAAAGGCAAATCCGAAAATTAGAAAGAACGAAAATACAAAAATCCCAAAAATCTAAATGATAACTACAGTAACTAACTAATAACAACTAACTATTAAATTATAGGTATTGTAATTTCCTTTCAAATTTGGCTGTTAGTGAATGTAACAAATACAAATTTATCTGAAGTTACGAATGATCCGAAATAAAGAATGCCGCATCTAAACCAATGGAACAAAACTAAATAATAATAATACATTATTATTATTATTATTATTATTAATTTGTTACGTTCCATTCGTTTAGATATGGCATTCATTATGATGGAAAATGTATAACTTCGGATAAATTTGTAACAGCCAAATTTGAAAGGAAATTCCAATACCTATAATTTAATAGTTAGTAATAGTTAAGTTATTATATTAGTTAGTTATTATTTCAGATTTTCGAGTTTTTGTGTTTTTTGAATTTTTGGATTTTTGTTCTTTTTTTCAGATTTTTGTTCTTTTAAATTTTCAGATTTTCATTCTTAGATTTTTGAATTTCTGGATTTTCAGATTTTTGAATTCCAAATTTCCGAATTTCTGAATTTTTGAAATACAAAAATTCGGAAATTAAAATTTTCGCATTTCCGAATCTCCGAATTTCGAATTTCCAAAATTTTTAATTTCCGAATTTCCAAATTTCCAACTTTTTGAATTTTCCGAATTTCCGAATTTTCGAATATTCTGAAATTCGAAATTTGAATTTTCGCACTTCCGAATCTCCAAATTTCGAATATATATATATAGATATATATATATATATATCTATATATATATATATAGATATATATATATACATATTGTATATTGCATTGATAAAGGGAGATGGAGAAACAAGGGAAAGCAACATATAAATTGTTTAAACTTCAGTTTTAACTTGTTTGAGGTTTTTCTGTCCTCCAGCTGCATAAATATGTGAAACAAATAAAAAATCCATATAAGACGGCTGACAGAATGACCTTATTTGATGAAAATGGTGAATTTCCTTTCTACTACAAAATAGTAAATTGGGTGAAGTCTAACAGACACTTTAGAACAGACTCTACTGATGTTGGTTTGTACACACCATGGGCTAAAGAAGAAGACCAACTTCACATTGACCCCAACAAAATAACATGGGATGAAGAAAATAATACGGTGAGGAGGAGAACATGTGGCTCTCACTTTTCATGACATTGGCCACCGAATGGACAGTTTTCTTACCAGATGTGTAACAATTATAGTCATTCAATGACATTTCATAATGTTACCCATGAACTTAATTGCTTCAAATATTATATTAGCCTTATCTGCCCTTCACATATAAGTATAAATAACACAGAAATTAACCACTTGCCTACTAGACACTTTTACCCCCTCCTGCCCAGGCCATTTTTCAGTGTTCAGCGCTTTCTTCTGGTGATATTTAATCACCACTTTTTTTTTTTTTTTTCGCCAAATAAACAAACAAAAAAATTTGAAAAAAACAAAAAAAAATGTTTCATAGTTTATTATTAAATTTTGCAAATAGGTAATTTTTCTCCTTCACTGATGTGCGCTGATGAGGTTGCACTGATGGACACTGATATAGCGGCACTGATGGGCACTGATAGGTGGCACTGATGGGCACTGGTAGGTGGCACTGATGGGCACTGATAGGCAGCACTGATAAGTGACACTGATAAGAAGGCACTGATTGGCAGTGACTGGCAGCACTGATGGGCACTGATAGGCAGCACTGATGAGTATTGATTGACAGCACTGATGGGCACTGATAGGCAGCACTGATTAGTGACACTGATGAGGAGGCACTGATATGCACTGACTGTCAGCACTGATTGCCAGCACTGATGGGCACTGATTGGCAACACTGATGAGCATTGATTGGCAGCACTGTTGGGCACTGATTGACAGCCCTGATTATTAGTGCTGATACCCCTTTAACACAAGCCAGTTATTGGCTCTCTTCTTCTCTCTTCACAATGTCAGCATGAGTAAAGAAAAGCCCATAACCAGCATGTGTTTACATCCTGTGATCAGCTGTCATTGAACACAGCTGATCACGTGGAAAAGGGACACTGTGATTGGCCCTTTACCCCGATCTATGATCATCTCAGTCCCATGGACTCAGTGATCACAGAGGATGATCCCAGGAGGATGTCCATGGATGCCCTTCCAGCAAAGTCAGCCTGAAATAAGAAGAGTTGTTCCTGGCAGGATCTCCAGACTGTACACTGAGAGACTTACTGGCAGCCCTACTGAAAAATAGAAATAATATGCAAAGGAAGACACAGATAAGTAGATGCAGTAACAGATTTCAGCACACTCTTATTGAGTCTCCAATGTTATTTCACACAGGTAAATAAATTTTTTTCACTTCCTTTTAGAAGCTGGAGTCTCGTTGTGTGGACTCTTGTTTTCCCGGATACAGAAAAAAGCCAGGATCTTCAATCCACTCTTGCTGCTATGACTGTGTGACATGTTCAGAAGGGCAGATATCCAATATGACTGGTATACCTTATATTTTTATATTGTTGTTTTAGATGTGCAAAAGCTGTAACTGTATATGCATATACTGTATATATATATATATATATATATATATATATATATATATATATATATATATATATATATATATATATATATATATATATATATTATTATTATTATTATTATTATACAGGATGTATATAGCGCCAACAGCTTGTGCAGCGCTTTACAACATGAGGGCAGACAGTACACTTACAATACAAATCAATACAGGAGGGCTTTGCTCGTAAGAGCTTACAACCTAGAAAGGAGGGTCAAGTGAAACAAAAGGTAATAACTGTGGGGGGGTGAGCTGATAGAGAAAATGAAAATACAGTTGTTAGGTGTGGGTAGGGTAGGCTTCTCTGAAGAGAAGGGTTTTCAGGCATTGTCTAAAAGCTAATAGAGTAGGAGATAAGTGGACAGATTGGGGTAAGGCATTCCATAGGATTGGAGAGGCTTTGGAAAAGTCCTGGAGGCAAGCATGGGAGGAGGTGATGTGGGAGCTAGAGAGCAAAAGGTCTTGAGAGGAATAAAGAGAACGAGTAGGTTGGTATTTAGAGACTAGGCTAGTGATGTAGCTGGGGGCTAAATTGTGGATGGCTTTGTATGTAGTTGTTAGTATTTTAAATTGAATTTGTTGGGTGAGCGGAAGCCAGTGGAGGGATTGACAGAGAGGGGTAGCAGACACAGAGCGATTGGTAAGGTGGATGAGTCTGGCAGCAGCATTCATGATGGATTGAAGAGGTGTTAGACTATGTAGAGGTAAGCCAATGAGAAGGGAGTTCCAGTAGTCGATGCGAGAGATGACCAGCGAGTGAATTAAAAGCTTTGTTGTGTCATTGGTTAGAAAGGGGCATATTTTGGAGATGTTGCGGAGGTTGAGGTGGCAAGATTTGGACAGTGATTGGACGTGGTGCTTAAAAGAAAATTCAGAGTCCAGGACTACACCTAGAACCATGGCATGCAGGGTTGGGCTTATAGTTGTGCCATTGATTTTGACAGAGAGATCAGGGGAAGGGAAAGGGGCATATGGGGGAGGAAAAATTATAAGTTTGGTTTTGGAAAGATTGAGTTTGAGGAAGTGGTTTGACATCCAGACTGATATATCTGATAGTAAATTAGTGATACGTGGGAAGACAGAGGAAGTGAGCTGAGGGGTAGAGAAATAGATTTGGGTGTCATCAGCGTAGAGGTGGTATTGGAAGCCATGGGAGGCTGACCCAGGGAGGAGGCGTAGATTGAAAATAGGAGAGGTCCAAGAACAGAACCTTGGGGGACCCCAACAGAGAAAGGAAGAGGAGAGGAGGAAGTAGAGTTGTAAGAAACGCTAAAGGTGCGATTGGATAAATAGGAAGAGAACCAGCAAAGACGGAGACCAAAGGCGTGGAGTTTTTTGAGAAGGAGGGGTTGTCAACCATATCAAAGGCACCAGAGAGGTCCAGGAGTAGGAGTACAGAATAGTGTTGACTGGTTTTGGCCATAAGTAGACGTGGACTGGTATGGAACTTGGAATAATCAATTATCCATCACAGGACATACCCTCCTACTAGCCACTCCTCCCCATGTACACATGTCGGCCTACCGGCCCATACAGACTGTGCTCCTGTTCTCCTGGCTCTGGTGAGGAGGTTACCCTCGAAACGCGTCAGCCTTTTTTAAATACCTGCCTCAACATGGGCATACCCCATTTTTAACTTCCCAGTGCCTATTTTGTTACCTGTTTTTATTCAACGTAGTATTTGTATGATTCTATATTTATATGATTATATGTTTGTACATGATTAAACTATATATGTCTTGATGTAAGCGTCTGATCATGCGCCTTCCATCCACCTCCTACCAAGTAGATCGTTTGTTAGTTTTAGGAGAGCAGTTTCTGTGAAGCGTTGAAGATGAAATCCAGACTGAAGGGGATCAAGAAGGCTATTATTAGCAAGGTGGACACTCAGTCAGTTGTAGACCAGACATTCAAGGAGTTTGGATAAGAAGGGGAGCAAGGAGATGGGGATTAGGTTGTCAAGATTGGATGGGTCCAGTGAGGGCTATTTAAGTATGGGTCTGACAAGTACATACAAATACATAAAGTTGCGCTAGAAAAATAGTGGTGAAATATACAAATACATATATAATTAAATATAAGTAAAATGTGACAAGTAATACCAAAGTGCAGTTAATGAAGAATTTAATAATGTCCACAATGTGTGGCATAGGGGACAAGTACACTCCTAATGTGTAATAAACCCCAGGGTGAAAAGTGATACAGTGAAATATTAAGGAACTCCAAGGGGCTTGTATGATGGACGAATAGATCCCAAAAAAACAGAGCGGCAATCTGTATGTGCGGACCCTTACCAGAAAAGGTGGACCCCCTCCAGCGCAGGGTCATGTGGGCAGACAGATTACCCTCTGTAAGGAGCTGTTGATGTGTGGATGTTTGCTGTCTCCAACGTCCGGTTTGCTCAGATGGGAGAAGATGTCACACGAGGGGCGGAAAATTATGTTTTAAGCCATTTTCCAAAATTTGAATTTCATATAGAATGAAATCAAATTCTAATAGAAACAATTAGAATAGAATAGAAAAGAATAGCATAGAAAAACAATAGAATAGAACAAAACAGAAAAAATATAATATATATTATATATCTATATCTATATATAGATATAGATATATAGATATATATCTATATATACATATATATATATAGATATATATCTATATATTGTTTTTCTATGCTATTCTTTTCTGTTATATTCTGTTGGATTTTAATCCTTCTATTCAAATTCTATTTCACTGTATCGGAAATTCAAATTTCGGAAAATGGTTATATATAGTTTACGTTTTCGAATGCAGTAGAATTTTTTTGAATGCGGTCAATTTTTTCAAATGCGATCTAAATTTACAAATTTGGTCAAATTTTGATTTGAATTTGACTAGGAACCTAATCGATTCTAACCTTTTCTATTTGAATTTGATTTCATTCTATACGAAATTCGAATTTCGGAAAATGGTTATATACCGTATTTATCGGCGTATAACACGCACTTTTTTCCCGTTAAAATCAGGGGAAAGTCGTGGGTGCGTGTTATACACCGATTCCCGCTATCGCTATGTGAATGTCGGCGATCGCCGCCGACATTTACATCGCGAGTAGTTTCAAATATGGCACCGCGGACTTCGGAGGGGCTCGGCAGTGCTGAACGAGCACCGCCGAAATCACAGAGCCGAGATACACATAGTCGGGTGTATTCGGCTCTTTCCGGCGCCGCTCACTGTCACGCCCAGTCCCGCCATTGGACCTGTGCTATGTCCATCATAGGGCGCGACTGGGCGGGACTGTGAGCGGCGCCGGAAAGAGCCGAGAACCCTCGGCTATGTGTATCTCGGCGGCGTTCGTTCACTTCCGCCGGCGCCGAGTCTCTCCGAACTCCGCGGCGCCATATTTAAAACTACTCACATGTGTATGGCGGCGGCGGTGGCAGCGGCAGGAGGCATGGAGCATGGAGCATGGACACTAGGCTGCAGGGACAAGGCTGCATTGGGGACAAGGCTGCATTGGGGACAAGGCTGCATTAGGGACAAGGCTGCATTGATAAGGCTGCACTGGGGACAAGGCTGCAGGGACAAGGCTGCATTGATAAGGCTGCACTGGGGACAAGGCTGCACTGGGGACAAGGCTGCATTGACAAGGCTGCACTGGGGACAAGGCTGCATTGACAAGGCTGCACTGGGGACAAGGCTGCATTGACAAGGCTGCACTGGGGACAAGGCTGCACTGGGGACAAGGCTGCACTGGGGACAAGGCTGCACTGACAAGGCTGCACTGGGGACAAGGCTGCACTGGGGACAAGGCTGCACTGACACTGAAAAGGCTGCAATGACACTAACAAGGCTGCAGATGAACACTGATGAGGCTGCATTGATGGGCATTTTAATGTAAGTTTCTTTTCCTTAAACTTCCCTCCTAAAAGTTTTTTTCCTTAAAATTCTCTCCTAAACTTGGGGTGCGTGTTATACGCCGGCGCGTGTTATACGCCGATAAATACGGTATATAGTCAATAATATTTATATATATAACAATAGAACAGAATAGAATAAAATATAATATATATTATGTTTTATTCTAATCTGTTTGATTATTTTTCTATTCTATTCTTTTCAATCATTTTAGTTTACATTGTTTTGCATTCTTCTGCAATCTATTCTCAAATTCAAATTTATACTATTCAAAATTTGAATTTCGGAAGACATGACATTCTTTTAAATTCTAGTCTTTAATATTCCTATATTTTTATTATATTGCTTTATTATTGTATACTCTATTTTATAGTATTCTTTTTTAGAAAATTGATTTCTATTTTTTTTTTTAATTCCATTTGAATTTGTTTTCAAATTGTTTTCAAATTCGATGCAAATTTGTTTTCAAATAGTTTTCAAATTAGATTCAAATCATTATTTTGGACTAGTATAAATTCATTACTTTTGTAATTCAGTATTTTAGATGCATCTGAATTTCCGAATAATGAAAAATTTGTCCGAATTTCGATTTGGAACGAAAAGAAATTCACATGTCTACTTTTAGGTGCTCTTGCCAACTGGCTGAGTGGTGGAAGGTTAAATGCCTTGTCAAGCATGTGGTACCCAAATGGCTGGTGTTTTTGCCACGCTTGATCTGCTTGAGGCAAAGTTTGCAAATTGCAACAGTGCGATCAGCTGCACATGTGCTAAAAAAGGCCCAGACAGCTGAGCTGTGGCAAGTGGGCCAGGAGATAACAGCTCCACGTGATGAAAGAGGGTGGCTGCTCTCTACTCTTCCATGATGGCTGCTCTTGAGGACATTCTGCCTCTTTGGGGTTGTGCCTCATCCTCACTTTCCTCCTCTCCTCTATCCAGCACCCAAGTCACGTCAGTGACTTCATCATCATCATCCCCTTCATCCTCATAATCACTGGAGCCAACTTGGCAATATGCTGCGGCTGGGGGAACTTGACTGCCAATTTGTTGTTTACCAGTGTTCTCCCCTCTCTGTAGGCTTATGTTCCTGTCTTCCTCAACCTCAGAACCAACATCAGAATCAAGTAATGGCTGTGCATAATCAGAGAGCAAGTGTTTCAAATAACTCAGCTGACTCATCCATGCATGATGCTGGGGTTATAGCAGGAGTAGCTGTGGGAAAGGAGGCCAAATAAGCCACTCTGGCAGCTTCGGTGGACTGTGCATTAGTCTGTGCTTAGGTGATAGAGGAAGAGAAGGATGAGGATGGTTTAGTAAGCCATTTCACCACCTCCTTTACATGCTGTGGCTGGATAGCAAGGGCAACATCACTAAACTGCCTGAGGATGGACCACATCCACCTTTGCCTGTGGACACAGATGCTGCTGCCCCCTCACAGTGCCATAGGAACATCTGCCTCTCCTTGTTGGCCTCCCAGACATGATGGGAAGGACTTATTACCGAAATGTAATAGAGATGGGGAAATGTGTACTGAATGTGGTGTTTGGTGCACTTTAACTTGAGTACTCACTACACAGACACACTCCACTGACACACTATATATATACTGCAGTAAAATCGCAATGACGCACTGTATTGCAGTAAAAGTGCACTAACACACTTCAATATTCTGCAGCAAAAGTGCACTAACACAATTTAATATACTGCAGTAAAACTGCACTGACGCACTACAATATACTGCAGTAAAAGTGCCCTGACACACTAAACTGACACTACAGTAAAAATGAATGGTCGCACTACACTCACACTGCACTATCACTATATTCACACTACACTGATACTTTACACTCATAATAGAATCACAATAGCACGCTATAGGACACTAACTCACTAGTAGCAATGAACAGAGCTTTGTTCTATCTCTCTCCACTTCAATATCACACTGCAAATGGCTGCTCTGGGAAGGAACCTTTTATAGTGCGGGGTGGGTCTATGAATAATAAGCCATGAGTGGAGAGAGTCATCATGATTGTGTCCAATCATGGCTATAACAGTGCTATGAGCCCTGATTGGGCAAAGCCTTCACTGCTTCAGCCGATCAGGGCTTCCAATGCACTGTGCGTCATTTGATTTACAGGGTGAATCTGTGAATTTCATACACTTGAACTTATTATTTGATCTCACTGAAGTCTAGGGAGGTCATCCTTGATACTACATTCTGCCTATTTTGTAGGTTAATAGGCTAATATGTTGTCAAAAAAGGGCATGGGTGGCTAGGCACTGTAACTGGGGACATGGGGACTAAATGCTTGAGAGATGCCTTTAAGCTGTATGTGATGTTGTGAAACACTACAGCTTTCTTGGGTATGACCAGCAGCACTGTATTCTGCATTGGAGCTCATTCAGAGGGCCTATTAATGCCCTCCCTATGCAGAGCCATTGGCAGATGCATTTGCATCCACTTCAACTCCGTGTGCATCCACTTCCACTGCTCAAGTGTTGTACAGTGGCTAGACAGTATGTAAGCAGCTTAGAAAGGCTCACACATAAGAGGAATAGATGCAGTACGTTTATCTTGAAAAATAAAGTAGGTTTAATATTTGAAAGGCAAAAGCCACAAATATTGTTCAGTGGCTGGACAGTATGTTAGCAGATGGCAAAGTAGCAAATTAAAACAGAGCGGTGAGGCAAGTTTTATCTTTAAATAAACCTTACAATACATTATTTGAGAGACAATTGCCACATGTATTGTTCAGTGAATGACAAAAATTCCGCGCTTAGGAATGTGGAAAGAAAGGACTGCTGCCCCCCTTATAAGTGAAAATCACCGATGTGAGATCCAAAGTATTAAAGTTGTTCTAAGAAGGGGAATTGGCGCTGTCCAACTTTGTGTGTATGATGTTACTACCAAAAATAACAAATGTGTCAAAGATCACTGAGTTGTGGATGTGAATGAGTCACCTGTGAAGTAAAATAAAAAATGCAAAGTGCTCTAAAACGCATGTGAAAAAAATCTAATAAACAGTGAAATAAATAACTATATCTTAAAAGTGATCCCTATATCTTAAAAAATATGTATATAGCTAGGGAACCAAATATGTAAACAATCGTGAAAACAATATGGTGATCCACATAAACAGTTGTTAAAATACATATGAAAAAGTGGAGACCTGAGAGAAAAAAATCTTGATGAAAACTATTAATGTAAATATTTTGGTGAAATTAACCCCCACCTATGTGCATTAAACAATCACATTAAAAGCAATCATTGCAAAACAATCCATGTGTGTGTAAAAGCAAAAAAGGGAATATATAAAATATAAAACCAGTAATTAAATAAATAAATAGAAAAAGTCCGCAAAAAAGTCCCAAAAAGTGTGTCCCACTGGTGAAGGGAAAACGTAGTCACAGCTTTCAGCTTGGGATGTTCCGTCCTTCACTACACCCCCACTCGTGTGTACACTTACCAGACTGCCTAACCCCTGCAGGGGTAAAAGGCATATGCAGACAGTCCTGCGATGGCGGAACCGGGAAGTGATCCTCCGTCCAGGGGTGCTATATCCTGCTCCGGCGTGATGTTATCCCCAATGATGGTTATCCATATGAAGTGAGAAAAGAAAACACTTCATAGTGTGAATCCATAAAAAGTAGAAGTTTTATTTAGAAAATCCATATAGTAAAATTCGTAGAAGTACAGTCCATAAACTAGAGCTACAAACAGTGCTCAGATAACCGGCTCACAGCCGAGGGGCACCGTGGTGAAGCGTGCGTTCCACCGCCCAACAACTGAAACCTGAACTTGACACAAACAGGAAGAGAGATGCTGACGTGTGCGTATCACGAGGCCACGCCTAGGCCTAGGCGTGGCCTAGGCGTGGCCTCGTGATACGCACACGTCAGCATCTCTCTTCCTGTTTGTGTCAAGTTCCGGTTTCAGTTGTTGGGCGGTGGAACGCACGCTTCACCACGGTGCCCCTCGGCTGTGAGCCGGTTATCTGAGCACTGTTTGTAGCTCTAGTTTATGGACTGTACTTCTACGAATTTTACTATATGGATTTTCTAAATAAAACTTCTACTTTTTATGGATTCACACTATGAAGTGTTTTCTTTTCTCACTTCATATGGATAACCATCATTGGGGATAACATCACGCCGGAGCAGGATATAGCACCCCTGGACGGAGGATCACTTCCCGGTTCCGCCATCGCAGGACTGTCTGCATATGCCTTTTACCCCTGCAGGGGTTAGGCAGTCTGGTAAGTGTACACACGAGTGGGGGTGTAGTGAAGGACGGAACATCCCAAGCTGAAAGCTGTGACTACGTTTTCCCTTCACCAGGGGACACACTTTTTGGGACTTTTTTGCGGACTTTTTCTATTTATTTATTTAATTACTGGTTTTATATTTTATATATTCCCTTTTTTGCTTTTACACACACATGGATTGTTTTGCAATGATTGCTTTTAATGTGATTGTTTAATGCACATAGGTGGGGGTTAATTTCACCAAAATATTTACATTAATAGTTTTCATCAAGATTTTTTTCTCTCAGGTCTCCACTTTTTCATATGTATTTTAACAACTGTTTATGCGGATCACCATATTGTTTTCACGATTGTTTACATATTTGGTTCCCTAGCTTTATACATATTTTTTAAGATATAGGGATCACTTTTAAGATATAGTAATTTATTTCACTGTTTATTAGATTTTTTTCACATGCGTTTTAGAGCACTTTGCATTTTTTATTTTACTTCACAGGTGACTCATTCACATCCACAACTCAGTGATCTTTGACACATTTGTTATTTTTGGTAGTAACATCATACACACAAAGTTGGACAGCGCCAATTCCCCTTCTTAGAAAAACTTTAATGTATTGTTCAGTGGCTGGTCAGTTTGTAAAAAGTTTGGCAAAGTTGAAAGGTAGGTGGGAGAATCAAGCTATACTGCATCTTGAAATAAACATTAGAGTTTATTCTCTGATAGCCACAAATATTGTACAGTGGCTCAACAGCTTGGTAAGGCTGCAATGTAAAAGGGAGAGCTGAGGCAGGTTTTATCTTGAAACATTGTAATGTATTATTTGAGATACAATAGCCACAAATATTGTTCATGAGAGACAATAGCCACAAATATTGTTCAGTGGTTGGACAGTATCAATCAGCATCTAAGGTTGCAATGTAAAAGGGATAGATGACGTGATTTATCTTGAAATAAACATTAGAGAGTAATCTTAGTAATACAACATCCACAAATGTTGTACAGTTACTGGACAATATGTAAATAGCTTGGTTAGGCTGCAATGTAAAAGGGAGAGACATGGCAGGTTTTATCATGAAAAAAAAAAAAAATAGAGCATACTATTAGAGGGACACTAGCTGGAAATATCGTACAGTTGCTGGATAGTATGTAAGCAGCTTGGTAAGACTGCAATGTAGGAGAGGCGAGGCAGGTAGTATTTTAAAATAGATAAAACAGCGGGTGTTATTTACTAAAACAGCAGCACACATAATCTGGTAAATAAAAAAAGAAGTATGTGGCGCTGACTCAACTAAATAGAATATACATGATTAAGGTATGATATATGAATCTATAAGTGCAATATACAAACTATAGAGATAGCACTTCTGTGATCGTGCTAAAACTGAATAATGAATGATATAGTGCAAAATAATCTTCAATATGCTCAACAATGTAAATGGTCACATTGCAATAATAACTTTCAAAGTGCAAAAATGAAGTGCGAAAAATGCTAAATCCAAAGTGATAATAGTGCAATAATATAGTCCAGTAAAAATAATCTCCAAGTGACAGTTCATAGGGGAAAAGTGCAATGTGCAAAGCAACCGAAAAAAAGATCCACTTCATCCAATTGATGTCACCATCCGATGTGCACCACTCATTATCCACAGCCTTTCACCTCATAAAAATACCCCTTCAGGTCAAATCAGGCCCTTGTATGGATAAACGCTGAATCCTCAGCGATCAATTGACTTCCACAGATATCTACAACAATGCCAGTACCAGGGTGGATTTCAGGCTCATCCAATGCAGTATTAACATGCAATAGAGAAGAGGAGCTCCATAGTGCAGTAATTCAATACAATTTAAAAACAAGTAGTAACTTACAGTTCAAAACACTCGGTACAGCTTAGTAAACGCATTACGTTACTGAACACTGTGAGGGAAATTTTAAGCTTCTCCCTATAAGCAAATCATCTCTTTGCGCTTAAAAGCACAAAAACAGCTCTCTTATATAATGCAGAAAAAGCGCGCTTGTATGTCTCCAAGTAACACAGACAGATGCTGGTATCACCTTGAGCTTAGCAGAATCTTCGAGAAAATAGCCAGCTCCTTTTATTTATACTATAAACATGAATAACAAAAGAATGTGGTGGCTTCAGAATCAGCCAATCAGACACTTGTATATATATTCAAATTGAAATACAGTAATGATGTGTGTAGATGGTCATGTGCAGAGCCATGCGGCAAGCGTCTTGTGAGACACAAAGGACTCACAATTTGAACTTTGAACTACTTACATGGCTCTGAACACGTTCGTGTACATATTCCCACTGCTACCAATGATGCAAGCCATACTCTATCATGGCTCAGTGGACCACAATTTTGTATGGTTATGCTATGGTTCCCATGTACCCATGTACACAGATCTGCTGACTCAGGAGTTTAGATGCAGTCGCCATGGAGTGGCCAGTCCCTTGGTGAGGCATAAACAAACATCTTTAACCTCCCTGGCGGTATGATTATTTTGGATTTTAGGTGCTGAAAGCGGTACAATTATTTTGCATGGAAATTTGGCGTTTTATATTGTAGGCCTGCAATTCTTAACAATAACACACTTAAATCTGTCCAAACAAGAGTCTAGTAGATATCCCGGGTATGATGAAGTTTGAAACATAAAAACATAAATTATAATATAATAAATAAATAATTTAAAATAATAATAATATAATAATAATAAAATAAATTTCCCCACGATTCACTATCGCTCAATTCTGCAAGTGTTCTAATTTACTATCAATGTTATCTAGCTGGTCTAAAGCCACTTTTGACGTAAAGGGACACTTTTTGGTTGCTATGGACAATCTCCAGTTTCCAGGCAGAAAGAACAGTATATATAACATAAAACTGCATGCAGGGCATGGGCCAAAGCACTGGGGACAAAAGGGATGTGAAATAATTTCATACAGTACTGTAATCTGTAAGATTACAGTACTGTATGTGTTATGGTTTTTAAATTTTTTTGAATTTGCCGCCAGGCTCCGCCCCGTGCATCGCAACGCACGCAGGGAACAGAGCCTGGCACGGAGAGGCTTCGGGCAGAGGACGGAGCCCGCAGACATGGCGGGGAACATCGCAGGATCCTGAGGACAAGGTAAGTAAAGTCGCACCAGGATCCTGCAATGTAATCCCGAGTGTGGCTCGGGGTTACCGCTAATGGGACTGAAATTTAACCCCGAGCCACACTCGGGAAAACCGTCAGGGAGGTTAAAAGAGCACACAGATCTGTCTTGTCCACGGGAAGGTTTCCACAGCCAATGGTCTTCCACCAAGGTCTGTATGTGCAAATACGCTCGCAAGAGCGCATTACAGCAAAACTGACACTGGGGGACATCTGACAACATACATTAATAAAAATTTCCACAACAGCTCCTCCTCTTTGTCATATGCTCCCATGTGTCTCTCAATGAAGCTTGATCTCCTTCTTACACCTGGAAATTAGTCAGTCCTTACAGTCCATATGAGTGCATAACATGGCTTGACTTGTAGACTTTGTTCTTCAGGAGTAGGGATGAGCTGAAGACCCTGTTCGGTTTGCACCAGAACATGCGAACAGGCAAAAAATTTGTTCGAACACACGAACACTGTTAAAGTCTATGGGACACGAACATGAATAATCAAAAGTGCTAATTTTAAAGGCTTATATGCAAGTTATTGTCATAAAAAGCATTTGGGGACCTGGGTCCTGCCCCAGGGGACATGGATCAATGCAAAAAAAAGTTTTTAAAATGGCCGTTTTTTTCGGGAGCAGTGATTTTAATATTGCTTAAAGTGAAACAATAAAAGTGTAATATTCCTTTAAATTTCATACCTGGGGGGTGTCTATTGTATGCCTGTAAAGGGGCGCATGTTTCCCTGTGTTTAGAACAGTCTGACAGCGAAATGACATTTCAAAGGAAAAAAAGTAATTTAAAACTACTCTCGGCTATTAATGAATTGCCGGTCCGACAATACACATTAAAATCCAAGCACGCAACCTGGCAGGCTGCAGGAAAAGAGCGGGGACAAGAGAGTGCCCCCCCTCCTGAACCGTACCAGGACACATGCCCTCAACATTGGGAGGGTGCTTTGGAGTAGCCCCCCCAAAGCACCTTGTCCCCCTGTTGATGGGGACAAGGGCCTCATCCCCACAACCCTTGCCTGCTGGTTGTGGGGTTCTGCGGGCAGGGGGTTTATCGGAATCTGGAAGCCCCCTTTAACAAGGGGACCCCCAGATCCTGGCCCTCCCCCCTGTGTTAAATGGTAAGGGGGTACAAAAGTACCCCTACCCTTTCAAAAAAAAGGTGTCAAAAATGTTAAGATTGACAAGAGACAGATTTTGACAATTCCTTTATTTAACCACTTGAGCCCCGGACCATTATGCTGCCTAAGGACCAGAGGTCTTTTTCCAATTTGGCACTGCGTCGCTTTAACTGCTAATTGCGCGGTCATGCAATGCTGTACCCAAACGAAATTTGTGTCCTTTTCTTCCCACAAATAGAGCTTTCTTTTGATGGTATTTGATCACCTCTGCGGTTTTTATTTTTTGCGCTATAAACGGAAAAAGACCGAAAATTTTGAAAAAAAATGATATTTTCTACTTTTTGTTATAAAAAAAATCCAATAAACTAAATTTTAGTCATACATTTAGGCCAAAATGTATTCGGCCACATATCTTTGGTAAAAAAAATGTCAATAAGCGTATATTTATTGGTTTGCGCAAAAGTTATAGCGTCTACAAACTAGGGTACATTTTCTGTAATTTACACAGCTTTTAGTTTATGACTGCCTATGTCATTTCTTGAGGTGCTAAAATGGCAGGGCAGTACAAAACCCCCCCAAATGACCCCATTTTGGAAAGTAGACACCCCAAGGAAATTGCTGAGAGGCATGTTGAACCCATTGAATATTTATTTTTTTTGTCCCAAGTGATTGAAAAATGACAAAAAAAAAAAAAATATTTACAAAAAGTTGTCACTAAATGATATATTGCTCACACAGGCCATGGGCCTATGTGGAATTGCACCCCAAAATACATTCAGCTGCTTCTCCTGAGTATGGGGATACCACATGTGTGGGACTTTTTGGGAGCCTAGCCGCGTACGGGGCCCCGAAACCAATCACCACCTTCAGGATTTCTAAGGGTGTAAATTTTTGATTTCACTCTTCACTGCCTATCACAGTTTCGGAGGCCATGGAATGCCCAGGTGGCACAAACCCCCCCAAAATGACCCCATTTTGGAAAGTAGACACCCCAAGCTATTTGCTGAGAGGCATATTGAGTCCATGGAATATTTTATATTTTGACACAAGTTGCGGGAAAGTGACACTTTTTTTTTTTTTCATAAAGTTGTCACTAAATGATATATTGCTCACACAGGCCATGGGCATATGTGGAATTGCACCCCAAAATACATTCAGCTGCTTCTCCTGAGTATGGGGATACCACATGTGTGGGACTTTTTGGGAGCCTAGCCGCGTACGGGACCCCGAAAACCAATCACTGCCTTCAGGATTTCTAAGGGTGAAAATTTTTGATTTCACTCTTTACTGCCTATCACAGTTTCGGAGGCCATGGAATGCCCAGGTGGCACAAAACCCCCCCACATGACCCAATTTTGGAAAGTAGACACCCCAAGCTATTTGCTGAGAGGCATGGTGAGTATTTTGCAGCTCTCATTTGTTTTTGAAAATGAAGAAAGACAAGAAAAAACATTTTTTTTTTCTTTTTTCAATTTTCAAAACTTTGTGACAAAAAGTGAGGTCTGCAAAATACTCACTATACCTCTCAGCAAATAGCTTGGGGTGTCTACTTTCCAAAATGGGGTCATTTGGGGGGGTTTTGTGCCACCTGGGCATTCCATGGCCTCCGAAACTGTGATAGGCAGTGAAGAGTGAAATCAAAAATTCACGCCCTTAGAAAGCCTGAAGGCGGTGCTTGGTTTTCGGGGTCCCGTACGCGGCCAGGCTCCCAAAAAGTCTCACACATGTGGTATCCCCGTACTCAGGAGAAGCAGCAGAATGTATTTTGGGGTGTAATTTCACATATTTCCATGGCATGTTTGAGCAATATATCATTTAGTGACAACTTTGTGCAAAAAAAAAAAAAAAAAAAAAAAATTTGTCTCTTTCCCGCAACTTGTGTCGCAATATAAAATATTCCATGGACTCGACATGCCTCTCAGCAAATAGCTTGGGGTGTCTACTTTCCAAAATGGGGTCATTTGGGGGGGTTTTGAACTGTCCTGGCATTTTATGCACAACATTCAGAAGCTTATGTCACACATCACCCACTCTTCTAACCACTTGAAGACAAAGCCCTTTCTGACACTTATTGTTTACATGAAAAAGTTATTTTTTTTTGCAAAAAAATTACTTTGAACCCCCAAACATTATATATTTTTTTAAAGCAAATGCCCTATAGATTAAAATGGTGGGTGTTTCATTTTTTTTTTCACACAGTAATTGCGCAGCGATTTTTCAAACGCATTTTTTGGGGAAAAAACACACTTTTTTAAATTTTAATGCACTAAAACACACTATATTGCCCAAATGTTTGATGAAATAAAAAAGATGATCTTAGGCCGAGTACATAGATACCAAACATGACATGCTTTAAAATTGCGCACAAACGTGCAGTGGCAACAAAATAAATACATGTTTAAAAGCCTTCAAAAGCCTTTACAGGTTACCACTTTAGATTTACAGAGGAGGTCTACTGGAAAAATTACTGCCCTCGATCTGGCCTTCGCGGTGATACCTCACATGCATGGTGCAATTGCTGTTTACGTTTGACGACAGACCGCCGCTTGCGTTCGCCTTAGCACGAGAGCAGGGGGCAACAGGGGTGCTTTTTTTTTTTTTTTTTTTTTTATTATTTTTTTGCTTTTTTAATCTTACTTTTAAACTGTTCCTTTCATATTTTTTTTTTAATCATTTTTATTGTTATCTCGGGGAATGTAAATATCCCCTATGATAGCAATAGGTAGTGACAGGTACTCTTTTTTGAAAAAATTGGGGTCTATTAGACCCTAGATCTCTCCTCTGCCCTCAAAGCATCTGACCACACCAAGATCGGTGTGATAAAATGCTTCCCCAATTTCCCAATGGCGCTATTTACATCCGGCGAAATCTAAGTCATGAAATGCTCGTAGCTTCCGGTTTCTTAGGCCATAGAGATGTTTGGAGCCACTCTGGTCTCTGATCAGCTCTATGGTCAGCTGGCTGAATCACCGGCTGCATTCTCAGGTTCCCTGTTGAGACAGGAGAGCCAGAGAAAAACACGGAAGACGGTGGGGGGGGCATTCCCTCCCACGGCTTGTAAAAGCAGTCTAGAGGCTAATTAGCCGCTAGGATTGCTTTTACATGAAAGCTGACCGCTGGCTGAAAAGAATGATACCAAGATGATACCTAAACCTGCAGGCATCATTCTGGTATAACCACTCAAAGTCGTGAATGGCGTACCTGAAGACAAAACAATGGTTAACAATGGTTAACAATAAAGCACAGTAAACAGTAAAGTATAAATAATTACATACCTGAAAAACAAACATGATAAAACATAATAACAATAACAATAACAATAACAATAAAACATTGCAGAATAGAATACAGTAAAAAAGAGCAGAACAATAGAGAGAGAGAATAGAGAGAGAGAACAATAAAACGACAACTATTTTTTTTTATTTCATATATTTTTTTTTTTTTACACTTTTTTTGTAACTAACTTTTATAACTGTAACCGGTTCCAGGTTCGGGTCTCTCAAAATGCGATGGCATCTTGGGAGACCCTGTGAAAGTGCGCCTAGTCTGTGCAATGCTGTACCCTACGCTAATACTCAACTAGTGTATGGTAGCGTTCAAAACATTCACCAATGCAAAGACCAGGATTGTCAGGACAGGAGGGACAATAATAGCGGGTGTCACGCCTATATCTGCACTTGCTGCAGACACGACATCTTTTTGGGGGTGTTTGTTGGGTAGGGGTACTCGGGAGGACATAAAAATGCCTCTCATGCAGCCGACTGCATTTGGTTGGGGATGTGAATGGGGGAAGTAGGGGCGCTGCAGAAGTGGTGGGTTCCCAATTAGGATTGGCGAATGCAGCAGGAAGGGCATTATGGGCACGACGGGCCTGTGTTTGTCTTTTTGGTGGCAGCGGGACACTTATGGGACTCGCCACGTCACCAAGTGTTACTGCAGTGCTGGTTTGACTACGACCGGGGTGTACTAGGCCGCTGGTGCTTGCCAGTTCCCCAAAACGCTACCAAAAAACCTGTTAGCGATCGCAGGGATCAGGCCTGACTCTGCGAACGCTGCAGTTATGCGTTTAGAGTTTTGTAAGTGACAGTGATCGATCGATACTGCACTTGGGTGGGCTGGGCCGGGCGGAGGGGCAAAACGCAGGTGCTAGCAGGTATCTGGGCTGATCCCGCTAACACTGCGTTTTTGGGAACCCTAAACTGCTGGGGACGCTAGTATAGATCTGTGGGTGTTAGCGGTACTGGCGCTAACCTGACGCTGCCTGGGGCTGGTGCTTGCCAGTTCACCAAAATGCTACCAAAAAAACTGTTAGCGATCGCAGGGATCAGGCCTGACTCTGCGAACGCTGCAGTTATGCGTTTAGTGTTTTGTAAGTGACAGTGATCGATCGATACTGCACTTGGGTGGGCTGGGCTGGGCTGGGCGGAGGCGCAAAACGCAGGTGCTAGCGGGTATCTGGGCTGATCCCGCTAACACTGCGTTTTTGGGAACCCTAAACTGCTGGGGACGCTAGTATAGATCTGATCGGATCAGATATTGATCCGATCAGATACTATACCACTAAGGGAGGCGCATGCTGCGTGCGTGGGTGTTAGCGGTACTGGCGCTAATCTGACGCTGCCTGGGGCGACGCATATCACCGCCGGGCGATCGGGGGGCTAAACCTTTATTCGGTAATAAACGGCGGGTGCCCTGACACTATAAAAAATAAACGAACTAACCAGCGTCAACCGTAACGGTTATACGGTGATCAGTGGTGAAAGGGTTAACTAGGGGGCAATCAAGGGGTTAAAACATTTATTAGGTAGTATATGGGGGTCCCTGACGCTATAAAACGCTGACGGCGAACCTAAATATTTACCTCACTAACTAGCGTCACCAGCGACACTAATACAGCGATCAGAAAAATGATCGCTTAGCGACACTGGTGACGGGGGGTGATCAAGGGGTTAAAACTTTATTAGGGGGGGTTAGGGGGGTACCCTAGACCTACAGGGGGGTAACAGTAACTGTGCTAACACAGTAACTGTCACAAACTGACACCTAGCAGTAATAGAAAAAAAAAAAAAAAAAAAACTGCTGGTGTCAGTTTGTGACGGGGGGGGTGATTGGGGGGGATCGGGGGGGGATCGGGGGGGGGATCGGGGTGTTTTGTATGCCTGGCATGTTCTACTGTGTGTGTAGTGTTGGTGCACTCACATACCTGTCTTCTCTCCTCGGGCCGGAACGGAAACTACCGACCCGAGGGGAGATGACATCACTTCCTTTGCTGCTGTTTAGCATACAGCAGCAAAGGAGTGTTCCCATTGGCCGGCGGCGATCGCGAGGGGGTGGCCACAAACGGATGGCCTCCCCCTCGTCTCTGATCGCCGGGGGACAGAACGGGACCGCCTCGGGCAGCGGGGGGGGTCCGATCGGACCCCCCACCCGCGGGAGGCAAATCAAGTACATGTACGTGATTTTGCCTGCCCGTGCCGCCTTGCCGACGTACATCGGCGTGAGGCGGTCCTTAAGTGGTTAAATGCTTTTTCTTTCTTCTATCTTCTATCTTCTTTCTTCTATCTTCTATTTTCCTTCGGTTTCCCCTCTGACGCAAGGGGGCTTGACGGGGACTTCCCTGTGACATTCCCCGCGACATCAGAGGGGGGCATGGTCACCCGTTACGTAACATTTTTTTTTTATTTTGGCGCGGGGTTCCCCTTAAAATTCATACCAGACCTGAAGGGTCTGGTATGGATTTTGAGGGGGACCCCACACCATTTTTTTTTACATTTTGGCCGGGGTTCCCCTTAATATCCATACCAGACCTGAAGGGCCTGGTATGGAATTTAGGGGGACCCCCACGTCATTTTTTTTTTTTTAATTTTGGTTCAGGGTTCCCCTGTGGGGAATTCCCATGCCGTTTTTATCAATGAACTTTTATGTGTATTTAAAGTAGTAGTTTTAAATGACTTTTTTTCCTTTGAAATGTAATTTTGCTGTCAGACTGTTCTAAACACGGGAAACATGCGCCCCTTTACAGGCATACTATAGACACCCCCCCAGGTACAAAATTTAAAGGAATATTACACTTTTATTGTTTCACTTTAAGCATTATTAAAATCACACCGTTTTTAATTTTTTTTTTGCATTGATCCATGTCCCCTGGGGCAGGACCCAGATCCCTAAACACTGTTTATGACAATACCATGCATATAAGCCTTTAAAATTAGCACTTTTGATTTCTCCCATAGACTTTTAAAGGGTGTTCCGCGGCTTTCGAATTTGCCGTGAACACCCCAAATTGTTCGCTGTTCGGCAACTCGAACTCGAAGCTCATCCCTATTCAGGAGGGATGACTTATAGGGAAGACACAACATGGTGAGCTGTAGTAATCGCCAGTTGGTCTGGGATCCTCTGTGTCTTGTACGTGGGCTGGACTTCAGGGGAAAAAAGAAAAAGGCTTTGCCTGGATCAACCACAAATGAAAAATAATCAAAAGTAATTAATAGAATCAGATATTCATCCAAAGAAGTAGGTTGGATGCAGTTTGGGTTGCCTTGTAAAGCATACAAAACAACAAGGAAAAAGAGATTCCCCCAAAGAAGGCAATTAACCCAAACACAATCTGCCAAAAAAAACAATATATTTATTGAGCTACAAAACACCACACAAAAATACAAAAGTTGGGCAAAATAGGGAGAATGTCAAATGACCATATTAAAATTGATAACGTTATCATTAAAAACACCGGAGCCGCGGCCAAACATACCCCATACACACACCAATCACAGCAGCAGATTCCTACTATATTGGCCAATATCGTGTGAAATGAGTCCTCAGATCAATCCAAGTGTGGATAGTAAGGCGGTATGAGGGTATGGGTGGATGAATGGATGTTTGTAGGTAATTAATGGGACGTATTCAGCACAGCATGGAGATTTATAACAGTCCGGGAACTAGACCCATAGCGTGGGTAAAACAACAGAACTGACCGGCAGTAACTACTGGAGGTGGTTGTAGCCCAGGACATACAAGCAGAGCAGTTGTGTTAGTAGAAAGCAATAGGGGGAGCGAACACGACTCAGGCTGTATTATAAATATAAATTGGAGTGATACTTCTCTCACCAAGTGGATTAGCGACTCATGAAGTCGTAAGCTCTACCCCAGATGATGGCTTGTAGATGTCAGTCCAAACTGCATTTGCATTTGCCGTCAGATAGGAAATGTCCCGCTGTGTCAGCGCCTTCGATTAGGAGATGAAAGCCGGCCGTCAGCTGTTGGTTCCCGGTCAAACATTCAAACACCGTGAGCTTGCGGCTCCGAGGTGACGTGCTGACGTCACGTGCTGACGTCATGTGCTACGTTGATCTCTGGCTCTCTGACATTGGCATTGGCTGACTACCTGATCTGGTATCTGAACTCTGGCTATGTATTGACTATGCTTACTCTGTTTACCTTTTTATTATTATTATTAAACAAGTGTGATTAACTGTACTTCTGTCGCGGTCTGATTCATGGTTTCTGACAGTAAGCGGAGACCATGAATTCAGAAGATGCAGTCAGTCCACTTGTTGGTAATATTATTTCCAGATTGGATGACCAGGATCACCGCGTGGATCAGTTTGCCTTAGCGTTACAAATGCTCCTGAGTTGCACAGCTCACCTGGAATCTTCCACTATGGCTCCTCCGGTACAACCTGTACAACCTGTGTTGCAGGCCTTCCCTGCTGCTGCTCCAGTCTCTGTGCAGGCACCCGCCTCAAGTATTACCTCTATAAGAGGCATGTCTGGTTCTGCCCCACTTCCCCAGCGATTTGGGGGCCATCCAGTTCAAGCAGAGGTTTCTCAACCAAGTTGAGATATATACTTTGAGATGCTGCCCCAGTTTCCCACGGACAGAAGCAAAGTAGGTTTTGTGATATCTTTGCTTTCTGAGAGAGCCTTGGCCTGGGCAAACCCTCTATGGGAGACACAAAAACCCGTGGTCCTGAGTTACCCAGAATTTGTGGCTTCGTTCAAAAGGGTATTTGACATTCCTGCACGCTCTGCTTCTGCTGACAAGAGCCTCATGTCCATCAAACAGAGTACAAGAACTGTTGCCGATTACGCCATTGAATTCCGTACTCTGGCAGCAGAGGTTGCTTGGAACAATGAGGCCCTCGTGGCTGCCTTCTCTCATGGTTTCTCAGATAATATCAATGATGAGATAGCAGCCTGAGATATACCCACTGAGCTGGAGAGGTTGATCACATTTGCCATCCTTATTGACTCCAGATTTAGAGAAAGACTCTCTTTTAAGGAACGCTGGCACAAGCCTCCTGTATATTTGTCTCCGAGCTTTACAGTCTCACCCTTGCCTCCCTTACCTCCCATGCCTCCTGGTACCGAGTTGGTCTGTGAAGATTAACCTAGGCACTTGGGCTTCACGCATCTCTCTGCAGGATGAGAGAACCCTTAGGAGGAGGGAGAGATTGTGCCTTTATTGTGGCCAGGCTGGTCACTTTTTGAAGTCTTGTCCTACCCGTCCAGGAAACGCCCGAACCTTGAGGTCCTGTCATGGACAGACCTTAGGTGGCGTTGTTTCATCTCCAGTTTCCCAGAAACATAAGCCCTGGTTTCGGTTACCCTGTCTTGGGCTGAGTCATCCGTTGAGATACAGGCTCTAATCGACTCTAATCGGCTGCAGGCCTGTTCATTGATGCTGCCTTTGTATCAAAGCACTCGATTCCACTGCAGCTGCGTGACACTCCACTTGCCATTGAGGCTCTTGATGGGAGACCTCTACCGCCTACCCATGTGACTCATGAGACTGTTCTGTTGTTCATGGCCGTAGGGGCCCTTCACCATGAGATAATCCAATTCCAAGTTTGTTTCCTCACCAGAGTTTCCGCTGGTTATTGGTTAGCCTTGGTTACAGAGGTACAACCCTTCTTTTGATTGGCTCTGTGCTAAGGTTCTGTCCTGGTCGCCACAGTGCAGTGAGAGATGCTTCCAGAAGATAGCCAAGGTCCTGTGCACCTCTTCACTCTCCTCCCCGCCGGAGGAGCACCACGATTTTAGTGATGTCTTTGACAAAGGTCAAGCCTGTACTTTGCCTCCACACCGGTCGTATGATTACGCAATTGACCTTCAACCTGGTGCCATACCCCCTCGTGGCCGGGTTTACCCTTTGTTGGTCTTGGAGAACAAGGCCATGGAAGAGTATGTTACAGACGCACTTTCTTATGGTTTCATCCGCAAATCCTTGTCTCCTGCTGGTGCTGGCTTCTTTTTTTGTGAAGAAGAAGAGTGGTGAACTGAGACCTTGTATCGATTATAGGGGTCTCAATCGTTTCACAATTAAGAATGCCTATCCAATTCCGTTGATTATGGAGTTATTTGATGGCCTCAAGGGAGCAACGATTTTCTCGAAGCTTGAATTGAGAGGGGCATACATTCTCGTCAAGATTAAGGAGGGTGACGAGTGGAAAACTGCATTTAATACAAGATAAGGTCATTATGATTATCTCGTAATGCCTTTTGGCCTTTGTAATGCTCCGGCAGTTTTCCAGGAGTTCAATAACAATGTCCTCCGAGATTTGTTGCAGTTATGTGTGGTGGTTTATCTCAACGATATCCTCATATTTTCCAAGTCCCTGGAGAGCCACCACACAGATGTCTATCGTGTGCTTCAGAGACTAAGAGAGAGCAAACTCTATTGTAAATTGGAAAAGTGTGAATTCCATTGTGAACAGATTAAATTCCTGGGCTATGTCATTTTCATTACTATTTTTTCGATGGACCCAGAGAAACTTTCAGCGGTCATACAGTGGCCTTGACCCATGGGTTTACATCCTCTGCAGTGTTTTCTTGGCTTTGCCAACTATTATCAGAAGTTTATTTGTAACTTCTCATCTCTGGTCAAGCCCCTGACTGATATGACCAGCAAAGATGGCAACCCACAGAGTTCCTATGACAACGTCCAATAGGACGAAACGTACGTCGGAAGGCAGACGCGCTGACGTCATCGTTTCTATCCCACTGTGAACGGGTGCATGCAGGCCGGCCGGCTGATTTATTATACATGCTGTTTTATTCGTTATTTCTAGTAAGTGCGCTACTTTTACTTTTTTCAATAAACTGTTTAAGCGGATTCACACTATGGAGGATGTGTTTTTTATTTCCCTGGGTTCCTATTGCTGAGTTTTTTGGCCTTTTTGTCGGAGAGTTCCGGGCGATCCTCCCTCTATGCTGAGACCGATGGTGGTGTCCCCACAGAGTGGATTTCTGGCATAAGCTTTATTAAAGCTTACCTCTGGTAAGCATATATCTGCATAGGTGGTGGATTCTTTTCACGAGATGTTTTCACTCACCTAAGTCTCCAATCACTATTGGTGGAATTATTTGCAATAAGGACTGTTTGTACCTGAAGTCACTCTTAAAGTCACGGACTCTATCTTTTTTGTCACTTTTTATATTTTATTTGCTTATAGTTTTTTTTCAATACAGTCACATTTTTTTATTATTTAATTTATCACATATATATATTGTGTTGACATTTGGGTTCGGAATATAATATATTGCCTTGATCCTATCACATTATTTGAGATATTCGGGAATTCACTTATATAAAATTTTTTTTAGCGTGGTTCTTTTAAATTGTTTAACCCACAGAGTTGGTCTCCGGAGTCCATTAAGGCCTTTGAGAGTCTCAAGGCTGCCTTTGTTTCTGCTCCTGTGTTGGCACACCCTGATCCTATGTTGCCTTTTATTCTAGAAGTTGATGCTTCTGAGACTGGAGTTGGTGCCCTTCTGTCTCAACATCCTAACTCTGAGTATGCTATGCATCCATGTGGCTACTTTTCCAAAAAATTGTCACCGGCAAAGTCCAATTATGAGATTTGTGACAGAGAGCTGTTGGCAATCATTTTAGCCCTAAAAGAATGGAGACATCTCCTTGAAGGTACCACTGTGGCGGTTCTCATTCTTACTGACCATAAGAATCTCACATTCTTGCCTGAGGCTAAGCGCCTCTCTCCCAGAAGGGCGCAATGGGCTCTTTTCTTGTCGAGTTTTAATTACATTGTCTCATTCTTACCGGGTACTAAGAATGTAAGGGCTGATGCCTTGTCACAACAATTTTTGTCCACTTCCAAGATGGAGTCGGTTTTGGTTCCTGTGATTCCTCCTGATCGTATTCTGGCTAAGGTTCACACCCGTCTTACTTCTCCTTTGGGTGAAAAAATTCTTGCTGCTCAGGTCTATGCTCCTCCTGAGAAACCTTGTGACCGCTGCTTTGTTCCCAAGAGTCTCCATACTGCTGTGCTCCAGACTTACCATTCTCCCAAGGCTGCTGGCCACCCTGGGAAGAGTCAACTCTTTTGGGCCATTTCCCAACAATTCTGGTGGCCTAATCTACATGCTGATGTAACCGCCTTCATAGCTGCCTGTTCGGTGTGTGCTCAGAGTAAGACTCCACAACACCTTCCAGTGGGCCTCCTACAACCCATACCCAATGGAGAGAGGCCCTGGACCCACCTGTCTATGGATTTCATTGTGGAATTACCCAACTCCCAGGGCAACACAGTTATCCTTACAGGGGTTGACCGGTTCTCGAAAATGTCACATTGTATTGCACTCAAGAAGTTGCCTACTTCTAAGGAACTGGCTTCTATTTTTGCTCGGGAGATCTTCCGCTTACATGGGAGACCCAAGTTGGTTGTCTCAGACAGGGGTAGTCAGTTTGTGTCCCGGTTCTGGCGAGCCTTTTGCGCACAGTTGGGTATTCAGGTTGCTTTCTCCTCTGCGTATCACCCGCAGTCTAATGGGGCCGCAGAACGAGCCAATCAGTCCTTGGAGCAATTCCTGCATTGCTATATTTCTGACCATCATAACAACTGGTCAGACCTCTTTCCGTGGGCGGAGTTTGCTCACAATAGTGCCTTGAATTCAGCTTTCCCTTTGTCTCCGTTTATGGTGAACTATGGTTTCCAACCTTCCATGTTGCTTGCCTCGTTTGTTCCGCAGAGTATTTCTGCATTAGAGGAGCATCTCCATGGCCTTTGTTCCACTTGGGCACAAGTCCAGGAGGCTTTGCGTCATGCTAACGATAGGTACAGAATCTGGCTGTCATCTCACAACCTCCGACTTCGTGTTCCTTCTTTGAAGTTCGCACCTCGGTTTATTGGGCCTTTCCGTATCCTTCGCAGGATTAACCCAGTGGCTTACGCATTGGACCTTCCTCCTAGTATGCGCATCTCTAATGTGTTCCATGTCTCCTTATTGAAACCTTTGGTCTGCAACTGCTTTACCACCTCTGTGCCACATCCTCACCCTATACAGGCTGAGAACCATGAGAAGTATGAAGTATAATCCATTGTTGACTCCCATAGGTTCCGTGGGAGCATACAGTACCTGGTGCATTGGAAGGGGTACGGCCCGGAGGAACGCTCTTGGGTCTCATCCTCAGACGTACATGCCCCTGTCCTCCTATGTGATTTCCATAGATGTTTTCCCTTCAAGCCTGGTCGTCCACCGAGGGGGAGGGGTCGTTGAGGAGGGGGTACTGTCAGGGCTGAGCTCAGCCCTTTCTTCTCTGAGCTGGCCGCTCAGCTGTCGGCTAATTGCCAGCTCCTTTCTCTCCACAGTGACTCAGCTGTTGATGATCTGCTCATCAGATCTGGCTACTTAAGGTGGCCATGCTCACTTCATCTCTGCCTTCACCTTTGGTCACATCTCAAAGACTTTATCCTCAGTTCCTGTTGAAGACTTGCTCAGCTGAAGCCCCTTCTGGCTCCTGATCCATGCTTGCTGTACTACTACGTTGATCTCTGGCTCTCTGACATTGGCATTGGTTGACTACCTGTCAGGTCACCTTGAGGCTAAGTGACAGATGCACACCTTTGGGATAAGGAGTGCATCGCAAGGCAGTGGACCCTACGGCTGACTGCTGTGGATGGGAGTCTGGGTGGTAAGGAAGGCAGGGCCGCTGGAACACCAACACGGATCCCACTGGGTTAGAGCGTAGGATTCCCTGGGGCTAAGAGCCAGCAGGTGTTCACCAGAGCCTCTAGTGGTGAGGATGGACTGGGCTGCAACTGGCTCCAGGTAGCGACCCCCAGGGTCCCCTAGCTCACACCCACAGTAGGCAACAGGAAGATAGGGATAGTAAAGGAATAAGCCAAGGTCAGGGCCACAAGCAGACAAGGACAACAGAGTTCACGCCAAGGTTCAGGGTCACAGGCAAACAGGGATAGTCGGGGACACGCCAAAGGTCAGGGTCACTAGCAGACAGGAATAGTTGAGAACACGCCAAGGTCGGTAACAGAAACAAACGTAGAGCACACGGCAGGTAGGAACAGGAAGCCAAAACACACAAAGGTTGATCAGCAGGGCTGGCCTGCAATGCAGAGGTTAATATAGAGTTCTCTGATAGGAGCTGGGGTGGAGCCATGCTAGAGGAGAGTTAATAAAAGCAGTCAGATGAGAGTCAGCTGGTCTTTAGAGATGAACACATGGAGACAGGTAAGCTGACAGACAAAACGCTATTGCATAACCATGACACTACCCGATCTGGTTACTGAACTCTGGCTATGTATTGGCTACACTTACTCTGTTTACCTTTTTATTATTATTAAACAAGTTTGATTAACTGTACTTCTGTCTCGGTCTGATTCATGGTCTCTGACAGATATACAGCCTTCTAAAACGTGTTTGTCAGACAACTACAAAACACAATGAAATCCTCCACTATTCAAAGCAATATTATGGCTTCTATCTGTACCTAGATGTTACAATAATAACGTGGATGCCTCTCATTTACTCTCTACCCAAAACTATATTACAGTATAAAACTTCACAAAACAACTGGAATTCAATTTAAAAACCAAAGTGATTCTACTGGAAATTGAATTCAGCACAAAAAGACAGACTATATATCACTAGAGACTAAAATCAGCAGAAACAAAATGTTGCAGTTGCAACAATCGGAAATCGGCCCACAGCATAATGGCTGATGTTAACAAATTAAAAATAAAGGTTGTTGATCCCGCCAAAACCAACACAAGCTAAGATTTCTCCCTACAAAAACTGACTATACCATTGAGACACCAAATTAACACTTATCCCTAGACAAACACTTTAGGCTATATCAAATAGGGCTCATAGGAGTACTAAAATATAGGCATATTTAACTAAACAATATATCCAAAAAATGCCAAAGTTACATAAAACATGAAATAACACGCCTTAAATATACACTCTTGTTCCCAAATACAAAACAATACTTCGTTCTGAAAGTTAGAAGGTCAACAGAACTCCCCCCATGCTATTACCTAGGAACCTGAGACCACCCACAGGGCGTAGCCTATTCAAGAAACAGCTCCCATTGTAAGTGTTTCCAGCAAAGCATGGCCACCCTTCCCCCTCTCAGCCACATGGCCACTTTGAAACCAAAAGCCTTCTACAAAATTATTTAAAAAATGACTTCAATACAAACCATCCATCTCTTGAGTCAGTTAAACAATCTACAAGGCTCATGCAATCTACTTGTCCCTTACATAGGTAATAATCACAATTCATACATTTCTATTTCTCATATGCATCACAAACTTATTCCACAGCATACAGTTACACAGCCTGCTGAGTTATACATAGCATTCACTTTAGGTTTGTATTAAATGGGATCTATAGAGAATTTACATATAGGTGCTTCCCCAATTAATAGACCTACTTACAATGACCAAAATGTAACCTACAATTAAAGTCCCGTCATTATACAGAAAGTGACAAAAAAAATATAAGGTTCTTTGCCTTGAAGAAACTTACCCCATACAGCGAGAATCATGATCCCGATCACAGAACAGCAAAAAATGTTCAAAAAACTTGAAGTATGGTTGTCTTACCATAGGCTGGCCTTTGCTGGTCTGGTTCTGGATGTCTTTTCCCACTCAAGGTCTGCTGAATTAGGACGATCTGTTGGCTTCCTTTCTGGCCCGCCAAACTGTCAGGGAAATTTTAAGCTTCTCCCTATAAGCATATGATTTCTTTGCGCTTACAAGCACAAAAACAGCTCTCTTATATAATACAGAGAATGCGCGCTTGTATGTCTCCAAGTAACACAGACAGATGCTGGTATCACCTTGAGCTTAGCAGAATCCTCAAGAGAATAGCCAGCTCCTTTTATTTATACTATATACATGAATAACAAAGGAAGGTGGTGGGTTCAGAATCAGAAAATCAGACACTTGTATATATTCAAATTGAAATACATTAGTGACGTGTGGAGATGGTCATGTGCAGAGCCATGCGGCAAGCGTCTTGTGAGACACAAAGGACTCGCAATTTTAACACTACTTACATGGCTCTGAACACGATTGTGTGCACATTCCCACTGCTACCAATGACGCGAGCCATACTCTATCATGGCTCAGTGGACTATACTTTTGTATGGTTATGCTATGGTTCCCATGTACGCAGATCTGCTTACTTAGGAGTTTAGATGCGGTCGCCATGGAGTGGCCAGTCCCTTGCTGAGGCATAAACAAACATCCTTAAAAGAGCACACAGATCTGCCATGTCCACGGGAGGGTTTTCCCTGCCAATGGTCTTCCACCAACGTCTGTATGTGCGAATATACGCTCACATGAGCACATTACAGCAAATCTGACACTGGGGGACATCTGACAACATACATTAATAAAAATTTCCACAACAACACGTGACTTCATCAAAGGGTACCCTTTGATGAAGTCACTTTTTTCCCTATGAACTGGCACTTGAAGATTATTTGTACTGGACTATATTATTGCACTATTATCACTTTGGAGCATTTTTTTTTTGCACTTTGAAAGTTATTATTGCAATGTTATCATTTACATTGTTGCACATTTTAAAGATTATTTGCACTATATTATTCATTATTCAGTTTTAGCAGGACCATGGAAGTGCTACCTCTATAGTTTGTATATTGCACTTATAGATTCATACAGTATATCATACCTTAATCATTTATATTCCATTTAGTTGAGTCACGCCACATACTTTTTATTTGTTATTCTGTGTGAGAACACCTTTCATGTTGGCAGCTACTCATTTATATTTTATGGTGTAGTATAGGTTTGCGCATTAGTTACCCCCTTTTTTCACACAAAATCTGGTGCAGCTGTGCATAGAAACTAATTAGATTGTAACCTCAGCTTGTTCAAATAAATGTAACCACTTAAGGACCAGAAGGATTTGCCCTTTTAATGACCAGGTAATTTTTTTGCAATACGGCACTGCATCGCTTTAACTGACAATTGCGCGGTCATGCGACACTGTACCCAAACAAAATTTATGTCCTTTTTTCCCACAAACGGAGCTTTCTTTTGGTGGTATTTGATCACCTCTGCAGTTTTTATTTTTTGCCCTATAAACAAAGAGCGACAATTTAAAAAAAAATAGTTTTTAACTTTTTGCTATAATATATATATACGAAAAAAAATATTAAAAAAAAAATATTTAATTATTAGTTAGGCTGATATATATTCTTCTACATATTTTTGGTAAAAAATTGCAATAGACATATATAGATTGGTTTGCGCAAAAGTTATCACATTTACAAACTTGGGATAGATTTAGGGACTTTTTTTTATTTTATTGTTTTAACTACTAATGACAGCGATCAGCGATTTTTAGTGGGACTGCGACATTGCGGCAGTCAAATCTGACCCGAAATGACACTTTTTGGGGACCAGTGACATTATTACATTGATCAGTGCACTGATCAATGTATAAATGACACTGGCAGGGAAGGGGTTAACACTAGGGAGGATCAAGGGTTTAACTGTATAACTGTGTTCCCTTAGCGTGTTCTAACTGTAGGGGGGATGGCCTCACTGGGACATGACAGAGATCACTTTGCCCGATCACCGGGAACAGAAGATCTCTGACATGTCCCCTGTCAGAACAGGGATCCGCCTTGTTTACAAAGGCAGATCCCCATTTTGCCTCTGTACTAGGTGATCGCGGGTGGCCGGCTGACTTCGAGTACGCCCGACCAGCGGGCACGCTCCTGCAGCATGCAGCGGGAGCGAAAGCATGCCGCCCGCAACTGCGGCTACGCGAGCCGCCATACAGGTACAGCGATGCGCACAGGAAAGACGTTCTTCCGCCATGTAACAACGGCAGCTGGCCGGCAAGTGGTTAAACAACAAAACCTAGAAGCTGATTGGTTTCTCTGCGGAGCTGCACCTGATACTGTTTTAGTAAATAAGCCAAGTGTATTTTTTGATATTACAAAGAAATTCATTATGCATGGATTCCATAGACTTTCCATTATGGGGTGTATTAACATTCTTGGTATATTGTGTAGAAAGAAAAAAAAAACATGTAGGACTTTACAGGTACAAACAAGTGTTACTGCTAAAATTGTATTATCAGATAATAATAAAACCCTGTAAAAAGATTGATGTATGTTAACATTCTATATTCTATGATACCTCCATGTATACCCTATTATTCAAAAACAATGACCATTGCTAATCTGTACGATACTTTTTTACCTCAATATATAATATCACTGCATGGATCAATGAAGGGAATACAATAAATTCTCAACATGTTTTATGAACCAAGAATCTACTTCTTCGTGAGAGCACAGTATTTGTACAATCATACAATATATTAATAGAAAAAAAACATGAAGATGAAAAACATTCATTTAATATGATGGAAAAGTTTATATGTATAACCTTGTAATAAGCCACAGCCAGTATAATAAAATCATTAACACCACTCCTATATGCAAAATTCTAACTGTCTGGATGGGGGCTACGGGAGATAGATGAGATAGTCCACTCCACTCCACATTAAATCTGTGGGTATTATAATCATGATAAATTGAATCTGTTAATGACAAGATAATCTAGTAACTTAAAGTTATAGTGAACTTCCCAAAGATAAATTTAAGAAAGGGGTAAATCCTCAGTTACAATATATATCCTCTAGAGACCACATTATTCAGCTTAAAATTTTTCATCATTCTCACCTTACTCCTGCCAAGTTGTATAAAATGGGGTTTTCCTCCTCCGCAGAATGTTTTAGAGGATGCGGCCAAACTGCTGACTTCATATACTGCTTCTAGACCTGCCCCATTTTTGGACAGATATTGGTTCCTTTATTTCCTCCACACTGGGGCTGCCCTATATCCTGAATCCCAAGAACTACCTTCTAGGCATTTTTGGTGACCTGTCTATTCCCACTAATGCTAAGAAACTACTCTGCATCTTATACTTTTATGCAAAGAAGTCCATCTTATTATCATGGAAGGGATCACAATCCCCAACAAGATCCACATGGTTGAAACTAATTAATGACTCTTTACCACTATATAAACTTACATTTGAGACCAAGAGAGCTAAAACATTTTGGGCAGATGAATAGCCAGCCCTCTGACTCTTACTCAAGGGTCAGCCTGTTAGCTTTATTACTCTTTGATTGTAATAACCACCTTATTCAGTTTTCTTTATGTATGTATGTTTGTCTTTATAATCAATAAAAATATCTAATCTTAATTTCACATCAAAAGCCCCTCTGCACACCAGATCTCCCCATCATGTCAGAGGCACCCCTATACATCAGAGTCTTCCCTATGTGTCAAAACCCCCATTATATACCAGATTCCCCCCATCAATTAGTCTTCTCATCACATCACAGTCTACCCATCACAAAGCCCCCCAAATCACAGAGCTCCTCATCACACATTTCCCCCAGCACACAGTTCCTTCTAATCACACAGTCCCCTCTTCCCATCAAAGCCCTCCAGCAGTGTGGTAAAAAGCGGGAAGCGGAGCAGGTCTGGAGGAGCCATTTTTGCGGGAAGGCTGGCTGCCAACATCATAGCAAATAACAACACCACACCTACTGCCATAGAGCATTATTGGTTGTTATGGTGCAATGAAAATAACTGTTTTACCCTATATAATCAACAAGGAGAACCAAACTCAGTACTGAAAAACGCTAGTAAATGTTAATGTAAGACTCTACAAGTAAAAACTAACTAACCTACACAAAACTGTCATGGGACAGAAAGTCCCAGAATGTCCATGCTGAACAGGTGGATTATGGGATGTTTAGTTCCATCACCGTTAGGTGGAACTGCTCTCTGTTGAGGAAAAAAACAACAGCTCCCCGGAACTGTGGAGGAGTGGAAGAGAAAACTTTTACAAAACTGCCTGGGAAGATCCAGGGCACTTGGCACCAGACCAGGGAAAGAATGTTGGGACAGAGTGCTGAGTCTGTTAACAGCTGTCTGCCAGCACAACCTATTCCCTAGACACAGAGTGGAATCGCTAGTCTATTCTCAGCTGTTCCAGAAACACAGAGCAGAGTTGCCAGTCCAACCTCAGCTGTACCAGAGACATGGGAACCACCAGTCTATCCCCAGCATTCAAGGAACACAGAGGAGGATTGGCAGCCCATTCTTGGTGTCCCATAGACACAGAATTAGATCGCCAGTCTGCCCCAGCTGTTCCAAAAGGGCCAATTGGGTTCTCCGGAGTCATCACATTAGTGTATGAGGGGCCCCTCCACTGTCTGTACCGACACCTGAGTTTGGTAAGAGGGTTATTTACCCTCATCCTTGTACTGTATAGCAGACACTGACACTCCAGTTCATTATTGCCTTACCTACCACCCTTTGTGTGTCATCCATCCTATCCAGACCATTCTCAAAGGTATTGTCCTAACACCCCAAGGCTGCACTTCTTCCTACAATACTACTCCTTTGCTAATTTCCCCTCCCACCCTAAACATACTGTAGCTCCATGACTGATTGAGTTAAACGCCTCCAGTTACCTCTTCTACAATTACTGACTTTAAACAGTCAAGGATCATTGAGCTCCACCAATTGTGCACCACCGAAAGGGCTCCAACCAAGCTGTCAAAAACAAAATTCTCTTCTCCCTCACTCTCTGGGAATCTGTTTTATATATATATATATACATACATATATATAAAAACATAATTAACATAAAAATAAATATATATATATATATATATATATATATATATATATATATATATATATATATATATATATATGTGTTTATATATATATATATATATATATATATATATCTGCTACATTTTTTTGATAAAAAAATCCCAATAAGCATATATTGACTGGTTTGCGCATACATTATAGCGTCTAAAACAATAGTATATATACTGCATTTTTTTTTGAAAACTTGTGATACTAGTAATGTTGGTGATCAGCAACTTATAGCAGGACTGTGATAGTATGACGGACAGTCAGACACTAACTGACATTTTGTGGGTGTGGGAACCAGTAACACTAATACAGTGATCAGTGCTAAAAATATACACTGACACTGTACTAATGACACTGGCTGGGAAGGTATTAACATATAGGGCGATCATAGGGTTAAATGTGTGCCTAACAGAGCTTTGTACATTCACTGTGAGATGCTTTTACTAAAGGATGTTCCGGTTTTTATTCCCTGCTTTGCAGAGAAACAAAAACTGGCACATCCCCGCTGACAGGACAGAGCTCTGTATTGCTTACAGTCAGAGAGCTCTGTCCTGTCATCTTCTTCACTGATCAGCAGGTGCCAAATGTCATCCATTGGCCAGGACCCACTGATCAGTTCGTGCTGTGACTAATGACAGAATAGCCGGCGCGGCTGTCATGCGCTTGCACAGGCCCTACCCGGAAGTGCTGGATTATGTATCTAATAATGTGATCCAGTGCAGGAGAGCCACTGTACTGCCATACTCCTACACTACAGATTCAACTCAAGTTGGTGTCTTCTAACTCATTGTCAGGAGTGTGGCAGAGTGGTTAAATTAATAATATGAATAGTCCATACACCAGATTAGTCTCATAGGGCTTATTCACTCAGTAGCTCCTTCAGGAGCGTGCTGCATATGTACAAATTACATCCCCAATGATCCTCCATAAATGACTGTTTAATTAATTAGAATAAAAATTAATCTGTGTTATATGTATTATTGGCAGACAGTGAGAACTGTATGAATTGTCCAGAGGAAGAATGGCCCAATGAGAAGAAAGATCGGTGTATTCCAAAACACATTGAATTCCTTTCCTACACTGATGGCATTTCTAACTTATTCCTAACAGTTTCTGCTGTACTCTGCATTGTGACTCTTTTAATAAAGGGGATTTTTATCTCCTATCTGAACACCCCGATCGTCAAAGCTAATAACAGAAATCTCAGTTTTGTTCTTCTTGTCTCCATTTTGTTGAGCTTCCTCTGTGTGTTCTTGTTCCTTGGTCAGCCTCTGGATATAACCTGTATATTGCGTCTCATGACATTTGGAGTCATCTTCTCCATAGCTGTCTCCTCTCTTCTTGCTAAAACAATTATGGTTTATATCGCTTTCAAAGCCACCAAACCTGGCAACTACTGGAGGAAATGGCTTGGAAGCAAAGTGGCCAATTCCATAGTATCAGTGTGTTCATCCATTCAAGTAATAATATGTATTTATTGGTTGTCCTCTTCTCGCCCTTTTAAGGAAATGGACACTCACTCTTATCAGGACAAGATCATTATTCAGTGTAATGAAGGGTCCGTTATCGGGTTCTACTCTGTGTTGGGTTATATGGGGTTTCTGGCAGCTGTGAGTTTTGTTCTGGCTTTCATGGTGAGGACATTACCGGACAGTTTTAATGAGGCCAAATATATCACCTTCAGCATGCTGGTTTTCTGCAGTGTCTGGATTTCCATGATCCCGGCCTATCTGAGCACTAAAGGGAAATATATGGTGGCTGTGGAGATATTTGCCATATTGGCCTCAAGTGCTGGACTTCTAAGCTGTATATTTTTTCCAAAATGTTTCATTATTTTATTTAAACCTGAAATGAATACACAATCATGTTTACTTGATAGCAAAAATAGACATGAATAACTACTCTTAGGAATTTGTTTATAAATGTTTTCACACAAGATTCAAATAGCTTTCAGCCAACTCTAATGAATTTCAAATGTTGTTTATCAATGTTGTGTAAATTTCGTGCAATTTTTTGTTTTTAAAGGTAGATGGAGATGAAACCTGGGGCTGGAAGTGGGTGATGGTTTTCAAATTAATGTCATTGTTATGTTGGTTTATTCCTTGTAGGGCATTGGATTAGTAAGTAGGCAGCTTCTGCAAGCCAAGCATGTCCAAAATGAAGTTTTTTTCAAGGTTAATTAGGTACTGATGAATTAGGCCCATTCACACCTGAGCGTTTTGTAGCTTGAAGCTTCAAGCTACAAAACGCTGGAGGGGAACATTATTCTCTATGGAGATGGTTCACATCTCTACTCCAAAATGCCTGAAGCTCAAACAAGTTCTGGAACTATTATTTTAGGCAGATTTGGGCGTTTTTCAGCTTTTTACATTGATGACCTTTTGACCTGTACAAAATAGCAGAAAAAAACACGTCAAAATCGCGTTTAAGTCCACGGTAAAATTGCACAACTTTCTGCTTGAAAATGCTATGCTCAGGTGTGAATGGGGCCTTAAAACGTGTGCTAATATGTTAATATATTCATTAGTTATGTCTGAGTCACCAGAATGTCAACCCTGGATTTTACTAAGCCTTGGTGAAGTGGATGATGTTGGACTCCTAAAATGTGTTGGCTGTTTTACCCATTTAGTATTTGAAATAAACCTCATATCGGACTTAAACTATTTATTGTGGCACTTCAATATTCAGATTAAGATTTTTGAACAAATCCCCCAGTAAAGTTCTCCTCTCCTTACAAAACCTGCCTCTGAAATTTGCCTATACTAAACCCAAAGTGTCTTTTCGTAAAAAATTTGATTTTTGAACGTTCACTCAATGTTCTAGTAGTAAATGGGGTCAAATTGATTTTTTTACTGTACCAATAAAAAAAACAAAGGAAAAGAATGGACATATTTTCTCCAAACAAACAAAATTCTAATAATGATTGTGGTTTCCCTTTTCATAAGCAAATGCTAAAAGCAAATGAAATGTTGAAGTATTTTTGAGCGACATTTGTCAAGTTTCTGATGGCAGTATCGAATGAAAGAACAAGAATTTTTCTGAAAATGTTCGTATAGAAAACTATTTCTGTATAGCTAATTATGAACCAACAATGTAAAAGGAGCCAAGAGCTTCACCTGCTGGCTGGAACTGTAAGTGTGGGGAAAAATATTCTAAAAAACAAAACAAAAAAAAGCATTATACATTTCCTTTAACAGGTAAATCAATGGAAAGCTAAGGATATCCCTAGACTTGTCAAGTGGAAATGATCTTGTTTAGGGCTCTTCTAAACTCATTTTAGTTATAATAAAATGATTCTCAAGTTTCTTAGAAATATAAATCACATTTAGGATCACATTTAAGTGAACCTGTGTTTTTCCCCAGAAGAGTAAATAGTTATCTTGACTGCCCACTCCTCACCTGATCATATTCACATTCTCCTTGATTGCCACCTTTCCTTTCACTACTGAAAGTGAACACTAATACCTTATACTTCCAGGTATGGGGGCATGTGGTTTACTCCCCTTCCTCCCATGTGACAACATGGTGCTTGGTGATTGGTTGCTCAGACATCTGGCATTGTCTTTCTGTCTTTTGGAGTCATCGAGAGATGCTTGCCTTGTGAATAATTATCAGTTATTCAACAATAAGCAGAGGTTTAAAATGTCAAAGGCTCATTGCTTCATTTTAATATGGAAGGAAATTTAGCAATTATTCCCAAGCACAGGAGATGATATGTTCATACGTATGCACCCCCCTGACTAAGGTTGTCAACCTCCAGAATTGAAAAGTACTCACACTACACAAAATAATTACTGACAGAGACAATTTTTTACTGACATTTTAAAATGTTAGTCGAAATGTCAGCATGTAAGCTACATATATTTAGCTAGTGGGATTTGCAATGTACTTGAGATATAACAAAAGACAAAACACATATTTCTCATTTTACACGAAGATCAGGGTAAGATAAGCCAGCAGTTTTGTCACCTATCTCCAATTTGAGAGATTCCCCTTCAATTTCAGTTCCATAGCCACCACAGAAAGTGAGGGGAAATTCCAGGTAGCCACCAAAATCACAGGAATAAGTGTCCCAATTTCTGAAGGTCCCCTCTATTCCTGTTGTGGATTTGATCTTACTTTTGGTGATAATGGTAAACAGCCTAAATAGAGGGTGGATCTTCCCAACCGTGGCACAGAGATATCAATAAACAACTGACATTTCAATTATCAGCTGCCACAGAGATAGTAATGTGAGTATTGTGGAAATAACAAGAAAGTACCTTGCAGAAGTATTCAGTGGAGCAGGTGTCACCAGGTGAAGGTTTCCCCTCACCACCTTTTCCACTGACAACTGCAATTTTTGGGGAAATTGGTAACTTTCTGCTATTGTGATAATAGGCAAAACAGAAAAGGTTGAACCTCCCTAGCATGGTGACAGCTCTGCTTCCAAAAACTGAATCAAAATGAAGAAAAATTACCCTTTGTAGGCAGAAGATACAGAGATAAACACTAAGGGCTTGACTGGCCATAACCCCAATATTTTTACAACTCAAACTGTAATTTTCTGTATTTAAAACTATTTCATACAGTATGTTATCACAGTACAAACAAATTATTCTTTTTTTTAATTGTCTGTTGTACAGTCACAAGGGGAAGGTATCAAATATGTACAAGCTTGCAGTCAGTGGTTCTCCTACTCCACCACCACCTCATCTTTGACTTTATACAAGTCACCAGCAGCAGAAGAAACACCCAGTGGTTTACATTTAGACTTTGATAAAGTGTCATCCTTGTGGTCATATATTGTGATATCAACATTTCCATTCATTTTCTGAGTAATTCTTCCTAGGCCACTCTTCACTGACAACATTGGATTGAAAAGTTTGTTCCAAAGATTCATTTTAATTTACTTAACAGATGAGAACAAACATTCTACCTCAGCTGTCCTAGGAAGAAAAAGAATAGTTTTTGCAAATTTTACCAGACATTGGAATTTAGGTACTTTCAGATTGTCCTGCTTGATAATACAGCATTGTGTTCCCATGTGCCAATAGGAATTATATGTGTCACTCTCAGCAACATCACTGAAGTTTGTCACTTGTTATTCAATAAATTCAGTATATAGAGTGTCAAAATAAGATGGGGGAAATGCTTTGCAAGTTCAATAATGTTCCCAGATTTAGCTGTTTGAAGGTTTTAGTAAAAACAACTGCTTAATGATTCTGTTTGCAATGGGCATCCAATTTTAATGGCAGTGACTGCTCTTGTGTAAAATGTTGTTACTTGGACTGTGACTGTTGAACAGCTGACAAATAATCTACTGTAGACAGATATCAAAGGCCAGAAAAGACACTGCATCTCAATTATATACAAAAGAGAAAGGGAAAAAACACAGGACTTTTAAAGGTACCACAGTAAGGTAACTACAATTGCTTTAGATGAAATTAAACATATTTTATTTGTAACAATTAAAATTGCTAAAATTCTTTGTCATATCAATATACAATTCATACACCAATGCAGTCACTTCAGCTCGACATGTTTTGCCCCAATGGGTTTCTTCAGGAGACTCAATAGTGCTGAATGAAATTGATACTATAGATGAAAAAGACATATAGAAATAATGACTAAATGCTGAATACAATGCATTACATTTTTATCAAAATGTTTTAATTTTTGTACATATATTAAAAGATAATAAAAAAAAAATATATATATATATATATATATATATATATATATATATTTTTTTTTTTCCAAAAAAGTTTATTGAAATTTTTCATGAATACAGGGTATAGTCAACATACATAGTGCATTGCATTGCACAGAAATGAAAAAGATAGACATTTAAGAGGCAAAGTTGCCTAACAGCAAAATTAGGGGGTGTATGTGTCTCCTCATGGGAGGAGCAAATGCGCATAGGTGTAAGTGGGGGTAGTGTCGTTAGATAGTCGTCAACTTCATGCAAGGTGTACACTGCAGTGGTTTGCCCGAGAACCATCCACCCCTTGTAAGGGAACTTTCTGTGGATGGGAGGGCGACTAGGTGCATTTAAATCTGGGTCAAGCATGGAGCGGTGTGTTGTGGTTGAGTATTCAGTTTCCTTAGGGAGTATCAATAAGGGAGTGTTTAAACGACGGAGGGAAGTTAGGAGGGGGTGAGGAGAGGGGGAGGTACAGTGACGTAACCGAAGCGTGTCTCTACTGTGCAGCCGGAGGGTGTAGTGGCACATAGAGTGTTAAACTGCAGTGGTTGTAGGGAGTGTGTTTAGTGGCCCGTATGGGGCCAGTAAGTTTCACACTAGGTGCGAGTAGCCTGGGGGTTCCGGTAGATGGTAGTTTAGAGAGTTGTGTTTTTGGGTGTCCAGTTCTTATGGATGAGGTGATGGGAGATGTATTCTGAATCGTTGATTGTTTGTAGTGGAGCCAGCATGCCCACGTGTTGTGGAATTTGGATGGGTTATCCTGGGCCTGACTAATGAGGTTTTCCATGTCTGCGATTCTGTCTACTCGACGGATCCAGTCGTTTATCGTTGGGGGGGCAGTAGTTCTCCAAAGGAGTGGGATGCAGAGGCTGGCAGCGTTAATAAGATGTAGTGTGAGTGATTTTTTATAGGAACCCAGTGGGGCCGGGGTGTGGTGTAAGAGGTATTATGCGGGAGAGAAGGCTGGTGTGTAGGTGGTTATATGTGAGATCAGGTGGTGAATCTCCGACCAGAAAGGTTGGATGAAGGGTACCACGCGCTGTGTTGCATCTCCAGCAGGTTGGGGGTACAGTCGGGTGAAAATGGTGCACTTTGTCGGGAGTATACCATTTTGAAAACAGTTTGTATCTATTCTCCTGGGTCGTGACGTTGATTGAACCTTTATGTAGGAGGGTGAAGATACGGTCCCATTCAATGGGAGTGAGATCTAGAGAAAGGTCTGACTCCCATTGTCGTACCAGTCGGTCCTCCTTAACTGTACAGTTCGAGTGTAGTAGGGAATATACGGAAGAGATTAGATGGCTCTGAGGTTCCTTACTAGTGCAGATGAATTCAAAGGGTGGGTGATCTTTATGCCAATGAGTAGTTTGTTTGTAGGAGGAGAAAAAGTGTCGTAGTTGGAGATATTTGTAAAAGGGGATGTTGTATTCTGGGATGGAGGTTAAGAGTTCGTTGTATGGTAGGAGGGAGACATTGCGAAAGAATCGTTGTGCTCTGGCGTTGGAAGTACGTGCATCAAGAGTTGGGTCTTTGAGTGTGAGCCCGGGTGGAAATTCCAGATTGTTGTCCATGGGCGTCATGGGACCAGTGGAAGGGGTGATCGCGAGTGTTTTGCTAGCTATTTTAAAGATGGCGAGAGTGGCCCCGATGAGGGGGTGTGCTGTGTATTCTCTGGGGGTAGATGTAGTTTCTATCCATGGTGCGTTCCTAATTGGTAAGCTGGCAAAGGAGTCTTCTACAGAAATCCAGTCCTTCGTGGGGCGGTGTATATGCCAGTCTACTACCCTGGTTAGGTGGCAAGCCCAGTAGTATTTTTGAATGTTTGGGAGGCCTAAGCCTCCCAAAGGTTTAGGTAAGGTCAGCCTATCCCAGCAGAGACGTGGGGTTTTGGAAGCCCAAATGAAGAGTCTGCACATATGTTTATACGACTTAATGAAGGAGGGCGGTAATTTGATGGGGATTGCCTGAAGGAGGTAGAGAAGTCTGGGTAGGACGTTCATCTTGATAATGGCGATTCTACCCATCCAGGAAAAAGATCCCATATGCCATTTCTGCAGATCACCTTGTATTGATGTGAGCGCTGGTGCAAAATTGCTCACAAAAAGGTCCTTCAAATTTGCAGGGATCTTAATTCCTAGATAGGATATGGCCTGTTTTTCCCAACCAAAAGGGAAGTTGAGTTTACATTGGGACACCGTGGCGTTGGGCAGGGTGATATTGAGGGCTTTGGATTTTTCAAAGTTAATTTTTAGATTTGATATAGCTTGAAAATGTGAGAAGACTGCCAGCAAGTTGGGGATGGTGGTGATGGGGTCGGTCAGGAATAGTAAAATGTCATCGGCGTATGCGGCCATTTTGTATTGCTTGCGATTGATTTCTATGCCTTTAATGGAGGGGTTGTCTCTGAGTTTGCCGAGCAGGGGTTCCATGGTCAAGATAAAAATTAAGGGGGCTAGGGGACAACCCTGTTGGGTTTCGTTGGTGACAGAGAAGGCGCTCGACAGGTTACCATTAATTCTGATTCTTGCCGTAGGAAGTGAGTAGAGGGCCATGATCATCTGTAACATGCGGGGTGGTAGGCCTATCGCCCGTAGCGAGGCTTCCATGTAATCCCAGGCCACCCTGTCAAATGCCTTCTCTGCATCAAGGGAAAGGAAAAATCCCGGGGTGGAAGTTGTGGAGAGCCAGTGGTGAATGTTCAGTGGTGTTATCCCGGGCCTCTCTGCCTGGGACAAAGCCGGCCTGGTCTAGCGATATGAGGATCGGGATGAGGGGTGAAATGCGGTTCGCTAGGGTTTTGGCGTATAGTTTTACGTCCACATTGAGCAGTGATATTGGGCGATAGTTTGATACTAACGTGGGGTCTTTGCCAGGTTTGGGGATGAGGGTAATATGTGCTTCTAGAATATCCTTGTGGGTTGTTGAGTCGGGTGTGAGATTGTTGAGGGCTTTGATGAGGTGGGGGATCAGCAAGGTCGGGAACGTTTTGTAATAACTGACCGATAGTCCGTCCGGGCCAGGGCTCTTGCCCGTTTTCATTTGTTTTAGTGCGAGAAGGATTTCTTCCATAGAGAGAGGTTGGTCTAAACTTTGGGAATCGTCCAGGGAGAGGGGAGTGGGGCTGTATTGCGCTAAGAAGTCTGAGATAGCAGTCGTACGGTTCGTGTTGTTTGCAAGGGTGTGCGTCGTTGGGAGGTTATAGAGTTCAGAAAAGTATTGTACAAATTGGTCCGAGATTTCCTTGTTAGAAACCGCTGCAGCACCTGATGGTCGGCGTATTTTATGGATCGTCTGGGCCGCCCTCTTGGATTGGAGAGCTCTCGCTAGGAGTTTGCCTGCTTTATTGCTAAATTCATAATAAAGCTTTTGCGTCAGTGCAAATTTGCGTTTTAGAGTACTGTTAAGCATCTCTAGGAGTTCCCCTCTTGCCTTCGTGAGGTCTGCCAGAGATGATGTCGCTAGAGATGCCTTATGAGCCTGTTCTAACGTGCGAATGCGTGTAGTCAGTTCGAGGATGCGTGCATTTCTGCATTTGTTCCGTTGTGCTGCTATGGATATCAATTCACCCCGTACAACGCATTTGTGTGCGGCCCAGATGACCGATGGTGCAGTAGTTTCTGAGGAGTTTTCAGTGAAAAAGTTTGAGAGGCATTCAGTTATCCATTGTGTGTTGACTGGATCCGTCAATAGGGAGCTATCTAGCCGCCAAATGTGATTCTTGGGGTGTGCTGCAGGTATAAGGAGGGTCATTGATATGGGGTTGTGGTCAGAGAGTATGGACGGGTCAATAGAAGCTTTGGTGAGATTGGTCAGATCGTTCTGGGACAGAAAGAAGTGGTCTAGTCTACTGTATTTGCCGTGTGGGGCTGAAAAGAAGGTGAAGTCCTTCACTGTGGGATTCAGTGTGTGCCACATGTCGTGAAGTAGTAAAGTGTTTAGTTGCAGTTTGATAGCTTTGAGTGCCCTGTATGTCAAGGATGAGGTTCCGTTTGAGGTGTCCATTGAGGGGTTGAGAGTGACATTAAAGTAACCGCCAACAATCAGTGTGCCAGTTTGGAAGCTAGTAAGATGTTGAAGTGTGGAGCGGAAGAAGGATACTTGTTTGGTGTTGGGGGCGTATATGTTGGCGATCGTGAGTTGTTTACCGTAAATGGAGCCCAAGGAAGAGGAATCTGCCCTGTGGGTCCCTTTGAACTGCGGTAACCGAGAATGGGCAGTGTTTAGAGACCAAAATGGATACGCCCTTTGATTTTGCTTCATCGTTGGAAGAATGATATACTGTGGGGAAGTAGTGGTCCTTTAGTTTAGGGATCGCGTCAGTTTGAAAGTGTGTTTCTTGTACAAGTGCTATCTGGGTCTTTGATTGACGTAGGCAGTATAAGAGTTTGGACCTCTTTTCAGGAGTGTTGAGCCCCCTAATGTTGAGCGAGCAGAATTTAATGGAGTTCGTTGAAGATTGTGCGTCTGCGTTCTGGGGGTTGATGGTATGTGTGTCAGCCATCGTGTAGTCAGGAGGTGAGGATAGAGGTATATTGGGAGAAGGGTGCCTCCGTCGGGCGGGGTGATGGAGTTGTGACACGTCAGTCACTGGTGGGAAACCGATGAGGTGTGGAGAGGGGTGTCCACGGACCTCGGAGGAATTGGGTATCGGTCAAGTACAATACGAGGTCAGAGTACGTGTACCCTATGAGGGTACTACGCTCCGGCCCGTAGTCGTGTGGGGGTTGGTCTAACACAAGGCAGTGAGGAAAGTGCGCAGTAAAGCGCTATCGAAACTAAAACTATGAATGGAATAAAGATAAAAGTGGATTCTGTAATCCGCCGCCACAGGATAGTAATTAGTATGGCAGAAGGTACGAGTTGAACATGCATGTTGGGGTAGCATTAACTGAAGCATGGATGCAATGACTATGTAGGGGAGTGTATGGTTGGACACGTGGGTGTGATCTAATGAGACCAGCTGTCCCTCCCAGCCTGAGTGTGTTGGGTTAGTACTCAGCACGGCAGTCCTCTCGGTGAGTCCAAGAGTGACGGGCGTGATGAGTATCAGTGCTTGGAGTGAGAGCCGGTGTCATGACAAAAACAATAAGTATTACGTTGGTAGGGGGACAAAAACATAAGGGGGAGCTAAAGTAAGAGGCCCTGTAAATCAGAAGAGGTGTCTTATTAGTTTAAACATTAGAACTACCAGTGTCTAGTGATAGCAGAGCTAAACATAGTAACAAGCTAGTAAATCAAGGCTATTAAGAATATTTAAGAAAACATCCTGAGAATCTAGTACTACCGTAGTGAGACGGAGAGGATGAGGCACCCGGGGGGTATGTAGTGTCAGTTTCAGGCTACGGGTGTACCTCACAGCAGGTACCTTGTCCGCCGATCCGTGCAGTAAGTCATGCTGGGGTAAGAGTAGACCGGCTTGTCGAAAGTGCCACATTCCCGGACTGCAGTCTGATGTCCGGTTGCGGTGTTAGCAGTTCAATTGTAGATTGCATGTCTTGCTTCTCTTGGCTGATCGTGGTGTGTCGTTACTGCAGGAGTTATCAATTTGCGGTGTGAAGGGAGGAGGTGGGTCCCGCAGTTGCTTGTTGTCCGCTTCGTCTGTGAAGATGTCGTGCAGCGTCGTACGGAGTCCGACCTTGGATCAGGAAGAGGAGAGTGGCGCCCATCCTGACGTCATTTCTGTGGGGGGCAGGGTTGTAAGCCCTCTGGAATTCTGGTAGTTGTAGTAGAGGGCTGGGGGCTTGTTGCTGGGCAGATACCAAGGAGAGAGCGAGGTGTTTGACCCAGGGGAGAGAGCCTCCGTTAGGGGAGTCACGCTGTGGTGGCGTGGTATTCCAGGTTATTAATTAGAGAGGGTGCGTTCAGTCAACCAGGGCTTAACTAGAAGGCCATTTGGAGGGTTATAACCTGGGGGGTCTTGAACATCCACTCAAAACTGCTGTCACAGAGCAAAAAATAAACTTGGTTTAAGGCAATATAAAGAAAATGTAAAAGTAGAAGTAAAAGTTCGCTGAATCTTCAATTATCTTCAATTATGTCGGCCCTAAGTTAGAGAGCACTAGACAGTGTGCCTTTCAAAGGGGCCCAACGGGGCCAACTGAGAGAACAGATTGGTGCACAGTACGCCTGTTTCAGCGGCCCCGGCGGGCTCTCCTGGACGATTGGATTCAGGAGAGACTGGGTCCCTGTAACCGCGGTGATCGGCCTGGTATCTATGTGCGGAAGGAGAGCGTCTCCTGCGGAATCTGGAGGTCTGAGTCTCCATGGGAGATTCCCGCTCCGTGGCGTTGCCGGAGATCTGAGGGCGGAAAGGAGCGTACCAGTTTGGAACTGGCGTCAGTGGTATGCCAAGCAGGTCGCAGAAGTGTGGCAGGTCCTCGGGTACCTTTAGAAGTGCAGTGCGGCCCTGAGTGGAGGCGGACAGGCAGAATGGAAACTTCCATTTATAAGGAATGTTCTTCTCCCTCAGGGTATCCAGTAGGGGCTTGAGGTCTCGTCTGTGCTGCAGTGTGATGCCCGATAAATCCTGGTAGATTTGAATGGGTGCGCTGCCATGGAGGATTTGTTGCTGTCCCCTTGCTTGTCTAAGTATTTCTTCTTTTATCTTAAAATCCACCAAGCAGCATATGATATCATGCGGGGGGTCACTCTCTCTACCTTTAGGGTGCAGTGCGCGGTGGATTCTGTCCATGAGAATGGGGGTCTGAGGAGGCCTGTGGAGGAGGTTGTTAAAGAGAGCAGTGATGGCAGGGGTGATTTGATCACCTTCTATTGCTTCAGGCATACCGCGGATCCTGAGGTTGTGGCGCCTGCCGCGGTTGTCGAGGTCCTCAATGTGCCTTTGCATGTCCTGCATTTGCAGTGTATGGGAGTCAATGGATGAGGCGGTAGAGCGAAGGGCTGTATCATGGCGGTCTGTCACTCTCTCCACTTCGTTCACCCTGTCAGTGAGGTCGCGCAGGGCAAGCCTCAGCTCTGAGATGGCTGCGGCTAGGGTTTCCTTGATTTCGTCAGCAATGGAGCGGAGATCCTGTAAGTATATGGGTGTTTGTAGCCCAGGTTCAAGGCATATCCCTCCTCCATGAGGGGGAACATGAGGGGAGGTTGTCTGAGGCGGGTTGAGCAGTGGTAGCGGCTGTGCCTGGGAGCGGGAGGGCCCGTGCCCTGGGGGAGCAAGAACGGGAGGCAGACGAGGTTTGGGAAGCCGTCCCCATAGTCTGGCGAAGTTTGTGGAGCAAATACCTTCGGTATTAAACGGCTTTTTCCTGTGGCGGCTGGAGCTCAGGAATCAAGCGACTTTCCTCATGCCAGGTCAGGCCACGCCCCCATATAGATATATATATATTTATATATTTTATTATATCTTTTCATGTGACAACACTGAAGAAATTACACTTTGCTACAATGTAAAGTAATGAGTGTACAGCTTGTAAAACAGTGTAAATTTACTGTCCCTTCAAAATAACTCAACACACAGCCATTAATGTTTAAACCGCTGGCAACAAAAGTGAGTACAACCCTAAGTGAAATTGTCCAAATTGGGCCCAAAGTGTCAATATTTTATGTGGCCACCATTATTTTCCAGCACTGCCTTAACCCTCTTGGGCATGAAATTCACCAGAGCTTCACAGGTTGCCACTGGAGTCCTCTTCCACTCCTGCATGATGACATCACAAAGCTGATGGATGTTATAGACCTTGCGCTCCTCCCACCTTCTGTTTGAGGATGCCCCACAGATGCTCAATAGGGTTTAGGTCTGGAGACATGCTTGGCCAGTCCATCACTTTTATCCTCAGCTTCTTTAGGGGTCGTTATCATGTTGGAATAATGCCCTGCGGCCCAGTCTCCCAGGGAGGGGATCATGCTCTGCTTTAATATGTCACAGTACATGTTGGCATTCATGGTTCCCTCAATGAACTGTAGCTCTCCAGTGCCGGCAACACTCACTCAGCCCCAGACCATAACACTCCCACCACCATGTGTAACTATAGGCAAGACACACTTGCCTTTATACTCCTCACCTGGTTGCGGCCACACGCACCATCTGAACCAAATATGTTTATCTTGGTCTCATCAGACCACAGGACATGGTTCCAGAAATTCATGTCCTTAGTCTGCTTGTCTTCAGCAAACTGTTTGCAGGCTTTCTTGTGCATCATCTTTAGAAGAGGCTTCCTTCTGGGACGACATCCATGCAGACAAATTTGATGCAGTGTGTGGTGTATGGTCTGAGCACTAAGAGGCTGACTCCCCACCCCTTCAACCTCTGCAGCAATGCTGTCAGCACTCATATGTCTATTTCCCAAAGACAACCTCTGGATCTGACACTGAGCATGTGCACTCAACTTCTTTAGTCAACCATGGCGAGGCCTGTTCTGAGTCGAACCTGTCCGGTTAAACCTCTGTATGGTCTTGGCCACCATGCTGCAGCTCAGTTTCAGGGTCTTGGCAAGATATGATTTAGATGGTTATACAGGGATCATGCTGAGTTTATGATAATTACCTTGTTCTTAATAGTTGATAGAACCAATTTGTTCCCCTTTTCTCATTGAGAAGGGTATTTTGCCACTATGGATGGTAGATGCTGGATAGCCCAGATGGAGCATACACAGCGAGAATTTCTTCCACTGAGGGAGCCTATTATAATCGCCCTCCAATCATGCATCAGCCTAGTAAGGCGAGAAAAATAAATAAAACACATATATGTTCACTCAGTGATATTTATCTATATAAGATACATGTAGAGAGGTATCTCCATAGCCAGTCCAGTGGGAGAGAGGCTAGGTGCATGCCTCTCATTCTATAGTAGATCCCACAAGGCTGACTAGTGGGTCCCCCTTGAAGCATGGAGATAGCCACATATAGGTCCACAGAGATAATCGGTTCTCACCTGTCCCAGAAGAAATCCAAAGTTGTCGATAGAGAGGGAGAGGAGAGACTCTCTCTCTCTCACAGCCTCTGTCAGAGAATGGTGGCTGATCACTGCTTCACATCTCTCCCCCATTCCAATGGCATTTGATGTCACCACTGGAGCATGGATGACAGATAGATGCTTACACGCATGCACTAGCTCCATACGGCGGAAACAACTTGGCGCACCTACGAGCTGTTGTCACATAACCATATTGGATCATCCTTTCTCAACATACACGTAGGCGGGCTTAGCACACCTCCCGAATAAATGTGGGCAGGACAGCTTACACTATGGACCAGGATGCTCTAGGCAAAGACTAGGTCAGATGGTTGAAGGACCCGGTCTGATATTGTGCATTAGTCTTATACTATATTGGGCTCAAGTCCGCTACAGGAGATTGGTCAAACACCTGCTCCGGGAAGCTGTATGGTCATTGATCTCTCCCAGTTATGGTTTGGCAATAGTCATATAATATACACAAGAAATATTGATTCCACAGTGTTCAATTAATTAAATCTCTATATATATCTCCTCTGGATTTGTCCCAACATCCTTATAAAGCACATCTCTAGATTTCATTTTCCATACATATTCGGACATCAAATTGCATAGGTTAATATTTATCTATATGTACCTAATCTTTCTGGCAACAATATTTTAGTACATATTAGAGGATGCATTAATATGCCCTGATTAGGTAGGGAATTATTGATAGAACGGTGCTCTCCTATTTACAGAAATTATTTATAACTGAGAGCATCGTTCAATACGGGGTGCTTTAATGCAGACAAGTTGTGAATCCAGCAAGTTCTCACTGTAAGAGTATCTTGCCATTATCCCCCCCTCTTTCATTTAGTGGGATATATTCTAAAGCAAAAAAATGCATTTTTGAGAAGTCAAATCTGTGAAAAAGGCCCATGTGTCTACTAATGGCTTTCTCCATTCTTTTCTTTGACATTAGAGAGGCACGATCATGGATCTGATGGTAAAACGGTCTCTTGGTTTTTGCCACATAAAAAGCCACACAATCACACAGCATAATGTACACCACTCTCACTGATTGACAGTCAGCCAGAAATTGAGGTCTGAAAATACATCCATCAGGAAGAGTGATCCACTCAGCTTTAGGACTGCATCTTCAAAAATTGCATTTATTGCATGGAAAGGTTCCTTTTGATCTATTTTTGGTTCCTACTTTGGAAGTATAGACTATGGACCAGATTATCTTTTAATGATTTTGATCTCCTAAAAGTGATTTCTGGATAGGTTTTGAGATGTTTGGATATGGTACTGTCAGCCTTTAACAGATACCAATACTTCTGCATAATTTGACAGACTTGTTTGTGTTGTCCCGAGAAACAAGTGATCATATTGTAGATTGATATCCCTTTGATTTGAAGTTTGCACTATTATGCCCTGTACACACGATAGGATTTTCCAAGGGAAAATGTGTAATAGGACCTTGTTGTCGGAAATTCTGACCATGTGTGGGCTCCATCACACATTTTCCATAGGAATTTCCGACACACAAAGTTTGAGAGCTTACTATAAAATTTTCCGACAACAAAATCCGTTGTCGGAAATTCCGATCATGTGTACACAAACCTGATGCACAAAGTGCCATGCATGCTCAGAATAAATTAAGAGGTGAAAGCTATTGGCTACTGTCTGGTTTATAGTAACGACATACGTGTTTTACGTCACCACGTTCAGAGCGATCGGAGAGTTGTCCGACCGTGTGTATGCAAGACAAGTTTGAGCCAACATCCGTCGGAAAAAATCCATGGATTTTGTTGTCGGAATGTCCGATCAATGCCCGACCGTGTGTACAGGGCATAAGTGTGGTAAAATGCAGTCAGTACATCATTTTCCATTCAAACCATCAGGTTTGGCCTGATAATGTAGCCCAAAAGACCTTTAATGCCCTGTACACACGGGCGGACTTTTCAGCAACAAAGGTCCGACAGTCTTTCCGACGGACTTTCGACGGACTTTTGACAGACTTCCGACGGACTTTCGAATGAACGGACTTGCCTACATACGATCACACCAAAGTCCGACGGATTCGTACGTGATGACATACGACCGGACTAAAATAAGGAAGTTCATAGTCAGTAGCCAATAGTTGCCCTAGCGTTGGTTTTCGCCTGTCGGACTAGCATACAGACGAGCAGATTTTTCGATAGGAACTGTGTCCAGCGGAGTTCCGACGTAAAGATTTGAAACATGTTCCAAATCTAAAGTCCGTCAGATTTTCGACAGAAACAGTCCGCTGAAGGTCCGATGAAAAAAAGGGGGGGGGGGATGGAATTGGAGACCAATTCCAAACTAAAGCAATTCATCAAAGAGAAACAGGCAATTAACAAAAATGTATATTCATTTTATTAAATAATTCACTTGAATACCAATCAAAAAATGTAATTTAAAAACCAGTACCACCACCAATTCATAAAATAGACAACGTTGTCTTTAGCAAACACAGATGGCCACCACATACAAATACCATGCATACCTCCTAACATGAAAACTCAAGATGATGTCTCCTAGTAGGTCATCTAAGGAGAAGATGATTATCCTGATATATATCAGCATAGAGCTGATTGTAATGGAGGGAAAGGTGGATGGTAATGCAGCCGTGTGTACCTCACGTCCACCGTGTGAATATTAACAAATGGAACTGGAAGTAACCAACTTACTTGTGGTGCAGTAAGGACTGCGGTCCCGATGTACAAAGTTCACTGTGGTTATTCAATACCATGGGGGACTCCTACCATGCGGGGAAGTTCCTGTTAAGGAGCTGTGGGTACTGGAGAATTGGAGCAGGCTTAAATATATAGCTGTATCAGTCAGATCGTCAGTGCTTGTAGGGGAGAACAATGCTTTAAGCTATGTGCAGCAGTCCCGTGGATGGGATATGGAAGATAAGATCTCACCAATGTTTGAAGGAACAGAAAGTAGTACATAGTGATAGGTTCCTGGTGCTTGACACTTATTCTGTAGTTACCAAGCAGTCTGCATCATCATTTGATTGCTTTCAGGGGATTCCAAACCTGAGAATAGCCCAAAAGCAGAGGCACACTTAAATGGCAAATAAATTACAATATAACACTTTATATTGGATTGGTTACCTCTACTTAAATGTGGCTCTATGAGTCCAGGCAGGAGAAGAGCAGAAGACTGACCCTCTTTATGCCAGACCTCTCTCTTCTGTCTGCCGACACCACAGGCCCAACTACAAACACTGTATTCAAATCAATAGCAGATTAGATTCCCTGATAAACCGTCTAGCACACCCACTGCATATACAGAGCCTTGAGTATGTGTGCGTGGGTCCATATGGAGTTACAAGTAACTCCAATCCCTTTAACCGCTTCAGCCCCGGACTATTTGGCTGGCTAAAGACCAGAGCACTTTTTGTGATTCGGCACTGCGTCGCTTTAACTGACAACTGCGTGGTCGCAGCATGCAACGTGGCTCCCAAACAACATCGACGTCCTTTTTTTTTCCCACAAATAGAGTTTTCTTTTGGTGATATTTGATCCCCTCTGCGTTTTTTATTTTTTTAGCTATAAACAAAAAAAGTGCGACAATTTTGAAAAAACACATAATTTTTTACTTTTTGCTATAATAAATATCCCCAAAAAATATATAAAAAACATTTTTTCCCTCAGTTTAGGCTGATACGTATTCTTCTACATATTTTTGGTAAAAAAAAATTGTACTAAGCGTATATTGATTTGTTTTTCCGCAAAAGTATAGCGTCTACAAAATAGGAGATAGTTTTATGGCATTTTTATTATTTTTTTTTTTTACTAGAAATGGTGGCTATCATGACTGCGACATTATGGCGGACACGTCGGACAATGTTGACACATTTTTGGGACCATTGGCATTAATACAGCAATCAATGCGATTAAAAATGCATTGATTACTGTAAAAATGTCACTGGCAGAGAAGGGGTTAACACTAGGGGGCAGTGAAGGGGTTAATGTGTGTCCTAGGAAGTGTTCTAACTGAAGGGGGATGTGGACTGTGCATGGAAATTAACAGATCGCCTGTTCATATTCTGTATTAAGAGAGGATCTGTTAGTTCTCCCCTCAGAGAACCGGAAACTATGTGGTTACACACACACAGCTCCCGATTCTCTGTGTGCCCCGAGCAATCGCGGGAGCCCGGCGGTGATCGAGACCACTGGGTAATCGCATCCGCTCCGTGGGTGAACAGATGCCGAGCGCCCCCCCGTGGCTGTCTATGGTACTGACGTACCATGACGGCGATTCATCTGCCTGTGCCATTCTGCTGCAGTATAACTGCGGCAGACGGTCGGCAAGCGGTTAAAGAAAGATGAGGCTTTGTATTTTCAACTAGCCACTCGTTGGTGCACTTAAACTCCTGAATAGCAGAGCCAAACAACACAACTGGCCCGGATTATCAAGTAAAGAATGCAGGACCTTCCTCAGCAAGGTGAAAGGAAAATGGTGTCTGTAAACAGTGTCTCTGTATCTGAATGGCTTTGTGTCACTACAGGTGTCAGCAAGGTGACGAACAGCAATGATGTCTGTATACAAAGTCCATAAACTCTACCTGTGTACTGTGTCCTTGTTTCTTGCAAATGGGCAGGAGTGTCTGGATATGCACATGGGATCCCTCTCCCACAGGCTGGATATGCACCTGGGATCCCTCTCCCACAGGCTTAGGGATGAATATGACTTCTTCTGAGCTCTCATCCAACACATCACATGTCAATCTCTTGAGATGGCACAAAACTCTTCGCCCTTTTTGTGCCCTTAGTTCAGGCCTGGTAGGCTCACTAGCCCCATCTTCCTATTTGGCTGTTTCTGCTTCTTGCAGATCAGTTTCATTTGCTGCTGCTGCAGATCCTCCTTTATTCACTGTAGAGGACAGAGACACTTCCAACTTTTCTACTGATAGAGAAGGTGTCAGAAACCATAAATCAGAGTGAGACAGAAGTACAGTTAAATCACACTTGTTTAATAATAATAAAAAAAGGTAGACAAAGTAATTATAGTCAAAACATAGCCAGAGTTCAGGAACCAGAACGGATATTCAGACAAGCCAAAACGTTAGGGAGCCAGAGATGAGCGTTGTAGAACAGCAAGCAGCATCTGGAGCCAGAAGGAATGTCAGCCAAGCAAGTCTTAAACAGGAGATGTGACCAAGGTGAAGGCAGAAATCATCTGGACTGGGCGGCTTAAGTAGGCAGGACTGACAAGCAGGATATCATCAACAGGTGAGTCACTGTAGAGAGATAGGAACTGGTAATTAGCTGACAGCTGAGCAGTCAGCTTTGAGAAGGAAGGGCTGAGCCCAGCCCTGACAGAAGGTGAGGGATCACATCTGTGGACAACAGGGACTAACAACTGCTTTACCAGATCTGTGTTGGTCCCAACGATCAATGAACTTCATGTGGACCCCGGTAGCCAAAGGTCACACAATGGCCAATGTCTCAAAGTTCTGAGGTTTCCCAGTCCTCAATGGATTACACGACAACTTGATCCGCAGATATCCATCACACGAGTAATCCTCCATTTGAATGCCCTGAATTTCTACATCTTTCAACTTTCACAGGGGTATGTATGACAAATACCTCTTGTAAAAGTCTCTGGTCAACAAGGTAACCTGAATCAAGAATGGTTCTTGTATAAATTCCTTCCATCAAAACAGGAACTACAGGCAGAGGGCCTAGCAACTGAGCAGGAGGTTTGGTGGAAGCATTTGGAACAGCAGATTTTCATGGCTGGACTCGTGTTTCCTGATTCTTCTGGCATTGGGAATTCTGTTTCCGTTGACATCTTGGAGGCCAAGAGTCATTACTGAGACAGCATAAACTGCAGGTGCCCTTCACTGTTCCCTTGCAGGTTCAGTGAAAGTTCCTATTGAAGGCCCAGGCTTTCTCTCCATACTTGGCTCACCTCTCTGTGGTCCCACCAGTCTTCTACCCTCCATGGACTTGGGCACACTCTCTGGTAATGACCCACACCTCCACAGTTTTGACAGATGTCTTGATTCATTGGCCCCTGGCCAGGCACATCAGGCGAGTTGGTGGGTACATTCTGACCCATAACACCCCCATTGGACAACTCAGTGAACTTTGCTGCCAACATGTTTACCATGTCCATTTTCTCAGACATCTGTAGCTTCAATGCCACTACCTCAGACTTGATATCCAGCTACTCTGTTTCTTTATACAACCTGGAGGTAGTGGCTGTGTCTACTTTGGCGACTTGACTTGATGACCTGGTCATCAACTCTCTTAACTGGGACATCTGAGTCTTCAGGAGCTCAGTCTCTGAATCACTCTGAATCAGTTGTACTGGCCACCCTGACCCCAACAGCAGATTCCACCCTTCGGCCCTACTTCTTGTTTTCCAGCAGGGCCTCCTCTTCTCTAATGACCTTCATTAGTTCAGAGTAGGTAAGAAAGTCACTCAGACCCCGGGCTCGAAGTTGTAGCACAGCAGGATCCAGCGGTTGGGCTCCTCTTTGCATTTGTCACAAGAGAGCTCTACTTGCAGCTCTGGCTTCCATTCCAATCTGATCTAGCTGCATGACATAGGCTAATAGCTTCTCACCCTCCATCTGGTAAATGTGGTTAAAGAGATAGATTAACTCCGCACCATCTTAAATTCTTCCATAGACCTCACAGAAGTAGTGCAGTTGGGTTTATACCACTTCAGGTTCCTGATCACATCCAGAGGATGTGATGACTGTAAGATACCTGTGGTAGGTAATGTCCGAAGTAGAGCTTGTATGCTGAGGATTCAGATGAAAACATAGTCTGGTAGGTCAAGTCGGCAACAGATCAGGCAAAGCGGTACAAAATCAAATCCAAAGAATGGTCAGGCAGGCGAAGTACATACACGAGCTGGCGGTGAAGTACCAAATCAGCAGGCTGGAGAATGGTCAGGAATTCAGGCAGAGGTTCAATACATGGTAGTCAAAATTGCAGCCCTATCAATGCACCCAGGGAGCAAGTCCAAACAAACGGGCACTGAGAAACAGGAAGTGCTGCTATGTATGGGCTGCTTGATAGTAGATTGTCCGCAGCTGGCAGCAGGTGGGGCTAGTGAGTGCAAGATAATGCATCAAGCTGGGAGAACATTGCAATAACTCCAGAGCTCCTCTGTGGCACAACAGGTAAGACTGCAGCTGTGGGACCAGGAACATGCTGGTTCGAAGACACCAGGGTACATGACAAGGCCCCCTCCTCAGTGGACCCCTCCGGGGGCCTAGCGGGCTTAGAGGTGAAGGAGGCATAGAAGAGCAAGGCCATGCAAATCTTTGGCTGGAACCCAGGAACAGTCTGTGATGGATATCCCTTCCAATGAACCAGATACCGTAGGCCACGACCCTGCCTTCTATATTCCAGAATCCTAGAGACTTCAAACTCATGTTGTTAATCAAGAACAACAGGAGGAGGTAGCTTTTGGGTTCTGGAGTAGCGACTGAAAATTGCCTTTTTGAGGAGAGAAACGTGGAATATGGGATGGGATGAGAGGGGGCAATTTTAACCGATAGGGGACTGGCCCAACCCGAGCAATTATTCTGTAAGGACTGATATCGAGAACCCAATTTGATAGAAGGTTGTTTGAGTCTCATGTATTTGGTTGATAGCCAAACTCTGTCCCCCACCACATATGGAGGTATATGGAGTCTTTGTTTGTTGGAGAAAAGAGCATACTTGCCTGCTGACTTCCGAAGTAATAAGCAAATCTTCTTCCAGTGTAGCAGAATATTTTTCACCCGCTGATCTGCTGCTGGTACACCAGAAGAAGGTTGAAGTAGGGGAAAAGTCTGAGGGTGATAGCCAAGGGCTGCGTAGAATGGAGTGGTATGAAAAGCACTGTGCCAACAGGAGTTAATGGCGAATTCAGCCAAAGTCAAATACTCAGACCAATTGGAGTGTAACGCATTGACATAATGTCGAACATAGGTTTCCAGGGTCTGGTTCATGCATTCGGTTTGACCATCTGTTTGAGGGTGATGTGAGGTAGAGAGTGAGAGCGTTACTCCCAGTTTCTTACAGAACGCTCTCCAGAATCAGGAAACAAACTGGGATCCTCGGTCTGAGATGACATTGGTAGGTATACCATGATGTTTCACAATATGGGAAAGGAATAGGGTAGACAGTGCTTCCGCTGTAGGTAATCCAGGGAGCAGTACAAAATTAGACATTTTGGAAAAGCGATCCACTGTGACCCATATAGCAGTCATGCCCTCGGACTTGGGTAACTCTGTAATGAAGTCCATAGTCAAATGGGTTCAAGGCTGGCGTGGTGCAGGAAGTGGTTGTAACAGTCCAGTAGGCAATGTGCGGGGTACTTTATTAGCATATTATAAGTTGTACAGGCAGCCACATAGTCAGTAATATCTTTTTTCATATGAGGCCAACAGACATGACGCTGCAAGGTCTTAAGAGTGATGGTGACACCAGGATGACCGGATAACGCACCATCATGTGCCCAGAGGAGTACAGGTTTTCTGAGGCTAGGGGCTACGAACAGGGAACCAGGTGGTATATTCAAGCTTTGAGGAACACAATTCTGGGTTCTTGTAGCTGTTGGGAAAGAGCCGTAGTGATCTGTGCGACAGTACTCATAATATATTCAAGGAAATGTGTACAGCTTTGATGAAAACTGCATTTCTCAATCTTTGCGTAAAGGTGGTTTTCTCTCAGTCGTTGTAATACCTGCTTTACATGTGAGACGTGCACTAGATGAGTCTTGGAAAATATTAAAATGCCGTCCAAGTAGATAATCACAAAACTGTTGCTGAAATCATGAAGAATGTCATTCATGAAACGTTGGAAGACAGCAGGGGCATTGCAAAGTCCAAATGGCATAACCAGATACTCAAAATGTCCATTGCTGGTGTTAAATGCTGTCTTTCACTCGTCTCCGTCTCTAATTTGAATCAGGTTTAAAGCCCCTCGGAGGTCCATCTTAGAAAAGATAACGGCTCCCTTGAGTACGTCAAACAGTTCTAGAATGAGAGGCAAAGGGTAGGAGTCTTTTACAGTGATTTGATTTAACCCTCGATAGTCTATGCATGGTCGAAGACCCCATTCTTTTTTTTCAACAAAGAAAAAACCTGCCCCTACTGGAGAAAAAGAAGGTTGGATAAAACCTCTTTCCAAGTTGTCTTTTACGTATTTCTCCATAGATTTTTGTTCAGGCAATGACAGGGGATAGGTCCTTCCTTTGGGAAATGGTGCTCCAGGAATCAAATTAATCACACAGTCAAAATAATGATGTGGTAAAGCCTCTGCCTTTTGCTTTCAAAATACATCTGCAAACCCATGGTATTCATGAGGAAAGGTAGGTGGGATGGCCATGGAAGCCAACAGAAAACCAGAAAGTCTTTTGGGTTGAGTCAAACAGTTTAGATAACAGGATGGCCCCTAAGAGCTTAGTTCTCCATTTGCCTAATCAAAAGAAGTGTTGTGTTTTTGTAACCATGGGTAACCAAGGATAACAGGCAGAAGTGGAGAATCAATAAGAGACAGGCAGATTTCCTCTTTATGGAATGTGCCTACCTGAAGGGTGATTGTTGTAGTCTCAAACTTTACAAGACCATCTCCCAACGGTTGTCCATTCAGGGTGGTAATGTTCAGGGGTCTAGAAATTTAAAGCATCCCCATCCCCGCATGCTTGCCCAGCAAAGAAAACACATGCATAAGCCACACCCGCATATGTAAACGATGTTCAAATCACACATGTGAGGTATTGCCGCGATCGTCAGAGTGAGAGCAATAATTCTAGTAAAAGACTTTCTCTGCAACTCTAACCTGGTAACCGTGAATTTTTTTTGCCACAAAGAGTATGTTCTAGCAGGAACACAACAGGAATTGTGTCACTGATGCATGCATTGTCACAGCTCACCATCCTTATTGCCTCCTCAAATGGTGACAGTACGGTGCATGCATCCTTTATCAGCAGCCTTTGGCGTGGAGAAAAAAAAGCTGAGCTTCCCTGAGCCTGTCCTTGTGACACACAGGTACTCGTTGACTGCCCTGTGTTGCATGTGCAGCCACTCCAGCATTACCAAATTTGAGTTCCACCTAGTGGTCATGTCACTAATCAGGCGGTTTTCCCACTGAATTTCAGCCAAGCAAACACTGGCTGTGTATGGCCACCTGATATGGCTGCAGACTCTTCTGACCTGTCTTAGAAAATCTTGCAAACCTGGGTACCTGTTTAAGAAACTCTGCCCCACGAAGCTGAGGACATGTGCCAGACAATTCAGCAGAGGAGGGCATGAAGAAGTATGGGGTGGAGCTGACAGATCTTACATCATCACCACCAGCTGTATGGAGATGTTGCAGCAAAACATGCTCCAGCACTGAGCCCCGTCCTGCATGCTTCCTAGTTGCAAGCAGTGTTACCCAGTGTGCTATGAACGAAATATATTGTCCGTGACCATGTTTGCTGGACCACGTGTCAGCAATAAGGTGGACCTTGTTGCTGAATGCCTTGCCAAATGATCCAAAAATGTTGCCTTTCACATAATGGTACAGAGCTGGAATGGGCTTACATGCAAAGAAATAGCGACTGGGAACCTGCCATTGTGGTACAGCACGTTCTGTAAATTAACGGAAGGGGGCAGAATCCACCAGATGGAAACAAAGAAGTTGTAAAGGTGGAATTTAGACACTGGGAATGTGGGTGGCAAGGAGTGTATTTTATTTTCAGCAGCTGGGGCAGAGCAATTTGTCTGCTATACTCTACAGCTGGTGGTGTGCTGCTGTAAGATGTGATGCAAGGACCAATGACACCCTTTGCTATACCATCATCCTTGTCAGTGGAGGCTGATGAGAGGTCATGAGATATAGTGGGGGTAGACATGAAAGTTGAGGAGTGAGGAGAAGAATTTGTCCCTTTAGTGTGGCTTTCAGGTGCTCTTGCCAACGAGTGGTGGGAGGTTAAATGCTTTTGCAAGTAAGTTGTATTCAAATGGCTGGTGTTTTTGCCACGCTTGATCTACTTGCCACAGGGATTACAAACTGCAACAGTGTGATCAGCTGCCCATGTGCTAAAAAAAAAAGCTGAGCGTTGGGCCCAAAGGCCCACAATCTGGTGGAATAGGGTGGCTGCTCTCTACTCTTCTGTGATGGCTGACTTTTTGATTTTGTGCCTTACCCTCACTTTCCTCCTCTGCTTTATCTGGCACCCAAGTCGCATCAGTGACCTCATAATCATCATCCCCTCCATCCTCATCATCACTGAAGCCAACTTGGCAATACGCCGTGGCTTGGGAACATGACTGCCAATGTGTTGTTTATCAGTGTTCTCCCCTCTCTGTAGGCTCATGTTACTCCTTTCCTCAATCTCAGAAGCACCATCAGAATCAAGTAATGTCTGTGCATCCTCAAGAAGCAAGTGGCTGATGCTCTGCTCAAATAATTCAGCTGACTCCTCCATGCATAAACCTGGGGCTATGGCAGGAGTAGCTGTGGACAAGGAGGCAGAATAAGCCACTCTGGCAGCTGTAGTAGATTACACACTAGTCTCACCTTGGGTCATAGAGGATGGGGGATGAGGATGGTTTAGTAAGCCAGTCCAACACCTCCTCTGCATGCTGTGGCTGGATAGCATAGGCAATATCACTAAACAGAGAAAATGGTGCCCTGCCTGAGGACGGACCACGTCCACTTTTGCCTGTGCACACAGACGCTGATGGCACCCTCATAGTTGCTTGGGAATGTCTGCCTCTTCTTTTTGGCCTCCCAGACATGATGAGGGGGCTTATTAGCTAAATGTAATAAATACTGGGAAATGTGTAATTGGATGCACTTTATTCAATGAAAAGTGGTGTTTGGTGCACTGTAACCGCGTAAGGACTGCCCCACATACATGTACTGCAACCCCTAAGCGCAAAATAATGTACCTGTAAGTGACTCTTATCTTCGGCTCTGGGGCTGCGATGGCCACCGGGACCTGCTGATCGTTCCCAGGAGAGGCAGAATCGATGCAACACTGCATTTGGGGTGCAGCACCGATTTCAAAAAGTAGTTTCTGTACTACGTTTTGCAATTTCTGAGTGCAGTTTATATTGACATCTGTGCAGAAACCCACACAGATGTCTGTGAAATCGCTGGTGCAATCGGGGCTGACATGTGGGAGTGAAATCAGCTGAACTCGCACGGCTTTATTTCCGCAGCTCAGTGAGAACCTGGGCTTACTGTCATATTTGTGCGCTGCAATGTCGGAGTCCCACTAAAAATCGTTGATAATCACTGTAAATCGCTGTAAAAACAATAAAAAAAGTCTATGAACCTATCCCATAGTTTGTAGACGTTATAATATTTGAGCAAACCAATCAATATATGCTTATTAGGATTAGGATGCTAATTAACCACTTGTTGACCAGCCGTTTTTATTATACGGCGGCAGGTTGGCTCTCCTGCGCAAATTGTCGTAGCTCTACGGCGGCTCACGCTGAATGCTTGCCCACGGGTCGGGCGGACTCTATGTCTGCTGGCAACCCGCGATCGCCTCTTACAGAGGCAGAACGGGGAGCTGCCTTTTAAAACAAGGTTGCTGATAGACAAGACAGGTGACATGATAGGTATCTACTGTTCCCAGTGATCAGGAACAGTGATCTCAGTGATCTCATGTCATGTTCCAGTAAGCCCATCCCCCCTACAGTTAGAACACACCTAGGGAACACATTTAACCCCTTGATCGCCCCTACTGTTAACCCCTTCTTTGCCAGTGACATTTACACTGTAATCAGTGGCTATTTATAGCACTGATCACTGTATGGTCCCAAAAAAGTGTCAAAAGTGTCCAATCTGTCCGCTGCAATGTTGCAGTCCTGCTAAAAATTGCAGATCGCCGCCATTGCTAGTAGAAATAAAAATAATAAAATTGCCATAAATCTATCCCCTATTTTATAGACGCTATAACTTTTGCGCAAACCAATCAATATACGCCTATTGCGATTTGTTGTACTATAAATATGTAGAAGAATATATATCAACCCAAACTGATGAATAAATACATTTTTTTAGATTTTTTTGGATATGTATTACAGGAGGTCCCCTAGTTATGAACCTCCGACTTGCGAATGACTCCTACTTACGAACGGGAGGCAGCGTCGGTGGGAACATCAGAAAACAGTGGAAAACATCGGAAAACAGCGGCAAACATCAGAAAACATCGGAAAATGACGTTGGAAAACATCGGAAAATATCGGAAAACGACGTCACTGCCGTTCTGCGCATGTGCTTCCTACTTACGAACAAATCTGACTTAAGAACAAACAGGCAGTCCCTAACCAATTTATAACTCAGGGACTGCCTGTATAGTAAAAATTTTTTTAAAAATTGTGGCTATTTGTTTGTTTATAGGGCAAAAAATAAAAACCGCAGAGGTGATCAAATACCACCAAAAGAAAGCTTTATTTGTGGGAAAAAAGGACAATAATTTTATTTGGGTAGTGTCGCATGACTGTACGACTGTTAGAGCAACGCAGTGCAGTCTCGCAAAAAATGGTCTGGTTAGGAAGGGGGTACAACCTTCTGGAGCTGAAGTGGTTAATATATAACAAATATTTGTACAAATAAAATTATGCCTCTTTGCAAAATTTTGAAAATTAAATGTACGCAAAAATGTAAATTTCTAAAAAAATCTGAAGCTTTTAATTTTTCCCTTACAGCTTTCAGAGTTTGTAAAAGACCCCCCAAACCATACATTTTCTAAAAGCATAGAACCAGTGGAATAAAAGGAAGGCGCTACTGATGTTTAAGGCCCCATGATATTTGTGCAAATGTTTACCAAAACAATATTTTGCCAAAAAATGCACTACCTGTATTGATTACCTGTACAGTATCTGCCCCCTGCCCCAATGCCCCTTGTTACCATGTTGGTGGGGACAACAAGGGCCTCTTCCCCACAATCCTGGGTGGTGGTTGTGGGGGTCTGCAGGCGAATGGCTTGAAAGACTCTCTGTCCTCCTATACCTGTATTTACTAGCTATCACCTTTATTACTTTCTAATTACATTACCTTATTTGCCGGCATTTCTATGTTCCGCCACACCCAGAGATCAGAATTCATACACTGCTCAAAGTTTTTATTTAATTCTTTTATAAGATTTATAATACAAGATATGACATGAGTGTGTCACTTAATTATGCTTTATTCCTAAATAAAGACAAGCTCCCCCTGTGTGGGGTGTGTTTAGTGACCCCCTAAACATACACTCTCATAATGTAATTTTCCTATCCAAAATGTTATGTGCATTTGTCACAAACTTTTTGCTCTTGCTTTATCATGATTCTGTAAATATCTTACGGTTAAGCCTAAGCTCATAGCAACTTCCCTTTTTTCTTTGTAAACTGTTTCCTGAGTATAGAATGTAGCATTAATATTTAAGCTTAACTACCTCAATACTGGGCACTTTCACCCCCTTCCTTCCCAGAACAATTTTCAGCTTTCAAAGCTCTTGCACTTTCAATGACAATTACTCAGTCATGCTACACTGTACCCAAATTGCATTCTTATCATTTTGTTAACACAAATAGAGTTTTTTTGGTGGTATTTAATCACCACTGTTTTTTTTATTTTTGCAATATAAGCAAAAAAAGAGCAAACATTTTGAAAAAAAAACTATATTTTCTACTTTCTGTTTATAAAGAAATCAAAAAAATCTAATTTCGTTATAAATTTAGGCCAGAATGTATTCTGCTACATGTTTTTGAAATAAAAAATACTGATATGTGTATGATAATAGGTTTTGCGTGAAAGTTATAGAGTCTACAAGCTATGCTATGTATCATTGAAAATTGATCAATCCTGATGTACTGATGACCTATCTAATTTCTTGAGGCCCTAAAATGTCAGGACAGTAGACATACCCCCCAAATGACCCCTGTTTGTAAAGATGACAGTCCAAGGTATTTAGTAAGAGGCATAGTGAGTTTTTGGAAGTTACATTTTTTTGCCCACAATAGTTTGGAAAATGAAGAATTTTTATTAATTTTTTCCACAAAATTGGCATATTAACAAGTTATTTCTCACACATGGCATAGATAAACTTGCAATTACATTACTCCACAGCCTAGCCACATACAGAGGTCCAACATGCAGGGAGCACCATTAGCTGTTTTAGGAGCATAAATTACACATTTAGTTTCCTGACCACCCATCACATTTCTGAAGGCCCTGGAGCACCAGAATAGTGAAGTACCCACAAAATGACCCCATTTTGCAAAGCAAATACCCCAATAAAAATTTTATGAGGCATAATGAGACTTTTTGAACATGTAATTTTTTTTCCACATGTCTTGGGAAAATAGGGAAAGAAAGTGAAAACATATATTTTTTACACAAAGTTGTCAAGTTTTAAGATAGTTCTAACACATAGAATGTATGGCGATACGACATGTGTAAGACTTTCACACAGCATGGCCACATACAGAGGCCCAACATGTAGGGAGCACCATCAGGCGTTCTTAAGGCATAAATTACACATTTAGTTTCCTGAGTACCTATTACATTTTTGAAGGCCCTGGAGCACCAGGACAGTGGAATTAGATGTGGCAGGTGATCACAGACAGATGTGGCAGATGATCACGGACATATGTGGCAGATGATCACAGACAGATGTGGCAGATGATCATGGGCAGATGTGGCAGATGATCACGGACAGATGTACACCAGATGTGCACAGATGATTACGGACAGATGTGCGCAGATTATCATGGACAGATGTGCCAGATGATCATAGACAGATGTGGCAGATGATCACAGACAGATGTGGCAGATGATCACAGACAGATGTGCGCAGATGATCACAGACAGATGTGTGCCAGATAATCATGGACAGATGTTCAGTGTGGCAGATGTTTACTCGGACAGATGTGGGACTGGTGTTGGTGTTTTTCACTGTTTAGGTACACTGTTTGGGGACACTAGCTGGGTTATCAGTGTGTAAAAAGCTGTAAAAAACAGCTCATACACATTAATCCCCAGCTCACGGATCCGCTCTCCTACTCACTGACACTGTGTGAGGAGAAGCAAAGCCAATCGCCTGGCAACGGCTCTTTGTTTACATTACATGACAGCTGTGATTGAACAAGCGCATCAGGATTGTGCGGCCGCTTGATCCCGCTCCTTCTGAAGAACGTTCAGGAATGTCCACTCAGAAGGAGGAATCACCCACCTGGCCATTTATGTGCAGTGGCCAGGAGGGAAGTGGATAAGGAGGTCTCCCAGCTTCGGTTTCATAAAGCATTGCAGATATACTGCATGTAAATTAATAATGCTTGCAGAAAATCAATAATCAAAGAAGATCAATATCCTATCAATCCTCCCCTTTGTTCCTAAAAGAAACACCAATATAAGTCTAACTCATAATTATCACAATCGTCTCTAGCCTGCTCCACCCTTCTATATTTTATCTGCGAAATCATACACATAACAAATTTGATTTCAAAGTATACAAAGAGGAATAAAAGAAGTGTCATTAGAATAAGCATGCATTAAATAGAGAACAATAAACACATCAGAATTAGTAGATATTGAGATCTCAGCTGTATAGCAATTGTCCATGAAAAATAAAGGGGGGGAGGGACAGTCCATGAAAAACAAGAGGGAGGGGGCATGACATTCTGTAGGTTCATTAAAAGTAGTCCTAATCAAAAATATAAAAGAACACAAAAAGAGTCTCTTTGTATGACTTATAAATGTTAATAAAATTTGCAGTATATAAAGAGTCCACATTATTTCACTACTTAATTTAATTTCCTAAGCTTCTAAATTACCTCCAAGGATTTTATTCTGTACTCACCCATGCAGTCAGAGGATTCTCCACCTCATAAAACTTGCCTCTTTGTAAGGACAGAACTTGACATCCACAGACAGACTGGAACTGATGCATTTGGGCTAGGTTTGGGTCTTTGGGCTGGCACCTCAGATCTCTCTCTTGTGGTGTTCACTGGAATTCTCAGGCCTTGGGTTGACGTCATGGCTCCTCTTCTAGGCATCCCAGGAACTTTTCCAGGAGTGGCTTTCTTTCTTCAGCTTGCTTCAGTGATGACAATAAAGAGTAGCTATGTGTCATACCAGAATGGACCTCCTGGCTGGCTTAGAACAACAAAGATTTCCATGCAAAAGATGTAATCATTTCTTCAAGTAGCTGGCATCCAGATAGAGGCACGACGGATACTATATAGCCAACATGAATAACCACAGAATCACCTGAACAACTGGATAAAGCCTTCCTTAACCAGTGGAGGTGTTGAAAATAATATTATTTCATTAATTCAAACATAAGTCCATTAGTCCATTAAACATGCAGAAATAAAATGTTTCCTAGCAACAGTTTTCATTATATAGATTCTATATATATTTAACTGACCATCTTTCTCAAATCCAATATTGCAGCAGGATTCAATAAAACATAAACACTTTTAGTTCCTCTTATCCTCTGGACCCAAGTGAAACCTGAGGGTCCCAGAACAGAACTTTTTACCCAAGCACATATTCTGACTCAGAAACATAGTTTCCTAACTTTGTAATATATGATTATCATAAGCATGAAAAAAATGATAAATATAAGCAACATTACATCATTAACACATTACAGCTGACATTCTGGGAATTCAAAAAGTAATATGTTTAAAAAAAAGTAGTCACTTTAAGACTGTATTCAAACTTTACCACCAAAAACCCTAGCACTTCATGGATTAAATATCTTAAACACTCTAAGTAACTCTTATGCCGCGTACACACGAGCAGAATTTCCGACAGAAAAAGTCAGATGGAAGCTTTTCATTGTATATTCCGATCGTGTGTATGCCTCATTGGACTTTTATTTTAGAAAATTCTGATGGACCTAGAAATAGAACATGTTCTAAATATTTCTCAAGGAACCAATTCCTATTGGGAAAACCGCTTGTCTGTATGCTGTTCCGACTTACCAAAAACAACGCATGCTCTGAAGCAAGTACGAGACGGAAGCTATTGGCTACTGGCTACTGTACTTCCTTTTTCCGTCGTACGTGTTGTACATCACCGCGTTCTTGACGGTCGGACTTTGGGTTGACCGTGTGTAGGCAAGACCACTTGCATGGAATTCCATCGGAGTTCCGTCGGAGAAACCTTCGGAGTTTATTCCGACTGCAAAACCGGTCGTGTGTACAGTATTTATAGTTTCACCAAAATCTCATTACCAAATTTTAATTTAACTACAAACCATTAAGGAGGGAAAATATATTTCATAATAACACTAGACATCATATTCTGATTACACCTTTACCATGATCACAGATGGCCGGGTGAGAATTAGGGCAGTTACCTCCCATATTTGGAACCAACCAATTACAAGATGGTAAACATGAGGAGAGGGAGGTAACTATCCAACAATTTTCACCATACAAAACGAGACACACACATGATTCAAAAGACTGAGGACCACAGATCCACACTCTGACATACACTCTCTGGATGAACACAAGCTTGGTAATAAGTGACCACTCCCCATCTCATTTGACGTTGCTCTTAGGACGAATCAAATATACATCCTTTCCTTTAAACAGTGGTGAGATACTGACCATATAAATGTTGATCAAATTTTTCTTCCCAAAATTATAGGAATCATATTTTACTGTTTATATTTTAAGATTATCAAGTGCTGTGTGAAGGGTAGTTTATTATTTAATAATTGTCTCACGTTATTTGTCTTGCCATGTGTTGAAGCCGTGTGTGGGTGAAATTAAGTTCAACCTGTATTGCAACTAATTTGGCTATTGTGGTCCCAGGGAAATTATTTATTGCCCAATCCAACCTGGTAGCCCTGTTAAATTAATATTCCTTTCAAACTGATAATATCTATCTGTTGGCTCTGCAAGACATATTTTGACTTCCTTCCAGCCGGAGAAAGTCAGAAAATTGTCTTCCGAGTGGCAAGCGGTATTGTGTTTTTGAATTTAAGGAGCGTTTAACCACAACCTTTTTAGCATAGTTAACTGGGCCTACCCTAGGGTTATATGTCAAATATTAAGGAAAATAGTTTTTTGTTGTGTTGATGAATTATATAGAAGTTGTATAATTATACTTGTATATTAATAAAGTTAATTTACTTATTTAATTGGGAGATATTTATACATAAGAATTCCCCATAGATTAACAAACTCAGAAAATTATTGTGGTATATTACTGATTGTCTGAACATAGTTCACATTTTTTTTTTATCAACTGCCATATGTGGCTGGAGGCATTGCGATTCATTATACGTAGATTCAGACATTACCCCTTTATTTATCACGTACCGTTTTATCAAAACACTTTATTTAGGGACATACTAAAACATTTAATGTGAAAATGGCTTTATGTAGCTTAACGTGTAATAAAGTGCATAAACCTCAATCAATTGCCCTGAAACTTTTCACAGCCCAAGTTTTTACCTTTCCAAACCTATCCTATAAATGATATGCATTTCAGTGTTCCATAAAGCAAACTAGGGACATTAAGCTTGTTTTTTTAGGGAGCTTAATGTGGCTTAACGTACAAAAAAGACCTCAAATGTTAACCGATTTCCCCCAAACTTTACACAATAGAAGACTCTATCCATGCCAACATATTCTGAACATTTCAGCTCATTTAATTAATCATGAAAGTGCTCAGTGCATAAATAACAATAAAAGTGCATAAATAGAGACACAGGGTAAGCTCATATATGCATGGCACAATCATATAGAATGCATATAGCCCACATAATGATTTACACATGAATGTTAATCAGTATCACAATGTGTCTTTAATGAACATAAAAAAAGTCCATGGAGGCATCCATGAGGCAGTTGCCCCAGTAGAAGAATGTTTAGTACCAAACATGTCGGGTACATAGCCTGCTTGGCTCCATATACCACGCTTTTTTAATTTGATTTTGTGATCACGATATGTACACATCTTGAATGATGTTTTGTACCTTTTTACTTATTTTATTTGATTACATTTTTATCTCGGAATCATCTGCACTATGTGGAGGCTTTTTTGTTTCATCTTTTTCCTGTGACTCATGCGGTCGTTTGGATGAAAACAAACATTTACCTGCTGAAGCCCTTACTGTGACAACTTATCACCAACCCTCTTGGACGTGGATGCGGGTATGCATCATCTTATCTGCAGGAGTCCTGGGTGGAGAGTTAATTTTGGAAGATTGTTTCATGCTCGATTGACCCTCTTCCACTGGCGAGCGTGCCCACGTTTTGGGGTAAGAGTACCCACCCCCCCGGTGTTGGATGCACATCCCAGATTGTCGTTTGTGGAACTCACTCCCTACAATGCATATTTACCATCTCTTTTCACAAGAACGATTGCATTTTTTTGTTATCTTTAAGAGACTATATACCTTTCATTAGATGCCTCCATGGACTTTTTCTATGTTCATTATAGACACATTGTGATACTGATTAACATTCATGTGTAAATCATTATATGCGCTATATGCATTCTATATGGTTGTGCCATGCATATATGAGCTTACCCTGTGTCTCTATTTATGCACTTAGCACGTATTGTTATTTATGCACTGAGCACTTTCATTGTTACTCATTAGTGTATATTCACAGTATCAATCATTACTCACCAGTGAATATCCACCCCAGAGGTTACCCTTGGGGGTGTTATATTCTCTCAGCATTGCATTTTTTTATTCCTTATCCCTTACACATTTGTCACACTGTTGATGCTGGCTGCTAGTTTGTTTTTTTTATTTTAGTAGCGCAACTTTTTCCTTTATACATTTAGTTAATCACACCAAAAATTCACGTTAAGCTATATTTTACAATGCTAAAACATTTAATGTGAAATTGGCTTAATGTAGCTTAACGTGTAATAAAGTGCCTAAACCTCAATCAATTGCCCTGAAACTTTGTACAGCCTAAGTTTTTACCTTTCCACACCTATTCTATAAATTATATGCATTTTAGTGTTCCATAAAGCAAACTAGGGACATTAAGCTTGTTTTTTTAGAGAGCTTAATGTGGCTTAAGGTACAAAAAAGACCTTAATTGTTAACCGATTTCCCCCAAACTTCACACAATAAAAGACTCTATCCATGCCAACATATTCTGAAAATTTCAGCTCATTTCGTTAATCACACCAAAAGTTATTCATGTTAAGCTATATTTTACAATGCTAAAACATTTAATGTGAACAGCTTAATGTAAAAAGAGCTTAACGTACCATAATGTGCCTAGACCTCAATCAATTGCCCTGAAAGTTTGCACAGCCCAAGATCTCAACTTTCCAAACCTATCCTATAAGTTTCATGTGATTCGGTGTTCCACAAAGCAAACTATGGACATTAAGCTTGTTTTTTGGGGAGCTTAATGTCATGGCTATGCAGTAGTGTTTGTCTGTCATCTTACCTCTCCATGTGTTCAGATTAAGAGGCCAGCCACTCTCACCTGGGTGCTTAAATAATCTCTCCTTAAAACATGGCTCCATCCCAGCCCCTATCAGGGAACTCTGTATTAACCTGTGCACTGCAAGCCAGCCCTGCTGATCAACCATTGTGTGTTTAGCTTTTGTGTGCGACTTGCTGTTTCTTCTACATCTGATTCCAGTTACTCATCTTGGCTTGTTCTTGACTATCCCTGCTTGCTTGTGACCCTGACCTTTTGGCATTGTTTGACTAATTTCTGATTGGGACTCTAAAACAAAGTTAATACTACAGCCGTAGGAACAGATTCACAGGACTCAATCACTGTGTTTAAAATGTCCGTTCAGTGTCAAAATGTATTATTACATGTTATTTTATACATAGATAAGAAAGGGGTGGTGTGAGGTGTTATTAAAAGCTAAGAAATAGAAATATGTTATTAAAAGCTAACAAATAGAAATATATTATTAAAAGCTAGTGAATAGAACAATTGCAAAAGTAAAACATTGAGAAGGGAGGGGGAGTAGAGAGCGTTTAGTAGGAGATGTGTCTGTGTGTTAGGTGAAGGTTACAGAACACATTTCAACAGTGAGAACAAAATGGAGTCTCTTGTGCTTAAATGAACAGTACAATGAATGTCCATGTCATTTCCCTCCTTTTGTTTATTTGACACCATTCTTCTCCGCGTTACATTCAGCCGATTGCTGGTAACTCCTGTTACATTGGCGCAGAGAGATGGCGTCCTGTTCAGCTCTCTCCTAGCTTTCTCACAATAATGGGTTCATCAGGGCTGGTAAATTTGTTGGTACAGTGGGTAGTCACACAGAAGCATAGCCTGATGAGGAAGTAAATAACATATTAGAAATAGGAACATCATAAAGTAAACGCCTGGTTTCTGTAACCATGTTGCTATGCCATATAAAAAGTCACCAAAACCTCCTAAACCCTGAAAGGGGTTCCATCCATCTTTAGCAATATCTCTGGCCTTATTCTGTAGTTCTCTTATCTTAGCAAGATGCCCTTTAATAATGTCCTCATTATCAGAAATGTAGATACAAAAGTCAGTGTGAAATACCTTACACATCCCACCTTGAGCTGCAGTGAGATAAGTTAGCGTTCATCTGTGCTCTAATACTACTTATTTAAGCTGAGCCATTTCTTCACTTAATAAACCTATATTAGTGGTAGTAAGGTTAATAATCTCATCTACAATTCTGGTGTAATTATTTATTCTTTTCATTGCTTCAATTCCCCATCCTGTCCAGGAAGGGAACCATGACCATGCCATGTCACCTTCAGTGAACAGCTCTCTTTTGAACACTAAAGGGTATTCTGGACTTTGATCTGGTCGCACTGTATCTTTGCGAACAACCAAAGAAGGTGCTAACTTCCCACTATAACATGTACCTGTAACATTAGTAAGAAGCCAGGCGTAAGCTTTACACACATATAATATAACCCTCTACGTATGGATGGTATGCCTGCTCCTAAAAAACTGGATGCAATAACATTTTCACATATTGGGAACTGTGAGCAATTTGTACTCTAAAGGGTTCTATTTAGTTCTGGATCTGGGATATAATAATATTGACCATAGTTTCCTCCATAAACTGTAATTTTTGCTCCGGTGCAATCTGAATTGCCCAACCGTGTACATTTAGTGTTAAACGGGCATGTAATGTTTAAACAAATCTGTGGAGTGGTTATCTGTTTTGAAACCAAAGTTACTGATCTGTGCTCATTAGCTGTGGAGAGTTGTATGAGCCATTTATTCTGGTCCTGTTTAGATCAGTGAAGTTGAGAGGCATTGCTATCATGGGTATTGTTCCTGTTTGGGGATGTAAGCGAGAACACACCCAGCAGTTACTAGCTTTGCTATGGGTTGCATACAATTTTAACATTTGGATGAAAGGGTTATTTTTCCATGTCTCAGTTCTCACAAACAACAAAAAGAAAAGAAACACCATCATCATTTTTTCAAAGGATATCATCACAGGATTTTCTTGCAGTGACTGGCGTGAATCCAGGTGGGCTTTCCTTCCAACTTGACAGCCGAACCGGTTGTCAAAAGCACCAAATGTGGTCCATCAAATTTTGATTCTAGCGGCTTTCTGATGTATCGCTTGACCACCACCCAGTCACCTGGTTGGATTATATGAATACCAGAATCTGGGTCGGGGGATAGATTTATAAACACCTTCATGTATTTTATTCAATGTTCTTTGCAAAATCTGAACATATTCTAACAGATTAGAGTGAGAAGCCTGCAACTGTTGGGGAAAATATAGCCCTGTTTTGGGTGGCTCTCCAAATAAAATCTCATAGGGGGACAGCCCATGTGGCTGTTTAGGGGTAGTTCGTACAGAATATAGGGCTAATGGCAAAGCTTCCACCCATCCTTTTCCTGTATCTGCTTTAATTTTTGCACATCTGTTTTTTAAAATTCCATTAAGTCTCTCAACTTTACCACTACTTTGTGGATGATAAGGTGTATGGAAAGCTTGCAGTATGTGAAGGGCTTCCATTACCTCTTTCATTACTTCCCCAGTAAAATGGGTTCCTCTGTCACTCTCAATAGTTTCAGGAACTCCATATCTACAAACTATTTCATTCAAAATTTTCCTTGCTGTTGTTTTTGCATTTGCTTTAGCTACCGGCCAGCACTCGGACCAACCTGAGTACATGTCAACACACACTAAAGCGTACTCATAGGTGCCTATTCTGGGCATCTGAATGTAGTCTATTTGAATTCTTTGGAAAGTGAAGTCTGGCTTAGGAGAATGCTTTTGGGGAACATGGACAGGCCTCCCTGCATTGTACAGTGCACAAGTGAGACATGAAGCACAAAACCTGGCTGCAAATGCACTAAATCCAGGTGCTATCCCATAGCAGTCAGTAAGTGCCACCATCGCGCCCTTAGCAAGATGATTGACGCCATGTGCCAGTTGTGCTAAAACTGGGTACAAACTCCTGGGTAGACACCACCTGTTGTCAGCGCTCCACAGGCCCTCCTGATTTTGGGTAGCATTACATTTGATCCACTTATCCTTCTCTTCATCACGGGCCTTGTTCTGCAACTGAATTAGAGTTTCTACATCCCACTGCTCTTGATGAGGGGAATCTGTCCCCGCTACCTGGGCGACCCCTAGAGTGGGTGTGACTCCAAATGCCATAAGGGCAGCATCCTTTGCCGCTTGGTCCGCTAAAGCATTTCCTATGGCTATCATGTCATTTCCCCTTGCATGTCCTTTTATCTTCAAGATGGCAACTTCTTCTGGTTTCTGAAAGGACTCAAATAGCTGCTCTATGAGTTTTGCATGTCTCACTGGCTTCCCTGCACTAGTCAGGAAGTTCCGTGCTTTCCAAATAGGCCCAAAATCGTGGGCTATTCCAAACGCATATCTGCTGTCAGTGTAAATGTTTCCCCTTTGATTCTCTAGGACAGTGGTTCTCAACTCCGGTCCTCGGGACCCACCAACAGGTCAGATTTTAAGTATTACCTTGGGGAGTTGCAGACTAGAATACTGCAATCACTGAGCAGCAAGTGATATCACCTGTGATGTATTTCAGCTATCTTGCAAACCTGGCCTGTTGGTGGGTCCTGAGGACTGGAGTTGAGAACCACTGCTCTAGGAGATGACATGCTTTGACTACAGCACACAACTCCGCTTCCTGTGCTGACATCTGGGGTGTCAATACTTCCTGATGTAAAATGGTGTCTGTAGTGGTTACAGCAAACCCCGTGTGTCGCTGCCCATCATTAGTGTAAAATCTGGAACCATCTACGAATAAGTGTGTGTCACAATCTGATAAAGGCTCATCTTTTGCTGGTGTGACAGAGGCCCTTTCTACCTCCATCAGAGCCATACAATCATGAGAAAAAACTCTCATGTTCCACATCAGTACCATTTGTTGCATCTTCCTTATCAATTATAGGAAGAAGATTAGCTGGATTTAAAGTAATACATCATTTGATTGTTAAAATTGATGGATCAAAAAGAGCAGACTGGTACTTGTCAAATCTACTGGCAGACACATATCTGGTATTTACTTGATTCATGATTTCCTGTACTGCATGTGGCACATACAGGATCAGAGCAGAATCTAGTACAAGCTCAGTTACTTTGTCTAGCAGAAAAATGCAGGCTGCTATGGCTCGCATACAACTGGGGGAGCCTTTGATGACAGTGTCTAATGAGGCTGATACATACATCAGAGGCCTCTGTTTGTCTCCATGTAGCTGGGTGAGTACACCTGCAGCAAATCCATTGACTTCATGACAGAACAACGAGAAAGTCTTAGTATAGTCAGGAAGTCCAATGGCGGGAGCTTCATACAAAATTTTAATAAGCTCCTTCATCTGCAATTCATTGTCCCATGTGAGTTTGAAAGGGTTTCTAGTGGTAGCCTCATATAGAGGAGCCATAAGTTCTGATGCAATTGGAATCCAGTCCCTACAATATCGCACTAACCCCAGGAAGGCGTGTAGTTGCCGTACATTTTTTGACTTTTCAAAATTTTGTAGAGTTTTAGCTCGATCTGGGGTTAGGTGACGGATTCCATGTGAAATGCAGTGACCCAGGAAGATCACTTTCCCTTGGCAGTATTGTAGCTTATCTTTGCTAACTTTGTTGTTACTGTTATAGAGAAACAAGAGAAGGCTTACTGTTTCTCTGCTACAAATGTCCTTTGTATCAGAACAAATAAGCAAATCATCTTATGTACTGAAGCAAAACTGTGTTTGGGTGTGAGGGGGATCATTGGTCTAATACTTGCTTTAACGCAGTATTATGTTCAGAGGGGCTACTCACACAGCCTTGGGGCAATCTTGTCCATGATAACTTTTGGGCATCATGGGTAAATGAAAAAAGGTGCCAGCAATCTGGGTGCAGGGGCACCGAAGAAAGCGTTTGCAAGATCAATCACTGTAATGCACGTGCTGGAGGCAGGTATTCCACTTAGTAAAGTGCGGGGGTTGGGCACGATCTGGGTATCTGCCTCAATTATATTGTTAATGGCTCTCAAATCATGCACCATGCGGTATGTCACCTGCCCACCTTTCTCGTCTGGCTTCTTTGTAATTGGGAACAGAGGTGTATTGACTTAATTGGTACAACAACCCGTGCTGCTTTCAGTTGAGTGATTTGATCCTTTATCCCCTCAGTCTGAGCAATACTCAGTGGGTACTGTTTAATCTGTGGGAGATGGGCTCCTGGTTTAATTTTTATAATGACTGGGGTGCAATCCAGCAAACCTACATCATATTTGCTAGTGGCCCATAATTCAGCAGGAATCACTTTCAATTCTGGTGGAAATGGCGGAGTGGAGTCTTGGATTAAAAATACTCCACAGGCAGAATTTAAAACTTCTCCTGACAGACTACTGACCACATGGACTCCTGTAGGAGTGTAGTCTATGTTTGCTAAAATTTGGTTCAAAATGTCAGCTTCCAAAAGATTGGTAGGAACTGTGTCTGAAACTAACACTTTAGTGACAATTTCTGTTTGCTGTCCTAGCCTGAGTTTAAGTTGCTTGGAGTAGAGGTCCCGGTTAGGCCAACACCAGAGATAACATTTGTAGATAATAATCCCGGAGGTAAGTCCTCTATAGTAAAAGCACTTTGGCTTGCACCAGTATCTATTAAACAGGTTAATTCTGTTTCTCCTCCAGGATAGGGGAGTTCTTGTAAAAATACTTTTACTCTGGCCTCGGGACCATTGTCTCCCCTATTTAACATGATTGATACTGGCATGCCATTTTCCTATGCCTGATCCACTGATTTTGGCAAAAAACTGGGATCAGCATGAGGTGCCTCTAAGCTATTTTCCAGTCTACGTTCAGGAAGACGGCAGAATTTGGCTATGTGTCCTTCCCCATTACAATTGTAGCATATAATTGGTCCCCGATTGCCATGATTTCTGAAATTGCCTTTGCCTCTTTTTCTTCTTCTCTGCTTCCCCATGTACATAACCTTGGGTTTGCTGTCTTTTTGGTTAATCCTGTTTTCTATGGATAACAGGATAGGCAGGATGTCTCGAATAGACATATTGCCTGCCTCAGGCCTTGCTGTGAACAACTTTTCTTTCAACTGGGATATTAAACCATCAAGAAACCTTTGTTTCACCAGTTGTGTAGTGGACTTGCAGTTTCTCCTGCCTTCTTTTCCTTTATTTTAATGCCTGCTTCCTCCCTCGGCCATATCACTTAACCGCCTCTAATAAGCCCCTGCTGCTTCCTCTTTCCCTTGTTTAGTATTCATAAATTCAGCATGTCTGGTTTGTCCATATATTTGGCGCAATTTTTCCTTCAATTTCTCACAAGCCTCCCATCCACTAACCATCTTACCTAGATTTTTGACATCTACACCACATTCTTTAAGTATATAGCCAGACGTGTTGCTTCCCACTGCTTTAATAAGAAGCTGATGAATGTCAGTAGCAGAAGCCTCATTTGCTTCCTGTGCAGCGCTAAGTTTGTTTGCAAACCCAATTGGATTCTTACTAGGATCTCCCAATCCCTCTAATATGGCTCTAATATCTTGGGGACTAAAAGGTACATGCCATTTAATTTGAGACTTACTGTCAACAGCATTACCATAAAAAACTAGTTGTATTCTGACAGGATAAACTGCAACAGATTGCTTTGTGCCAGGGGCAGAAGGGGTGGCATCTCCCTCCCTTCTCTCTTCATATTGCTGCCAAAATTTGGAAATTATGGTTTGCTCTGGAAGTTCAGACTCTATTTCTCTTTCTCTGGCCAAAGCCTTAAGTTCAGAGAGATCTAGTTTTGCATATGTGCTTTTTGATTTATGCCAATCATCTGTTTCTAGGATACGAGCCAAATCCCTCTTTGTTGGTTGATATGAGGCTGTTAAACCTCTGCTCTCTACTAGATTGCCCAGCTCATCTTTGGTGTGTTCCATCTAATCTAATTCTTTTGATTTTATGCGTGGACCCATTAAAACCAAACTGGCAGCCACATAAGGTGGGGGGTCCTCCTCTACAGAGTCTTCTGGCTAAACGTAGGAAATTTGGGCAGTACTTTTATTAAACATTTCTGTCAAGCCAATTTGATTTGCTACTTTAGCTTCTGTCTCCCATGTGCAAGCTATTCTCCACGTTCCTTCACTGCACAGTAGTGGGCCATAATCGTGCAGAAAAGTTTGCCATACTTTTAAATTATAAGTCCCTTCAGATTTTAAAGGTTTAGCTGTTCCCTTTGTCCATTCTACCCATTTATCTATGGGCTCAGTATAGGCGGAACCATACCTTTGGTTCATATATTCTCTAGCGTTCATCTTGCGCTGGGCATTTTTTGAAGGCCTCTCACCCTTCATTCCCATAATGACTGGCCAGTCTTCTCTACTTGTGCCTATACCCTCTTGCCTCTAAAACAAATAGTACAGCAAATCTGCAGATTTACAAGAATAGTCTAAACTTATCTATGTGGATAGAAGGGGTTTATGACAATAGACAAAACACTCATTAAGATACCCTCCTCGTCTCTTGTCTGTGAGTTTTATCTGACCCTACCATGCGCCTCTGACCCAGGTCGCCCACAAGGAGTCAATGCAGGGAACTGCAGAGGATTTTCCCTATCCACACACAGTCCAACCCGTGAAGGGGGACACAAACACATTCACACACACGTTACCCAACCAGAAAGGTCCGAGAGTGGTCTGGTGTCCTTGAGAACCGACAGATAGGATACATAGGAAAGGCAGAAATATAGCAAGCTTAAGGACAGCTTAACTAGCCGGCATTTGAGGTCTGTGTTTCCCGATGATCCCAATCAAAGCACGGTTCCTTCTGGAGACTCTACCAAACTCCTGATATCTGACTCGCCAAAATTGTTATGACTAATTTCTGATTGGGACTCTAAAACAAAGTTAATACTGCAGCTGCAGGAACTCAATCACTGTGTTTAAAATGTCCGTTCAGTGTCAAAATTTATTATTACATGTTATTTTATACATAGATAAGAAAGGGGTGGTGTGAGGTGTTATTAAAAACTAACAAATAGAAATATGTTATTAAAAGTTAACAAATAGAAATATATTATTAAAAGCTAGCGAATAGAGCAATTGCAAAAGTAAAACATTGAGAAGGGAGGGCGGAGTAGAGAGCGTTTAGTAGGAGATGTGTCTGTGTGTTAGGTGAAGGTTACAGAACACAGTTCAACAGTGAGAACAAAATGGAGTCTCTTGTGCTTAAATGAACAGTACAGTGAATGTCCATGTCAGCGTGTTCCCTGTCTATCCTTGTCTGCTAGTTGCCCTGACTTTTTGCTTATCACCTTACTATCTCCTGTTGTCCTGGGCTGTTGCTTCCTCTCTGCCCTCCTGTAGCCTACCATCAGCGTGAGCTGGGAGACCCTGGAGGCTACATCCTGGAGTCAGTTGCAGCACAGTCCATCATCACCACTAGAGGCTCTGGTGAACACCTGCTGGCTCTTAGACTCCGTGCCCTGGGGAATCTTATGCTCTAGCTCTCAGTGGGATCCATGTTGGTCTGCAGTGGACCTGCCTTCCTGAAACACCCAGAGTTCCATCCGCAGCAGTCAGCCGTAGGGTCGACTACCTTAGTGGTGCACTCCTGACTCCAACGGTGTGCATCTGTCACCTGGACACAGGTGACCTGACACTTAATGTGGCTTAATGTACAAAAAAGACCTTAAATGTTAACCAATTTCCCCCAAACTTCACACAATAGAAGACCCTATCCATGCCAACATATTCTGAAAATTTCAGCTCAGTTCGTTAATCACACCAAAAGTTATTCACGTTAAGCTATATTTTACAATGGAAAAAAAATTACCGTATATACTCGAGTGTAAGTCGAGTTTTTCAGCACTTTTTTTTGTGCTGAAAGTGCCCCCCTTGACTTATACTCGAGTCAAGCACTTTTCTGCAGGAAAAAATTTCATTTTCCGAACCGACTTTGGGGCCCCATATCTCAGGGCCACTTTGTGCTAGGAACCCCAAATTTGGTGTGCAAACCCAGTGGAACTGGTATCACATAAAATCCAAAGCTGGGGTTCCTAGCACTAAGTGGCCCCGAGATACGGGGCCCCAAAATCGGTTTGGCAAATGTCATTCTCTGCTGCAGAAAAGTGCTTGACATTTTCTGAACCGACTTTGGGGCCCCATATCTCAGGGCCACTTGGTGCTAGAAACCCCAGCTTTGGATATTTTATGGTTCCACTGGGTTTGCACACCAAATTTGGGGTTCCTAACACTAAGTGGCCCCAAGATACGGGGCCCCAAAGTCGGTCAACTGTGTCCATCTGCAGCAATGTCATTTCGGGACCCTTTGGGTTCAGAGACCCCAAATTTTGGCTGCAGCTAGGGGGCATCTAGGAACCCTTAACTACCGAGTTTAAAGTTCAGGGGACCTATGGCTGCAAATGGGCACAGTGAGGCTGCAAATGGGCATTGTTGACCCTCTTTTCCACTTACAGTAGCTGTGCATTTCTCACCCTTGTCTTATACTCGGGTCACTAAGTTTTTCCCATTTTTTTGTGGTAAATTAGGGCCTCGACTTATACTCGGAACGACTTATACTCGAGTATATACGATAATGTGAACAGCTTAATGTAAAAAGAGCTTAACGTACCGTAATGTGCCTAAGCCTCAATCAATTGCCCTGAAATTTTGCACAGCCTAAGACCTCAACTTTCCAAACCTATCCTATTAGTTTCATGTAATTCGGTGTTCCACATGGCAAACTAGGGACATTAAGCTTGTTTTTTGGGGAGCTTAATGTGGCTTAACCTACAAAAAAGAGCTGAAATATTGACCAATTTCCCCCAAACTTTGCACAATAGAAGATTCTGTCTATCTCAATATATTCTGAAAATTTTAGAACATTTGGTAAATCACACCAAAAGTTTTTCACATTAAGCTATATTTTACAATCCCAAAACATGTGGCTTAGTGTAAAAGGAGCCTAATGTACCATAATGTGCTTAAACTTTAATAAATTGTCTTGAAACTTTTCACAACCTAAGTTTTCAACTTCCCAAACCTATCCTAGAAGAGTCATGGATTTTGGTCTCCCACAAAGAAAATAAGGGTTTTAAGCTTGTTTTTTTTTTGGAGAGCTTAATGGGGCTTAACTTACAATAAAGTGCCTAAACCTTAATCAATTGCCTTGAAACCATGCACAACCCAAGCTTTTAGCTTCCCCAAACCTATCCTAGATGTTTCATGGATTTTTGTTGTAATATTAAGCTTGTGTAGTCCCTACCACCTTTTGCGTAGTAGCCGTAGTGTGGGACAGCCAATGGTGGAATATTATGCATGTGTGTGTGTATGTGGCTCACCAGCCAATTACTAGGGGTTTCTTGGCCAGTGGTGCATGCTGGGGAAGTGCATATATACTTAGGAGAATTGCCATGTGCTCAGTCTTCGTACAGTCTACATCCAGGCTTGTCCTGGAGATGGGAATGCTCAAGTGTGGGAAAGGTTTGACTAGGCCTCAAGTCTAGAAGAGGCCCTACTTGCTGATTGAGGAGGAGAACCAGAGATGCTGGATGGCTACAGGAGGTGCCTTTTACTGGAAAGGACCTAAGGAGCATGTCTGGTGTCTTTCCTACTGAAGATCTTATGTCTATCCCTATTCAGCTGTTGCTCTAATACCCAGTGCCAGCCTGTGCTCATATTGATTCTGCAATGTGGAATACTGAAAGGGACTGTTGAGTCTGGAGTTCTGTTCTAATCTAGTTTTGCTGTGGATGTTCTCAGCCCTATACTTTCTCTGTCATTTATTGAGTTCTCCAATAAAGCATTTAAAAATGTACTTTAAATGACTGGCGCCAAACTTTTCTTTGATCGCACAGCCCTTCACTGGTCTGGGATCTGCCCAAGATCAAAATGTCAGCCTTCCCTGCCTCTGGGGGTCAGGGGGGTGCTGTACTTGATTTTTTGGGAGTACTTGGATGTTATCCATTTTTCCCAAAATTCACACAATAGAAGACTGTATCTATGTCAAATTCTAAAAATCTCAGGTTGTTTGGTAAAACAGACCAAAGGTTATTCACTTTTAACAATTTTATTATATTTCTGAAACATTTAATTGGAATAGCTTAAAGGGTAAGTTCACCTTTACAAAAAATCTGTAAGGTGAACTTACACCGGAACCCCTCCCCATCCCCCGGGTCCAGCTGACCTGGAGCCCTGCAGTCACCTGCTGTGACACATCAGGTCACTGCTTCACTGGTCAGGGGATTTGAAATCCCCGTGGCTTGATCTCCTAAATGTACCTCGTAAATGTACGTATAGGAGGCATTCTAATTGGTTGGCGCCGCCACATGGATGGCCACATGGATGGCCACATGGATGGCGTGGACCAATCAGGACCCACCTAGCCCATCTTGTCAGTGCTGGAGAATAGGAGAGAAAGCTGTGGGGATTTCAAAACCCTGGACCAGTAAAACAGCGACCTGATGTGTCACAGCAGGTGATCACGGGACTCCAGGTTAGCGGGACTAAGGGGGATGGGGAGGGGGTCCAGTGTAAGTTTACCTTACAGATTTTCTGTAAAGCTGAACTTAAACTTTAATGTAAAAGTGGCTCTATATGTAATAAAGTACCTAAATTAGAGCTACACGATTAATCGTTAAGAATCAAAATTGAGATCTTTTTCCCTTCCTGATCTTCAAAACAGCATGTCAGGATTCTTTCTAACAAGTGCAGAGAGTTCTCACAGCTGGAAAAAAAATGAAAAAATCCAGGCAGCCTGCCAAGTTTTATCACAACACCATGAATAAGTAGAAACAAAGTATCTTTTCGTTCTTTTATCAAAGGAAAGAACTCTGGCGTGTAAATGAGGGAAGTTTAACCATTTAAAGACCAAACCTTTATTGACATTTGTTGCTAACAAGTGAAAATCATTATTTTCTGCTAGAAAATTACTTGGAGCACCCAAACATGTATAGCACCCTCTACCATAGGTAGGTGCTAGAGTGAGGGTTTTGTAAGGAAAACTGTCAGTGCAGGTAAATTTGGGCAGGCCTATGCTTCAGGCTAGGCCTGCTTGTTTTGATCTGGGGGACAGGAAGTGGTTAGTGCAGCAGTGGGTGTGACCACCTGTGCTTTAGTTCTGAGGCGCCTCCCCTGCTTCCAGGAAGAATAATCTGGAAGGGGGGCAGGGCCTAGGACTGGAGTGGCAGGCAGCTCATGTGAGGAGCTCTGACCAATCCCCAACTGGAATTGGGGGGCAGGCCTCCCATATAAGCTGGGGTAACAGCCCACTGGAAGAGTTGTCACCGTTAGACATGGAGAATGGAGTACTAGGCAGCAGCAGGGGCCCCATCCCCATCTGGGGGGGTGCGAGGCCTAGCGGAGGAGCCCGGAAGAGCTGGGAGGGAGCTTCATCTTTACATGGTCATGGATGAAGGGTTCTGGAACAGAGGGCCTGGAGAATCTGCTGGAACATATGTCCAGTTAAAGCTCTCCATCATGGACTCGGGGCAGGAGAAGGTCAGTGAGTGGACCACAGTGGAGTTCTGGATGAGACATGCCAGGGGAGCTGGGTGTGAGGCCAGAGGAGAGACTGTGGGGAGAGTGTCAAATCGCTGTGGCCTGAGGGTGCAGTATTTGCAGGCTGGACTAGCTGGGAGCAGTAGTCCACCAATCAGCACATGCTGCTAAATTACTAGGCCGCCGGTGAGAAGTACTGCAGACCTCTGGCCTAGTAACACTGCAACTAATTCTAGCCAGCAACTGAGACTGTTCAGAGTGGTCTCTTTTGTCAAAAGAGGATGATGTGACAGGAAGAGTAATGATCTACAGTTGAAGTTTGTGCAGGAGGGTGGAAGTCCTGGGAGCAACAGTCTGCAGGAGATACGCAGAGGAGGAGAAATAGTCTGCATGGTGTCATGCAGGTGAAGCGCCTCTAGATGTTATCATCAGTACTTCACGGCTCAACTTTTCGTTCTTATTCTTAAATATGATGGCAAAGCAATTGTTCTATGGGCACCCCATATTTCCTTTCCCCCAACCAAGTGATATTCTCCAATAAACAAAAAAAACAACGCAAATGACTGTTCATTGTCTTGGAAGTGATAGATGGAGGTCTGGCAGCAGGGTGACATGGTGGATGTTAGTTACTAGTAGCAACCAAGCGCTACACATGATATATTTTTTTTTAGCAGAGACCCTAGAGAATAAAATGGTGGTTGTTGCAATATTTTATGTCACATCAGATCTGCGCAGTGGTTTTTTAAATGCCATTTTAAAAAAAAAAATACACTTTAATGTATTAAAAAAACTAAACAGTAAAGTTAGCCCAATTTTTTTGTATAATGTGAAAGACGATGTTACACCGCGAGAATCGTAATCTTTATTCTAAGCAAAAAAATTGTGATTCTCATTTTAGCCAGAATCGTGCAGCTCTAGCCTAAATCTCAATCAGTTGCCTTGTAACTTTGCATAGAACTTTGCACAAGTTCTTTTGTGTACATTAAACCATATTAAGCTCCCAAAAAATTAAAGTGGTTGTAAACCCTCAATGTTTTTCACCATAATGCATTTTATGCATTAAGGTGAAAAACCTTCTGTGATGCAGCAGCCTCCCAGAGCCCTCCTTTTCCTTACCTGAACCCGGTCTTTCCAGCAATGGACAACACACACCAGCTCCAGCCGCTGTCTCGGGTCCTGATTGAATAGATTGATAGCAGCGCAGCCATTGACTCCTCCTGCTGTCAATCAAATCCAATGACGCGGTAGATGGGGGTGGGGCCAAGTCCTGCTGTGTGCGTCAATGGACACAGCAGCAGGACACGGGAGCGCGCCCACACGAGTTCCCCCAAGGGAGAGCAGCTCTCCAACGGGTCACTCGAGAAGAGGAGGAGCCAGGAGCACCACTGAGGGACCCCAGAAGAGGAGGATCGGGGCCACTCTGTGCAAAACCAACTGAACAGAGGAGGTAAGTATGACATGTTTATTAAAAAAAAAAATGAACCTTTACGTATACCTTAAGCTAAATGTCACTCATTTGCTTGTGGGAAACCAAAATACATAAACTTTTCAGGATAGGGTTGGGAAGATAAAAACTTTGGTTGTGCAAAGTTTCAAGTCTATTGATTAACCACTTCAGCCCCGGAAGGATTTGCCCCCTTAATGACCAGGCCATTTTTTGCGATACGGCACTGCGTCGTTTTAACTGTCAATTGCGCAGTCATGCGACGTTATACTCAAACAAAATTGTCATTCTTTTTTTCCCCACAAATAGATCTTTCTTTTGGTGATATTTGCTCATTGCTGCGTTTATTCTTTTTTGTGCTATAAAAAAAAAGGCAATTTTGAAAAAAACTATATTTTTTACTTTTTGCTATAATAAATATCCAAAAAAATTTTTTAAAATGATTTTTTTTATCATTTTAGGCCAATATGTATTCTTCTACATATATTTGGTGAAAAAAATCGCAATAAGTGTATATTGATTGGTTTGCACAAAAGTTATAGCGTCTACAAAATAGATTTATGGCATATTTATTTATTTTTTACTAGTAATGGCGATGATCTGCGATTTTTAGTGGGACTGCGACATTGTGGTGAACTGCTCGGACACTTTTGATACATTTTTGGGACCATTGACATTTATACAGCGATTGGTGCTATAAAAATGCACTGATTACTGTGTAAATGTCACTGGCAGGGAAGGGGTTAACACTAGGGGGCGACCAAGGGGTTAAATGTGATCCCTATGTGTGTTTATAACTGTGAGGGGATGGGACTGACTAGAGGAGGAGCCGGATCGCCATTCCTACGAAGTAGGAACAGACGATCTGTCTCTCCTCCCCTGTCAGAACAGGGATTTGTGTGTTTACACACACAAATGCCCGTTATGGCTCTCGCGATGGACATTTCTTCAGTGTTGTCACATGAAAAGAAATAGCAAAATATTAACAAAAAGGGGTGTACTCACTTTTGTGAGATACTGTACCTCCTCTGTGCAGTGGTTTTTCACAAAGCAGCCCTGATTCTCCTTTTCTCAGTTCCCTCCCTGGTGCTCTTGGCTGCTCCTTCCTGCCAAGTGCCCCCAGAGCAAGCAGCTTGCTATGAGGCACTTGAGCCAAGCCCCCTCTCTCTCCTGTTTAGCTACCTGACTTTGATTGACATCAGCGGGAGTCAATGGCACCACTGCTGTGTCTCAACCAATCAGGAGGGAGAGTCCCAGACGGCCGAGGCACTCATGCACACCGCTGGATAGAGAGGGGGCTCAGGTAAGTATTGGGGGAGCTGAGGGAAGTTTTTGCACACAGAAGGTTTTTTTATCTTTTTATCTTAATTCATAGAATGCACCTTCTGCCTTTACATTCATTTTAAGGCACATTAAGCTCCCCAAAAAACAAGCTTAAAGGGTTTGTAAAGTCAGAAGGTTTATTTATCTTAATGCATTGTATGAATTAAGATAAAAAGCCTTCTGTGTGCAGCAGCCCCCCTCAGCCCCCTAACACTGTCTAGACATGTGCGCCATCAATAAATTTGTTTAGTTTCGTTCCGTTCCATTTTATATTAGAATTAATTTGTATTTCGTAATTCGTGTCCGAAATTCAATTTCAATTTGTACTCAATACGAATTTTTCGTTAGGTTTGTTAAGTTTTTGTAACAATTACAAATGTTCATTATGATGAATTTATCATTATGAGGGGCTCCCACCATCCCCGTGCTGTGCTGACTTCCTGGGTTTTTAACTTTTAGGTTTGTTAACTTTACAAAAAACAATTACAAATGTTCGTTTGGAATTTGGATCCGAAATTCGTAAACAAAATTTCGTACAAGATTCGGAAGCATAGCAATTCGTATTTCGGATCCTCCCAAATGTACGAATTTACGGAAATTCTTACGAATTTTCGATTCCTACGAAGCTAATCATACATGTCTAAACACTACCCCGAGTCCCATCTAGATCCAGCGATGACATTGCAAGACCCTGACAATCACAGGCATGACTCCTAGAGGCAAAGGCATGATGGGATTTGTAGTTTCACCACAGCTAGAGTGCCGAGCTTGCCTACCCCTGACTTAAAGCGGAGGTTCACACAAAAATTGAACCTCCGCTTTTCGGAACCCTCCCCTGGTTAAGGATTATAAAAAAATGGTTAAATGTGAATAACTTTTGGGGTGATTTATCAAATGACCTGAGATTTTCAGAATATGTTGGCACAGGTAGAGTCTTCTTTTGTGTGAAGTTTGGGGGAAATTGGTTAACATCTAAGCTCTTTTTTGTACGTTAAGTCAAATTAAGCTCCCCAAAAAGCAAGCTTAATGTCCCAAGTTAGCCTTGTAGGAGACTAAAACCCAAACTTCTTGGATAGGTTTGGGAAGTTGGGAACTTAGGCTGTGCAAAGTTTCAAGACAATTGATTAAGGTTTAGGCACATTATGGTACATTAAGCTCGTTTTACATCAAGCTGTTCACATTAAATGTTTTAGCATTGTAAAATATAGCTTAAGTGAATAACTTTTGATGTGATTAACGAAATGAGCTGAAATTTCAAAATATGTTGGCATGGATAGTGTCTTCTATTGTGTGAAGTTTGGGGGAAATTGGTTAACATTTAAGGTTTTTTTGTACGTTAAGCCACATTAAGCTCCCCAAAAAACAAGCTTAATGTCATTAGTTTGCCTTGTGGAACACCAAATCGCATGAAACTTCTTGGATAGGTTTGGGAAGTTAAGAACTTAGGCTGCGCAAAGTTTCAAGACAATTGATTGAGGTTAAGGCACATTATGGTACGTTAAGCTCTTTTTACATCAAGCTGTTCACATTAAATGTTTTAGCATTGTAAAATATAGCTTAATGTGAATAACTTTTGGTGTGATTAACAAAATGAGCTGAAATTTTCAGAATATGTTGGCATGGATAGAGTCTTCTATTGTGTGAAGTTTGGGGAAAATTGGTTAACAATTAAGGTCTTTTTTGTACGTTAAGCCAAATTAAGCTCCCAAAAAAACAAGCTTAATGTTCCTAGTTTGCCTTGTGAAGCACTGAATCGTACGAAACGTATAGGATAGGTTTGGGTGGTTGGGAACTTAGGCTGTGCAAAGTTTCAAGACAATTTATTGAAGTTTAGGCACATTATGGTACATTAAGCTCGTTTTACATCAAATGTATATTTTACAATGCTAAAACATTTAATGTACATTTTACATTAAATGTTTTAGCATTGTAAAATATAACTTAAGAAATGAGCTGAAATTTCAGAATATGTTGGCATTGATAGTGTCTTCTATTGTGTGAAGTTTGGGGGAAATTGGTTAACATTTAACCACTTCAGCCCCAGAAGGATTTACCCCCTTCCTGACCAGGGCACTTTTTACAATTTGGCACTGCATCATTTTCACTGCTAATTGCGTGGTCATGCAATGCTGTACCCAAACGAAATTTGCGTCCTTTTCTTCCCACAAATAGAGCTTTCTTTTGATGGTATTTGATCAGCTCTGCGTTTTTTATTTTTTGCGCTATAAATGGAAAAAGACCGAAAATTTTGAAAAAAAATGATATTTTCTACTTTTTGTTATAAAAAAATCCAATAAACTCAATTTTAGTCATACATTTAGGCCAAAATGTATTTGGCCACATGTCTTTGGTAAAAAAAAATGTCAATAAGCGTATATTTATTGGTTTGCGCAAAAGTTATAGTGTCTACAAACTAGGGTACATTTTCTGGAATTTACACAGCTTTTAGTTTATGACTGCCTATGTCATTTCTTGAGGTGTTAAAATGGCAGGGCAGTACAAACCCTCCTAAATTACCCCATTTTGGAAAGTAGACACCCCAAGGAAATTGCTGAGAGGCATGTTGAGCCCATTGAATATTAATTTTTTTTGTCCCAAGTGATTGAATAATGACAAAAAAAAATAAATAAAAAAGTTGTCACTAAATGATATATTGCTCACACAGGCCATGGGCATATGTGGAATTGCACCCCAAAATACATTCAGCTGCTTCTCCTGAGTACGGGGAGCCTAGCCGCGTACGGGGCCCCGAAAACCAATCACTGCCTTCAGGATTTCTAAGGGCGTAAATTTTTGATTTCACTCCTCACTACCTATCACAGTTTTGAAGGCCATAAAATGCCCAGATTGCACAAACCCCCCCCAAATGACCCCATTTTGGAAAGTAGACACCCCAAGCTATTTGCTGAGAGGCATGTTGAGTCCATAGAATATTTTATATTTTGACACAAGTTGCGGGAAAGTGACAAATTTTTTTATTTTTTTAAATTTTTTGCACAAAGTTGTCACTAAATGATATATTGCTCACACGGGCCATGGGCATATGTGTAATTGCACCCCAAAATACATTTAGCTGCTTCTCCTGAGTATGGGGATACCACATGTGTGGGACCTTTTGGGAGCCTAGCCGCGTATGGGGCCCCGAAAACCAATCACCGCCTTCAGGGTTTCTAAGGGTGTAAATTTTTGATTTCACTCTTCATTGCCTATCACAGTTTCGGAGGCCATGGAATGCCCAGGTGGCACAACCCAGCCAAATGACCCCATTTTGGAAAGTAGACACCCCAAGCTATATGCTGAGAGGCATGGTGAGTATTTTGCAGCTCTCATTTGTTTTTGAAAATGAAGAAAGACAAGAAAAATTTTTTTTTTTCTTGTTTAAATTTTCAAAACTTTGTGACAAAAAGTGAGGTCTGCAAAATACTCACGTCCTTAGAAAGCCTAAAGGCGGTGCTTGGTTTTCGGGGTCCCGTATGCGCTAGGCTCCCAATAAGTCTCACACGTGGTATCCCCGTACTCAGGAGAAGCAACAGAATGTATTTTGGGGTGTAATTTCACATATTCCCATGGGATGTTTGAGCAATATATCATTTAGTGACAACTTTGTGCAAAAAAAAAAAAAAATGTCTTTTTCCTGCAACTTGTGTCACAATATAAAATATTCCATGGACTCGACATGCCTCTCAGCAAAAAGCTTGGGGTGTCTACTTTCCAAAATGGGGTCATTTGGGGGGTTTTGAACTGTCCTGGCATTTTATGCACAACATTTAGAAGCTTATGTCACACATTACCCACTCTTCTAACCACTTGAAGACAAAGCCCTTTCTGACACTTTTTGTTTACATGAAAAAATTTTTTTTTTTTGCAAGAAAATTACTTTGAACCCCCAAACATTATATATTTTTTAAAGCAAATGCCCTACAGATTAAAATGGTGGGTGTTTGTTTTTTTTTTTTTTCACACAGTATTTGCGCAGCGATTTTTCAAACGCATTTTTTTGGGAAAAAACACACTTTTTAAAATTTTAATGCACTAAAACACACTATATTGCCCAAATGTTTGATGAAATAAAAAAGATGATCTTAGGTCGAGTACATGGATACCAAACATGACATGCTTTAAAATTGCGCACAAACGTGCAGTGGCGACAAACTAAATACATTTTTAAAAGCCTTTAAAAGCCTTTACACCTTACCACTTTAGATTTACAGAGGAGGTCTACTGCTAAAATTACTGCCCTCAATCTGACCTTCGTGGTGATACCTCACATGCATGGTGCAATTGCTGTTTACATTTGACGCCAGACCGACGCTTGCGTTCGCCTTAGCGCGAGAGCAGGGGGGGACAGGTGTGCTTTTTTTTTTATTATTATTTTTTTGCTTTTTTATCTTATTTTTAAACTGTTCCTTTCATTTTTTTTTTTTTAATCGTTTTTATTGTTATCTCAGGGAATGTAAATATCCCCTATGATAGCAATAGGTAGTGACAGGTACTCTTTTTTGAAAAAATTGGGGTCTATTAGACCCTAGATCTCTCCTCTGCCCTCAAAGCATCTGACGACACCAAGATCGGTGTGATAAAATCCTTTCCCAATTTCCCAATGGCGCTGTTTACATCCAGCGAAATCTAAGTCATGAAATGCTTGTAGCTTCCAGTTTCTTAGGCCATAGAGATGTTTGGAGCCACTCTGGTCACTGATCAGCTCTATGGTCAGCTGGCTGAATCACCGGCTGCATTCCCAGGTTCCCTTTTGAGACAGGAGAGCCAGAGAAAAACACGGAAGACGGTGGGGGGGCATTCCTTCCCACTGCTTGAAAAAGCAATCTAGAGGCTAATTAGCCACTAGTATTGCTTTTACATGAAAGCCGACCGCTGGCTGAAAAGAATGATACCAAGATGATACCTAAACCTGCAGGCATCATTCTGGTATAACCACTCAAAATCGTGAATGGCGTATCTGAAGACAAAAAAATGGTTAACAATAAAACACAGTAAACAGTAATGTATAAAAAATTGCACACCTGAAAAGCAAACATGATAAAACATAATAACAATAAAACATTGCAGAATAGAATACAGTAAAAAAGAGCAGAACAATAGAGAGAGAATAGAGAGAGAGAGAACAATAAAACGACAACTATTTTTTTTATTTCATATATTTTTTTGTGTTTTTTTTTTTTACACTTTTTTTTGTAACTGTAGCTTTTATAACTGTAACCGGTTCCAGGTTCGGGTCTCTCAAAATGCAATGGCATCTTGGGAGACCCTGTGAAAGTGTGTCTAGTCTGTGCAATGCTGTACCCTACGCTAATACTCAACTAGTGTATGGTAGCGTTCAAAACATTCACCAATGCAAAGACCAGGGATTGTCAGGACAGGAGGGACAATAATAGCGGGTGTCACGCCTATATCCGCACTTGCTGCAGACACAACATCTTTTTTGGGGGGTTCGTTGGGTAGGGGTACTCGGGAGGACATAAAGAAAATGCCTCTCATGCAGCCGACTGCATTTGGTTGGGGATGTGAATGGGGGAAGTACGGGTGCTGCAGAAGTGGTGGGTTCCCAAATTATTATGATTGGCGAATGCAGCAGGAAGGGCATTATGGGCACGACAGGCCTGTGTTTGTCTTATTCTTGGTGGCAGTGGGACACTACTTGTGCTTGCCACCTCACCAGCTTGAACTGCACTTATGGGACTCGCCACGTAACCAAGTGTTACTGCAGTGCTGGTTTGACTACGACCGGGGTGTACTAGGCTGCTGGTGCTTGCCAGTTCACCAAAGCGCTACCAAAAAAACTGTTAGCGATCGCAGGGATCAGGCCTGACTCTGCGAACGCTGCAGTTATGCGTTTAGTGTTTTGTAAGTGACAGTGATCGATCGATACTGCACTTAGGTGGGCTGGGCCGGGCAGAGGGGCAAAACGCAGGTGCTAGCAGGTATCTGGGCTGATCCCGCTAACACTGCATTTTTGGGAACCCTAAACTGCTGGGGACACTAGTATAGATCTGATCGGATCAGATATTGATCCGTTCAGATACTGTGCCACTAAGGGAGGTGTACGGTGCGTGCGTGGGTGTTATCGCTACTGGCACTAACCTGACGCTGCCTGGGGCTGGTGCTTGCCAGTTCACCAAAACGCTACCAAAAAAACTGTTAGCGATCGCAGGGATCACGCCTGACTCTGCGAACACTGCAGTTATGTGTGTTTAGTGTTTTGTAAGTGACAGTGATTGATCGATACTGCACTTGGGTGGGCTGGGCTGGGCCGGGCGGAGGGGCAAAACCCAGGTGCTAGCAGGTATCTGGGCTGATCCCGCTAACACTGCATTTTTGGGAACCCTAAACTGCTGGGGACACTAGTATAGATCTGATCGGATCAGATATTGATCCGTTCAGATACTATACCACTAAGGGAGGTGTATGCTGCGTGCGTGGGTGTTAGTGGTACTGGCGCTAACCTGGCACTGCCTGGGGCAACGCAGACCCTATCTGACCCTAAAACATAAGTTATATCACCGCCGGGCGATTAGGGGGCTAAACCTTTATTAGGTAATAAACGGCGGGTGCCCTGACACTATAAAAAATAAACGAACTAACCAGCATCACCTGTAACAGTTATACAGTGATCACTGGTGAAAGAGTTAACTAGGGGGCAATCAAGGGGTTACAACCTTTATTAGGTAGTATATGGGGGTCCCTGATGCTATAAAACGCTGACGGCGAACCTAGATATTTACCTCCCTAACTAGCGTCACCAGTGACACTAATACAGCGATCAGAAAAATGATCGCTTAGTGACACTGGCGACGGGGGGTGATCAAGGGGGTAAAACTTTATTAGGGGGGTTAGGGGGGTACCTTAGACCTAAAGGGGGCCTAACACTAACTGTCCTACCACACTAATGCCCCGTACACACGGTCGGACATTGATCGGACATTCCGACAACAAAATCCTAGGATTTTTTTCGACGGATGTTGGCTTAAACTTGTCTTGCATACACACGGTCACACAAAGTTGTCGGAAAATCCGATCATCCTGAACGCGGTGACGTAAAACGCGTACGTCGGGACTATAAACGGGGCAGTAGCCAATAGCTTTCATCTCTTTATTTATTCTGAGCATGCGTGGCACTTTGTGCGTCGGATTTGTGTACACACGAATGGAAATTCCGACAACGGATTTTGTTGTTGGAAAATTTTATAGCCTGCTCTCCAACTTTGTGTGTAAGAAAATCCGATGGAAAATGTGTGATGGAGCCTACACACGGTCGGAATTTCTGACAACAAGGCGCCGGAATGGAAAATACCGAGCCGAGGAGAGATGACATAATTTCCTCTGCTGCTGTTTACTATACAGCAGCAGAGGAAGAATCTGATTGGCTGGGAGCGATCGCGAGGGGGGGGCCACGAATGCATGGTCTCCCCCTCACATCTGATCGCTGCCAGACACAAGCCGACCGCCTCGGGCACTGGGGGGAGGGTCCGATCGGACCCCCCGCCCACGGGAGGCAGATCACATACCAGGTACGTGATTTTGCCTGGCCGTGCCATTCTGCCACAGTATATCTGCATTAGGCGGTCGGCAACTGGTTAAGGTCTTTTTTGTACGTTAAGCCACATTAAGCTCCTCAAAAAACAAGCTTAATGTCTCTAGTTTGCCTTGTGGGACACCAAATCGCATGAAACTTCTTGGATAGGTTTGGGAAGTTAAGAACTTAGGCTGTGCAAAGTTTCAAGACGATTGATTGAGGTTAGGGCACATTATGGTACGTTAAGCTCTTTTTACATTAAGCTGTTCACATTAAATGTTTTAGCATTGTAAAATATAGCTTAACGTGAATAACTTTTGGTGTGATTAACAAAATGAGGTTAAATTTTCAGAGTATGTTGGCATGGATAGAGTCTTCTATTGTGTGAAGTTTGGGGGAAATTGGTTAACCATGTTAAGCCACATTAAGCTCCCAAAAAACAAGCTTAATGCCCCTAGTTTGCCTTGTGGAACACCGAATCGCAAGAAACTTCTTGGATAGATTTGGGGAGTTAAGAACTTAGGCTGCGCAAAGTTTCAAGACAATTAATTGAGGTTAAGGCACATTATGGTACATTAAGCTCTTTTTACATTAAGCTGTTAAATGTTTTAGCAATGTAAAATATAGCTTATCGTGAATAACTTTTAGTGTAATTATAGGATAGGTTAGGGAAGTTGACATAATAGGCTGTGCAAAGTTTCAAGACAATTGATTGAGGTTAAGGCACATTATGGTACGTTAAGCTCGTTTTACATTATGTGGTTCACATTAAATGTTTTAGCATTGTAAAATATAGCTTAACGTGAATAACTTTTGGTGTCATTAACGAAATGAGCTGAAATTTTCAGAATATGTTGGCATGGATAGAGTCTTCTATTGTGTGAAGTTTGGGGGAAATTGGTTAACATTTAAGGTCTTTTTTGTACATTAAGCCACATTAAGCTCAACAAAAAAACAAGCTTAATGTCCTTAGTTTGCCTTGTGGAACACCGAATCACATTAAACTTATAGGATAGGTTTGAAAAGTTGGGAACTTAGGCTGTACAAAGTTTCAAGACAATTGATTGAGGTTAGGGCACATTATGGTATGTTAAGCTCCTTTAACATTAATCTGTTCACATTAAATGTTTTAGCATTGTAAAATATAGCTTAACGTGAATAACATTTGGTGTGATTAACCAAATGAGCTGAAATTTTAGAATATGTTGGCATGAATAGAATCTTCTATTTGCACCCACTTCCAGCATAGACTCCCACGGGAGTCTATGCCTCTTCCTGTCCCCACCTTGCTGTCTGCTGGGACACACATGGGTCCCAGAGACAGCGGGGACCAGTTAGAAAGCACAGCGTGACTCGCACATGCGCAGTAGGGAACCGGGAAGTGAAGCTGCAGCGCTTCACTTCCTGATTCCCTTACAGAGAATGGCGGCGGCAGCACCCGAGGACCGAGGGATGATTCGGTCTCGGGTGCCGACATCGCTGGACCCTGAGACAGGTGAGTGTCCTTATTTTAAAAGTCAGCAGCTGCAGTATTTGGAGCTGCTGACTTTTAATTTTTTTTTTTGCAGGACTCCCTCTTTAATGTCCCTAGTTTGCTTTGTGGAATACTGAATCGCATGAAACTTATAGGATAAGTTTGGGAAGTTGAGATCTTAGGCTGTGCAAAGTTTCAGGGCAATTGATTGAGGTTTAGGCACTTTATTACACGTTAAGCTACATTAAGCCGTTTTCACATTAAATTGTTACCCCTTTATTATATTTAAGATTTAATATCTCCAAGATCTGATGTGGGTTAAATGAGAGTTCTTTGACCAAGAGTGAAAGCTTTAACACAATAACAACATTTATTGCTAAGTATTTGAAAGTCTATCTAATACACAAGCATCTATCGATAGTCTACACCAAGGAAGAAAATATTTGGTTAAAATAAAAGAATTACATGAAGGAATACAGGATATATTCCTTATAACATTAATCTACAAGCATATTTAGTTACAAGTAAAGGGCATACCTTTCCCATAATTACCCTTTCTTACCAAGGTTCCATCCTGATGGCTGGTCTCCCCAAAAGAGAGCGTTTCCTCCCAGCTTGTCTGTGTATATCAATACAGGCTGATGCCTCATTGGTTGGCATAGCGTGCCTTCTGATTGGTTAGCTTCCCTATACTTTGCCCAAGTCAGCCCCCTTTAATGAAAATCCTTGTGAGCCAGAGATTGACTTGAATTTTTCTAGGAAATTAAGTATTGGCCTCCCTTCATTGCATATCCCAGCATGGGATCCTTTGAAGTAAGTTTGTGTACAACAATGAGGTTTGAATCCCATTGTTTGTATACAAAAGCCTGGGTCCCGTCTTGTCTGGTCTTCTCACAGATATGTGTGAAGATACTATCTTCCGGCCTGCATAGATACAAGCTAAATGATATATATTCCAAATTACAATATTTTACAGCTATTAATGGAGATTTCACATAAACTCATAAGGCAACAAAATGTTTTAGCATTGTAAAATATAGCTTAACCACCTCAATACAGTGCATTTTCGCCCCCTTCCTGCCCAAGCCATTTTTCAGCTTCCAGCGCTGTCGCACTTTGAATGACAATTTCGCGGTCATACAACACTCGACCCAAATGAAATTGTTATCGTTTTTTCCCCACAAATAGAGCTTTCTTTTAGTGGTATTTGATCACCCCTGCGGTTTTTATTTTTTGCGCTATAAACAAAAGAAGAGTGACAAGTTTTAAAAAAAACACAATAATTTTTACCTTTTGCGATAATAAATATCCAATTTTTTTTTCTTTAAAACAAATTTTTTTTTAGTTTAGGCCAATATGTATTCTTGTACATATTTTTGGTAAAAAAAAATCGCAATAAGCGTATATAGATTGGTTTGCGCAAAAGTTATAGCGTCTACAAAATAGGGGATAGTTTTATAACATTTTTATTTATTTTTTATTTTTTTACTAGTAATGGCGGCGATCTGCGATTTTTATTGTGACTGCGATATTGCGGCGGACACATCGGACACTTTTGACACATATTTGGGACCATTCACATTTATACAGCGATCCGTGCTATAAAAATGCATTGATTACTGTATAAATGTGACAGGCAGTGAAGGTGTTAACACTGGGTGGTGATCGAGGGGTTAACTGTGTTGCTAGGGGAGTGATTCTAACTGTAGGGGGCGGGGACTCACTAGGGGAGGAGACCGATCGGTGTTCCTCTGTACTGGGAACACACCATCGGTCTCCTCTCCTCTGACAGGACCGTGGATCTGTGTGTTTACACACACAGATCCACGGTCCTGCTGTGTTACCGGTAATCGCGGGTGCCCGGCGGACATCGCGGCCGCCGGGCACGCGCACCGGGTGCCTAGTGACACGGCGGGCGCGCGCGCGCCCCCTGGTGGCCTACGAAAGCGAGGACGTCATATGACGTCCGCCCGCAACGAGAGCTGCACCGCCTGGCCGTCAATTGACGGCCGGCGGTCGGCAGGCGGTTAACGTGAATACAGTAACTTTTGGTGTGATTAACCAAATGAGCTGAAATTTTCAGAATATGTTGGCATGGATATTGTCTTCTATTGTGTAAAGTTTGGGTGAAATTTGTTGACATTTAAGGTCTTTTTTGTATGTTAAGCCATATTAAGCTCCCTAGAAAATAAGCTTAATGTCCCTAGTTTGCTTGTGGAATACCGAAATGCATACAACTTAAAGGGTAGGTTTGGAAAGGTAACATCTTAGGCTGTGCAAAGTTTCAGGGCAATTAATTGAGGTTTAGGCACTTTTAAAAAAAAAAAATTGTATATTTATTGAATTTTTTCATGAAAAATATAAAACTTCAAAGAAAACAGTGCATTTTGAACAGTATGATTGTCAAAAATTACTGGGGTCGTACACAGATGACAACAGAATAAACTTACAATAATACAAGTATAGGAGGTGGTATAAAATTGCAGAACAGTTTAAAGGGGGGGGGGTGAGGGAAGGGGAAGGGTGGATCAGGAGAGCAAGCTTAAGAAAAAGGTAACATTATATCTCACTAATAAGAATTTTTACTCTCCAGATCAGCAAGATTCCCAGAGTACCCGAACTGTAGGACTACGGCACTCTAAGGTGACTTGACTGAAGGAAAAAGAGGGGGGGAAGGACACCATGGAGAGGAGAGTATGACAGTATGTATTCTATGAGGACTAGATTAACGAAATCACACGGGCAGGCATTGATCATGAGGGAATTAAGGGTATGGCACCTGGGTTAAGCTCAGAGTAACCCCATAAATCCCAAATTAATGAAAATTGAGGGAGTGAGTCATGAATTACTGCAGTAAGTGGGAGTGTGGGTAGGGAGGTAGATAGCCATCTCAAGGGGATAGCCCTTTTAGCTGCTAGTAGGATGAAAGTGGCTAATTTTTGAGTGTGCTTGGAGATACCCGGGCATGGCAGACCCAGGAGGTAGTGAATCGGGTCTAGGGGTAGGTCCATCTTGAATAGGCCTTGTAGGTGTGCTTGGATGGAGGACCAGAAGGGTAGACAGCAGGGCAGTCCCAGAATATGTGAAAGAGAGAGCTAACATTGTTCTGGCACCTCCGGCACACTATAGGAACCCTGGGATCATATCTATGTAAAACCTCGGGGGTCCTGTATGGCTTATAAAATAAGATTTTATAAGCCGTCTCTCTCTGTTCAATGCACCTTGATGATTTGGAGATCGCCTCCCAGATCTTCTGCCATTGAGGGAGAGAAATAGGTTGTTAGATTATTTGGGACCACTTTTGCATATATAACTGGTGTGTATTAGTCAATGCGAGGGCATTGTGGAGAAACTTATAAATATCTGAGATGAGGTGGATCTGGTGTGGGCCTTGGGCACATAAAAGTTCGAATGGGGTGGGTTTGTCTAGGGTCAGAGTTTGTGACTGAGAATGGAAGTAATGTTTAAATTGGAGATATGAGTAAAAGAGATGTTTAGGGATCTGGTGTTTTCGCTGTAATCCAATGAAAGGTAATAGGGTACGGGTGAGGGGGTGGACCATGTTACGGAGCTGGAAAATTCCAACTTGCGTCCACGGGTACATTCAAGTGTAAGATAAACTATCCGGAATATCAGGGTTAAAAAGCAAATTTAGTAGGGGTGGGCATGAGAAGGAGAGGGAGAACTGGTGAGAGCATCTTTTCCATATCGATAGTTTGAATAGCATCTGATTTAAACAAAGGCTCCGAAGTTGGGCAATAGAGGTAGGTAGGGTAGACCAAATCATGGAACAGGGATGTTATACTCATTTCTATCTCTGACCATCTACAAGAAGCCACTCTGGCAGACCAAGCAATAATCGGTTTAAGGTGTGTAGCAAAGTAATATTTGATAAGGTCTGGGGCCCCTGCGCCACCCCTGGAATGAGGGGCTAACATTACTGACTTGGCTATACGTGTACTTTATTGTGCCAGGTAAAATTTAGGAAAAGTCTCTGTGTGGCCTTGAGTTGTGACATTGGGAATCGGGATTGGCAGAGTTTCAAACAAGTAGAGAAGTCTTGGTAGGATGGACATTTTAAGGACATTGATCCGACCTAAGAGAGAGATAGGGAGGGTGTCCCATTGATGCAAAAGTCGGTCAATGTCGCGGAAGAGAGGGGGGAAGTTAACCTGATAGAGAGTGTGATATAAGGAAGTTAAATGTATCCCTAAGTATTTGAGGGTGAGTGGGCACCAATGGTAAGGGTAATTCTGTTGTAGTATGGCCAGGGTAGAGGTGGGGATGTGAAGTGGCAAAGCTTCTGTTTTGCTTGTGTTGGTTTTGTACCCTGAAATTTAACCAAATTTTTCTAGTAAATCTTGAAGATTCGGGAGGGAAGTATGTGGACTGGTCAATGTCAGTAGGTTGTCGTCTGCAAACAGCGAGAGTTTATACTCTCTCTTTGTCGTAGCGCGACCCCTCGGATGTCAGGATGTGTGCGAATAGCTTCAGCCAATGGTTCCAAACATAATACAAAGAGCAGAGGGGATAGCGGCCACCCCTGTCTGGTGCCATTGCTCAATAGAAATGATGGCGAAAAAAACGAAGACAGCTTAACCTGGGAAGTGGGTCGGGAGTATAAGGCATGTAATGCTGCCATAAAGGGGCCTTTAAAACCATATTTGGAAAGGGTAGCAAACATGAAAGGCCAGCTTAGCTGGTAGATGGCCTTTTGTGCGTCTAGGCTCAGGAATAGGGCTGGACGTGTCGTTCTATTTAGGAGATCAATGAGATCAATGGTGCAGCTTGTGTTGTCGCCGGCATGTCAAGTGGGGACAAATCCCACTTGATCCTCTTGTATAAGTTTAGGGATTATAAGGGAGAGTCTATTAGGTAATATTTTTGTAAAGATCTTGTAATCAGAATTGAGCAAAGCTATGGGTCTGTAATTGTCAGGAAGGGAGGAGTCTTTGCTGGGTTTTGGGATCACTGAGGTATGAGCGTGGAGAAAATGAGGATGGGGAATAGTTCCCTTTAGCAAGGAGATAAAGAGGGATATTAAATGTGTGCTTAGAATCAGGAGAAATGTTTTGTAATAGGTAAGCCATCTGGGCCAGGGGATTTATGAGGTTTTTGACTACTTCAGCTAGCTCTTCAGGGGTGATCGCAGAGTTTAAGGAGGCAAGATGAGCCGAGGAAAGTTTGGGCTTATGTAAGGGTTCGAAAAAGGAATCAAATTTTTCTTGCGTGAAGAGGTGATTGGGATCTGCATTTAGACAGTTGTATAGTTTATGGTAAAATACTCCAAAGACTTTGGATATGGTAAGAGGACAATAGGTGTGCCAGTAGCTTGCATAAGAAAGTCCGGGGATGAGTGGAAGGGGCTAGGTTTCAGTTTATTCACCAGCATTCTGTGGGGTTTGTTGGAGTATTAATAAAACTTCTGCTTGGACCACAGAAGGGATTTATCAATTTTTTTTCATATCTATGGATCGAAGCTGGTTTCGTAAAAAGATAACGGTTCGGAGGCTAACCACCGTGGGGGAAAACATCAGGTGCCTCTCAGCCTTTTGGAGTTTATTTAAGAGAGAGGAGCATTGGAAGGCCATATCTTTTTTCAAGCAGGAGCCTATGGAAATACATTAACCCCAAAAGACAGCCTTGTGGGCTTCCCACAAAGTGGATGTCTCCAGAAGTGTGTTATCATCGAGCTGGAAAAATTCAGACAGGTTCTCTTTAGCCTCCGGATTACAGAGCAGGGATTCATTGAGCTGCTAATGGCATGTTCTGGGTGATGCAGAGGACAGGGCAATCTCTAAGTGTACAAAAGAGTGATCAGACCAGGTTATAGGGTCAATTTCTGAGGAGACCGTGGATGTCAATAGGGGAGAGGAGACAAAAAAGTGGTCTAGCCTGGAATAAAGCTTATGAGGGTTGAAATAAAATGTATACTGTTTTTGTGTGGGGTGTTTAAGTCTCCAAACATCATGGAGATTACGTGTCCTAATGAGTTTGCGGAAAGATGTCGAGAGGCGGTGAGCTGTGGAGGCTGTTGCTGAGGGGAAAAGTTAGTGCCTATCCTTACCAGGAGACATTGTCATATTAAAGTCACCTCCTATGAAAGTAAAAGGTTGGGAGACTTTGTCTAATTTTTCACAGTAGAGAGAAATTTAATTTGACTAGAGTTGGGAGCATAGACATTCACCAAAGTTAGGGAGTGAGTGAGGAAAGAGCAGTTCAAGATAAAAAATCTGCCATGGGGGTCCAAATAAGAGGAATTGATTCTCAGTGGGCAAGAATGTTTGATTAAAATCGCAACTCCTGCTTTACCAGACGGATAAGAAGCCATAAAGGCCAATGGGAATTGTTTACTAGCAAATTTGAAGGACCCCTCAGGGCGGAAATGGGTCTCTTGCACCATTATCACATCAGCCCCTGAAGATTTAAACTCTTTCAAAGCTAAACATCTCTTTTGAACAGAGTTTAAGCCTTTAACATTACATGTAAGGAACTTCAACGCCATGTTAACTCAATCCATTTAAAGAGCAATTGAAATACAACATAGAACATAGTTGATAGGGGGTTCCATGGTGTGTGGAACAAGGGAATGGGGGGAACAGTTCAGAAAGAGATTGAAAAACATCAAGAGAACAATAAGGAACAAAAAAAATAAAAGTTACCAAAAAGAAACCTGGAGGGCGGGTGTCCACCAGGAAGCCAGGGCCGAAAGCCTCGGCCCGAGAAGAGGAGCATGGGATCTCCAAAGATGGGGGAGGAGGCGGGTGTCCCTCACCGTCCTCCGGAATGAGATATCCTGGAATATGAATTAATAAACAGACAAAAACAAAAAATACAGAAAAACAAAAACAGAAACAAAAGTGAGTGAGTCTATTACCAGGGAGAAATAGAAGCAACAAACGGTAGACCCCATAGGCATGGGGTAGAAAATAAGCCTCCATTGTTGAGGCACTGGCCATGTGGAAAAAAGAACATCAGGGGGCCAGATAAATTCAAAGATCAAAACCAGTTTGTGGGGTTGTGGTCATCAGGTTGGAAACCTGGACAAAGCGTGCCTCTGGGGAGTGAAGGTGGACTTGTGAAGTTTCTGTCTCACTGGGGTCCAAATGCGACTTGGAGCTGCTGGTGGCTTAGGTGTGGCAGGGAGCCGTGTGATGTCCTCTTCAGGGAGGTGTGGGAGACCCAGGTTACGTTCTTGGAGGTCTCACAGGGAATATTGTGTGCCATCACGGGAGGCGGGAAAGCCTCAGCTGAATGCAACTTTATAAGCCTGGAGGTGGAGTGTCAGTGGGCAAAGATTCCTCCATTTTGCAAAAGTAATGGGTGAAAGATCATTGAAAATTATAGATCTTTTACCCCTTGAAGTCGAACCTGGATTTATTGCGGGTTGCAATAGTTAGGGCTTCTTTGCTGTCATAATAATGGAAACGGACAATTATGTCCTGTGGGTTTGCCCCAGCCAGGGGTTTGGGGGCCAGTGATCTGTGGGCTCTGCCCAGTCGCCAGTCAATATCGGGGATATTGGGAGCCACAACATTGAAGAGGCTTAGTAGAAAGGGGCAGATTTCCTGATCTTCCATTGTTTCTGGGATTCCACTGATCTGCAGGTTCTGTCTGCGCTCCCTATTTTCCAAATCTTCCTGTTGGGCTTAGAGCTGGGTGACAGTATGTTTAATGGTAGCATTGTCCTCTTCCAGGACCTGAACATATTGAACAAGCTCATCAAATTTTGTTTCTAGGGTGTCAGTACGTTCCCCTAGTTGCACCATCTCACGCCTCAGTTCTTTAGCTAACTTCTCCACCTCTTGTGCCATATTGCGGGTGAGAGCTCCTCTAACACCTCAGCTGTCAGGGGGGGTAGAGGAACCCTGGGATTGTGTGGGAGGAGAGCGAAAAGTGAACTTGCCTCAGCCGTATGGTGTTCTCGCGTGTCCGGCGCATCATCCTGGATACTTGAGGCCGGGGATGCAGGCCTAAGCAGGTAACGGTCCATGGTGTAGGAGGATCGTGGCCCAGGGAAGGAGGAGTAGACGTACCTTTGATCTCCTATTTTGCCCATGGGATGCACAATCGCTGCGGGAGTGTAGGTAGGTGACTTCCATGGCTTGCGGAGCTATGTAGTGGGAAACGGGAGTCCAGGAGAGTCGGCAAGGGATGGAGCCGATGCCTCACACGTGCGCCATGTCTAGAAGCCGCACATGCACCCCTAGGTTTGGGCACTTTATTACACGTTAAGCTACATTAAGCCATTTTCACTTTAAAGTTTAAGTATGTCCCCAGTGCAGGGCCCATTCATTCACTACTCCAGATGATGTTAAGACGTTTCCAGTGCTTTGCGAGTCATATGGTCTTCCCAGTTCTGAAATATTCTACTTCCTCCAGCTCAAAAAAACTTCTTTACCCTGTGCTTGCGTACAGACCCATCTCTACCTGACATGATTTCTTTCAAACATATAAAAACCCCAGCCTGCACCCCCTTGAAGTTAATCATAGAGTCACCAGGGCAATGCTTCACGCCAAGGTTGAAGCAGTGGTCCTGGATAAGATTTCCAAGTATGAACGCATCTGGCAATCCTGGGTGGACCATTTCCTTCCACCATGTTTTGACAACTCCCTCCTCCTTCCTTAACCGACCTCCATTTAAGTTCTAACTGTCTGTAGGCACCAGATCCCCGTATGCTCACCCCCCCCCCCCCCGGCAACTCCTCCTTTTATTTCCATCCCTTCTCCCTTCATCTCTTCTCTTTTTTATCTTTACTTTTTCTCTTTTCATTGCTATAGTTTCTTCCATTTTGTAAATGGTATTAACTCTGTTAAGCCAATCCTTGACTGTTGGGGTTTGGGTGGATTTCCAATGCAGAGGGATAAGAGTCTTGGCTACAATTTGAAGGTGTCTAGTGAGTATTTTTTAATTTTTTATATACTTGCTCAGTGAGTAAGAGTTTATGTGTAGTAGGTAGGCAGCAGTATTAAGATCCAATTTAGTCTCAGTGATATATTTTATCCATTTTATAATTTTTTGCCAGTAGTCAAGGATTGGCGGACAGGCCCACCATACAGTGGGGACGGAAAGTATTCAGACCCCCTTAAATTTTTCACTCTTTGTTATATTGCAGCCATTTGCTAAAATCATTTAAGTTATTGACAGAAAAACACAGAATTGCTGACATTTTTGCAGATTTATTAAAAAAGAAAAACTGAAATATCACATGGTCCTAAGTATTCAGACCCTTTGCTCAGTATTCAGTAGAAGCACCCTTTTGATCTAATACAGCCATGAGTCTTTTTGGGAAAGATGCAACAAGTTTTTCACACCTGGATTTGGAGATCATCTGCCATTCCTCCTTGCAGATCCTCTCCAGTTCTGTCAGGTTGGATGGTAAACGTTGGTGGACAGCCATTTTTAGGTCTCTCCAGAAATGCTCAATTGGGTTTAAGTCAGGGCTCTGGCTGGGTCATTCAAGAACAGTCACAGAGTTGTTGTGAAGCCACTCCTTCATTATTTTAGCTGTGTGCTTAGGGTCATTGTCTTGTTGGAAGGTAAACCTTCAGCCTAGTCTGAGGTCCTGAGCACTCTGGAGAAGGTTTTCGTCCAGGATATCCCTGTACTTGGCCGCATTCATCTTTCCCTCGATTGCAACCAGTCGTCCTGTCCCTGCAGCTGAAAAACACCCCCATAGCATGATGCTGCCACCACCATGCTTCACTGTTGAGACTGTATTGGACAGGTGATGAGCAGTGCCTGGTTTTCTCCACACATACCGCTTAGAATTAAGGCCAAAAAGCTCTATCTTACATAGTTACATAGTTACATAGTAGGCGAGGTTGAAAAAAGACACAAGTCCATCAAGTCCAACCTATGTGTGATTATGTGTCAGTATTACATTGTATATCCCTGTATGTTGCGTTCATTTAGGTGCTTACCTAATAGTTTCTTGAAATTATCGATGCTCCCCGCTGAGACCACCGCTTGTGGAAGGGAATTCCACATCCTTGCCGCTCTTACAGTAAAGAACCCTCTACATAGTTTAAGGTTAAACCTCTTTTCTTCTAATTTTAATGAATGGCCACGAGTCTTGTTAAACTCTCTTTTGCGAAAAAGTTTTATTTCTATTGTAGGGTCACCAGTACGGTATTTGTATAATGAAATCATATCCCCTCTCAAGCGTCTCTTCTCCAGAGAGAATAAGTTCAGTGCTCGCAACCTTTCCTCATAACTAAGATCCTCCAGACCCTTTATTAGCTTTGTTGCCCTTCTTTGTACTCGCTCCATTTCCAGTACATCCTTCCTGAGGACTGGTGCCCAGAACTGGACAGCATACTTTAGGTGCGGCCAGACCAGAGTCTTGTAGAGTGGGAGAATTATTGTTTTATCTCTGGAGTTGATCCCCTTTTTAATGCATGCCAATATTCTGTTTGCTTTGTTAGCAGCAGCTTGGCATTGCATGCCATTGCTGAGCCTATCATCTACTAGGACCCCTAGGTCCTTTTCCATCCTAGATTCCCCCAGAGGTTCTCCCCCCAGTGTATAGATTGCATTAATATTTTTGCCACCCAAATGCATTATTTTACATTTTTCTACATTGAACCTCATCTGCCATGTAGCTGCCACCCCATTAATTTGTTCAGATCTTTTTGCAAGGTTTCCACATCCTGCTAAGAAGTTATTGCCCTGCTTAGCTTAGTATCGTCTGCAAATACAGAGATTGAACTGTTTATCCCATCCTCCAGGTTGTTTATGAACAAATTAAATAGGATTGGTCCCAGCACAGAACCCTGGGGAACCCCACTACCCACCCCTGACCATTCCGAGTACTCCCCATTTATCACCACCCTCTGAACTCGCCTTGTAGCCAGTTTTCAATCCATGTACTCACCCTATGGTCCATGCCAACAAGCCTTATTTTGTACAGTAAACATTTATGGGGAACTGTGTCAAATGCTTTTGCAAAATCCAGATACACCACGTCTACGGGCCTTCCTTTATCTAGATGGCAAGTCACCTCCTCGAAGAAGGTTAGTGGATTGGTTTGGCAAGAATGATTCTTCATGAATCCATGCTGATTACTGCTAATGATGCCGTTCTCCTTACTAAAATCTTGTATTTAGTCCCTTATCATCCCCTCCAAGAGTTTACATACTATTGATGTTAGGCTAACTGGTCTGTAATTCCCAGGGATGTATTTTTGGCCCTTTTTAAATATTGGTGCAATCAGCTGGTACCATTCCAGTCAGTAGACTGTCTGTAAAAATTAGGAACAACGGTCTCGCAATCACATGACTGAGTTCCCTAAGTACCCTCGGGTGCAAGCCATCTGGTCCCGGGGATTTATTAATGTTAAGTTTCTCAGGTCTAATTTTAATTCTGTCTTCTGTTAACCATGGAGGTGCTTCCTGTGTTGTGTCATGAGGATAAACACTGCAGTTTTGGTTACTGAAGCCCCCCGATTCACTCGTGTAGACTGAGGAGAAAAATAAATTCAATACCTTCGCCATCTCCCCATCCTTTGTAACCAGATGTCCTTCCTCATTCTTTATGGGGCCAATATGGTCTGTCCTCCCTTTTTTACTGTTTACATACTTCAAGAATTTCTTGGGATTTTTTTTGCTCTCCTCCGCTATATGTCTTTCGTGTTCTATCTTAGCCGTCCTAATTGCACCCTTACATTTCTTGTTGCATTCTTTATAAAGTCTGAATGCTGAGGATGATCCCTCAACCTTGTATTTTTTGAAGGCCTTCTCCTTTGCTTGTATATGCATTTTTACATTGGAGTTAAGCCATCCAGGACTTTTGTTCGCCCTTTTAAATGTATTAACCAATGGGATACATTGGCTAATGCCCTTATTTAATATACTCTTAAAGCAAACCCATTTCTCCTCCGTGTTCTTTGTTCCTAATATTTTATCCCAATTAATACCTTTTAGCAAGGTTTGTAGTTTAGGGAAGTTAGCTCTTTTGAAATTCAGTGTCTTTGTATTCCCTTTATGTTTCCCATTTGTGTGATTTATACTGAAACTAATTGACCTGTGATCGCTGTTACCTAAATTGCCCCGTATTTCCACATCCATGATCAGGTCTGTATTGTTGGTAATCAGTAGATCCAGTAATGTTTTATTTCTAGTTGGTGCGTCTACCATCTGACCCATAAAATTGTCCTGCAAGACATTAAGGAACTGGCGAGCCTTAAATGAATGCGCGGTTCCCTCCGCCCAGTCTATGGCTGGATAATTAAAATCCCCCATTATGATAACGCTTCCCATCCTTGCTGCTAATCCAAATTGTGATAGGAGATCTGTCTCCCCTTCCTCCCTCAGGTTAGGGGGCATATAACATACTCCCAGTATTATTTCCCCTTAGCTTCATCCCTTTGGAGCTCTACCCATAAGGATTCCACCTCCTCCCTAGCTCCCTCAGTGATGTCATCTCTCACATTCACTTGTACATTATTCTTGATATATAGGCATACCCCTCCCCCTTTTTTACCCTCTCTATCCTTGTGGTAAAGGGTATACCCTTGAATGTTTGCCAGCCAATCATGAGAGCTGTTGAACCAGGTCTCTGAAATTGCCACAAAATCCAAATCCTCCTCGCACAACAGTATCTCTAGTTCACCCATCTTGTCCGCCATGCTCCTGGCATTGGTGAACATGCCACATAGTTTAGACCGGTCGCATATTGACCGGTCTCATCAGACCAAAGAATCTTATTTCTCACCATCTTGGAGTCTTTCAGGTGTTTTTTTTTAGCAAACTCCATGCAGGCTTTCATGTGTCTTGCACTGAGGAGAGACTTTCGTCTGGCCACTCTGCCATAAATCCCCGACTGGTGGAGGGCTGCAGTGATCGTTGACTTTCTACAACTTTCTCCCATCTCCCGACCGCATCTCTGGAGCTCAGCCACAGTGATCTTTGGGTTCTTCTTTACCTCTCATACCAAGGCTCTTCTCCCCCGATAACTCAGTTTGGCCGGGCGGCCAGCTCTAGGAAGGGTTCTGGTCATCCCAAACATCTTCCATTTAAGGATTATAGAGACCACTGTGCTCTTAGGAACCTTAAGTGCAGCAGAAATTTTTTTGTAACCTTGGCCAGATCTGTGCCTTGCCACAATTCTGTCTCTGAACTCTTCAGGCAGTTTCTTTGACCTCATGATTCTCATTTGCTCTGACATGCACTGTGAGCTGTAAGGTCTTATATAGACAGGTGTGTGGCTTTCCTAATCAAGTCCAATCAGTATAATCAAACACAGCTGGACTCAAATGAAGGTGTAGAACCATCTCAAGGATGATCAGAAGAAATGGACAGCACTTGAGTTAAATATATGAGTGTCACAGCAAAGGGTCTGAATACTTAGGACCATGTGATATTTCAGTTTTTCTTTTTTTAATAAATCTGCAAAAATGTCAACAATTCTGTGTTTTTCTGTCAATATGGGGTGCTGTGTGTACATTAATGAGGAAAAATGAACTTAAATGGTTTTAGCAAATGGCTGCAATATAACAAAGAGTGAAAAATTTAAAGGGGTCTGAATACTTTCCGTCCTCACTGTATATGAATGAATGTTCCTTTGTTTATACCACATCTCCAGCAAGTGACGGGTGATGTTGGGAACCATCTCCTGGCTTTTTGTGGTGTGATGTACCACTTTGTTAACAGTTTATAGCAAATTTCCTGTATTTTTGTGGTTAGCGAGCATTATGTGCAAAAATACGGGCTCTTTCTCATTGGGCATCTGTAATTTTGACTCTGAGTTCCTATTCCCATATCCCCTGTGTTTGTTATCATCTTTGTGATTTATTTGATTTAGCCACATATAGGCTAGTGGGGTTGTTTTATGAGTCACAGAACTCTTGAAGCATATTGATTCTAAAGAAGTCATGGGAAGACAGTATGATGCTCTATGTTTGCTATTTTGAAGAAATTCATGGAGTTGTATGTAGAATCAATAGCCAGGAAATTATTCCCCAAACTCCTTCTTCAGCGACTCTCGTGTTTTTAGGTTGCTTTTGTGGAGGCAGTGTGTTGCTAGGAAAGTTTTGCTATGTTCTGGTTTTGATAAACTTTTTTGGTTAAGACCTGGTGGGAAGTCAGGGTTATTGATGATCAGTGTTAGGGGACCTGGAATGAAGGCTAGTTTGTATGGTAAGGCAATCTTGTGGAATATATTTAAAGTTGTGATCAGTGGGTGTTGTTTTAGGGTTTTGGAGCATTGGGAGTGGTGAGTCCAAATGTAGAATAAAACTTTTAGTCTGTTGTTAGATAATTCTAGGTTTACCCAATCTTTGTTGTTGCCATGGCAGTGCAATTCAATCAGTCTAGAAATGTGTGTTGCAAAATAATATTTTCTGAAATCTGGGAGACCAATACCTCCTTTAGTTTTAGGGAGGGTGAGCAGGCGGAGATTGGTTCTGGGTTTTTTATCTGCCCATAGAAACTTCCTTTGCAATCCCTATAGCTTTTTAAAAATGTATTGGGTATTTGGATGGGTAGTGCATTGAAGAAGTATAGTAGTCTTGGGAGTACTGTCATTTTTAATATGGATGCCCGGCCGAACCAAGAAAATTGTTTGGTAGTCCATTTTTTAAGATCTGTAGAAATGGAGTTTAGTAAGGGTTTGAAATTGGCTTCGTATAAGGAATCTATGTTTGGTGTCAGGTTAACTCCTAGGTATTTGGGGGTGTTTTGTTCCCATTTATAAGGGCAATTCCTTTGTGTAAGGTGTAGTTGTTTTGGAGTTAGAGTTAGGTTAAGCCCCTCAGATTTGTTTTGGTTGTCTTTAAAGTTGGAGATGTAACCAAAGGTTTTAAAAATGTTGTTAAGGTTGGAGATGGAAATATGGGGATGGGTAAGAAAAAAAAAAAAAAACAAGTTGTCTGCGTACGCCGCAGATTTGTATTCTCTATTATTGACCTGAAATCCATGTATTGCATTTTCAAGGTTTATTGTTCTGATGAGGGGTTTAAGATTCAATATGAAGAGGAGGGATGAGAGGGGGCATCCTTGTCGGGTTCCATTACTTATATTTATTGGGTCAGAAAAGATATCATTTATCTTAATTTTGGCTTGGGGGTTTTGGTACAGGGCTTTTATCCAATTTAGCATGTTGTTTCCCATGCCTATGAAGAAGCAGGTGGAAAACATGTAGTCCCAAGAGACTCTATCAAAGATCTTTTCAGCGTCTGTGGACAGCAAAAGGCCTTTGATCTTTGCGTTGTTTGTATGGTGGATCAGATTCAAAGTTTTGGTTATGTTATCTCTGGCTTCCCTGGCATAAAGCTTACTTGTTCTGGTCCTATAATTTTTGATAGCAAGGGTTTCATTCTATATGCTAGGATTTTTTCTAGTATTTTAAGGTCCATGTTGAAGAGGGAAATGGGTCTAAAATTTGCGCAGTCTGTGTAATCTTTGTCAGGTTTTGGGATTATTGTTATGTAGGCCATTAGGAAGGAGTTTAAATTGTATTGGTTTTTTGCTAGGTAGTTAAAGGCTGCAAGGAGGTGTTTGGATAGCAGCTGTGTGTATGTTCTGTAGTACTGGGAGGTGGATCCATCGGGGATCAGGGTCTAATTTCTCTGCGTCTCCTCTATTAAGGGACGGGATTTTTCTATCTTTCAGAAAATCTTGGATTGTTTCTACTTTTGTTTTTGATAGGTGTGGGGGTTTGTGCTGGGGTTGTATGTTATATAGTTTGTTGTAGAACTTGTGAAAGAGGTCAGCTATTTTTTCTGGTTTATTTTCTAATATCCCTTCTTTTTTGCAGATGGCATGTATATAGCCTGCCGTGTTGGTGTCTTTAAGGGCCCTGGTTAGGTATTTCCCACTTTTGTCTCCGTGTTCATAAAATATGTTTTTTTTTTTTTTTTTTTTTAAAGGGCTCTTTTGGTTTTAAGTTCTAGTATCTGTTTAAAAGATTTCCTGCATTGTGTAAGCTATTTCCCTAATTTGGCAGAGAGGGATTGTTTGTGTTGCGTTTCTAATCCTGCTTTTTTTATTGGATAATGCTGTAATTTCTCTTTCGTGTTCTTTTTTTCCCTTGCACCTCATTTTATCAGTTCACCCCTGATCACGCTTTTATGTACTTCCCAGTTGTATAAGGGGGTGGTGTCCATATCTTTGTTGACCTCAAAGTAGTTTTTAATGGAGTCATTAATGTATTTTTGTATTGTTTGGTCTGTTAGTAATGCTGCATTGAGTCTCCAGTTAAACACTTCGACTTAGAGTAGGAGATTGAGGTTTCAAGGCTATGGAGGTGGGTGCATGGTCTGATACAGAGATTATGCCTATTTCGGCTTTAATTATGTTTCTCAAGTCTTTCTGGGTAATAAAGATTAAATCCAGTCTGGAATATCTTTTGTGTGGTGAGGAGTAGAAGGTGTAATCCTTATCTGATGGGTGTGTGGTTCTCCACGTATATACCAGAGATAAGGATTGTAGAAATTTTTTGATGCGTTTTAGTACCTGTATGTTACATGGGAATGTTCTGTAGAGGTTTCTTGAAGGGGGTTCAGTGCGATATTAAAATCTCTGCCGAGGAGGATGCAGCCTGTGGCAAACCATTTGAGTTTGGCGATTATTTAAAAAAAAAAAAGGTTATGAGTGACTTATTACGGAAGTAAACGCTAGCTAAGGTTATTGGGTTGATGTCCCAGGTGCCTATTAGGAAGATGTAACAGCCATCTGAATCGTATAATTCTTGTGTAAGAATGAAAGAGGAACTTTTTCTTATTAAGATTGTGACACCTTTGGTTTTTGCTGTGGGGTTGGTGGCATTGTAGGCATTTGTGAAATAATTGTTTGTAATACGGGGGCATGTTTATGGCTTTGAAATGCGTTTCCTGTAAAAAGACTATTTGTGGGTTGACTTTCTTCATTTCTGTTAGGATTTTGGTCCTTTTTTTCTGGCATGTTAAGACCATTCACATTATGTGAAATAAGGCTTGGAGACATTCCCAGTGGAGAGTAGGCCATTTAAAATAATAATAAGAAGAAGAAAAAAAAAAGAAAGAAAGAAAGAAAGTAGAAGAAGAAGAGAAAAAAAGAAAAAATAAATGAGGGGGGAGAAAAGGGGGAGGGATAGAGTAGTAGGTGGGAGGGGGTAAATTACGTTCTGGTGCAACCTAAAGTGTGTTCCTGGTAATACACAAAAGTGTTCTAAAGATCTTTTGAAGCCAATCAGCGCAGTTGTACTGATATGGTGTCAAATGACTTTATTCTGGGGGGAGTAGGTGGGAGGAGCCTTGGTGGGTGGATTTAAGTAAAAGTTTGAGAGGTTCATCTTTGTCATCTTTGTCATGGGGGTCATTTACTATAGCGCCACGGCGCTAATTCGCGCAAATTTGCGTGAATTAGCACTAATTAGCGCTAGTATTGCTAATTAGCGCTAAAATGGTATTTACTATAGCTCTGGCGAGAAAATACTCCCAAAATCAAATTTACTATAGTTCCCTGAAACCAGATAGCGCCCCAACCCTTACTCTGCTAAAACTTGGAGAAATGCACATGAAAATAATGTTTGGAGCATGGTATAATTGTCTATATGGTACTGAAACATGCGGTATATTATTTAACGATAATCTGCTTTTAAACTGTGTGAAAAAATAATTTCTAAACTGAAATGTCTTTAAAAGTCTGAGAAGAGATAAATTCCCTGTTTTTGTACAACTAGCTGCCAACACAACTGAGCATGCTCAGACCTGCAAATAGCTCTCATTTTAGTGCCAATGGCTTTTTTCCAAGGCGCTATAGTAAATACCAAAATTAGCGCTAGGCTAAAATGCGTTTTTGAGAATGAAAATTGGCGCTATTATATTCCAATGCTAGTTTTAGCATTACAATTGTAATTTCCCAAAATAAATACTTTTAATGTTGAAATGAAATGTATCTTTCTCTGAAATAAATGTTCCTTGAAACAATGTTTCTGCTTCTATTTTGTTTTTTCTCATCTATTTTGTTTTTAAGAATACTAGAATGTGGAATGTTTTGATGTTTTGGTAAAATATATTTTTCTCTGTCACTTTCACTTCCATCTCACAACAATCTTTACCCAAACTCAAACAGGTGTCTTTACAAAGCACAAACAATACCATTGCTGATGCAAATTTAAAATAAGTCACAATTTTGTGTGATGTTTAGAATTTCCAATTGATCATAATTTGAACCCAACATCAGAAATCATCAAAATGTCATTCCCAAAATTCTGAGGGTAATATTACTTCATCAACATTCTATACTCACCCACCAAGAATCATCAAATGTTACAGAACAAATCAAGAAGTATTACTTCTTACTGATGTCATTTCACCACCTATAGGTATATGTCCAAAGAAATGCAGTATTTATGTGTCGGAGGGTTCCACCACCATTGCAAATCATGACATATTTTTTTCCATGGGCAAGGACAATAATCAGCCTTAACATTTCCCCACCACCTCTACTTGCAGCCTCTTACCAAGCAAAAACGAACCAATTTCGAGATGGTTCAGCATGCTGTCAGTAATCACCCATACTGAGCCTTCAAAACACATGGCATATGCCAGAAACAGGTTGTGTGATGGCTCTCTGGCCTTCCACAGTACATCTGAATTGATTAACTCATGGCACTCCTGAGACACAGGACTGTTTGAAATCACAGAGATGCCTCCTCACATCCCTGTGGTGGCATGGTGGCTAATTGGTTAGCAATTCTTCATAACAGTACTTGGTTTGACGGTTCCAATCCCAAGCATGCCACGTCATGTTGAGAAGTTGTTTGCCCTCCCTATGTTATTAAGTATATCTCCTGACTCAAGTCCTTACATTAATTATGTCTAAATGTAGTATTTATGTGTCAGAGGGTTCCACCACCTTTGCAAATCGTGACATATTTTGTTCCATGGGCAAGGACAATAATCAGCCTTAACATTTCCCCACCCCTACTAATTGCAGCCTCTTACCAAGCAAAAACAAACCAATTTCGAGATGGTTCAGCATGCTGTCAGTAATCAACCATACCGAGCCTTCAAAACACATGGCATATGCCAGAAACAGGTTGTTCGATGGCTCTCTGGCCTTCCACAGTACATTTCAATTGATTAACTCATGGCACCCCTGAGACATAGGACTGTTTGAAAGCACAGAGATGCCTCTTCACATCCACGTGGCAGCATGTTGGATAAGTGGTTAGCACTTCTGCCTAGCAGTACTGGGGTTGATGGTTCCAATCCCAAGCATCCCCCCAAAATCCATACCAGACCCTTATCTGAGCACGCAGACCAGCAGGAAAGGGGATGGAGATGAGCGAGCGCCCCCCTCCTGAACTGTACCAGGCCGCATGGCCTCAACATGGGGGGTGGGTGCTTTGGGGCAGGGGGGCGCCCTGCGGCCCCCCCACCCCAAAGCACCTTGTCCCCATGTTGATGAGGACAAGGGCCTCGTCCCGACAACCCTGGCCATTGGTTGTTGGGGTCTGCGGGCGGGGAGCTTATCGGAATCCGGGAGCCCCCTTTAATAAGGGGGCCCCCACTCTATGTGAATGAGTATGTGGTACATCGTACCCCTACCCATTCACCTAGGAAAAAAGTGTCAATAAAAAAAACACACTAGACAGTTTTTTAAAATAATTTATTAGGCAGCTCCAGGGGCCTTCTTCCGACTTCGGGGTCTCTTCCTTCTCTGCACTCTCCGGCCTCTAACCCACGCTCTCCGGCCTCTTCTCCGTGCTCTCCGGTTCTTCTCCCGCTCTCTGGTATCTTCTGCCAGGCTCCTCCGCTATCTTCTGCTCTTTTGCTAGCGGTGGCCCGGTCTTCTCTGCTGCCTTCTTCCCTCTTCTCTTCTTAAGATGTTGACACGAAGCTCTCTCCCACTGTAATTCCGCGTGCGTGGTCCGCAATGACTTCACCCAGTGACCAAGCCCCATCCCTATATAACTCATTGCGGACCGCGCACGCGGCATTACAGTGTGACAGAGTGTCGTGTCAACATCAGAAGAAGAGAAGAGGGAAGAAGACGGCGGAGAAGACTGTGCCACCACTAGCAAAAGAGTGGGCAAAAGAGCAGAAGATAGCGAAGGAACCCGGCAGAAGATACCGGAGAGCGGGAGAAGAACCGGAGAGCGCGGAGAAGAGGTCGGAGAGCACGGAGAAGAAGGAAGAGACTACGGAGAAGAAGGAAGAGACCCCGAAGTCGGAAGAAGACCCCCGGAGCTGCCTAATAAATTATTTTAAAAACCTGTCTGGTTTGTTTTTTTATTGACACTTCTTTTCCCAGGTGAATGTGTAGGGGTACGAAGTACCCCATACACATTCACATAGGGTGGGGGGCGGGATATGGGGTTCTCCCTTATTAAAGGGGGCTCCTGGATTCTTATAAGCCCCCCACCTGCAGACCCCGACAACCAACGGCCAGGGTTGTCGGGAAGAGGCCCTTGTCCGCATCAACATGGGGACAAGGTGCTTTGGGGTGGGGGGCCGCAGGACGACCGACTGCCCCAAAGCACCCACCCCCCCATGTTGAGGGCATGCAGCCTGGTACGGTTCAGGAGGGGGGCCCCTCGCTTGTCCCCACCCCCTTTCCTATGGATTTGGGGGGGACCCCCATGCCGTTTTTTCGGCGTAGGGGGTTCCCCTTAAAATCCATACCAGACCGAGGGGCCTGGTATGCACTTGGAGGGGGAACCCTTGCCAGATTTTTATTTAAAATTTGGCATGGAGTCCCCCCTCAAGATTATCCGAGCACAAGTCGCATGCCAAAGTCGGATCATGCGAGATGGCGATCCGACTTTGATCCGACTTTAATGATAGTCAATGGGCTGAAGTAGGATCAAAGTTGGACCAAAGTAGTACAGGGAGCATTTTCAAAGTCAGACCGACTTGTGTCGTACCAGTTAGGATGGCTCCCATAGGGAAACATTGATTTTCACACGTCATACGACATGAGCTCCCAAAGTCAGAGCGTTTGTTGCACTAGTGTGAACCCAGCCCTAGCCTGCATAGATCTATATGCTGAGGCATTCATTCATTTGTAAAGACTGTGTGTTCCTGATGAACAGGTATGAGCACTTGAGGCATACACTAAGAGACAGAAACAATTACACTGGTGGGTGTGTCCTTTACTGGGTGGGTCTGTTAGCAATTCCATCTAGGTTATATAAAGGCCTGCAGTTGTGCTGGTTGTTTGGCCTGACAAGAGGCCTGAATCTTTTGCAATGTGTAAATTCCAAATAGCGCTATATGTTATTTTTTTTTGGGGGGGTGGGCATAAGGCCTGACCCTCACCTCACTAAAGCTGTGGTTTTGTGTTTGCTGGTATAGTTTTGCATTAAGGCCCTCAAAAGTGTATTTTTTTTGTCCATTCTGACCATGTGTTTGTGTGCCTCAGCAGACTTTTATCTTGTTCTAGTTACTTTGAATTCTCATATGCTAGATTTACAACTGTTAATGTTAATCTAGTTTTATGCTTAGATGAAAATGAAGCTTCATGCTAATTTCAAACACAAGTATGTGTTGATTTTGTTTGTGTGCTGCATTTGAGTCTGTAATAATTGTATCTGTTTTTGCTTATAATTTTGCACTTTCTTTATAGGGGTTTGATCAGTTCTAACCCTCAAATGTTTGTTATTGTTAGCTTGATCGGTATCCCTGCTTTTTATTTTCAGACCTCAATTTCTGGCTGACTGTCAATCAGTGAGAGTGGTGTACATTATGCTGTGTGATTGTGGGGCTTTTTATGTGGGAAAAACCAAGAGACCGTTTTACCATCGGATCCGTGATCGTGTCTCTCTAATGTTAAAGAAAAGAATGGAGACATCCATTATTAGAAACATGGGCCTTTTTCACAATTTGACTGCTCAAAAATGCATGTTTTTGCTTTAGAATATATCCCACTAAATGAAAGAGGGGAAGATAATGGCAAGATACTCTTATGCCCCGTATACATGGTCGGACTTTGTTCGGACATTCCGACAACAAAATCCTAGGATTTTTTCCGACGGATGTTGGCCCAAACTTGTCTTGCATACACATGGTCACACAAAGTTGTCGGAAAATCCGATCGTTCTGAACGCAGTGACGTAAAACACGTACGTCGGGACTATAAATGGGGCAGTGACCAATAGCTTTCATCTCTTTATTTATTCTGAGCATGCGTGGCACTTTGTCCGTCGGATTTGTGTACACACAATCGGAATTTCCGACAACAGATTTTGTTGTCGGAAAATTTTATATCCTGCTCTCAAACTTTGTGTGTCGGAAAATCCGATGGAAAATGTCCGATGGAGCCCACACATGGTCGGAATTTCTGACAGAGGCCGTGAGAGAGAGAGTCTCTCCTCTCCCTCTCTATAGACAACTTTGGATTTCTTCTGGGACAGGTAACTATCTCTGTGCACCTATATGCGACTATCTCCATGCTTCAAGGGGGACCCACTAGTCAGCCTTGCAGGATCTACTATAGAATGAGAGGCATGCACCTAGTCTCCCTCCCGCTGGACTGACTATGGAGATCACTCTCTACATGTATCTTATATAGATTCATATCACTGAGTGAACATATGTGTTTTATTTATTTTTCAGGCCTTACTATGCTGATGCATGATTGGAGGGCGATTATAATAGGCTCCCTCAGTGGAAGAAATTCTCACTGTGTATACTCCAGCATCTACCATCCACGTTTTCCCTCCATCATTCATAGTGGCAAAATACCCTTCTCAATGAGAAGAAGGGAACAAATTGGTTCTATCAAATATTAAAAACAAGGTAATCATCATACACTCAGCATGATCCCTATATAACCTAAATCATATCTGTTTATACAATTATTTATATACACTGTAGGGGAAATCTCTAACTCTCCCCTATAGTCACAAACGTCCCATTGGTCGGGCATCTATTGAAAACTTCTGGGATTCACATACCCATCTGATTTGGAACCCTTCACATTTTTGTAAATATTTTTATTTCATATGACAACACTGAAGAAATTACACTTTCCTACAATGTAAAGTAGTGAGTGTACAGCTTGTATAACAGTGTAAATTTGCTGTCCCTTCAAAATAACTCAACACACAGCCATTAATGTCTAAACCTCTGGCAGCAAAAGTGAGTTTGTAGGACTGGGTTTCATTGAGCCCCGGCGCTCGGGTAGCATTAAGTCGCTCTATCCAGAGAGTTTCCTTTTGAAGGATAAGCTTGTCCCATTCACCCCCTCTAGGGCTTTTTGGGGCGATGGCCAGAACAACAAATGAGGCAGAGGAAGTATCAAAGCGATGGTAGAAGTCCAAATGTCAGCTGATGGGAGTGAGCATTTTCCCATTGCCCGAATAATATAGATGATCATTGATTCTCTGTCTCAGTTGTCTGGCCGTCTTCCCTACATAAAAAGCTCCACATAGGGTATACCAGCCCTTGTGTGCAGCACGTGGCGGAGAATTTGGGCTAATAGGTCTCACCATTGGGGAGTAGGATTCTATATCCAGGTAATACCCATGGGCAAAATGCACAGTTGCCACAACGTGATGTCCCCAAAGGCAACTTGGATGTATATAGGTTATGTGTTGTGTAGTGGCTAGTTACAAGTCTATCTCTGAGGGAGTTAGCACGCCTGAACACAATTTCCGGACATTCGCCAATGTATTTTCTAAGTATTGGGTCTTACTGTAGAAGATGCCAATGTGTGTCTATTATCATTCTGATGTCCTTGTGATGTGACTTGACGCACTTCCGGTGGGGATGTGTATATCACACACAGTGTGTCCCATGATGTCAGCAGACGCTGATCAACTACCAAGAGACGTATTTTACTTACACGGCCTGGCTCTACAACTTCTGAGGTAATTAATCAACCTTACCTTCTTATACACTGTGAGTTTGATGACCCCTGTGGTTGGAGTAGGCTATCTGCCCCATACTAAATACAAAACTTTTATGCTTGCATTATAGGTGCCTACCTCTTTGAGCTGCTAGTCTGTTTCTTCTTATCAATACCTAAACAGACCATACAATTATATGAATACTGGGGTACAAACCAGTATTTATACCTCTCCAGTGCTGTGCTGCTATTCTTCTGTCTCTGGATATACCTTAGTCTACCTTGCTTACCAGCAATTTATTATACAACTTCTTCCGCGTCTGATTACTGCATGGTAAGCTGTGTGCATTGCTCTACCTATTGCTATTTAGTACTATAATAGCCTTTCTAATACAAGCCACCATTGATTATATAGCCCTGTTTAGCCTACATCTACACACATAACATTTTTGAGCCCCTTTTTTGGGATTTATTGATCCCCTATGTTCTCTAACATATTTTATACTACTTATCTCTGCATTTTCTGCAAAAATTATCGACCCTTTTATCATGACCTAAATTCACTTCATATTATGGCTTACCATGATTGCTCTATTTGTTAAACATATTTTGGTGTTGTTGGCTAGCTTTAGAACTAGGTTATACTAACAGGGAAACACCACATAACTTAATCTTTTTACCAGGCTATATTATGCGTCCCAGCTACCTGGCTTTGCTTTCTGTCTCCGGGTGGCCAGGCCCCCTCTGGGGGGTCTGTTTGTAGCCAACTGGCCTGGTTGAAGTAATTTTTCGCATCCTTTGTTAATTTGTATTATTGAGGTTTTTCTTCTATATGTTGACAAACTGTATATTTATTGTCTTTTCATGTATATCCAATAGAACTTATGCTCCTGAAGAAGCGTATCTCTACGCACAACATGTCGAGCAAAAAAAGAAGAAGAATTATACCCGGATTCACATCCTGACCCACAAGCTTGCCTACCTACATCCCTAACTGGAACACTATTACCCAAATTTCGATTTCCGCCTCTTCGAATACATTACTATATCTATGTATCGTACAAAGTGGTGTCAAAGGTTATGTATGGGGTATAAAACATCAATTTCATGAATTTTTTATATGTATTTATTTGTATTAATTGTCTTCACCCTATGAATTTTGTATCCAATAAATCATCTTATTATTTTTAGACAGTCTACCTGTGTGCCTTTAAAATCCACTCTTTTAGTCCTTAGTTTTTATATGCCCAATTTGGGACATTGGCACACTGCTATCTGTGTACCCACAGTGTCACCCTGTGTAAGTACACACTTATTTGGAATTTCCTTCAGAACAGGCCTTGCCATGGTCGACCAAAGAAGTTGAGTGCACGTGCTCAGTGTTAGATCCAGAGGTTGTCTTTGGGAAATAGACATATGAGTGCTGCCAGCATTGCTGCAGAGTAGAGATGAGCTTCAAGTTTGAGTCGAACATCGGCTGTTCGCCAGTTTGCCGAACAGCGAACAATTTGGGGTGTTCGCGGCAAATTTGAATGCCACGTAACACTCTTTAAAAGTCTATGGGAGAAATCAAAAGCGGTAATTTTAAAGGCTTATATTCATGGTATTGTCATAAAAAGTGTTTGGGGACCTGGGTCCTGCCCCAGGGGACATGGATCAATGCAAAAAAATTTTTAAAAACGGCCGGTTTTTCGGGAGCAGTGATTTTAATAATGCTTAAAGTGAAACAATAAAAGTGTAATATTCCTTTAAATTTCATACCTGGGGGGTGTCTATAGTATGCCTGTAAAGGGGCACATGTTTCCCGTGTTTAGAACAGTCTGACAGCAAAATGACATTTCAAAGGAAAAAAAGTCATTTAAACTACTTGCAGCTAGGGATGAGCTTCGAGTTCGAGTCGAACTCATGTTCGACTCGAACATTGGCTGTTCGCAAGTTCGCCGAACAGCGAACAATTTGGGGTGTTCGCGGCAAATTCGAATGCCGCAGAACACCCTTTAAAAGTCTATGGGAGAAATCAAAAGTGCTAATTTTAAAGGCTAATATGCAAGTTATTGTCATAAAAAGTGTTTGGGGACCCAAGTCCTGCCCTAGGGGACATGGATCAATGCAAAAAAAAGTTTTAAAAACGGCCGTTTTTTCAGGAACAGTGATTTTAATAATGCTTAAAGTCAAACAATAAAAGTGTAATATCCCTTTAAATTTCGTACCTGGGGGGTGTCTATAGTATGCCTGTAAAGGGGCGCATGTTTCCTGTGTTTAGAACAGTCTGACAGCAAAATGACATTTTGAAGGAAAAAACTCATTTAAAACTACCCGCGGCTATTGCATTGCCGACAATACACATAGAAGTTCATTGATAAAAACGGCATGGGAATTCCCCAAAGGGGAACCCCGAACCAAAATTAAAAAAAAAAAATGACGTGGGAGTCCCCCTAAATTCCATACCAGGCCCTTCAGGTCTGGTATGGATATTAAGGGGAACCCCGGCCAAAATTAAAAAAAAAAAATGACGTGGGGTTCCCCCTAAATTCCATACCAGACCCTTCAGGTCTGGTATGGATTTTAAGGGGAACCCCGCGCCAAAAAAAAAAAAAAAAACGGCATGGGGTCCCCCCAAAAATCCATACCAGACCCTTTTCCGAGCACGCAACCTGGCAGGCCGCAGGAAAAGAGGGGGGGACGAGAGTGCGCCCCCCCCTCCTGAACCGTACCAGGCCACATGCCCTCAACATTGGGAGGGTGCTTTGGGGTAGCCCCCCAAAACACCTTGTCCCCATGTTGATGAGGACAAGGGCCTCATCCCCACACCCTGGCCGGTGGTTGTGGGGGTCTGTGGGCGGGGGGCTTATCGGAATCTGGAAGCCCCCTTTAACAAGGGGACCCCCAGATCCCGGCTCCCCCCTGTGTGAAATGGTAAGGGGGTACAAAAGTACCCCTACCATTTCACTAAAAAACTGTCAAAAATGTTAAAAATAACAAGAGACAGTTTTTGACAATTCCTTTATTTAAATACTTCTTCTTTCTTCTATCTTCCTTCATCTTCTGGTTCTTCTGGTTCTTCTGGCTCTTCTGGTTCTTCCTCCGGCGTTCTCGGCTCCCGCTGTTTGACGGCGCTCCTCGTCTGACAGTTCTTAAATAACGGGGGGCGGGGCCACCCGGTGACCCCGCCCCCCTCTGACGCACGGTGACTTGACGGGACTTCCCTGTGATGTCACGGGGAATGCCACAGGGAAGTCCCGTCATGTCCCGTGCGTCAGAGGGGGGCGGGGTCACCGGGTGGCCCCGCCCCCCGTTATTTAAGAACTGTCAGACGAGGAGCGCCGTCACACAGCGGGAGCCTCCCTTCATGCCAGCATGGATGCGGAGCGGCCCAGAGAAGAAAATGAAGAAGAGAAGAAGAGAAGAAGAAGAAGAGAAGAGCGGGAGCCTCCCCCCATGCCATGGGTGCGGAGCGGCCCGAGGAGAAGAAGATAGAAGACGCCGCGGAGGAGATGCTGGACGAGAACGCCAGAGGAAGAACCAGAAGAGCCAGAAGAACCAGAAGAACCAGAAGATGAAGGAAGATAGAAGAAAGAAGAAGTATTTAAATAAAGGAATTGTCAAAAACTGTCTCTTGTCATTTTTAACATTTTTGACAGTTTTTTAGTGAAATGGTAGGGGTACTTTTGTACCCCCTTACCATTTCATACAGGGGGGGGCCGGGATCTGGGGGTCCCCTTGTTAAAGGGGGCTTCCAGATTCCAATAAGCCCCCCGCCCGCAGACCCCCACAACCACCGGCCAGGGTTGTGGGGATGAGGCCCTTGTCCTCATCAACATGGGGACAAGGTGTTTTGGGGGGCTACCCCAAAGCACCCTCCCAATGTTGAGGGCATGTGGCCTGGTACGGTTCAGGAGGGGGGGGGGCGCACTCTCGTCCCCCCCTCTTTTCCTGCGGCCTGCCAGGTTGCGTGCTCGGATAAGGGTCTGGTATGGATTTTTGGGGGGACCCCACGCCGTTTTTTTTTTTTTTTTGGCGCGGGGTTCCCCTTAAAATCCATACCAGACCTGAAGGGTCTGGTATGGAATTTAGGGGGAACCCCACGTCATTTTTTTTTTTTTATTTTGGCCGGGGTTCCCCTTAATATCCATACCAGACCTGAAGGGCCTGGTATGGAATTTAGGGGGACTCCCACGTCATTTTTTTTTTTTTTATTTTGGTTCGGGGTTCCCCTTTGGGGAATTCCCATGCCGTTTTTATCAATGAACTTCTATGTGTATTGTCGGCAATGCAATAGCCGCGGGTAGTTTTAAATGAGTTTTTTCCTTCAAAATGTCATTTTGCTGTCAGACTGTTCTAAACACAGGAAACATGCGCCCCTTTACAGGCATACTATAGACACCCCCCAGGTACGAAATTTAAAGGGATATTACACTTTTATTGTTTGACTTTAAGCATTATTAAAATCACTGCTCCTGAAAAAACGGCCGTTTTTAAAACTTTTTTTTGCATTGATCCATGTCCCCTGGGGCAGGACCCGGGTCCCCAAACACTTTTTATGACAATAACTTGCATATTAGCCTTTAAAATTAGCACTTTTGTTCGTGTCCCATAGACTTTAACGGTGTTCGCGTGTTCGAACAAACTTTTTTCCTGTTCGCATGTTTGGCTCATCCCTACTTGCAGCTATTAATGAATTGCCAGTCCGACAATACACATAAAAGTTCATTGATAAAAACGGCATGGGAATTCCCCACAGGGGAACCCCGAACCAAAATTTAAAAAAAAAATGACGTGGGGGTCCCCCTAAATTCCATACCAGGCCCTTCAGGTCTGGTATGGGTATTAAGGGGAACCCCGGCCAAAATTTAAAAAAAAAATGGCGTGGGGTCCCCCTCAAAATCGATACCAGACCCTTCAGGTCTGGTATGGATTTTAAGGGGAACCCCGCACCAAAATTAAAAAAAAAAACGGCGTGTGGTCCCCCCAAAAATCCATACAAGACCCTTATCCGAGCATGCAACCTGGCAGGCCGCAGGAAAAGAGGGGGGGACAAGAGAGCGCCCCCCCTGAACCGTACCAGGCCACATGCCCTCAACAATGGGAGGGTGCTTTGGGGTAGCCCCCCAAAACACCTTGTCCCCATGTTGATGGGGACAAGGGCCTCATCCCCACAACCCTTGGCCGGTGGTTGTGGGGGTCTGTGGGCGGGGGGCTTATCGGAATCTGGAAGCCCCCTTTAATAAGGGGACCCCCAGATCCCGGCCCTCCTCCCTGTGTGAAATGGTAAGGGGGTACTACCATTTCACTAAAAAAGTGTCAAAAATGTTAAAAATGACAAGAGACAATTTTTGACAATTCCTTTATTTAAATGCTTCTTCTTTCTTCTATCTTCTATCTTCCTTCTGTTTCTTCCTGCATCTTCTTCTTCTTCTGGTTCTTCTGGTTCTTCCTCCGGTGTTCTCGTCCGGCATCTTCCTCCGCGGCGATGGCGTCTTCTTCCCTTCTTCTCCTTGGGCCGCTCCGCATCCATGATGGCATGGAGGGAGGCTCCCGCTGTGTGACGCTTCTCTCTTCATCTTCTTCTCTTCATCTTCTTGTCTTCATCTTCTTTTCGGGCCGCTCCACATCCATGATGGCATAGAGGGAGGCTCCCGCTGTGTAACGCTTCTTCTGACAGTTCTTAAATAATGGGGGGCAGAGCCACGCGGTGAGCCCCCCCCTTGACGGGGACTTTCCTGTGGCATTCCCTGTGACATCAGAAGGGGCGGGGTTACATAACGGGTGACCCCCGCCCCCCTCTGACGTCACGGGGAATGCCACAAGGAAGTCCCTTAAAGTCCCCATGCATCAGAGGGGGCAGGGTCACTGGGTGGCCCCGCCCCCCATTATTTAAGAAATGTCAGAAGAGGAGAAGCGTCACACAGTGGGAGCCTCCCTCCATGCCATCATGGATGCGGAGTGGCCCAAAAAGAAGATGAAGAGAAGAAGATGAAGAGAAGATGAAGAGAGAAGCGTCACACAGCGGGAGCGGAGCGGCCCGAGGAGAAGAAGGGAAGAAGATGCCGACGCCGCGAAGGAAGATGCTGGACGAGAACACCGGAGGAAGAACCGGAAGAACCAGAAGAAGAAGAAGATGGAGGAAGAAACCGAAGGAAGATAGAAGAGAGAAGAAAGAAGAAGCATTTAAATAAAGGAATTGTCAAAAACTGTCTCGTCATTTTTAACATTTTTGACAGTTTTTTTGTGAAATGGTAGGAAGTACCCCCTTACCATTTCACACAGGGAGGAGGGCCGGGATCTGGGGGTCCCCTTGTTAAAGGGGGCTTCCAGATTCTGATAAGCCTCCCTCCCGCAGACCCCCACAATCACTGGCCAAGGGTTGTGGGGATGAAGCCCTTGTCCTCATCAACATAGGGACAAGGTGTTTTGGGGCTACCCCAAAGCACCCTCCCAATGTTGAGGGCATGTGGCCTGGTACGGTTCAGGAGGAGGGGGAATTTTTTGTCCCCCCTCTTTTCCTGTGGCCTGCCAGGTTGCGTGCTCGGATAAGGGTCTGGTATGGATTTTTAGGGGGACCCCACGCCATTTTTTTTTAAATTTTGGCACGGGGTTCCCCTTAAAATCCATACCAGACCTGAAGGGTCTGGTATAGATTTTGAGGGGGACCCCACGCCATTTTTTTTTATTTTGGCTGGGGTTCCCCTTAATATCCATACCAGACCTGAAGGGCCTGGTATGGAATTTAGGGGGACTCCCACGTCATTTTTTTATTAAATTTTGGTTTGGGGTTCCCCTATGGGGAATTCCCATGGCGTTTTTATCAATTTACTTTTATGTGTATTGTCGGACCGGCAATTCATTAATAGCCGCGAGTAGTTTTAAATGATTTTTTTTTTCCTTTGAAATTTTGCTGTCAGACTGTTATAAAAACGGGAAACATGCGCCCCTTTACAGGCATACTACAGACACCCCCAGGTATGAAATTTAAAGGGATATTACACTTTTATTGTTTCACGTTAAGCATTATTAAAATCACTGCTCCCGAAAAAAACGGCCGTTTTTAAAACTTTTTTTTGCATTGATCCATGTCCCCTGGGGCAGGACCCAGGTCCCCAAACACTTTTTATGACAATAACTTGCATATAAGCCTTTAAAATTAGCACTTTTGATTATTCATGTTCGTGTCCCATAGACTTTTACGGTGTTCACGTGTTCGAACACATTTTTTGCCTGTTCGCAAGTTCTGGTGCGAACCGAACAAGGGGTGTTCGGCTCATCCCTACTGCAGAGATTGAAGGGGTGAGGGTCAGCCTATTGGTGCTCAGACCATATACTGCACACTGCATCAAATTGGTCTGCATGGCTGTCATCCCAGAAGGAAGCCTCTTCTAAAGATGATGCACAAGAAAGCCCGCAAACAGTTTGCTGAAGACAAGCAGACTAAGGACATGGATTACTGGAACCATGTCATGTGGTCTGATGAGACCAAGATAAACTTCTTTGGTACAAATGGTGTCAAGCATGTGTGGCCCCAACCGGGTGAGGAGTATAAAGACAAGTGTGTCTTGCCTACAGTCAAGCATGGTGGTGGGAGTGTCATGGTCTGGGGCTGAATGAGTGCTGCCGGCACTGGGGAGCTACAGTTCATTGAGGGAACCATGAATGCCAACATGTACTGTGACATACTAAAGCAGAGCATGATCCCCTCCCTTCAGAGACTGGGTCGCAGGGCAGTATTCCAACATGATAATGACCCCAAACACACCTCCAAGATGACCACTGCCTTGCTAAAGAAGCTGAGGATAAAGGTGATGGACTGGCCAAGCATGTCTCCAGACCTAAACCTTATTGAGCATCTGTGGGGCATCCTCAAACAGAAGGTGGAGGAGCGCAAGGTCTATAACATCCACCAGCTTTGTGATGTCATCATGGAGGAGTAGAAGAGGACTCCAGTGGAAATCTGTGAAGCTCTGGTGAATTTCATGCCCAAGAGGGTTAAGGCAGTGCTGGAAAATAATGGTGGCCACACAAAATATTGACACTTTGGGCCCAAATTGGGCATTTTTACTTAGGGGTGTACTCACTTTTGTTGCCAGCGGTTTAGACATTAATGGCTGTGTGTTGAGTTATTTTGAGGCGACAGTAAATTTACACTGTTATATAAGCTGTACACTCACTACTTTACATTGTAGCAAAGTGTAATTTCTTCGGTGTTGTCACATGAAAATATATAATAAAATATTTACAAAAATTTGAGGGGTGTACTCACTTTTGTGAGATAGTAGATAATAGATTTTTTATTATCTATTAATATATGTACAAAAATTAAAAAATTGTGATAAAAATGTAATGTGTTGTATTCAGCATTTTGTAATTATTTCTATATGTCTTTTTCATCTATAGTATCAATTTCATGCAGCACTATTGAGTCTCCTGAAGAAACCCACTGGGGCGAAACATGTAGAGCTGAAATGACTGCATTGGTGTATGATTTTTATATTGATATGACAAATAATTTTAGCAATTTTAATTGTTACAAATAAAATATGTTTATTTTATCTAAAGCAATTGTAGTTACCTTACTGTGGCACCTTTAAAAGTCCTGTGTTTTTTTCCCTTTCTCTTTTGTTTATAATTGAGATGCAGTGTCTTTTCTAGCCTTTGATAAATATCTGTCTACAGTAGATTATTTATCAGCTGTTCAACAGTCACAGTCCAAGTAACAACATTTTACACAAGAGCGGTAACTGCTATTAAAATTGGATGCCCATTGCAAACAGAATCATTAAGCAGTTGTTTTTACTAAAACCTCCAAACAGCTAAATCTGGGAACATTATTGAACTTGCCAAGCATTTTCCCCCATCTGATTTTGACACTCTACATACTGAATTTATTGAATAATAAGTGACAAACTTCAGTGATGTTGCTGAGAGTGACACATATGATTCGTATTGGCACATGGTAGCACAACTCTGTATTATCCACCAGGACAATCTGAAAGTACCTAAATTCCAACATCTGGTAAAATTTGCAAAAACTATTTTTTTCTTCCTGGGACAGCTGAGGTAGAATGTGTGTTCTCATCTTTTAAGTAAATGAAAATTAATCTTTGGAACAAACTTTTCACTGCAATGTTGTCAGTAAAGAGTGGCCTAGGAAGAATTAGCCAGAAAATGAATGAAAATGTTGGTATCACAATTTATGACTACAAGGATGACAATTTATCAAAAGCCTAAAGAGTTTTATAAAGACAAAGATGAGGTGGTGGTGTAAGAGAACCACTGACCGCAAGCATGTACATATTTGATTCCTTCCCCTTGTGACTGTACAATAGACAATTAAAAAAATAATAATAATAATTTGTTTGTACTGTGATAACATACTGTATGAAATAGTTTGAAATACACAAAATTACAGTTCGAATTGTAAAAATATTGAGGTTATGGCCAGTCAAGCCCTAAGTGTTTATCTCTGTATCTTCTGCCTACAAAGGGTCATTTTTCTTCATTTTGATTCAGTTTTTGGAAGCAGAGCTGTCACCATGCTAGGGAGGTTCAACCTTTTCTGTTTTGCCTATTATCACAGTAGCAGAAAGTTACCAATTTCCCCAAAAATTGCAGTTGTCAGTGGAAAAGGTGGTGAGGGGGAACCTTCACATGGGAACACCTGCTCCACTGAATACTTCTGCAAGGTACTTTCTTGTTATTTCCACAATACTCACATTACTATCTCTGTGGCAGCTGATAATTGAAATGCCAGTTGTTTATTGATATCTCTGTGCCCCAGTTGGGAAGATTCACCCTCTATTTGGGCTGTTTACTATTATCACCAAAAGTAAGATCAAAACAACAACAGGGGACCTTCAGAAATTGGGACACTTATTCCTGTGATTTTTGTGGCTACCTGGAATTTCCCCTCACTTTCTGTGGTGGCTATTGAACTGAAATTGAAGGGGAATCTCTCAAATTAGAGATAGGTGACAAAACTGCTGGGTTATCTTATCCTGATCTTCATGTAAAATGAGAAATATGTGTTTTGTCTTTTGTTATATCTCAAGTACATTGCAAATCCCACTAGCTAAATGTATGTAGTTTACATGCTGACATTTTGACTAACATGTTAAAATGTCAGTAAAAATGTGTCTCTGTCAGTAATTATTTTGTGTTGTGTGAGTACTTTTCACTTCTGGAGGTTGACAACCCTAGTCGGGGGGGGGGGGGTGCATACATATCAACATAACATCTCCTGTGCTTGGGAATAATTGCTAAATTTCATTCTATATTAAAATGAAGCAATGAGCCTTTGACATTGTAAACCTCTGTATACGTAAATGCTTATTGTTGAATAACTGCTAATTATTCATCCTCCAGGAAAGAGGAGATGCAACCTGGCTTGGGGCTTACACAAGGCAAGCATCTCTCTATGACTCCAAAAGACAGTGCCAGATGTCTGAGCAACCAATCACCAAGCACCAGTGTTGTCACATGGGAGGAAGGGGAGTAAACCACATGCCCCCATACCTGGAAGTATAAGGTATTAGTGTTCACTTTCAGTGGTGAAAGGAAAGGTGGCAATCAAGGAGAATGTGAATATGATCAGGTGGGGAGTGGGCAATTAAGATAACTATTTACTCTTCTGGGGAAAAACACAGGTTTACTTAAATGTGATCCTAAATATGATTTATATTTCTAAGAAACGTGAGAATCATTATATTATAGCTAAAATGAGTTTAGAAGAGCCCTAAACAAGATCATTTCCACTTCACAAGCCTAGGGATATCCTTAGCTTTCCAATGATTTGTCTGTTAAATGAAATGTATAATGTTTTATATTGATTTATTAACTTTATCAATCCTTTTTTTTTTTTTTGTAGAATACCCCCCCCCCACACTTACAATTAAAGCCAGCAGGTGAAGCTCTTGGCTCCTTTTACATTGTTGGTTCATAAGCTAGCTATACAGAAATAGTTTGTAGAACATTTAAAAATCAAATTTTTTACAAAAAGATACTTTGGGTTTAGTATGGGCAAATTTCAGAGACAGGTTTGTAAGGAGAGGAGAACTTTGATAAAAGGTTACTGGGGGGGTTGTTCAAAAATCTTAATCTGAATATTGAAATGCCACACTAAATTGTTTAAGTCCGATATGAGGTTTATTTCAAATATTAAATGGGTAAAACAGCCAACACATTTTAGGAGTCCAACAACAGCCCCTTCACCAAGGCTTAGCAAAGTATAGGGTTGACAGTCTGGTGACTCAGACATAACTAATGAATTAAGTTGTGTTGCAGCGTGAACAGACACATATTAAGGCTCCATTCACACCTGAGCGTATTGCCGCAATTTTTGCCATGGTTTTCACCACATTTTTGCCATGATTTTGAGGCATTTTTGCCACGATTTTGAGGCATTTTTGCCATGATTTTGTACAGATCAAAAGGTCACCAATGTAAAAAGCAGAAAAACACCCAGATCTGCCTAAAAAAAGTTCCAGAACTTGTTTGAGCTTCAGGCGTTTTGGAGCTTCTGGCTTCAGGCGTTTTGGAGTGGAGATGTCAACAATCTCCATAGAGAATAATTGATTTTTTCCCCTCCAGTGTTTTGTAGCTTCAGGCTTCCAGCTACAAGACGCTCAGGTGTGAATAGGGCCTAATCCATCAGTACCTAATTAACCTTGAAAAAAACTTCATTTTGGACATTCTTGGCTTGCAGAAGCTGCCTACTTACTAATCAAATGCCCTACAGGGAATACACCGACATAACAATGACATTAATTTGAAAACCATCACCCACTTCCAGCCCCAGGTTTCATCTCCATCTACCTTTAAAAACAAAAAATTGCACAAGATTTATACAACTTTGATTGAGGATTAACAACATTTGAAATTCATTAGACCTGGGTGAAAGCTATTTGAATCTTATGTGAAAACATTTATAAACAAATTCCTAAGAGTAGTTATTCATGTCAATTTTTGCTATCAAGTAAACATGATTGTGTATTCAATTCAGGTTTAAATAAGATAATGAAACATTTTGGAAAAAATATACAGCTTAGAAGTCCAGCACTTGAGGCCAATATGGCAAATATCTGCACAGCCACCATGTATTTCCCTTTAGTGCTCAGATAGGCAGGGATCATGGCAATCCAGACACTGCAGAAAACCAGCATGCTGAAGGTGATGTATTTGGCCTCATTAAAACTGTCTGGTAATGTCCTCACCATGAAAGCCAGAACAAAACTCACAGCTGCCAGAAACCCCATATAACCCAACACAGAGTAGAACCCGATAACGGACCCTTCATTGCACTGAATAATGATCTTGTCCTGATAAGAGTGAGTGTCCATTTCCTTAAAAGGGTGAGAAGAGGACAACCAATAAATACATATTATTACTTGAATGGATGAACACACGGATACTATAGAATTGGCCAGTTTGCTTCCAAGCCATTTCCTCCAGTAGCTGCCAGGTTTGGTGGCTTTGAAAGCGATATAAACCATGATTGTTTTAGCAAGAAGAGAGGAGACAGCTATGGAGAAGATGACTCCAAATGTCATGACACGCAATATACAGGTTATATCCAGTGGTTGACCAAGGAACAAGAACACACAGAGGAAGCTCAACAAAATGGAGACAAGAAGAACAAAACTCAGATTTCTGTTATTAGCTTTGACGATCGGGGTGTTCAAATAGGAAACAAAAATCCCCTTTATTAAAACAGTCACAATGCAGAGTACAGAAGAAACTGTTAGGAATACTTTAGAAATGCCATCAGTGTAGGAAAGGAATTCAAGGTGTTTGGGAATACACCGGTCTTTCTTCTCATTGGGCCATTCTTCCTCTGGACAATTCATACAGTTCTCACTGTCTGCCAAGAGTAATACATATAAAATAGATTAATTTTTATTCTAATTAATTAAACAGTCATTTTTGGAGGAGCAGTGAGGATGTACCGTATTTATCGGCGTATAACACGCACTTTTTTCCCCTTAAAATCAGGGGAAAGTCGTGGGTGCGTGTTATATGCCGATCCCCGCTATCGCTATGTGAATGTCGGCGATCGCCGCCGACATTTACATAGCGAGTAGTTTCAAATATGGCGCCGCGGACTTCGGAAGGACTCGGCACTCGTTCAGCACCGCCAAAATCACAGAGCCGAGATACACATAGTCGGGTGTATTCGGCTCTTTCCGGCGCCGCTCACTGTCACGCCCAGTCCCGCCATTGGACCTGTGTTATGTCCATCATAGGGCGGGACTGGGCGGGACTGTGAGCGGCGCCGGAAAGAGCCGAGAACCCTCGGCTATGTGTATCTCGGCGGCGTTCGTTCACTTCCGCCGGCGCCGAGTCTCTCTGAACTCCGCGGCGCCATATTTAAAACTACTTCTATGTGTATGGCGGCGGCGGCGGCGGTGGCAGCGGCAGGAGGCATGGACACTAGGTTGCACTGGGGACAAGGCTGCAGGGACAAGGCTGCACTGGGGACAAGGCTGCACTGGGGACAAGGCTGCATTGATAAGGCTGCACTGGGGACAAGGCTGCATTAATAAGGCTGCACTGGGGACAAGGCTGCATTGACAAGGCTGCACTGGGGACAAGGCTGCACTGACAAGGCTGCACTGGGGACAAGGCTGCACTGACAAGGCTGCACTGGGGACAAGGCTGCATTGACAAGGCTGCACTGGGGCAAAGCTGCACTGACAAGGCTGCACTGACACTGAAAAGGCTGCAATGACACTAACAAGGCTGCAGATGAACACTGATGAGGCTGCATTGATGGGCATTTTAATGTAAGTTTCTTTTCCTTAAACTTCCCTCCTAAAAGTTTTTTCCCTTAAAATTCTCTCCTAAACTTGGGGTGCGTGTTATACGCCGGCGCGTGTTATACGCCGATAAATACGGTAATTTGTACACTTCTGAAGGAACTACTGAGTGAATAACCCCCCCTGAGACTAATCTGGTGTATGGACTAGGGATGAGCCGAACACCCCCGGTTCGGTTTGCACCAGAACCTGTGAACGGACCGGAAATTTGCGCAAACTTTAGAACCCCATTGAAGTCTATGGGACTCGAATGTTTGAAATCAAAAGTGCTAATTTTAAAGGCAAATTTGCCTGGTATTGTCCTAAAAAGGGTTTGGGGACCCGGGTCCTGCCCCAGGGGACATGTATCAATGCAAAAAAAAGTTTTTCAAAAAACTACCTTTTTTTCGGAAGCAGTGATTTTAACCACTTGCCGACCGGGCTATTGCCGAAAGCCGGCAACATCGCGGTCGGCTAGTTCTGGGTGGACGTCCATGGATGTCATTCCAGAATGTTGCTCCCGCGCGCCCCCTGGGGTGCGCACTTGGGAACATCCGTGACCGCCGGGTCCGGAGGACCTGGCGCATCATGGATCACGGTAAATAGCTGCTGATCGTGCCCGTTTACCACGTGATCGTTCCGTCAAATGACGGAACGATCACATGTAAACAAACTGGCATCACATCATGATGCCGGTTCCTCCCTCCACTCTCAGTACCGATCGGTACAGAGAGGGGGAGAGGGGGAGAGATGGCAGCACTCTGGGCTTGATGTTTAGTGCCCACAGCGCTGTTCAATAAAAAAAATGGAAATAATCTGCAATACTGCAATACTCTGCAACACTGTGCAACACACTGCAATACTCTGCATCAATGTGCTATACTTTGCATCACTGTGCTATACTCTGCATCACTGTGCTATACTCTGCATCACTGTGCTATACTCTGCAACACTGTGCAATACTCTGCAACATTGTGCAATACTCTACAACACTGCAAAACTCTGCCAATACTCGCCAATACTCTGCCAATACTCTGCCAATACTCGCCAATACTCTGCATCACTGTGCTATACTCTGCAACACTGTGCAATACTCTGCAACACTGTGCAATACTCTGCCAATACTCTACCAATACTCGCCAATACTCTGCCAATACTAGCCAATACTAGCCAATACTTGCAATAAATTTTAACAGAAACAAAGAATTTTTTTTTTTTTTTAATCGAATTTTCAGTCTTTTTTGATTTATAGCGCAAAAAATAAAAAACCCAGCGGTGATTAAATACCACCAAAAGAAAGCTCTATTTGTGTGAAAAAAAGGACATACATTTTATATAAGTACAGTGTTGCATGACTGAGTAATTGTCATTCAAAGTGTGAGAGCACCGAAAGCTGAAAATTGGTCTGGTTAGGAAGGGGGTTTAAGTGTCCAGTTGTCAAGTGGTTAATGATGCTCAAAGTGAAAAAAAAACTGAAATATTCCTTTAAATATCTACCTGGGGGGGTTTCTATAGTATGCCTGTAAATGGCGGGTGTTTCCCGTGCTTAGAACAGTCCCTGCACAAAATAACATTTTTAAAGGAATAAAAGTCATTTAAAACTGCTTGCGGCTTTAATGTAATGTCGGGTCCCGGCAATATGGATGAAAATCAGTGAGACAAATGGCCTGGGTACCCCCCAGTCCATTACCAGGCCCTTTGAGTCTTGTATGGATATTAAGGGGAACTCCGCACCCAAATTATAAAAAGGAAAGGCATGGGGCCCCCAGGCCCTATATACTCTGAACAGCAGTATACAGGCGGTGCAAACAAGACAGGGACTGTAGGTTTGTTGTTAAGTAGAATCTGTTTGTAATTTTGAACTGGTACATTTTTAAAGTGTAGCTCCAGCCAAGAAATTTATTTTAAGCTTTTTGGAAAACATATGGAAGGGTTATCACCTCTGTGACATTTGTTTTGCTGTCTGTGCACCTCTTCAGAAGATTTTACCTCACTTTCTGTCCCAATGACAAATGTTTTTTGACAATTTGGGGTTTTTAGTGAAACAAGGATTGTTGATAAAGCATCAGTGGAGAGGAAACACGTTTTTCCCATATTAACTCTTACAGGAGAGAATTTCCCTTCCTAGGGGTAAATTTCATCTCACTTCCTGTTGTCTCCTTCCTTTTGCAAGTAGGAGTCGTTTGTAAGTTGGATGTTTGAAAGTAGGGGCCTGCCCTATATACTCTGCAGAAATTGGGGCCTTAGGGGTTGGTGGCACAACACTGTAAGCCCTCACAGTTACTCTTGGTGGGCGCAGAAACGGGCCCTGCTGTGAAATATTAGATCAAGAATTGTAATTACATGCACCTGTTGAACAGGGGCAAAAAAATTGGGCCTTTGGTGGTGGTGGTGGTGTTGCCACAACACTGTAAGTCCTCACAGTTACTCTTGGTGGGCGCTGGAACGGGCAAGGCTGTGAAATATTAGATCAAGAATTGTAATTACATGAACCTGTTGAACAGGGGCAGAAAAATTGGGCCTTAGGCACTGGTGCCACAATACTGCAACCCCTTGCAGATACTCTAGTTGGAGCACAGGAATGAGCCCTCCTGCAAAATATTGCATCAAAAATTGTAATTATATGCCTCTGTTAAACAGGGGCTGAAAAATTGGGCCTTAGGCACTGGTGCTGGTGCCACAACACTGCAACCCCTCACAGATACTCAAGTTGGAGTGCAGGAACGAGCCCTGCTGCAAAGTACTGCATCAAAAATTGTAATTACACGCCCCTGTTAAACAGGGGCTGAAAAATTGGGCCTTAGGCACTGGTGCTGGTGCCACAACACTGCAAACCCTCACAAATACTCTAGTTGAGCGCAGCAACGAACCCACCTTACAAAATATTGCATCAAAAATCATAATTACACGCCCCTGTCAAACAGGGGGCTGAAAAATTGGGCCTTAGCCACTGGTGACAGCGCCCAGAACCAAAAATATTCTTACAAGCTATCAGCATGATCATTGAAGAGGAAGAGGATAGTCACTCAGCATAACAGGATAGTCACTCTGCATCAGCATAGGCAGTCTTGAAGGGATCTGACTAGGGATGAGCCGAACACCCCCCGGTTCGGTTCGCACCAGAACCCGCGAACGGACCGAAAGTTCGCACGAACGTTAGAACCCCATTGACGTCTATGGGACTCGAACGTTCGAAATCAAAAGTGCTCATTTTAAAGGCTAATTTGCATGGTATTGTCCTAAAAAGGGTTTGGGGACCCGGGTCCTACCCCAGGGGACATGTATCAATGCAAAAAAAACTTTTAAAAACGGCCGTTTTTTCGGGAGCAGTGATTTTAATGATGCTTAAAGTAAAAAAAAAAAGTGAAATATTCCTTTAAATATCGTACCTGGGGGGTGTCTATAGTATGCCTGTAAAGTGACGCGTGTTTCCCATGTTTAGAACAGTCCCTGCACCAAATGTCATTTTTAAAGGAAAAAATCTCATTTAAAACTGCTTGCGGGTTTAATGTCATGTCGGGTCATGGCAATATGGATGAAAATCAGTGAGACAAACGGCATGGGTACCCCCCAGTCCATTACCAGGCCCTTTGGGTCTTGTATGGATATTAAGGGGAACCCCGCACCCAAATTAAAATAAGGAAAGGTGTGGGGCCACCAGGCCCTATATACTCTGAACAGCAGTGCAAACAAGACAGGGACTGTAGGTTTGTTGTTAAGTAGAATCTGTTTGTAATTTTGAACATTTTTAACGTGTTTAGCTCCAGCCAAAAAATCTTTTCTAAGCTTTTTGGAAAACATAGGGAAGGGTTATCACCCCTGTGACATTTGTTTTGCTGTCTTTCCTCCTCTTCAGAAGATTTCACCTCACTTTTTTGTCCCAATGAAAAATGTTTTTTGAAAATTTGGGTTTTTTTGTGGAACAAGGATTGGAAAGCATCAGTGGAAAGGAGAAATTGTTTTCCCATATTAACTCTTACAGGAGAGAATTTCCCTTCCTAGGGGTAGATTTCATCTCACTTCCTGTTGTCTCCTTCCGTTTGCAAGTAGGAGTCATTTGTAAGTTAGATGTTTGAAAGTAGGGTCCTGCCCTATATACTCAGCAGAAATTTGGGCCTTAGGTATTGCTGTGGCCACAACACTGTAAGCCCTCACAGGGCCCTGCTGTGAAATATTAGATCAAGAATTGTAATTACATGCCCCTGTTGAACAGGAGCTGAAAAATTAGGCCTTAGGCACTGGTGCTGGTGCCACAACACTGCAACCCCTCACAGACACTCTAGTTGGAACGCAGGAATGAGCCCTGCTGCAAAGTATTGCTTCAAAAATTGTAATTACACGCCCCTGTTAGACAGGGGCAGAAAAATTGGGCCTTAGGCACTGGTGCTGGTGCCACAACACTGCAACCCCTCACAGACACTCTAGTTGGAACGCAGGAACGAGCCCTGCTGCAAAGTATTGCTTCAAAAATTGTAATTACACGCCCCTGTTAGACAGGGGCAGAAAAATTGGGCCTTAGGCACTGGTGCTGGTGCCACAACACTGCAACCCCTCACAGACACTCTAGTTGGAACGCAGGAACGAGCCCTGCTGCAAAGTATTGCATCAAAAATTGTAATTACACGCCCCTGTTAGACAGGGGCAGAAAAATTGGGCCTTAGGCACTGGTGCTGGTGCCACAACACTGCAACCCCTCACAGACACTCTAGTTGGAATGCAGGAACGAGCCCTGCTGCAAAGTATTACATCAAAAATTGTAATTACACGCCCCTGTTAAACAGGGGCTGAAAAATTGGGCCTTAGGCACTGGTGGTGGCGCCCAGAACCAAAAATGTTCTTACAAGCTATCAGCGTGATGATTGAGGAGGAAGAGGATAATTACTCAGGGATAGTCACTCAGCATCAGCATAGGCAGTCTTTGAAGGGATCTGAGATTTCAAAAAAAATTATTCGGTTACATCAGCATCAGGTGCTTGGTAGCTGGTGGTGATCCAAGACTCATTCATTTTTATGAAGGTCAGCCGATCGACCGAGTCGGTGGACAGACGCACCCTGTGATCGGTTACCACGCCTCCAGCAGCACTGAATGTGCGTTCCGAAAGAACGCTGGATGCAGGACAGGCCAGTAGCTCAATTGCATACTGTGCAAGCTCTGGCCAGTGATCCATCCTCAAGACCCAGTAACCCAGAGGATTTTCGGTGGGAAAGGTGTCCAAGTCTGATCTTGCCCCTAGGTATTCCTGCACCATATAAAACAGACGCTGGCGATGGTTGCTGGAACCGATCATACCTTGGGGCTGCGGACCAAAAAATTGTCTGAACGCATCGGTCAGACGGCCACCTTCTCCACCGCTCCTTCTTTGACTGACCGAAGCCTCAGCAACACGTTGTCCAGAAACAGGAGTTTGTAACCTCCCAGTCTCTGGGAACGCGTTGCACAGACCTTTCTGCAAGGCCTCCCGAAGATGTTTCATCCTCTGCTCCCTCTGCGATGGCAAGATAAGGTCCGCAACCTTACCCTTGTAACGTGGATCAAGGAGGGTTGCCAGTCAGTATTGGTCCTTCTCCTTGATACCACGAATACGAGGATCCTTACGCAGGCTTTGCAGGATCAGGGAGGCCATGCAGCGTAGGTTTGCTGAGGCATTCGGTCCGGAGTCCTCTGGGTCACTAAGAACGACATGGTCCGCAGCCACCTCCTCCCAGCCACGTACAAGTCCATGTGTTTCTTGGGACTGATCCCTTAAAGACTGCTGCTGATGCTGAGTGCCAGGCTCCACCTCCATACTGACACAATCTTCCTCCTCCTCCTCTTCCTCCTCGTCCTCTTCCTGTGTGATCGGCGGGCACGCAGGAACACTGTCTGGATAAAGGGGGCCTTGAGAGCTAAGGAAGTCCTCCTCTTCCTGCCTCTGTTCTGCCTCAAGTGCCCTGTCCATTATTCCACGCAGCGTGTGCTCCAACAGGTGGACAAGGGGGACAGTGTCACTGATGCATGCACTGTCACTGCTCACCATCCTCGTGGCCTCCTCGAATGGTGACAGGACAGTGCATGCATCCCTGATCATGGCCCACTGGCGTGGGGGAAAAAAACCAAGCTCCCCTGACCCTGTCCTGGTGCCATAGTCGCACAAGTACTCATTGATGGCCCTCTGCTGCGTGTGCAGCCGCTGCAGCATGGCCAACGTTGAGTTCCACCTGGTGGGCATGTCACAGATTAGGCGGTTCTTGGGCAGGTTAAACTCCTTTTGGAGGTCCGTCAGCCGAGCACTGGCATTATATGACCGGCGGAAATGCACACAGACTTTCCTGGCCTGCCTCAGGACATCCTGTAAGCCCGGGTACCTGCCCAAGAACCGCTGCACCACCAAGTTAAGGACGTGAGCCAAACAGGGCACATGGGTCATTTGTCCCTGTCGGAGGGCAGAGAGGAGGTTGGTGCCATTGTCGCAAACCACCATTCCTGCCTTAAGTTGGCGTGGCGTCAACCACCTCTGAACCTGCCCCTGCAGAGCTGACAGAACCTCTGCCCCAGTGTGGCTCCTGTCCCCCAAGCACACCAGCTCAAGCACCGCATGGCATCTTTTGGCCTGCGTACTTGCGTAGCCCCTTGAACGCCTACGGAGCACCGCTGGTTCCGAGGAAGAGGCCATAGAGGAAGAAGAAGAGGAGGGGGTGGAGGAGAGAGGTGTGTCACAATCAGCATTTTGGAGGCGTGGTGGCGGAACAACCTCCAACACTACTGCACCTTGTCCTGCATCCTTCCCAGCTGCCAGCAGAGTCACCCAATGCGCCGTGAAACTTAGGTAACGTCCCTGTCCATGCCTGCTGGACCATGAGTCAGCGGTAATATGCACCTTACCGCTGACCGCCCTGTCCAGCGAGGCATGGACATTGCCTTCCACATGCCGGTAGAGAGCCGGAATCGCCTTCCGTGAGAAAAAGTGGCGTTTGGGTACCTGCCACTGAGGAACCGCACATTCCACAAACTCACGGAAGGGGGCAGAGTCTACCAACTGAAAAGGCAGCAGTTGAAGTGCTAGCAATTTTGCCAAGCTAGCATTCAACCGCTGGGCATGTGGATGGCTGGGAGCAAACTTCTTTCGGCGGTGCAGCAGCTGGGGCAGGGAAATTTGCCTGGTACAATCTGACGTCGGTGTACCAAAAGCAGATTGCCCACAAGTACTTGGCTGTGACACACCTAATTCTACACCTTCATTCCTCTCACTGCAGGTCTCAGAGAGGACTGAAGGTCTAGTGGGGTTGGAAATCTCAGCTGATGAGGAGCAAGGAGAGATCCTCTTTGTTCTTTGGTGTGGGTCTTTTAGATACGCTTGCCAACGAACTGCATGGCAGGTCAACATATGTCTGGTCAAGCATGTGGTACCCAAGCGGGAGATGTTTTGGCCACGCGAGATACGCTTGAGACATATGTTGCAAATAGCAGCGGTGCGATCTGATGCACTCGTCTCAAAAAAGGCCCACACCAAAGAACTTTTTGAATAACGCGCAGAGACTGCAGCGCCCTGCACATGTGGAGCTTTGGGGTGTGATGCAGTCAATGTGCTGCCCTTAGGCTGGCCCCTGGAGGGCATCCTGCCTCGTTGGTGATGTGCCGCCGCCTCCTCCTCCTCCTCCTCCTCCTCCTCCTCTCTCCTATCAGGCACCCACGTTGAGTCAGTGACCTCATCATCCCCTCCCTCCTCATCACTGGAGCAAACCTGGCAGTATGCTGCAGCAGGGGGAGCATGACTGCCAGATTGCTGTCCTTCTTGGGCACCCCCTCTGTCCGTGCTCATGTTACTGCCTTCATCGAGCTCAGTATCGTCATCAGAGCCTTCCAAACGCTGGGCATCCTCCTGGAGCATGTACCCAACACTGTGGTCAAACAGTTCGAGGGAATCCTCATGAGGACATGGTGGAGCTAGGGAAGGAGTCACTGATGACATTGAGCTGAGGGAAGAGGCCGCTGCTTTGCCAGACAAAGCACCCTGGGCATGGGTGAGAGAGGATGAGGAGGATGAGGACGGCTTGGTCATCCACTCGACCAAGTCTTCCGCATGTTGCGGCTCAACACGGCCAGCTGCCGAAAAAAAGGCCAAGCGTGTCCCATGGCCACGTGCTGATGAGGATGCACCGTCTCCACGACCAGCACTAGACACAGAGCCTGCTTGCCCTCTCTTATTGGCTTGTGACTGTCTGCCTCTCCTTCTTGGCCTTCCAGACATACTAATGGCCTGTAGCTGCACTAAGCTGGGATAGAACACCTGTAATTTTCTTCAAGTAGCTTTATATACTGTAACCAGACAAGCCTGCCTGTCAGTAGGAAGATAACAGGAACGGATCTAGCTGAACACTGTGAGCAGGACGCACTGCACTAAATGTAAATAACAGGAACGGATCTAGCTGAACACTGTGAGCAGGACGCACTGCACTAAATGTAAATAGCAGGAACGGATCTAGCTGAACACTGTGAGCAGGACGCACTGCACTAAATGTAAATAGCAGGAACGGATCTAGCTGAACACTGTGAGCAGGACGCACTGCACTAAATGTAAATTGCAGGAACGGATCTAGCTGAACACTGTGAGCAGGACGCACTGCACTAAATGTAAATAGCAGGAACGGATATAGCTGAACACTGTGAGCAGGACGCACTGCACTAAATGTAAATTGCAGGAACGGATCTAGCTGAACACTGTGAGCAGGACGCACTGCACTAAATGTAAATAGTCTAGAAGATAACAGGAATGGATCTAGCTGAACACTGTGAGCAGGACGCACTGCACTAAATGTAAATAGCAGGAACGGATCTAGCTGAACACTGAGAGCAGGACGCACTGCACTAAATGTAAATAGTCTAGAAGATAACAGGAACGGATCTAGCTGAACACTGTGAGCAGGACGCACTGCACTAAATGTAAATAGCAGGAACGGATCTAGCTGAACACTGTGAGCAGGACGCACTGCACTAAATGTAAATAGCAGGAACGGATCTAGCTGAACACTGTGAGCAGGACGCACTGCACTAAATGTAAATAGCAGGAACGGATATAGCTGAACACTGTGAGCAGGACGCACTGCACTAAATGTAAATTGCAGGAACGGATCTAGCTGAACACTGTGAGCAGGACGCACTGCACTAAATGTAAATAGTCTAGAAGATAACAGGAATGGATCTAGCTGAACACTGTGAGCAGGACGCACTGCACTAAATGTAAATAGCAGGAACGGATCTAGCTGAACACTGTGAGCAGGACGCACTGCACTAAATGTAAATAGCAGGAACGGATCTAGCTGAACACTGTGAGCAGGACGCACTGCACTAAATGTAAATAGCAGGAACGGATCTAGCTGAACACTGTGAGCAGGACGCACTGCACTAAATGTAAATAACAGGAACGGATCTAGCTGAACACTGTGAGCAGGACGCACTGCACTAAATGTAAATAGCAGGAACGGATCTAGCTGAACACTGTGAGCAGGACGCACTGCACTAAATGTAAATAGCAGGAACGGATCTAGCTGAACACTGTGAGCAGGACGCACTGCACTAAATGTAAATTGCAGGAACGGATCTAGCTGAACACTGTGAGCAGGACGCACTGCACTAAATGTAAATAGTCTAGAAGATAACAGGAACGGATCTAGCTGAACACTGTGAGCAGGACGCACTGCACTAAATGTAAATAGCAGGAACGGATCTAGCTGAACACTGTGAGCAGGACGCACTGCATTAAATGTAAATAGTCTAGATAGAAGATAACAGGAACGGATCTAGCTAAACTGAATACAGTGTATATATATATGCAACACCTGGGATGCATATATATACACAATACACTGTAAGTGCAGCTAACTGACTGACTGTTCTGCCTAATCTATCTAACTCAAATCAAATGACACTGTCTCTCTCTCTCTCTATCTCTCAGCACACCGGAACACACACTACACAGGGCCGCCGTGCAGGCGGCCTTATATAGTGTGGGGTGTGTACTAAATCCCCTGAGCCATAATTGGCCAAAGCCACCCTGGCTTTGGCCAATTACAGCTCTCTCTACTGACGGCGCTGTGATTGGCCAAGCATGCGGGTCATAGTGCATGCTTGGCCAATCATCAGCCAGCAATGCACTGCGATGCCGCAGTGAATTATGGGCCGTGACGCGCCACACGAATTTAGCGCGAACGGCCCATAACGTTCGCAATTCGGCGAACGATCGAACAGCCGATGTTCGAGTCGAACATGGGTTCGACTCGAACACGAAGCTCATCCCTAGATCTGACATTTCAAAAAACATCAGCATCAGCATCAGGTGCTTGGTAGCTGGTGCTGATCCAAGACTGATTCATTTTTATGAAGGTCAGTCGATCGACCGAGCCGGTGGACAGGCGCACCCTGTGATCAGTTACAAAGCCTCCAGCAGCACTGAATGTGCATTCCGAAAGAACGCTGGATGCGAGACAGGTCAGTAGCTCAATTGCATACTGTGCAAGCTCAGGCCAGTGATCCATCCTCAAGACCAAGTAACCCAGAGGATTTTCGGTGGGAAAGGTGTCCAAGTCAGATCTTGCCCCTAGGTATTCCTGGTGATGGTTGCTGGAACCGATCATACCTTGGGGCTGCGGACTAAAAAATTGTCTGAACACATCGGTCAGACGGCCACCTTCTCCACCGCTTCTTCTTTGACTGACCGAAGCCTCTGCAACACGTTGTCCAGGAACAGGAGTTTGTAACCTCCCAGTCTCTGGGAACGCATTGCACAGACCTTTCTGCAAGGCCTCCCGAAGATGTTTCATCCTCTGTTCCCTCTACGATGGCAAGATAAGGTCCGCAACCTTACCCTTGTAGTGTGGATCAAGGAGGGTTGCCAGCCAGTAACGATCCCTTTCCTTGATACCACGAATACGAGGATCCTTCCGCAGGCTTTGCAGGATCAGGGAGGTCATGCAGCATAGGTTTGCTGAGGCATTTGGTCTCTGGAGTCCTCTGCATCACTAAGGACGACATGATCCGCAGCCACCTCCTCCCAGCCACGTACAAGTCCATGGGTTTCTTGGGACTGTAAATGATCCCTTGAAGACTGCTGCTGATGCTGAGTGCTAGGCTCCACCTCCATGCTGACACAATCCTCCTCCTTCTCCTCGTCCTCTTCCTGTGTGATCGGCGGGCACGCAGGAACACTGTCTGGATAAAGGGGGCCTTGAGAGATAAGGAAGTCCTCCTCTTCCTCCCTCTGTTCTGCCTCAAGTGCCCTGTCCATTATTCCATGCAGCATGTGCTCCAACAGGTGGACAAGGGGGACAGTGTCACTGATGCATGCACTGTCACTGCTCTCCATCCTCGTGGCCTCCTCAAATGGTGACAGGACAATGCATGCATCCCTGATCATGGCCCACTGGTGTGGGGAAAAAAAAACAAGCTCCCCTGACCCTGTCCTGGTGCCATAGTCGCACAGGTACTCATTGATGGCCCTCTGCTGCGTGTGCAGCCGCTGCAGCTTGGCCAACGTTGAGTTCCACCTGGTGGGCATTTCACAGATTAGGCAGTTCTTGAGCAGATTAAATTCCTTTTGGAGGTCAGCCAGGGACAGCCCCTTCTTATCAAGATAAACTGTAAACAAACATTTCCATCCAGCTTATCTCAGACATGTGGACTTGATACTATGAAGGCAGGCTTATTCACCATCCAGACACAGGGACTTTGTATGGCTCCAAGCAGATATATTCACTATACAGAATCTGGGACTTTGTACACTGCAAGCAGACTTATTCACTATTTAGAGACAAGATATACTTGTGATCAAATCCCAATAGCTTGTACATGTATTTGAACTATTGGGTGCTAAAGGAGTGTGCCCACATCTTAAACTACAAATTCTGGATGGACCCTCTGCACACTGCTATATACCCTTTCCAGCAAACTATGCAATGAAAAACATGGATTTTTAGTTCACACATATTGCAATACATGTTAAAGCTTGCCAAGTGCGTCAAAATAATCCCTCTTACGACCAGTCCTACTCTGCTCTGCAACTGCAAATTCTATGGTGGAGACCATGCCAACATGAGGCATACAGACACAAAGTGGAGTTGCCACCTCATCCCTTTAAACCCGAACACATATGAATTACACAGGTTCTGAGGCTAATTTAATGCAGATAAGGCACCAGGTGAGTTTAATTACCAACTTAATCAGCCACAGAACCTGTGTAATTAATATGTGTTCGGGTTTAAAGGAATGAGGGGGCAACCCTAGACCGTGGGTGAGAGCTACTAGAATCAGATCTGGTCACTGACCTGCGTTACAACAGAGACGTACCTGTGCTCAAATCCTAATGAATTTGAATTCGTACATAACCCATGCTTTTTACCTCCCGAGGCCTCACTTCAACTTCCAGGCTGGGACCCTAGGATGCCATGCCACGAGTTGGACCCAGTATTGGGGTTCCGGTCCCTATGGAAAGAGCCTACACACACAAGTTCCTTCACAACCAGGGCTTTCTGTCACCTATGCCAAGTCACCACCCATTCCCAACCGTCTGGTACTTATACACTCGACACTAGTACTGTAGTCGTTAGCAATGGCAACGTAGCCTCCTCTAAAAAGCTTCACTGCCTGTTAGACCTTTGTACTGCATCTTCCCTATCGTGTCTTGTCCCCAGGTGTGAATCCTGTTCTGTGATATGCCAATCATGCATTTACCACTTTAAGATTGTCCCGAGCACTGGCATTTTATGACCGGTGGAAATGCACACAGACTTTCCTGGCCTGCCTCAGGACATCCTGTAAGCCCGGGTACCTGCCCAAGAACCGCTGCACCACCAAGTTAAGGACGTGAGCCAAACAGGGCACATGGTTCAGTTGTCCCTGTCGGAGGGCGGAGAGGAGGTTGGTGCCATTGTTGCAAACCACCATACCTGCCTTAAGCTGGCATGGCGTCAACCACCTCTGAGCCTGTCCCTGCAGAGCTGACAGAATCTCTGCCCCAGTGTGTCTCCTGTCCCCCAAGCACACCATTTCAAGCACCACATGGCATCTTTTGGCCTTGGCCTGCGTACTTGCATAGCCCCTTGAACGCCTATGGAGCACCGCTGGTCCTGAGGACAAAGCACAGGAAGAGGCCATGGAGGAAAAAGAAGAGGAGGGGTGGAGGAGAGAGGTGTGTCAGAATCACCAGTAGTAGCATTTTGGAGGCATGGTGGCAGAACAACATCCAACACTACTGCACCTTGTCCTGCATCCTTCCCAGCTGCCAGAACAGTCACCCAATGCAAGATAGGTAATGTCCCTGTCCATGCCTGCTGGACCATGAGTCAGCGGTAATATGCACCTTACCGCTGACCGCCCTGTCCAGCGAGGCCAAGACATTGCCTTCCACATGCCGGTAGAGAGCCGGAATCACCTTCTGCGAGAAAAAGTGGCATTTGGGAACCTGCCACTGAGGAACCGCACATTCCACAAACTCACGGAAGGGGGCAGAGTCTAACAACTGAAAAGGCAACAGTTGAAGTGCTAGCAATTTAGCCAAGCTAGCTTTCAAACGCTGGGCATGTGGATGGCTGGGAGTGAACTTCTTTTGGCGGTGCAGCAGTTGGGGCAGGGAAATTTCCCTGGTACAATCTGACGTTGGTGTACCGATAGAAAATTGTCTGCAAGTACTTGGCTGTGACACACCTAATTCTACACTTTCATTCCTCTCAGTAGAGGTCTCAGAGAGGACTGAAGGTATAGTGGGGTTGGAGATCTCAGCTGATGAGGAGCAAGAAGAGGTCCTCTTTGTTCTTTGGTGTGGGTCTTTTAGATACGCTTGCCAACGAACTGCATGGCAGGTCAACATATGTCTGGTCAAGCATGTGGTGCCCAAGCGGGAGATGTTTTGGCCACGCGAGATACGCTTGAGACATATGTTGCAAAAAGCAGCGGTGCGATCTGATGCACTCGTCTCAAAAAAGGCCCACACCAAAGAACTTTTGGAATAACGCGCAGAGACAGCAGCGCCATGCACATGCGGAGCTCTGCGGTGTGATGCAGTCGGTGTGCTGCCCTTAAGCTGGCCCCTGGAGGGCATCCTGCCACATTGGTGATGTGCCTCCTCCTCCTCCTCTCTCCTATCAGGCACCCACGTGGAGTCAGTGACCTCATCATCCCCTCCCTCCTCATCACTGGAGCAAAGCTGGCAGTATGCTGCAGCTGGGGGAACTGCCAGATTGCTGTCCTTCTTGGGCACCCCCTCTGTCTGGGCTCACATTACTGCCTTCCTCTAGCTGAGTACCATCATCGGAACCTTCAAAACGCTGGGCATCCTCCTGGAGCATGTACCCAACACTGTGGTCAAACAGTTCGAGGGACTTCTCAGGAGGACATGGTGGGGCTAGGGAAGGAGTGACTGATGCCATTGAGCCGAGAAAAGAGTCCGCGTTGGCAGCTGCTTTGCCAGACAACGTACCCTGAGCCTGGGTGAAGGAGGATGAGGATGGCTTGGTCATCCACTGTACCAAGTCTTCCACATGTTGCGGCTCAACGCGGCCAGCTGCCGAAAAAAAGGACAAGCGTGTCCCTTGGCCACGTGCTGATGAGGATGCACCGTGTCCCCGACCAGCACTGTTGCCTCTAGGTCTGAAGAGCTGCGGGCAAGGAGTTTTTAGGTGAGGCCGCGGCTTCGGCCTAGTCTGCGAGGCCAGACGCCACGGACTAGGCCGAAGCCGCGGCCTCGCCTAAAAGCTCATGCCCGCAGCGCCTCGGGACCGGCGCGGTTTCCAAAAAAAAAAAACTTGATTCGAATCGTGAATCGAATTTTTTTTAAGAGAATCGAAGATTTTTTTTTTAAGAAAATCTCCCAGCCCTATTTCAAATGTAAGTTTATATAGCGGTAAAGAGTCGTTAATTAGTTTCAACCATGTGGATCTTGTTGGGTATTGTGATCCCTTCCATGATAATAATATGGACTTCTTTGCATAAAAGTATAGGATGCAGAGTAGTTTCTTACCATAAGTGGGAATAGACAGGTCACCAAAAATACCTAGAAGGCAGTTCTTGGGATTCAGGATATAGAGCAGGCCCAATGAGGAGGGAATAAATGAACTGATATCTGTCCAAAAATGGGGCAGGTCTAGAAGCAGTGTATGAAGTCAGCAGTTTGGCCACATCCTCTAAAACATTCTGCAGAGGGGGAATCCCCATTTTATACAACTTGGCAGGAGTAAGGTGAGAATGATGAAAAATTTTAAGCTGAATAATGCGGTCTTTAGAGGTTATATTGTAACTTGGGATTTACCCCTTTCTTTAATTTAGGTAGATATCTTTGAGAAGTTCGCAATAACTTTAAGTTACTAGATTATCTTGTTATTAACAGATTCAATTTAACATTATTATAATACCCACATATTTAATGTAGAGTGGAGTGGACTATCTCATCTATCTCCCGTAGCCCCCATACAGACAGTTGGAATTTTGCATATAAGAGTGGTGTTAATGATTTTATTATATTGCTGTGGCTTATTACAAGGTTATACATGTAAACTTTTCCATCATATTAAATGAATATTTTTCATCTTCATGTTTTTTTTTCTATTAATGTATTGTATGATTGTACAAATACTGTGCTCTCACGAAGAAGTAGATTCTTGGTTTTATAAAACATGTTGAGAATTTATTGTATTCCCTTCATTGATCCATGCAGTAATATTATATATTTAGGTAAAAAATTATAGTACAGATTATTGCAATAAAACAAAGGATTCGCCCTGGGACTTTAAAAGAAGTGGGTACCGTTTCCGCCAGTAAACATAACAGTAGTAAATACAGTATAAGGTTTATTCAAGTACAATTTTTTACATGCATAGATATCACCAACATTTGCCAATTTAAAAAAGATACATAAACAAGAGATATTGGTACATATATGTAATGGCAGTCATAGTACACAGGCATTTTACTACCCAACTAGTTTTGCGAGATCCAGCTCGCTCTTAAGGGGTGGATGTGTGTAACAATGTACCTAGGATGAAAAAAGTATATATTTGGCAATATGGCACAGTATTGATTATAAAGGCACAGGGTAGGAGGGGTTATGGGTCCCCATACTCACCACTGAGCTTGACCATGGCTAACAGGTGTGCAGCTCCAAGACGGCGGCAGCAGGTGCCTCACTAGGGAGCTGAGGGGGTGGAGTCAGATGGGACCCCGCCAGGGGCCAAACGGAGAGCAGGCATGGCATGGGAATAGTGCTGTATCCCAAGAGACCTCGTTAGTCCAAGAGTATAGGCTGTGAACATAAGTATGTTTGTCAGGCTTCTAAAGTAGTAAAGTAGAATCAATAAGCATTGGCATAAAGATATGTATGTATGATTGAAAGGCCTGGGCCCAAAGATGGTAGGGACATGGATATGATAAGAAACATAGGATAGCAGAGGGATACTAACAGGTGACAAGATAGGTACATTGTTACACACATCCACTCCTGAAGAGCAAGCTGGATCTCGCAAAACTAGCCAGGTAGTATGATGCCCGTGTACTATGAATGCCATTACATCTATGTACAGTACCTGCCCACGAGAATGTGTTTCCAGCACGATCCCATCGAGCTGGTTCTCGGCGACAGGGTACTGTACATCTCTCAATGGATGCAATAGGAAAAACACATTTTCCTATTGCAGCGAGCGCGAGAAGGATTTCCTCTCCAAGAGCATACCAGGCCTTTAGGTCTGGTATGGATTCTAAGGGGAACCCCCTACACCGAAAAAACGTTGTGAGGGTCCCCCCAAGATCCATACCAAAATCCATCCCAGACCCGGGGCATGATTGGACTGTGACATCATAAGGGGCGGGGTCACCGGGTGACATCACCCGGTGACCCCGTCCCATGCCTACATAAATCGTTGCACACCGCGCACATGGCATTACAACGGGAGAGAGTGTTGTGTCAACATCGGAAGAAGAGAAGAGGGAAGAAGACGACGGAGAAGACAACGCTAGCAAATGAGCGGCAAAAGAGCAGAAGATAGCGGAGGAGCCCGACAGAAGAACCGGAGAGTGGGAGAAGAACCGCAGACTGGGAGAAGAGGCCGAAGAGTGGGAGAAAAGACCGGAGAGAGTGGAGGAGTCAGAAGAGACCCCCGAAGTCACAAGAGACCCCCGGAGTTGCCTAATAAATTACTTTTTTTTTTTTTTTTTGAAAAATATTTATTGGGTTTTATGGCATACAATAGTATAAAACTGAGTGTAACAAAGGTTACAGAGTATTAATTGTTACAATCTGTAAAGAACAATGACTTCTCATAGTAGTTGAAATAAAGGCTTGTCATATCAGTTAGAACAAAAGAGAAGAAACAGAAAACAATAAAAAAAAAAAAAAAAAAAGAAAAATTAGGGGAAGGGGAGGTCAGGGGAGTTCATGTTTGCCATCTTATCAACACTATTGAGCGTAACTTTGCTCGACATATGAAATCTTAACATCTAGATATCTTCAGGAGTGGAGGCAGCGTCTGTACATACCTGGCTGAGCATGGTATATATTGGTCAGGGTATAATAAATAACCTGATTGATCTCACTATACTAGGAAATATTGAGTAATAAATGTGGCAGGGTGGATGTTAAGGAGCACAATGGATTTGTGGATATCCTACGGTGGGTTAAAAGTAAAGGAATCCGGGGTGGGGGGTATTTTAAGTCGGCCAAGAGAGTTGGTGAGATCTTTTGTCAAGTACCATTTCGTGTAGCGGAATGGGTGCATTATATCCATTAGTGCCTGTGGAGCGAATGTAGCTTCGATGTATTTTCTCCATCTTTTAAAAAAACGGGAAGTCGATCGGAAATTAAGGGTGATGGTGTCTGATCTCTCTAGATGGAAAAGTGATGCCAAGGCCTTTTTAAACATTGTTAGGGTAGGTGGAGTCGCTGATATCCAGTGAGACATAATAGTCCTGCGAGCCACTAGAAGACACAGGTGAGCCCAATGTGGAATATTTTGTGGGACCCTCGTTGGCGATGAGGGTGAAGGGGGTATGCTAAACAGGCATAATAGGCGGTCCTTAGTACACTGAATTTTGTGGACCTCGTTGATGTAGGTGATCACCATAGTCCAATAAGCATCAATATTGGTACAGTCCCAGAGCCTATGTAGCAAGGTGGGGTGAGGTAGGTTACACCAGGAACATTGCGCTTGGGTGGGGTCCGCCTTGTTGAAGCGGAATGGAAAATAAGCCCTGTGAATGATCTTGAATTGTGTTTCCCTCCAAGATTCGGAAGCAGTAAGATTGCGGACTGTTTTGTATCCCTCAAGGATTTTTTCTGGCAGAGACTCGTCTTCTAATACGTGTGACCACTTTTGAAAGGGTTTGAGGGCATATTTCCGTGTTTGATGTTGTATGAGACAGGAGTAAATATTGGAGATGGAGTAGTTATTGCTTTTGATGAGAGTATCACTGCAGGATGTTTCAAGTGGATTGGTATTGGGGCCAGAGCATGATTTGAGATAGTTGATGAGTTGGTGATGGAAGAAAACATGAGTTGGTGGTAGGGAGTACTCCCGCATCAGAGTTTGAAATGGTTTGAATTTGCCCGGCTTGTTGAGATAGAAAGACGAGACATCCGTGAGGCCTTTAAGTTTCCATTGGCCAAAAGCTTTATGGATGATAGATGGAAGGAACATAGGGTTGCCTTGTATTTTGAGGTATTTGGAGATGCTGGATGGCAATTTAAGCAGCTTTCTTACTTCTCTCCAAGCAATGACCGTATCCTTAATTAGTAGACTTGTTTTGAGGTGGGGGGTAATGTATTGGGATTGGAATGGAGGATGGCCGAGAGGTCATATGGGTGTACCATAGCCTCTTCTAAGGATAAGTTAGAATATTTAGAACCACCAGTTAACCAGTCTAAGCCCTGTCTAAGTAAACATGCCAGGTTGTAGAAGCGCATATTGGGCAGTCCCGCCCCGCCCTCGCCCTTCGGGAGACATAGTTTCTGCAGCGCTATGCGGGGTTTCTTGCGAGACCATATGAAGGCAGTTAGGGCCTTCTGGAGTTTTTGGATATCTGAATGTTTAATTAGAAGAGGTATGGTCTGCATTGGGTAAAGCAAGCGTGCGAAAGATACCATTTTGAAAAGGTGGCATCTCCCAAAGAGCGAGAGAGGTAGGGTCCCCCAAGCCTCCAACTCCTTCACAATTTTGGTTATCAAAGGGGGGTAATTCAAAGAGTACAGAGAGGATGGTTCACGTCCTATTTTAATGCCCAGGCATGTAATATGTTGGTTGGCTATGGCCAGGGGGGATAGGTGTTTCCATTTACTGGAAAGATGGGGGTGCAATGGTAGGATCTCACTCTTATCAAAATTGATTCTGAATCCCGAGCAAAGTCTGAAGTCTGAAAAAAGTTGTTTGAGTCTGTCAAAGTCTGCTATGGGGTCGGTGGAGAACAATAGTATGTCGTCTGCAAATAGCACCGAACGAAGAGTGTGGTTCTCTAGAGTGATGCCACTGATTCCATCAACTGAATTTAATATTCTGGACAGGGGTTCGATTGCTAGATTGAACAGGAGTGGAGACAGGGGGCAGCCCTGTCTCGTTCCTTTTGTTAACTGAATTGTGTCTGAAATAAAGTCAGGGGTGACAAGACGTGCGGTAGGGGATGCGTACATTTGTAGAAGGAATCGCATAATCTGTCCTGAGAATCCAAATTGTGTCATCACTCTAAAGAACCAGGAGAAACTGATGTTGTCAAAGGCTTTTTCCGCATCTAAGGACATAATGGCAATGTCTTGGTTAGGGTGGGTTTTGGCATACTCCAGAGCCATTAATACTTTGCGAATGTTTAGGGTAGCTGATCTGCCCGAAACAAAGCCAGATTGGGCTGGGTGTAATAAAGATGGCAGTAGGGGAGCTAGGCGTGACGCAATTATTTTGGATAGGATTTTGACATCGACATTGATTAACGATATCGGTCGGTATGAACCCGGTAATAGGGGATCTTTCCCTTTCTTAGAGATTAGTTTGATGTGGGCCTGTGTTCCCGTAGGAAGATAGGGCCCTCCGTCCCACATGGCTGCGTATACATGTTTTAAGGTATCCAGAATAAATTCCCTGGTCATTTTATAGAATTCGGCGGTGTATCCGTCGGGTCCCGGGGCTTTGGCCGAGGCCATGTCTTTGATCGTAAATCGAATATCATCAACAGTAATGGGGGCATTAACTGTCTCCATTTGTGTGTGGTGGAGTTTGGGTAGACGTATTTTGCCGAGCAGAAAGTCAGTAGTAGGTAAGTCAGTCGGGTCAGCTTTGTATAGATTAGTGTAGTATTCCACAAGTAGGTTGCTAATTTCAGCTGGGGAGGTGACCAGAGAGCCTGTTGTAGCTCTAAGAGCAGAGATACGGGTAGGACGTCTAGGTCCTGAGCACATCTTGGCCAGGAGCCTGCCAGCCTTGTTGCCAAATCTATGGAAATGTAGCTGAGAGTATAATGTTTTGGCCGCTTCATGCTGTTCTGCCCAGAGGTCAAAGGTGCTTTTAGCCTGTCTCCATTTTTGTATGTTCTCTATGGTGCGGTTTAATGTGAGCTGTTCATGTGCCAAGCGTAGGGCTTCGCTTGACTTACTATATTGTTGCTTGGCTCTTTTTTTGAACTGGGTTGTGTATGAAATTATTTTACCCCGTAAGAAGGCCTTACCTGCTTCCCAGAAGAGGTTAGGGTCTGTAATGTGAGCTCCATTAGTGGAGATGTATTCCTCCCAGGCGCAGTATAGTGTATGTTGGAAGTCCTCATTGTCAACTAGATAGGAGGGGAAGCGCCAAGTAGGGGAGGGAGATGAACGAGCCGTTTGGGTTAGATGAACCACAATTGGGCTGTGGTCTGAAATCACTGCGTCTTGTATGTCTGGTGCACTGATTACGGAGCTTAGAGCCGGGGAGGCAAAAAAATAGTCTATACGTGAGAACGTATTGTGCGGGGGTGAAAAAAAAGTGTATTCCCGATCTGTTGGGTGCATCAAGCGCCAGACATCCACAAATTGCATGGAGGCGACGGATTGTGACAGCAGGGTAGATGCAGATGATGAGGGGGTATGGGTGTGTGTTCTATGAGTAGGGGGGCCTGTGCGATCAGCTAGGGAGGACATGACTGAATTAAAATCCCCACCCATTAGGTGTAACGTCTCTGGGGTAGTTAGCACCCATTTCACTAAATCTTGAAAGAAGGAGGTGTCAAGAGAATTGGGAGCATAGATGTTAGTAAGTGCTACAGGTTTGTCGTCTATAGTCAGATGTAGAGTCATTTTCCTTCCTTCCGAGTCAACCTTGACATCCCTAACAGTGTGCTGTAAATTCTTGTGCAGAAGGATAGCAACACCCGCTTTACGGCCTACTGCCGGTGAACCATAAACAGAGCCCACCCACATTCTACGTAGACGTTGCAAGTCGTCTGTAGCCAGATGTGTCTCCTGAAGTAGAGCCACATCAGTCCGCAGACGCCGCAGGTGTCTGAGGATGGACATGCGTTTGTTTGGGGAACGCAGCCCCTTAACATTCCACGAGACAAAACTTAGGTGACTCCCATCTGCAGACTGTGACATGATTGGTAGTTAAAAGTGTTTTGGTTTAGGGGTTTGTATAAGAACCCCTTTGTAGATGTGTTATCTACCTTTTGGGAGCCACCAAAGCGCCTCAGAGCCCCTGAAGACATATGAACTAGATTGGCAAACATGAACTTAAACTTCTCTAAGCACAATAAGTTATAAACATTAATAAGGCAGAATATCGGATAAGGAAATATATAACGTGACATGTGGACTTCTCTTTTTTCCACATGAGGTCCCACCTATCTAGTTAGCATAGCTCCCATTGATTGCCAGCTCCTCACGTAGGGGCAGGGTGTTAGCAACGGGGGGTGAGGATAGGGAGGGTAGGGGAGAGGAAAGGGGGATAAGGGGGGGAGGGGGTACAGGATAGGAAGGGAGGGTAGTCTAGGGGGGATCCCCTGAGGAAGCAGTGCAGGTTTAAACTAACCAATGGCGAGGTAGGCTAAACACAGGGGAGGGTCCCCCTCTTTAGATTAGGCTTAAACAAACCAGAAAATAGAAAATACAAATAACAAAAACATTGCAAGTGTCCCTGAAAAGGAAGGTCCCCCAGGTAGTGGGGGGCCACCTCCGTTATTGAGTTACATGACCATATCACTATATATGCATAACTTTTAGCTACAGGCTGGTAGGGGTAGTGCTCCATAAAGAGCATGTACGGCAGTTTCTAGAGGCATCAAAAGCATCCTCGTCTTAAGGATAAAAAATTAAGAAAAGAAAAACGGATAATATGGGTTGATACTACCCGTTAGTAGATGGCGAGGTGAAAAAGGTGGTGATGTGAAGTCCTTCAACGATTCCCAGAGCGATCTTCCTGGTTGGTGAAACGGCTGCGTTTGTATGGAGGTTTGGTCGGGCTTCGGGGGTGTTTAGGGGGTCCATACGCGTGCTGTGAAGATGACGATGGTGAGCCCTCTGCAGCGGCGCTATGTTCCATTTCGGAGCTTCTGTTGGCTAGGTAGGTTTCCGCCTCTTCAGGTGTATTAAAGGTGAGTTGCTCCCCTTCAGGTGTTTGAACATGGAGGACAGCTGGATAAGCTAGGGAGAATCGGATTTGATTGTGGTGCAGAGTGGAGCATACCGAGGAGAATGCCTTGCATTGTTTCATTACCTCTATGGCAAAGAGCAACAGTTTCGCGCCATCTACCACCAGTGAGCGCGTGCGACGAAATTTTTGCATTATGGCATTTTTGTCAGCATAGTTCAAATATTTCACTATCACATGCCGAGGTTTAGCGCGTGTGTCAGAATATTGACCCATATGATGCGCTCGTTCAACAGTGCAGGGTATGCGGAGGCCAAGTTGCTCTGGGATGGTTTTCGCACATATATTTGTAAGGTGGGAGGCCGGGATCGACTCTGGCAAGCCAATTATGCGCAAGTTGTTCCTTCTTGAGCGATTTTCTAAATCGTCCAGCTTGTCCATATGTCTCTATTCGAGGCAGTGATGCGTACAAGTGCTGCAGATGAGGCTGTGCAGTCATCTTCAAGTATAGATATTCTCTCCTCCACCTGAGTGATGCGCTGGGCCTGAGCCTGGAGCTCTATGTGCAGCTGTTCCAGCCCTCTGTGCACCGCTGCGTCCACAGTGGCTGTTAGGGATGGCCCCAGAAGTTGTACTACAGCCTGGGCAATGTTAGCAGGGGATGTGGGGTCAGTCTCTGCCATAGCAGGGGCAGGGGGAGGTTGTGGCTGCTGCTGAGTCCGCTCTGCTGTGTCCGGAGCGGCCGCCATCTTGGCTGTGTCGGCCGCTATGTCTCCCGCCGGCGGAGCTGTGGAGGGGGGCGAGGACAGCGCCCGAGCATATGATCACTCCACGAAGCGATCCATGTCTGCCTGGGATGGAGCAGAGGCAGTAGGGGTTCCCCCCGGCGCTGTGGCTGATTTAGATGCCGGTTTTGTGAGGAGCTGTGCGGGAGCTGAAGCTGCTCACCTCCTCCTCATGTGGCGCCGGAACGCGGAAGTATAAATTACTTTAAAAACCTGTCTAGTGTGTTTTTATTGACACTTTTTCTCACCAGGTGAATGGGTAGGGGTACGATGTTCCCCCATACTCATTCACATAGGGCGGGGGGCCGGGATCTGGATTCCGATAAGCCCCCCGCCCGCAGACCCCAACAACCAACAGCCAGGGTTGTCGGGAATAGGCCCTTGTCCTCATCAACATTGGGACAAGGTGCTTTGGGGAGGGGGGGCCCGCAGGGCCCCCCTCCCCCAAAGCACCCAACCCCCCACGTTGAGGGCATGCTGCCTGGTATGGTTCAGGAGGGGGGGTGCTCGTCCCCACCCCCTTTCCTGACCGGCCGGGCTGTGTGCTCGGATAAGGGTCTGGTATGGATTTTGGGGGGACCCCAAACGCCGATTTTTTGGTGTAGGGGGTTCCGCTTAAAATCCATACCAGACCTAAGGGCCTGATATGCCCCTGGGGGGAACCCACGCCATTTTTTTTCATTTAAAATTTGGCGCGGCATTCCCCCTCATGATTCATACCAGACAGCTGTCAGCACTGCCTGTCGCTCATCGCAAAAGGAAAAAAAGTTTTCCTTTCCTGATCAGCGAGCCAGCGCGACATGCACAGTACCCTGTCACCGAGAACCAGCGCGATGGGATCTCGCTGGAAACACAATCTCGCGGTCAGGTACTGTAGGATTTTGGAGGGACCCCAACGCCGATTTTTTGGTGTAGGGGGTTCCGCTTAAAATCCATACCAGACCTAAGGGCCTGATATGCCCCTGGGGGGGAACCCACGCCGTTTTTTTTCATTTAAAATTTGGTGCGGCACTCCCCCTCATGATTCATACCAGACAGCTGTCAGCACTGCCTGTCGCTCATCGAGAAAGGAAAAAAGTTTTCCTTTCCTGATCAGCGAGCCAGCGCGACATGCACAGTACCCTGTCACCGAGAACCAGCGCGATGGGATCTCGCTGGAAACACAATCTCGCGGTCAGGTACTGTAGGATAGCAGAAGGATACTAGCAAGTAACAAGATAAAAAGGAGAGGAGAGAGAAGTGGATTGTGAATTGTGTGGTGGGATCTGTGATGTCAAAAAACAAAAATAAATAAAAATAAGTGCTCAAAAGATGAACTGTGTATGAGACATGTAGGTGTGCCTAAATGTAGTAAGTATCAATAAGTGAATTATAGTAAGTACCTGAGTATGGTGAATATCTTGAGTACAATGCCCTGTACACACAGTCAGATCGAATTGTGTTGTCAGAAATTCTGATCGTGTGTGGGCTCCATCAGACTTTTTCCGTCGGAATTTCTGACACACAAAGTTTGAGAGCAGGATATAAAATATTCCGACAACAAAATCCGATCATTTAAATTCCGATCGTGTGTACATAAATCTGACGCACAAAGTGCCATGCATGCTCAGAATAAATTAAGAGACGAGAGCTATTGGCTACTTCCCCGTTTATAGTCCCAACATACATGTTTTACATCACCGCGTTCAGAACAATCAGATTTTCCAACAACTTTGTGTGACCGTGTGTATGCAAGACAAGTTTGGCCCAAAATCCATCGAAAAAATCTGATGGATTTTGTTGTCGGAATGTCCGATCAATGTCCGATCGTGTGTACAGGGAATAAGAGTAATGAAACACAGCAGGCAACTTCCACAGCTGTGTGTGTCCTCAGTGAAGAGTGCAATTGAATCCAGGCCATGCCTGACCTCCAATTTAACCCTGGAAGAGCCCAGGTGGCTCCGCCCCCAACGCCATGTATGGATGGCTGACATGTGAGCACTGGAAGCGTCCTCCATCATAGGGAGGTACTCAATTGCGGACACACCCCCAAGCCATCAGATGATAATGCGTCCAGCTGTGACGACGTCCGTAAAGTTGCAGACGCCACGCCTCTGGCGCCTAAACATGGCGCTAATGTGTAGGTGTCCCCATCCGCCCAAAAGCAGATGGGGACAGCAGGAGACACAGAAAAGCCTCCCTTTATACACATTGCAGCTCCCAGTGCGTACAGAAAACGCTAACGCCAACCAAAGAATCGCACAACAAGGAGCCAGGGTATATAACAATACTGGGATAAAAAATGTGTTGGAGGATGAATAGCTAGTATAGCATCAAAATGTAGTAGTTGTTTATACATGTATATACTGGTGGGTGTCTTCCACCCGGGTTCAATATAAAGAAAGGGGAAAGGTCTGGTGTCCCCAGTAACACACTTCCATTCCTGAAACATAATAAAACAAAGGATTTGCCCCGGGACTTTAAATGAAGTGCTAAATGGTTGTGCAGGTCGCACACAGCATTAAAGCGGGAAAGTGTCGTGTCAACATCGGAAGAAGAGGAGGGGACAAGACAGAGCAGAAGACAGGGCCCCCGCTAGCAAAAGAGCTGGAAGAAGATAGCAGGGGAGTCCAGCAGAAGATTCCCGGAGAAGAACCGGACAGCGGCAGAAGACCGGGCCCCCGCTAGCAAAAGAACTAGAAGAAGATAGCGGAGGGGCCCGGCAGAAGAGGCCGAACACCGGGAGAAGAGGCCGAACACCGGGAGAAGAAGCCAAACACCGGGAGAAGAGGCTGGAGAGAGCAGAGAAGTCGGAAGAAGACCCCTGAAGTCAGAAGAAGACCCTGAAGTTGGAAGAAGACCCCCAGAGCTGCCTAATAAATTACTTTTAAAACCTGTGTAGTGTGTTTTTTTTATTGACACTTTTTTTCCTAGGTGAATGGGTAGGGGTACCATGTACCCCATACTCATTCACATAGGGTGGGGGGCCGGGATCTGGGGGCCCACTTATTAAAGGGGGCTCCCGGAATACGATAAGCCTTCCCCCCGCAGACCCAAGGGCCAGGGTTGTCGGGAAGAGGCCCTTGTCCTCATCAACATGGGAACAAAGTGCTTTGGGGGAGGAGGGGGCTCACAGGGCACCCCCCCTCCCCCAAAGCATCCAACCCCCATGTTGAGGGCATGCGGCCTGGTATGGTTCAGGAGGGGGGGGCGCTCGGCGCTGGCTCCTGTGACAGGGCTTGCAGGTGTCAAATCTCGCCGATAAATCTTGCTTCTTCCACACTGCTGAAGGTATCTTTATTGAAAGGTTACAATCCAAAAACAGTCATATTTTATGCATAGAAAACAGGGAAGAACAGCTAACGCGTTTCACATCACAACAGATGCTTAGTCATAGCTGTGATCTATGAATACGCATCTGTATATTGATTTGAAACGTATTATGCCCTGTACACACAGTCGGACTTTCCGACGGAAAATGTGCGATCGGAGCTTGTTGTCGGAAATTCCGACCGCGTATGGGCTCCATCGGACATTTTCCATCGGATTTTCTGGCACACGAAGTTTGAGAGCAGGCTACAAAATTTTCCAACAACAAAATCTGATCTCATCAATTCCGACTGTGTGTGGACAATTCCGACGCACAAAGTGCCACGCATGCTCAGAAGAAATTCCGAGATGGAACTGCTCGGTCTGGTAAAATTAGCGTTCGGAATGGATATAGCACTTTCGTCAGGCTGCAATGTTTTAAATTGTTCAATGCAGCGCACTCTCTTCTTCTTTATAATGCTAGAAGAACGAAGTAGTTTTGCTGCTCATATTCACACAGACTTCTCACAAACTTCTTTCTTTATTATTTATCGTGATTTCATCAATATATTTAGATTTGTCACATCTGACCAAAAAGATATTTATTTTTTTAGTTTTGCATTGTTTTCAAGCCTGATTTTTTTTTGGGTTTGTATTGTTTTCAAGCCTGATCTTGTTGTTAATTATTTTTATTTTTTGATTTTACATCCTGTCTTGAATATTTTTGTGTGTGTTTGGGTGTCAAGTTACCACAACACCATTATTATCTTGTATTATTTAATCTCAAGGAGATTGCTTGGTGTTGGTGTCCCTTGTTAATTTCACATTGTATTTTTGAAATGTACCTGAATCCTCAGAAACAAACTGTCCTTTTTGAAGGAAAACACACATAGGCGAGTATAAATGAAACAAAAATTCCTTTATTAAGGGCTCAGAACCAAACAAAGAGGGAGGCAACGCTGGATAAACGTCATAAATTGGTGAAGCCTTTGACCCCCAGGGCACACATCAATTATTTTACAGAAAAATTGGTGGCCTGAAGAGTCCATATCTAAGGGAGTGCAATCCGGTCCAGAAGTCCCAGAGATCATGAAAGCAGCAGATGATATGTATGTTCCCAGGCTGTGGTTATACAAGAGGTATTTGGTGAGACCAGACTGAACCCAGGTCATCACTCTCTGGTCTTCCTTAGACGCTTCCTTCCACGCTGTGGCTCTGGTGTTGGAGGTGTGGCAGGAGGAGGAGTATGACCTGGAGGAGGAGGAGGACTATGGGTGAGCTGACAAATGTGGGTTGCACATGTGATTTGGCCCCTCAACCCCTTATTTAGAGCTTCCAAAATTAAAAACTCACATAGGAGTCATTGGCCCTCCTCCATCTGTATCATTTTGCATGCAGTTATGGCAGCAAAGTCCTCCTCCACACTGTGGGGTGTTCTGAAGGCCTCAGTAGCCTTCCAAAATAGGCCTATGGCAGCCTCCTCCAGGTTACTCCTCTTCCTGCCACTTTTTGGTTGAAGGCGGAGGGGAGGGACCTGGGTATCAGGCAGCCTACTTGGCCCAGCCACCTCCTGGCTGAGACTTCCCTGTGTATGAAAAAGGGACATGGTTTTAGTTTTTGCTTCATCAATCACAATCATAAATTAGTACTCCAAACTAACATATATTTATCATTGATTGGACAACCAGCAATATTTAGAGAAATGCTATACCTGGCTCAAGCTGGGCTCCTCCACATGTTGCTACCTGGAAGGCCCAGGTTGGACATCAGAAGCCTCAGCTGGGGGGGAAGGAAGCATGGAAGGAAGAGTGGAGAGTGCTGGCCTGGGTTCAATCTGACATGCCAGAAAATGCAGTCTGTCATAGTACCACAGCCTGGGGACATATCATCTGCAGCTCCTAATCTCTGGGAATCCTGGACCTTCTTGTGCTCACTTAGATAAGTGCTCCTCAGGCCACCAATTAGGATCTTCAAATAGGTGATGTCTGCCGTGGGGATCACTGTCTTCACAAATTGCAGCAATTTATCCAGCGCTGCCTTCCTCTTTGTTTGGTTCTTATAATCAGGGTGGTTTATCTGCCACAGACAGGGCAGCTCCCTGGACATATCTATGAAGATTGGCATAAAGTCATGATCCTTCAAGATATCCATTTTAACTGCAAGACACAACACAAGACAAACCCTAATGTCAGCCTAAATTCTTCTAAACTTGTCCAAATACAGGCCTCAATCTAGAAGCAGTATAGGTCCAATTTTAAATCTTACCTTCGTTATCACGATCGGCGCCTCTGATACTCCTTCCTCCGCTCACAGATCGTACGTACTACGCACGCGTGTTGCGCTTTATAGACACTGCGCATGCGTGAAACTCCACCCGCCCCTGACGTTCTTTCTAGTCTATTCCCCCCCCTTCTCGTTCGTCGCAGTGGGGAGGAGCACATGGCGGAGACAGAGCAGATGTCTGATAATTACACCAACGAGAAGGAGGAGGAGGAAAGCCCGGAGCCTGAAACGTCCCGATCCAGAAGGAGACGATTTAAGGCATCAAATATGTCCTTTGTGGAGATGGTGGAGATGGTCGATATCCTGAAGAAGGCCGACTATGACGGGAAGTATGGACTTTACCCCAACCCCAATGTCAGAAAGGCCAAGATCATGGCGAAAGTGGTCAAGAGTCTGCACCGGAATTTTGGGGTATGACAATCCAAGGATCAACTCAGGAAGCGGTGGTCAGACCTAAAATTAAGGGAGCACGATCAGTATAGAAGGATCAGAAGAGTGCTGCAAAAAAGTAAGTAGTTGTGATGTGTTCCTTTTCTTTATTTTTATTATGTTCGTGCTGCTCCATGTGCTTTTCTTTACTGTTGTACAGTTTAAAATGGCAACTTTCATGTTTATGGGCACATTGTTCATTCGTATGAAACATTGTTCGTTTGGCCTAGAAAACACCATTGTTTTGGCCATATGCATTTGAATACATTTTTTATGGCCTACTTCTCTTAAAATAATGTTATTGTGTAGATGGGTTTGTAACTAGAATGTCATGCAAACTAGATTCTGTGTAAGGAGAGGACACTCAGCAGCAGTTTTCACATCTGGACGCTGGAGCACTAGTGTGGGACACCAGAACACCCTTTTTATTAGGGGGTCCCACACAGGTGCTCCAGTGCATACTATAGGGGTGTCGCCATCTGTGAAGCTTGTACAAAACAGGTAAGTATTCAAGCTTGACAAAGGAAAAAAATATTTCTACATCTTGTAACTCTGGCAAAATAGACAATTGTACCTCACTTCCAAACAATGTTTCATATTCCTATTTCTGCCATCAAATATCTGTGTGCTAAGTATACCTATTTTTTTTACATAGGGGAGAAAAGACTCGGAGGACACTCCTCATCCAAGGAGACCACAGACCCCCCACCTCAGGAAGAAGTGGAGATCCCACAAAGCCAACATGAGGAGGAGGAGGAAGGAGACGTGGTGGAAATAGTCACCACAACAGGTGAGTTTCTGCGACCACAGGCTCAGGTAAGAGATGGATGCCGGCATATTTATAATACATGGTGTGTTTTTGTTTCTACCTTTTTAGGTGATCGTGATGTTGTGGATCCAGGTCATTTCACCTCTGAAAGTGCACAGATCCTGATCGGGGAGATCATGGGGTATAATAGGGACTTGGAAAACATCCAGAAAAACATTAATGATGTTCAAAAAAAAATGAAGAACATCATTGATGTTTTAGGGATAGTTTAAAACCCCTCCAAATCCCTTCCCTTTTTTGTGCTTTTTGGGATCTAAAAATTTCTCACATTTTTTGACATATTCGAAAAAAGCCAAATTTTGAAGATGCACACAGTGTGTCAACATGTGCTATCTGCCATCACGGGAGATCAATGTATGCGTTTTGTGGGTGCCCTTCCTCAATAATAAAGTAGCTGGGAGGAAGGGGTTGCACCCCCAAAACACGTCCATTGATCCCCCATGATGGCAGCTAGCACATGTTCACATTCGGCAATTTGTGTGCATCTTCAAAATTTGGCTTTTCCAGGGGTGACTTCACCCCATCTGAATGGGATATCAAACACAGTTTCTAAATACTCATGTCTGATATTGCCTTCAATTTCTTTAAAAGTTGAACTTTGTAAGTTCCAAATTGGTGTCTTTCTTGTTGGTATTATACATGCCTGTTTTACCTTAAATGGACATTTCTACTTTTAGTAATGTGACCCAAAAAATTGTTATACAACAAACATGTTGGTTTGTTTTAAAAAACCTTTTCTAAATGCACATGTGATTGTGCTGGTATTAAAAAGATTGATAATCAAGAATGTGTGGATTATTGTTTCAAAACTTTTGTTGTGCTCAAATTGGTGTTTTCTGTGACAGTGGGGGTTATTTCCTAAGGGAAAATCCACTTTGCACTACAAGTGCATTTTCAGTGCAGTTTCAAGTGCACTTGTAGTGCAAAGTGTCTTTGCCTTTAGTAAATAACACCCAACAGTGCTTTGTAATGTTACACAATCACGCCATTTTTAGGACTCACCACATTTCTGTCAGGGTCAGTTAAAAGAAACACAAGCAGTAAATGTCACCAAAGATTTTAGTAGTTAAAATGATTTTTTTATTTTAAAAATGTTTCAGACATTGTCTGGCATATTGATGGCCCCCCTACCCGCAAAGTAGTCAAGGTACCTAAGACGGACCTTACGGGCACTCAGGGGGGGCAAGCCAGGACGCTCACTTTCAAGCGCTGTCAGGGTTGGTTCATTATGAATTCCAGCCTCAGGCCCAATTGAGGCAGCATAGTTGGCAGAATTTTGCCTTAAAAAGTTATGTAGAACACAGCACGCCAGGACGATATGATTCAGTTTGTAATCCGCCATGTGTATGGGTGTAAGAAATAGGCGGAACTGGCTGGCCATGATTCCAAATGTGTTCTCCACAACTCTTCTGGCCAGCCAGTAATTAAAAACCCTCTGGTCCAGGGTGAGGGTCCTCATAGGGAATGGCCGCATAACATGGTCCCCCAGCGCAAATGCTTCATCAGCAACGAAGACGAATGGGAGTCCTTCCACATTGTCTTCTGGAGGTGGCAAGTCCAAGCTGCCATTCTGGAGACGCCTGTAGAACTCCGTCTGGGTGATGACTCCACCATCGGACATCCGGCAATTCTTCCCCACGTCCACATACAGGAACTCATAAGTAGCCGACACCACCACCAACATCACAATACTATTGAACCCCTTATAGTTGTAATAGTATGACCCCGAGTTGGGTGGTGGGACAATGTGGACATGTTTCCCATCAATTGACCCTTCGCAGTTAGGAAAGTCCCACCGCTGGGCAAAGTGGGAGGCCACAGTCTGCCATTCCTGTGGGTTGGAAGGAAACTGTGTAGTCAAACAAGAAAAAAAAAATAATAATTTTGCACCTAAACAGGGAAAGCAGATTAGACACAAACATTCTTGGCCAACATCAGTATAACATTTATTTTAGGGAGTTTTGAAAGACCAAGGCATAAGGTCCAACTATCAGATTCCCCCTCCCCCCTCTCATGGGCCATTTCTAACATTTTAGGGGGGAGATGTTTTGGACAGGTAACCCTCTCCACTGCATTGAGGGATGAATGCCTAAATAATGTGTATTACTTTGGCCAGCCCCTCCTTACTTACACTATTGACAGCCCACTGGACAGGTAAGAAGTGTCATAATACAAAGATATAAATACACATTGTACACATTTTAGCACATTTGGACATTCTGCTATTACCTATCAAGATAATAATAGTATACAAAAACTTTAAACAGTACCATTTGAAAGTATACAGGCAGGCCCTTGCACTACATGCTTTGGGGAATTCACCCATAAATATGACCACAAAAGAGATGGGTATAGTGTGTATGGGTTTGGCAAAGTCAGCAGATAGATGATTGAGGATAGATAGAGAATTGGTATCAGTTGACTTAGCAGTTGGGGGGAGGGAAGATTACAAATGATTTGGAGACCCAAAAAAAAGCATCTGGCACTCTGCCTGAATTTAAAGCACAAATCACATTTTTCAACATTTTAGGGGGTTTTTAGGGTAAAGCACTAATATGGAGCTGACAAAATACACTGTTAAGTGACTACATGAGGTGAATATAGGGCCAGGAGACCATGCTGGGGAGGTAAGTGAAGGCAAATATGCATGAAGGACAAAAAAAAATTACATAAAAATCCAGCATGCATGAGGACAAAGGGGATATTCACAGCATATTACAATCATGGTAATTAGGGAATGAGGAAAGAAATACAATATATTATCAAACATTAAATACAATAAAATGTGATATTAAAGGATTAATCTTACCTTAATATAATCCTTCTGCAGGACCTGGATGATGGCAGAACAGGTCTCTGGGATAATGATCCCCAGAGCCTGGGGGGAGATGCCTGTCGAGAACTTCAAGTCCTGCAGGCTTCTCTCCATCGCCAAGTACCGCAAGGTGGCGACTAGCCTCTGCTCCGGAGTGATGGCTTGCCTCATGCGGATATCCGGCCTGCTAATATAAGGGGTCAGCAAAACCAACAAATGATGAAATACGGGGTCCGTCATCCGAAGAAAGTTCATGAAATCATCAGGATTATTCTCACGGATCTCATGGAGCAAAGGCATGTGACAGAATTGGTCACGCTGAAGCAACCAATTCTTGGTCCACAAACTCCTCCCCACCCTGTTCATGGACTGGGCTTGTGTCAAGGTAAGGACCCCAACACCAAGCCCCCACACAGCACGAACTCTACGAGGAGTACGTATACGCAACATGGCTAGAAAACGGTCGGCTGCTCAGAACGAGGTAACAGAACGCACTGAAGAACAACAAGGCCTGTGAAGAGCGACCTGAAAAACAGCAACGAGTGGACAAGAACGCACTGAATAATCCAATAAAAACTGACTGCACGCACTAAAGAGCAGATACAAACCCACAAGCACAAACTGAACAGCAGAAAACGATCTGAAAACTATGAGTCTGAAAAAGCGCAAATCGTCTCTCACCAAACTTTTACTAACACAAGATTAGCAAAAGGAGCCCAAAGGGTGCCACGTTTAGTTCAGAACTGCCCTTTTCTAGTCTCATCGTACGTGGTGTACATCACCGCGTTCTTGGCGATCGGAAATTCCGACAACTTTGTGCGACTGTGTGTATGCAAAACAAGTTTGAGCCAACATCCGTCGGAAAAAATCCATGGATTTTGTTGTCGGAATGTCTGATCAATGTCCAATCATGTGTACAGGGCATAAGTGCTCTTCCCTATTTTCTATGCATAAGATATGACTATTTTTGGATTTTAATCTTTCAATAAAGTAGCCTTCAGCGGTGTGCGGCCGTGTGGGATTGTTCCTTCCTTACTTTGTTATAGGTGTTGTCAGTGTTTCTATAATATGTTTATACTGTTCAAATATTCACTGTGTTAATTTTCAATAGGAGTTCTGTAATTTCTCAGGTTGCCAGTAAAAAATGTGCTCCACCAGTAAATTTTCCATGTTTTGTCAGTAACAAATTCTGCGGGAGGTTGGCAACCCTGCATGGAGGTATCATAGAATATAGAACGTTAACATACATCAGTCTTTTTACAGGGTTTTATTATGATCTGATAATACTATTTTAGCAGTGACACTTGTTTGTACCTGTAAAGTCCCATGTGTTTTTATTTTTTTATTTTTATACAATATACCAAGAATGTTGGTACACCCCATGAGGGAAAGTCTATGGAATCCATACATAATGAATTTCTTTGTAATCTCAAAAAATACACTGGGGGGGGGGGGGATTTACTAAAACAGTATCAGGTGCAGCTCCGCAGAGAAACCAATCAGCTAGGTTTTATTGTTTAACCACTTGCCGACCAGCAGCCGTCATTATGCAGCGGAAGGACAGCTGTCGCTGTACCTGTATGGTGGCTTGCACAGGCGCATATCCAAACAAGAAGACTCACTGCTCCAGGTGAGATTTGAAAGCCTGATGATCTGGACAGGTGCCTCTGCATGTACTCAATAAAAGAAGAAATGGTCGCACTCTGTACTCGATCAAAATTCTTTTATTCAGAACATCCCAAAGTGTTGACAGAAAGCTAGTAGATGCATTTCACGCATTCCAAATGCGCTTAATCATTACACAGAAAGAGCAGGATAGATCTCATTATAAAGCTCCACCTAGTTGTATAGCAGGTGACACTAATCATTAAATTGCATGCTTCCTGTTATGTGATACACATAGAAACTAAAAAAAAAGAAAAACCTACAGCAAAGCACACACAACCTACAGCAAAAGCACACACATATTTGTATGTATCGCATCTCGCATATAGAGTAGTGTAAAGTAGAACAATCGTATATAGTGAAAAGATGTTTTTTTTTAATGTATACATATATTAGTGAATAGAGATAACATACTCAAGAACACACACCATAAAACCATTGTAATCACCATATTGGATTAAAACAAGTCAGTGTAACCCATCGTAGATCATCCCTTAATAGGAGTATGCATGCACGCATCACACACACATATAAATATTTATATGTGCAATCGCACATGCACACACCAGTAGAATATCTCCCTCCATCATAAAAACATTAATCAACATATATTACTATATATGGTACATAACTCCAGGGAGATAATTCAAAAAGATTCTCCATAGCCCCCAAAGGAACAACGGAGAAAGGGTGGGCAATAGAGGGCAGAGTAAAGAGAGAAAAGACAAAAAAGATAGAGCAGCAAGAGATATGAGGCTATATTAAAATTATCAATGAATATGTTTCAATCTATATATAGTCAGTAAAAACCGACATATATCAACCCATATCTCTTTATGCTCATTCAACCCCAAACATAGTGAAACACATAAAGAGGACTGGGTGGAGGGAAAGACAAGCGCAGTAAATATAAGGCCAAAATCTCAACCGCCCTCCATCAACTCTCTCTCTCTCTATATATATATGCAAATGCACATTCCTATGTGTATGTAGTACATGTCTTAGGCTGGATTCACACCTATGCATTTTTAGTGCTTTTTGCATTTTGCAGATTTGTACTACAGAACGTGTTCCATAGGAAACCATGTTAAATGGATTGTAGTGCAAATCTGCAAAATGCAAAAAGCACTAAAAATGCATAGGTCTGAATCCAGCCTAAGACGGACCCCAAAAAGTAAGAATGAAAATATGAAATAATGAAAAAATTATGAAAAACATTTTATTGAAAAAAAAAATTATATATATATATATATATATATATATATATATATATATATATATATATATATATATATATATAAAAATATATAACAAAAAGCAACAAAAATAAATAAAGAAGGATGAATAAATCATTATATGGTTATTTTTGAGTATTAATGTTAATACTTTGTCAGAGAGAGTGTATTCATCACATTTAGTCATAATAATGGGTCACATCCCACTCAAAAGTTAACCCATGTGGGATGCGAGTCTGGAACTGGAATATCCAGAACACCTCTCTACGACAAAGTAAACAAAATATGTCACCCCCTCTGGCTGGAACCCTGACCTTCTCAATGATTTGTATACGCATGGCTGTAATATTGCCATTATGACATAAATTAAAATGTTTAGCCACATTTGTTGATAGATTTTTCGTTACGCTATACAGGTGCTCATAAAAATGATCATGTAGACATCTAGTTGTTCTACCAACATACTGAATGTGGTATAAATCGCAAGTTATTTTATATTCCTTATGTGTCATTGATGAGAAGAACTGGTCACCACCAGTAATATGGACATCCCGTTACACCGCACCTAAAGTTTCCCTTAAAATGCAGCCATGTGGCTGACTTAGTAGTCTTTTTATTGAAGAAACTATGGGACAAGGTACGACTCAGAGTAGGGGCTCTGCGGGACACTATGTTGATTCCCCCTGTAGAATATTGGCACAAGTTTCATCTGCATATAGAACAGGAAGATGTTTAGTGATTATATCTCTAATTTCTCTAAATTCATTGCTATACAGAGTAGATAAAGTCATTCTATCCGGATGACAATCCCTAGTCCGCAATTTCCTCCTGATAAGATCCCCCAGTTCTGGCAATAGTCAGAGCCCTATCGATCATCCACCTTGGATATCCTCTCCAAAAACCTTTGGAACAGGGATGCTGCCTCACGTTCAAAATCCAGTTTATCAGATTCTTCTCACTCATATAAACTGTCCCGCGGGTATACCTTTAATTGTGTGTTTGGGATGTCCTGATTGGGCTACCAAAACATAATTACCTGACAGAGGCTTTCTATATAGGGTTGTGTTGACTCTCATTTTCAGTCCCTTCAAGAGTAGATCTAAAAAATGTATTTCATCATTATGAACTTCACCAGTAAAGGTGAGATTATTGTTCTTACAATTGAGGTACTCCAAGAAGGGAATGAACATGGATGTCCCATCTTCCATGATGAACAAGAGGTCATCTATGAATATCAGGTAAAATCCAATAGAAGACCTAAAGGGGTTCTCCCCTCCAAAGATGCGGGACCGCTCCCACCAACCCATGTACAGGTTGGCTAATGAGGGTGGACATTTGGCCCCTATCGCTGCCCCGCACCTCTGTAGGTAGAACACACCATCAAATGAAAAATAGTTATGGGACAGTAGATATTCCAAGACTTCCATAATGAATTCTCTTTGTTCAATTGGTAGATCCGTGAATGTCTCTAAGAAAAAAGACACAGACACAACAGCAAAGTCATGAGGAATTGATGAATATAAACTCACCACGTCATATGTGACCCACGAGTACTCATTTTTCCAATGAAAATCCTCCATGACCTCAAGAAGATGATTTGTGTCTTTTAAATTTCCAGGGAGTTGCTGAACCAAAGACTGTAATTGCCTATCCAGCCACTGCCCTAGTTTCTCATTGAGGGAATTAATGCCTGATATAATAGGACGCCCTAGCAGGGGGTCTAGTCCCTTACGGGTTTTAGGGAGATGGTAAAATGTAGGAATGATAGGATTTTCTGGTAATATTTTGGTGGGTTCTTTTTGACTAAATATACCTGCTTTAACTCCTCTATTGACAAGTCCTGCCAACACTGATCTAAACTGTTTCGTTTGATCCCCTCTAACAGGCACAGTTGCGGGCGGCGTGCTCTCGCACCCGCTGCATGCTGCGTGGGTCGGGCAGACTCAAAGTCAGTGTCATTTATACATTGATCAGTGCACTGATCAATGTAATAATGTCACTGGTCCCCAAAAAGTGTCATTTTGGGTCGGGGTTGTCCGCCGCAATGCCGCAGTCCCAGTAAAAATCGCATATTGCTGCCAATACTAGTAAAAACAATAAAATAAAAAAGTCCCTAAATCTATCCCATAGTTTGTAGATGCGATAACTTTTGCGCAAACCAATCAATATATGCCTATTGCAATTTTTTTTTACCAAAAATATGTAGAAGAATATATATCAGCCTAAGCTAATGAATAAAAAATGTTTCTATATTTTTTTGGATATGTATTATAGCAAAAAGTAAAAAACTTTTTAAATTGTCACTCTTTGTTTTATAGGGCAAAAAATAAAAATGGCAGAGGTGATCACATACCACCAAAAGAAAGCTCTATTTGTGGGAAAAAGGACATCAATTTTGATGGGTACAGCATCGGACGACCGTGCAATTGTCAGTTAAAGCAATGCAGTGCCGTATTGCAAAAAGATGGCCTGGTCATTAAGGGGGCAAATCCTTAAGTGGTTAAGCTTAATTGAACAAGCTGAGGTTACAGTCTAATTAGTTTCTATGTGCAGCTGCACCAGATTATGTGTGAAAAAAGGGGGTAACTAATGAGCAAACCTATACTACACCATAAAATATAAATGAGTAGCTGCCAACATGAAAGGTGTTCTCACACAGAATGACAAACAAAAAAGTATGTGGCGCTGACTCAACTAAATAGGATATAAATGATTAAGGTATGATATATGAATCTATAATAATATGCAATATACAAACTATAGAATAGCACTTCCGTGGTTGTGCTAAAACTGAATTATGAATAATATAGTGCAAAATAATCTTCAATATGTGAAACAATGTAAATGATGACATTGAATTAATAACTTTCAAACTGCAAGAATGAAGTGCAAAAAATGCTCCAAAGTGATAATAGTGCAATAATATAGTCCAGTACAAATAATCTCCAAGTGACAGTTCATAGGGAAAAAAGTGACTTTATCAAAGGGTACCCTTTGATGAAGTCACATGTTCAGTGATGTAATGCGTCAGGAAGGAGCCGGGTGTCATCACTTCCGGTCACGCCTGAGACCTGAAGCTCCTTTACTAAGCTGTACCGAGTGATTTAAACTGTGTGTTACTATTTGTTTTTTAAATAAAGTGTATCAAATTACTGCACTATGGAGTCCCCCTTATCTATTGCATGTCAATACTGCATTGGATGTGCCTGAAATTCACCCCGGTACTGGCATTGTTGTGGATATCTGTTGGAGTCGATAGATCTATGAGGATTCAGCGTTTATCCATACAAAGGCCTATTTTGACCCATAGGGGTCTTTTTATGAGGTGAGAGACTGGGGCAAATAAGTGGTACACATCGGATGGTGAAATCAATTGGATGAAGCGGATCTTCTTTTCGGTTGCTTTGCACATTGCACTTTTTTCCCTATGAACTGTCACTTGGAGATTATTTGTACTGGACTATATTATTGCACTATTATCACTTTGGAGCATTGTTTGCACTTCATTTTTGCACTTTGAAGTTATTACTTCAATGTGACCATTTACATTGTTGCGCGATTGTTTTAGCACAACCACAGAAGTGGTATCTCTATAATTTGTATATTGCATTTATAGATTCATATATCATACCTTAATCATGTATATTCTATTTAGTCAGCGCCACATACTTCTTTTTTTATTTACCAGATTATGTGTGCTGCTGTTTTAGTAAATAACACCCGCTGTATTATCTATTTTAAAATGCTACCTGCCTAGTCTCTCCTACATTGCAGTCTTACCAAGCTGCTTACATACTATCCAGCAACTGTAGGATATTTCCAGCTAGTGTCCCTCAAATAGTATGCTCTATTTTTTTTCATGATAAAACCTGCCATGTCTCTCCCTTTTACATTGCAGCCTAACCAAGCTATTTATATATTGTCCAGTAACTGTACAAAATGTGTGGATGTTGTATTACTAAGATTACTCTCATGTTTATTTCAAGATAATAAAACACCTCATCTCTCCCTTTTACATTACAACCTTAGATGCGGATTGATAATGTCCAACCACTGAACAATATTTGTGGCTATTGTCTCTCAAATAATGCATTACTTTCTTTCTTTCTTTAAAGATAAAACCTGCCTCATTTCCCCCTTTTACATTGCAGCCTTACCAAGGTGTTGAGCCACTGTACAATATTTGTGGCTATCAGCTATCAGAGAATAAACTCTAATGTTTATTTCAAGATGCAGTATAGCTTGCTTCTCCCACTTACATTTCAACTTTGACAAACTTTTTAGAAACTGACCAGCCACTGAACAATACATGTGGCAATTGTCTCCCAAATAATGCATTGTAATGTTTATTTCAAGATAAAACTTGCCTCACCGCTCTGTTTTAATTTGCTACTTTGCCATCTGCTAACACACTGTCCAGCCACTGAACAATATTTGTGGCTTTTGCCTTTCAAATATAGAACCCATATTTATTTTTCAAGATAAACCTGCTGCATCTCTTTCTCTTAAGTGTGAGCCTTTCCAAGCTGCTTACATACTGTCTAGCCACTGTACCACACTTGAGCAGTGGAAGTAGATGCACACGCAATTGAAGTGGATGCACATGCATCTGCCAATGGCTCTGCATGGGGAGGGCTTTAATAGACCCTCTGAATGAGCTCCAATGAAGAATACAGTGTTGCTGGTCATACCCAAAAAAGCTGTAGTGTTTCACAACATCACATACAGCTTAAAGGCATCTCTCAAGCATTTAGTCCCCATGTCCCCAGTTACAGTGCCCAGCCACCCATGCCCTTTTCAGACAACATATTAGCCTATTAACCTACAAAATAGGCAGAATGTGGTATCAAGAATGACCCCCCTAGACTTTAGTGAGATCAAATAATAAGTTCAAGTGTATGGAATTCACAGATTCACCCCTGTAAATCAAATGCTGCACAATGCATTAGAAGCCATGATTGGCTGAAGCAGTGAAGGCTTTGCCCAATCAGGGCACATAGCACTGTTATAGATATGATTGGACACAGTCATGATGACTCTCTCCAATCATGGCTCATTACTCATAGACCCACCCCACACTATAAAAGGTTCCTTCCCAGAGCAGCCATTTGCAGTGTGATATTGAAGTGGAGAGAGATAGAACAGGGCTCTGTTCATTGCTACTAGTGCGTTAGTGTGCTATAGAGTGCTATTGTGATTCTATTATGAGTGTAAAGTATTAGTGTAGTGTGAATATAGTGATAGTGCAGTGTAAGTGTAGTGCGACCATTCAATTTTACTGTAGTGTCAGTTTAGTGCGTCAGTACAGTTTGACTTCAGTATATTAAATTGTGTTAGTGCACTTTTACTGCAGAATATTGAAGTGTGTTAGTGCAGTTTTACTGCAGTATATTGAAGTGCATTAGTGCACTTTTACTGCAATGTATTGTAGTGCGTCAGTGCGGTTTTACTGCAGTATATTGTAGTGTGTCAGTGGAGTGTGTCTGTGTAGTGAGTATGCAAGTTAAAGTGCACCAAACACCACTTTCAATTGATTAAAGTGCATTCAAGTACACATTTCCCCGTCTCTATTACATTTTGGAAATAAGTCCCTCCCATCAAGTCTGGGAGGCCAACAAGGAGAGGCAGATGTTCCCATGGCATTGTGAGGGGGACAGCAGCATCTGTGTCCACAGGCAAGGGTGGACGTGGTCCATTCTCAGGCAGTTTAGTGATGTTGTCCATGCTATCCAGCCACAGCATGCAAAGGAGTTGGTGGACTGGCTTACTAAGCCATCCTCATCCTCCTCATCCTCTATCACCCAAGCAGAGGCTAATGCGCAGTCCACCGAAGCTGCCAGTGTGGCTTATTTGGCCTCCTTGTCCACAGCTAGTCCTGCTATAGCCCCAGCATCATGCATGGAGGAGTCAGCTGAGTTATTTGAAACACTTTCTCTTTGATTATGCACACCCATTTCTTGATTCTGATGTTGGTTCTGAGGTTGAGAAAAGCAGGAACATAAGCCTACAGAGAGGGTAGAACACTGGTAAACAACAAATTGGCAGTCATGTTCCCCCAGCCACAGCATATTGCCAAGTTGGCTCCAGTGATTATGAGGATGAAGGGGATAATGATGATGAAGTCACTAACGTGACTTGGGTGCTGGATAGAGGAGAGGAGAAAAGTGAGGGTGAGGCACAACCCCGAAGAAGCAGGATGTCCTCAAGAGCAGCCATCATGGAAGAGTAGAGAGCAGCCACCCTATTTCATCACATTGTGGAGCTGTTATCTCCTGGCCCACTTGCCACAGCTCAGCTGTCTGGGCCTTTTTTAGCACATGTGCAGCCGATCGCACTGTTGCAATTTGCAATCTTTGCCTCAAGCAAATCAAGAGTGGCAAAAAACACCAGTCATTTGGGTACCACATGCTTGACAAGGCATTTAACCTCCCACCACTCAGCCGGTTGGCAAGAGCACCTGAAAATAGACGTGCATTACGTTTCGTTCCAAATCGAAATTCAGACAAATTTTCATTTTTCTGAAATTCAGATGCATCCGAAATACTGAATTACAATAGTAACAAATTTAAAGGAATCCGAAATAACGATTCGATAAAAAAAAAAGCGGACAAAATTATAATCAAATTCTAATCTAATTCGAAAACAATTTGAAAACAAATTTGCATCAAATTTGCATCAAATTCAAAAACAATTTGAAAACAAATTCGAATGGAATTCGAAAAAAATAGAAATCGATTTTCTAAAAAAGAATACTATAAAATAGAATATACAATAATAAAGCAATAGAATAAAAATAAAGGAATATTAAAAACTAGAAGATAATTTAAAAGAATGTAATAAAATAGAATATGACCGTCTTCCGAAATTCAAATTTCGAATAGAATAAATTTAAATTTGAGAATAGATTGGAAAAGGATGCAAAACAATGATAAGGGACTATATACAAGATTTTAATAATAAGAATGATATCATTAGCAGTAATCAGCATGGATTCATGAAGAATCGTTCTTGCCAAACCAATCTATTAACCTTCTATGAGGAGGTGAGTTGCCATCTAGATAAAGGAAGGCCCGTAGACGTGGTGTATCTGGATTTTGCAAAAGCATTTGACACAGTTCCCCATAAACGTTTACTGTACAAAATAAGGTGCGTTGGCATGGACCATAGGGTGAGTACATGGATTGAAAACTGGCTACAAGGGCGTGTTCAGAGGGTGGTGATAAATGGGGAGTACTCAGAATGGTCAGGGGTGGGTAGTGGGGTTCCCCAGGGTTCTGTGCTGGGACCAATCCTATTTAATTTTTTCATAAACGATCTGGAGGATGGGATGAACAGTTCAATCTCTGTATTTGCAGACGATACTAAGCTAAGCAGGGCAATAACTTCTCCGCAGGATGTGGAAATCTTGCAAAAAGACCTGAACAAATTAATGGGGTGGGCGACTACATGGCAAATGAGGTTCAATGTAGAAAAATGTAAAATAATGCATTTGGGTGGCAAAAATATGAATGCAATCTATACACTGGGGGAGAACCTCTGGGGGAATCTAGGATGGAAAAGGACCTGGGGGTCCTAGTAGATGATAGGCTCAGCAATGGCATGCAATGCCAAGCTGCTGCTAATAAAGCAAACAGAATATTGGCATGTATTAAAAGGGGGATCAACTCCAGAGATAAAACGATAATTCTCCCGCTCTACAAAACTCTGGTCCGGCCGGACCTGGAGTATGCTGTCCAGTTCTGGGCACCAGTCCTCAGGAGGGATGTACTGGAAATGGAGCGAGTACAAAGAAGGGCAAAAAAGCTAATAAAGGGTCTGGAGGATCTTAGTTTTGAGGAAAGGTTGCAAGCTCTGAACTTATTCTCTCTTGAGAAGAAACGCTTGAGAGGGGATATGATTTCAATTTACAAATACTGTACTGGTGACCCCACAAAAGGGATAAAACTTTTTCGCAGAAGAGAGTTTAATAAGACTCGTGGCCACTCATTACAATTAGAAGAAAAGAGGTTTAATCTTAAACTACGTAGAGGGTTCTTTACTGTAAGAGCGGCAAGGATGTGGAATTCCCTTCCACAGGCGGTGGTCTCAGCGGGGAGCATTGATAGCTTCAAGAAACTATTAGATAATCACCTGAATGACCGCAACATACAGGGATATGTAATGAAATACTGACACTTAATCACACACATAGGTTGGACTTGATGGACTTGTGTCTTTTTTCAACCTCACCTACTATGTAACTATGTAACTATGTAATGGAAACTAAAATAATAGAAAAGAATAGAATAAAAAAAACAATAGAACAGAATAGAATAAAACATAATATATATTATATTTTATTCTATTCTATTCTAATGTTTTTCAATTCTATTCTTTTCTATTCTATTCTAATCATTTCTATTCAAATTTGAATTCATTCTATACGAAATTCAAATTTCGGAAAAAATTTATAGATATAATTATTATATATATAACCATTTTCCGAAATTCAAATATTGTATAGAATGAAATCAAACTCTAATAGAAAAGATTAGAATAGATTTATTTCCTAGTCGAATGCAAAACAAAATTTTACCAAATTTAAAAATTTCAATCAAATTCAAAAAAACCTACGGCATTCGGAAAAGTAAACTCTATATAACCATTTTCCGTCATTTGAATTTCGTATAGAGTGAAATTGAATTTGAATAGAAGGATTAGAATAGAACAGAAAATAATAGAAAAGAATAGCATAGAAAAACAATAGAAAAGAACATAAAAAAAAAATTTTGCTGTGACACTCAGGTGCTGTCCATTTCTTCTGATCATCCTTGAGATGGTTCTACACCTTTATTTGAGTCCAGCTGTGTTTGGTTATACTGATTGGACTTGATTAGGAAAGCCACACACCTTTCTATATAAGACCTTACAGCTCACAGTGCATGTCAGAGCAAATGAGAATCATGAGGTCAATGGAACTGCCTGAAGAGCTCAGAGACAGAATTGTGACAAGGCACAGATCTGGCCAAGGTGACAAAAAAATTCTGCTGCACTTAAAGTTCCTAAGAGCACAGTGGCCTCTATAATCCTTAAATGGAAGAAAATGGAAGACGACCAGAACCCTTCCTAGAGCTGGCCGTCCGGCCAAACTGAGCTATCGGGGGAGAAGAGCCTTGGTGAGAGAGATAAAGAAGAACCCAAAGATCACTGTGGCTGAGCTACAGAGATGCAGTCGGGAGATGGGGGAAAGTTGTAGAAAGTCAACCATCACTGCAGCCCTCCACCAGTCGGGCTTTATGGCAGAGTGGCCCGACAGAAGCCTCTCCTCAGTGCAAGACACATGGAGTTTGCTAAAAAAAACCTGAAGGACGCCAAGATGGTGAGAAATAAGATTCTCTGGTCTGATGAGACCAAGATAGAACTTTTTGGCCCTAATTCTAAGCGGTATGTGTGGAGAAAACCAGGCACTGCTCATCACCTGTCCAATACAGTCCCAATAGTGAAGCATGGTGTTGGCAGCATCATGCTATGGGGGTGTTTTTCAGCTGCAGGGACAGGACGACTGGTTGCAATTGAGGGAAAGATGAATGCGGTCAAGTACAGGGATATCCTGGAAGAAAACATTCTCCGGAGTGCTCAGGACCTCAGACTGGGCCGAAGGTTTTCCTTCCAACAAGACAATGACCCTAAGCACACAGCTAAAATAATGAAGGAGTGGCTTCACAACAACTCCGTGACTGTTCTTGAATGGCCCAGCCAGAGCCCTGACTTAAACCCAATTGAGCATCTCTGGAGAGACCTAAAAATGGCTGTCCACCAACGTTTACCATCCAACCTGACAGAACTAGAGAGGATCTGAAAGGAGGAATGGCAGAGGATCCCCAAATCCAGGAGTGAAAAACTTGTTGCATCTTTCATGGCTGTATTAGATCAAAAGTGTGCTTCTGCTAAATACTGAGCAAAGGGTCTGAATACTTAGGACCATGTGATATTTCAGTTTTTCTTTTTTAATAAATCTGCAAAAATGTCAACAATTCTGTGTTTTTCTGTCAATATGTGGTGCTGTGTGTACATTAATGTGGAAAAAAAATAACTTAAATGATTTTAGCAAATGGCTGCAATATAACAAAGAGTGAAAAATTTAAGGGGGTCTGAATACTTTCCGTCCCAACTGTATATACATATATATATATATATATATATATATACATATAACTATCTTCCGACATTCAAATTTCGTATAGAATGAATTTGAATAGAAAAGATTAGAATAGAATAGAAAAACAATAGAACAGAATAGAATAAAATATAATATATATTATATTTTTTTCTGTTCTGTTCTATTGTTTTTCTATTCTATTCTTTTCTATTATTTTCTATTATATTCTAATCTTTTCTATTCGAATTCAAAATTCATTCTATACGAAATTTGAAAGATGTTTTATATATATATATATATATATATATATATATATATATATATATATATATATATATATATATATATATATATTTCCTGGACCTCCCCATGTCAGCCTACTATGGGTCAGATCCGCCCCCTCAGACCCCACCAGGACCATCGCTTTTCTAGCCCATAAAAGGGCGGCTGTCTGCCCACACCAGTGTTCTTTTTTCGTCCTCGCTCCGGAAGCCTATTAAAGTTTTTTTTTTTTTTTCTCTTCTCCATCCATCCATCCATCCATCCTGTTGGGTTCAGCCTCGCCCAATTCAGAAGACTCCACCATATAGGTTGTAAATCTCCTGAGGAGGTGGGTTCCCGTGGTGCTGGGATTGTATGGTACAGTATAAATGACTGTGTATTACTGGCAAAGGTCACTGGCAGTATAAATGACTGTATATACCTTCGTTAGGCAGGTGCTGACACTCTCTCCTTCCATGTTTTTGTGTGTTCAGGTAGTGGTTTGGCTCACTGGGATTTGTAGTTCACTGCCTCCACATGTACTCCTTTCAGGAAGCTCAGAGTTGAGCAGGTGAGGTCAGAGGTAGCTTCCTCTTTGGGTTACCAAGCACACACCAGAATGCATAGTTGCCAACTGTCCCGGATTTCCCGGGACATTCCCGGGACTTGGACTCCATTCCCGAATTTGTGGTGTCCCGGGAAATGTCCCGAAAAATCTGGTTCCCGTTTTCGAAACAACCGCCGCCGCCGCTAGAGGTCGGCGGCCGGCGGAGACATTGTCTCCGCCGGCCGCCATTTTGTGGAAGTTCAGGAAGACGGCTGGGGGGGGCTAGACGAAGCTTCTGCGTCGCCTCCCACCCCCTGCCCTGCTCCGCCTCGGCCCGCCCCGCTCCGCCTCGCCCCGCTCCGCCTCAGCCCGCCTACCCCCCGCCCCGCTGCCAGTCTGATATGGAAAGGGGCGGGGGTTCTAGCCATGCTGCGGACACACCTCTAGGACACCTCTGAGGTGGGGGGAGCGCGCGCACCGCTGTGGGACACCTGATGTGAGTGGGGGGGGCACTGGGGACACCTGATGTGAGTGGGGGGGCACTGGGGACACCTGATGTGAGTGGGGGGGCACTGGGGACACCTGATGTGAGTGGGGGGGCACTGGGGACACCTGATGTGAGGGGGGGCACTGGGGACACCTGATGTGAGGGGGGGGACTGGGGACACCTGATGTGAGGGGGGGCACTGGGGACACCTGATGTGAGGGGGGGCACTGGGGACACCTGATGTGAGGGGGGGCACTGGGGATACCTGATGTGAGGGGGGGCACTGGGGACACCTGATGTGAAGGGGGGAGGGCACTGGGGACACCTGATGTGAGGGGGGGACACCTGATGTGAGGGGGGCACTGGGGACACCTGATGTGAGGGGGGGGCACTGGGGACACCTGATGTGAGGGGGGGCACTGGGGACACCTGATGTGAGGGGGGGCACTGTGACTGGGGACACCTAATGTGATGGGAGGCACTGGGGACTCCTGATGTGAGGGGGGGCTCCGCCGGGGACACCTGATGTGAGGGGGAGCTCCGCCGGGGACACCTGATGTGAGGGGGAGCTCCGCCGGGGACACCTGATGTGAGGGGGGGCACTGGGGACTCCTGATGTGAGGGGGGGCACTGGGGACACCTGATGTGAGGGGGGGGCACTGGGGACTCCTGATGTGAGGGGGGGCTCCGCCGGGGACTCCTAATGTGAGGGGGGCTCCGCCGGGGACTCCTGATGTGAGGGGGGGCACTGGGGACTCCTGATGTGAGGGGGGGCTCCGCCGGGGACACCTGATGTGAGGGGGGGCTCCGCCGGGGACTCCTGATGTATGGGGGCTCCGCCGGGGACACTTAATGTGAGGGGGGGCTCCGCCGGGGACTCCTGATGTGAGGGGGGCACTGGGGACTCCTGATGTGAGGGTGGCTCCGCCGGGGACACCTGATGTGAGGGAAAGCTCCGCCAGGGGACACCTGATGTGAGGGGGCTCCGCCGGGGACACCTAATGTGAGGGGGGCTCCGCCGGGAACTCCTGATGTGGGGGGGGGCACTGGGGACTCCTGATGTGAGGGGGGGCACTGGGGACTCCTGATGTGAGGGGGCTCCACCGGGGACACCTAATGTGAGGGGGGGCTCCGCCGGGGACTCCTGATGTGAGGGGGGGCACTGGGGACTCCTGATGTGAGGGGGGCTCCACCGGGGACACCTGATGTGAGGGAAAGCTCCGCCGGGGACACCTGATGTGAGGGGGCTCCGCCGGGGACACCTAATGTGAGGGGGGCTCCGCCGGGGACTCCTGATGTGAGGGGGGGCACTGGGGACTCCTGATGTGAGGGGGGGCTCTGCCGGGGACACCTGATGTGAGGGTGGCTCCGCCGGGGACTCCTGATGTGAGGGGGGCTCCGCCGCAGACTCCTGATGTGAGGGGGGCTCCGCCGGGGACACCTAATGTGAGGGGGGGCTCCGCCGGGGACACCTGATGTGAGGGGGGCTCCGCCGGGGACTCCTGATGTGAGGGGGGGCTCCGCCGTGGACTCCTGATGTGAGGGGTGGCTCTGCCGGGGACTCCTTATGTGAGGGGGGCTCCGCCGGGGACTCCTGATGTGAGGGGGGGCTCCGCCGGGGACTCCTGGTGTGAGGGGGGCTCCGCCGGGGACTCCTGGTGTGAGGGGGGGCTCCGCTGGGGACATCTGATGTAAGGGGGGCTCCGCTGGGGACATCTGATGCAAGGACGGACTCTGCTCGGACATCTGAAGCAAGGACGGATGGCTGGTGGCAGGCGACGTGGCTGGTGACACGCACAGGGCTCCCACTGATTCTGCATTATGGTAAGTTGAATGATTTCATTTTATATTACAATGTAATAATAGAAATAATGCACTTCAATCATCCTGACACCATAACAACCATGGTGCCGGGATGATTGAAGTGCTAACACCAGGTGTTTGGAGTATCTTTATCTGCTGATTGTTAAACTTTCTAGAATACACATATTTCTATTGTGTAGGATCTGGGGCTGCTGTCCCGTCATTTCCCCCTCTCTCCCCCTCTCCATCCCTCATTCATCTCAAACTCTAACCACACCCTCTAGAGCCACGCCCATTTAAGCCACGTCCACTATTTTGCGTAAACCATGCCCATTTTTCGCCGTGGCGCGCGAAGCGCGCCGCACTTGTCTATTTTTGCTGGGCCACGCCTGATGACGAATGCCCCGCCCCCTAATTATTTGACAGCTCCGCCTACAGCCACATGTTGCTGAAACACCTCCAGGGCCGGACTGGGAATAAAAACCAGCCCTGGAAAAATGTCATACCAGCCCCATAGCATTATCATACCAGCCCAACAGCATAACGTCATTATTTTCTTGTTCATGAAAGGGAAAACCATGCACATTTGAAGAGTGTTTTATATATAGAGAAGACAGATATGAAATCACATAGGGCTTTATATATATATATATATATATATATACATATACATATATATATATATATATATACATATACATATATATATATATATATATATATATATATATATATATAAAAAAGAAAATTCCAGTTAAAAGTGGTCAATCATCAAGGGGACCCCAGGAACTCTGGGAACTTGGGGGGACGGGGGACTCTGGTGACCAGAGACCACCTTCTGCAGAAAGAATACACTTAGGCTGCTTTCACACTGAGTCGCTTTACAGGCGCTATAGCACTAAAAATAGTGCCTGTATAGCGCCTATAAAGAGCCTCTCCTCTCACTCCAATGTGAAAGCTCGAGTGCTTTCATAATGGAGCGGTGTGCTGGCAGATTGGTAAAAATAAGTCATGCAAGCCGCATCTTTGCAGCGCTGTATACACTGCTCCTAAAGCGCCCCTGCCCAATCAATGGGCAGCACTGCCGAACCGCTTAGTGGCGCTTTGTGGGCGATTTTAACCCTTTTTCAGCTACTAGCATGGGTTAAAAGTGCGCTGCTAGCAGCCAAAAAAAGACCATAAATCGCCACTATTTTTAGCGGCACTTTACCGCCGATTCCCCCAATGCCTTGGTGTGAAAGCAGCCTAAGGTAAGGAGGAGGGTTACTGATATAAGGGGGAAACCTTTATATCAGTGTCCCTTTACATTATTGTATTCACTCCCCCTTACATCAGTGACCCCCCCCTTAGACTTGCCTGGCAGTGCTGTCACTGACCTCCTCTCAGGTACACCTTGCAGGGATCAGTCGTCTCAAGCTTCGTGACTGGTTTTATCCCATAGTCTCCTTTCCACAGTCCACACACGTCTGACTTCTACCATGACCCCCATCCCAGTGACACTTCCACTCTTAACTTCTCTCCAGACTCCCTCAGAGACTGCAGACATGATATAAGACAAGAGATTGTCAGAGGTTGCAGACATGATACAAGAGATGGTCAGAGACTGCAGACATGATACAAGAGATGGTCATTGATTGTGTAGACATGATATAAGAGATGATCAGATACTGCAGACATGATACAAGAGATCAATGCAGTCTCACCAGTGCCCATCAAATGCAGCCTACCTCTGTGCCCATAATCGCAGCCTCACTATGCCCATAATCACAGCCAGACTGTGCCCATAATCGAAGCCTCACTGTGCCCATAATCACAGCCTGACTGTGCCCATAATCGAAGCCTCACTGTGCCCATAATCGAAGCCTGACTCAGCCTCACTGTGCCCATAATCGCAGCCTGACTCCGCCTCACTGTGCCCATAATCACAGCCTCACTGTGCCTATGAATGCAGACTCACCATTGCCCTGAATCACACACACAGCGGGCACCTCCCGTTGTGTGTCATGGTCGGAGCTGGGTCTGTGTGTTGTCGGCGGCACTGTTAAAAGGTCCTGTCCCCCTAGACTGGCTCATGTGATAGGTGGAACACAGATGCAATCTACTATCACACAAGCCGGTCTAGGGGGGCGGGACCTTGTAACAGTGCCACCGACAACAACACACATACCCAGCTCCGACCGTGACAGTGCTCCCACAGCCTGCAGCCAGAGATCAAAGCGGCCCCAGGGCGGGCAGCCTACCTGGAAATTTCCCGGTATACCGGTAGGCCAGTCTGGCCCTGATCATCTCCACCCAAAAACTGAAACACTGCTATCTGCTTTTGCTTATGTCTATTTAATAATGCTGGTATGTTATTTTTACTTCATTTTTTCTTAACTGTAGACCTGCCCACATAACAATGCCTTGTCTTACCAAACATTATGGCCAGTTAACTTTAGTGTCCTCTTGCTAGACGGTTTCTGAAGTAAAAATTTTGCCCTGTTAACCAGCCAACCTTTATTACCTCCTGATTGATAATTGAAATGCACCCATCCCCATCCCTATCAGTATAAATGTAAGCATCTTTTGGGAGAAGCATTTGCAGGGGGCACAAATCCACACACACAAAAAATTTCCAGGACCCTGGGCCATGTCCCTTCATATAAATCCCACTCTCATATTACCCCCTTCACCCTCATGCTTCTCCTAACCTCTGGAGATATATCCCCAAACTCCGGGCCTCCATCATTTAACTGTACCCCATGCACCATCACCCTGCACCCTCTGGCAGCAGCCGCAATCATCACAATTTAGTTCCCATTTCTATTCTTTCCAAGACCAGACTCCCTTTCTCTTGTGCCCTTTGGAATCCCCACTCTGTCTGTAACAAACTCACCTCTCTCCATGACCTCTTTATTGCTAACTCATTTAATCTACTCGCCATTACCGAAACCTGGCTTCATGAATCCGACACTGCGTCTTTTGCTGTCCTATCCCATGGTGGTCTTCTCTGGACTCACTCCCCCAGATCCAGAGGATGTAAGGGAGGAGGTGTCGGAATCCTTCTAGCCCCACATAGCACCTTTCAGGGACTTCAATCACCTCCCTCTCTGTCACTCTCTCCTCTTTCGAAGCACACTGTATGCGCCTCTTCACTCCAGTTTCTCTAAGGATAGCTGTGATCTACAGGCCCCCTGGACCAGTATCAACCTTGATGACTTCTCTGCCTGGCTACCCTACTTTTTTTCTTCTGAAACCCCCACAATCATTCTGGGTGACTTCAACATCCCCATTAATACTAACACTCCTGCCACTTCCAAACTTCTCAGCCTAACCTCCTCCTTTGACCTGAAGCAGTGGATACTTGTTCCTACTCACTCTGAAGGCAATATCCTTGACCTCGTTTTCTCTCACCTTTGCACTCCATGCAACCTCTCTAACTATCCACTCTCTCTCTCTGATCACTACTTTATTAGTTTTACTCTCTCCCTCTCCTCCACCTCCTCTCCCTCCAACCACCTAAAAGTTACCTGCAGAAACCTACGTCATCTCAAGCCTTCTCTTCTCTACTCTGCTACCTACAACCTCTACGACAAAATCTCACCCCATCCTGCACCAACCTAGCCACTTCTGTCTACAATGCTTCACTTCTAGCCTCACTGGGCTCACTGGCCCCCCTCACTACACACAGAATAAGGCCCGACCCCTTCAACCTTGGAAAACAGATGATACTAGAAGTCTGAAAAAACATAGTCGTACTCATGAGTGCATGTGGCGTAAGACTTATGCAGCGTACACATGAGCGGACTTTCCGGCATACTTGGTCCGGCGGACCAGAGTCTGCCGCACAAGCTGTTCGTGTGTAGGCTCCCGCTGACTTTTTTTTCCCAAAAGTCCGCCGGACCTAGATTTGAAGCGTTTCAAATCTTTCCGCCTGACGGAAAGCCCGTTCGTCTGTATGCTGGTCCGACGGACCAGATGCGACGCAAGGGCAGGGTACTGCATCTCGTGCTCGCTGCAATAGGAAAAACAAATTTTTCTATTGTGGCGAGCGCAGGGCATACCAGGCCCTTAGGTCTGGTATGGATTTTAAGGGGAACCCCCTACGCCGAAAAAATGGCATGGGGTCCCCCCTAAAATCCATACCAGACCCCGATCCGAGCACACAGCCCGGCCGGTCAGGAAAGGGGGTGGGGACGAGCGAGCGCCCCCCCTGGTGAACCGTACCAGGCCGCATGCCCTCAACATGGGGGGGTGGATGCTTTGGGGGAGGGGGCGCCCTGCGGGGCCCCCCACCACAAAACACCTTGTCCCCATGTTGATGAGAACAAGGGCCACGCCCCCCTAAAATGTCAGTCCCAGCATGCCCAGGGACTGTGACGACATAAAGGGGTGGGGTCTCCGCCTATATAAGTCACATTGGAGCACTCAGAGAGCATTCCAGCCGGAGAGACCATCGTGTCAACATCTGAAGAAGAAAAGAAGCTAAGAAGCCCAGAAGCCAGAAGTCCGGGCCCCTGCTAACAAAAAAGCGGCATGAAGATAGCGGAGGAGCTGGCAAAAGAACTGGAACACCGGGAGAAGAGGCCAGAGTGAGCGGAGAAGAACCAACCAGATGTCGGGAGAAGAGGAAGCGGAGGGAACCCCGAAGCCGGAAGAAGACCCCCCGGAGCTGTCTAATAAATTACTTAAAAAACCTGTGTAGTGTGTTTTTATTATTGACACTTTTTCCCTAGGTGAATGGGTAGGTTTACTATGTACCCCATACTCATTCACATAGGGTGGGGGGCCGGGATCTGGGGGCCCTCTTGTTATAGGGGGCTCCCAGATTCCGATAAGCCCCCCGCCCGCAGACCCTGACAACCAACGGCCAGGGTTGTCGGGAAGATGCCTTTGTCCTCATCAACATGGGGACAAGGTGCTTTGTGGTGGGGGGGCCTCGCAGGGCGCCCCCTCCCCAAAGCATCCACCCCCCCATGTTGATTGCATGCGGCCTGGTACTGTTCAGGAGGGGGGCGCTCGCTTGTCCCCACCCCCTTTCCTGACCGGCCGGGCTGCATGCTTGGATCGGGGTCTGGATTTTAGGGGGGACCCCATGCTGTTTTTATGGCGTAGGGGGTTCCCCTTAAAATCCATACCAGACCTAAGGACCTGGCATGCCCCTGCGACAGGGCTTGCAAGGTGTCAATCTCGCTGATAAAAGCGGCGAGATGAACTTCCTTTTCTAGTCCCGTCGTACTCGAGTCACGTTCAAAATGAACGGACTTGTCCGTGTGTGTCAAGTCCGTTCATTCTTAAAGTCCGCCTTAACTCCGGCGAAAGTCCGTCGGAAAGACGGGCGGACCTAGCCTGCCGGAAAGTCCGGTCATGTGTAGGCAAGTCCGTCCATTCAGGTGGTCTGCCGGAAAGTCTGGCAGGAAGAACGTCGGACCAAGTCTGCCGGAAAGTCCCCTCGTGTGTACCCGGCATTAGTCTCAGGAAGATTTCAACCAATATAAATCCACCCTCCAAAAATACAATTCCAGCCTCCTCACTGCCAAGCAGACCTATTTTCTCACTCTCATTAGCAACTTAGCATCCCGTCCCCGTCAACTCTTCTCTACCCTCAACTCTCTACTTCGTCCTCCACTGCCTCCACCGGCAAACTCACTCACTGCCCAGGAGATCGCCAATAACTTCAAAACAGAAGATTGATACAATTCACAAGGATCTCTCGTGAATTGCATCAATCCTCTGGATCCTGTTCCCTCACAAATGCTACGTTCACCCTCTGGCTCTATGCTATACTCTCTAACCCAGAATTTTAATCTCTCCTTCTCTTCTGGCATCTTCCCCAACTCTCTAAAACATGCACTTGTCAGACCCATACTTAAAAAGCCCTCATTGGACCCATCCAATCTTAACAACCTATGCCCCATCTCCTTGCTCCCCTTCTTATCCAAACTCCTTGAACGTCTGGTCTACAACCGAATGAGCGTCCACCTTGCTCATAATAGCCTTCTTGATCCCCTTCAGTCTGTATTTCATCTTCAACACTCCACAGAAATTGCCCTCCTAAAACTAACAAATGATCTACTAACAGCCAAAACCAATCAACACTATTCTGTACTCCTACTCCTGGACCTCTCTGCTGCCTTTGATACGGTTAACCACCCCCTCCTCCTCAAAAAACTTCACGCCTTTGGTCCCTGTGACTGTACTCTTCCTACTTATCCAACCACCTTTAGCATTTCTTACAGCTCTACTTCCTCCTCTCCTCTTCCTTTTTCTGCTGGGGTCCCCCAAGCTTCCGTTCTCTCCTATTTTCAATCTACACCTTCTCCCTCGGTCAGCTGATAGCCTCCCATGGCTTTCAATACCACCTCTACGCTGATGACACCCAAATCTATTTCTCTACCCCTCAGCTCACTCCCTCTGTCTTCCCACGTATCACTAATTTACTATCAGATATATCAGTCTGAATGTCACACCACTTCCTCACACTCAATCTATCCAAAACTGAACTTAGAATTTTCCTCCCCCATATGCCCCTTTCCCTTCCCCTGATCTCTCTGTCAAAATCAATGGCGCAACTATAAGCCCATCCCCACATTCCAAGGTTCTAGGTGTAGTTCTGGACTCTGAACTCTCCTTTAAGCACGTAGTAAGTAGTGAAGATAGGATAGGATGGGACTTTAACGAATCCATGGCCTGGTAAGGCCATGTATTTCCATCCCAGGGGACTTTAAATGAAACTATGGCCTGGTAGGGTCATGTGTTTCCATCCCCATTCAATTCAAAAAGAGGGGAGCAAAGGGGAAAGGGGGATATTGGGACTTTATATGAAGCACGTGGTAGCAGAAATTAATTGGTGAATAAATAGGAATTTTATTGATTACATTTATAATAACATAAAATGCTGGTATCAATAGTAATCAAGGTAATTGCAAAACAAGGTAATTGCAAAACATGGTAATGTACAAACATGATAATAACATTAGTGTCACAAAGTAGAATCACAATAAAAATCCAGGGTTCACCAAGACATGATTAGATAAAAACGTAAGCAAATTGATGCCTGCAAGACCAAGGTCCTCTTACACCTGTTGGGATAGTAGATAATAGCTTGAAAATCTGGGTATGTTGATAGGAACACGGCATTTGGTAGCTCTACGCGTTTCGTGACCTTTAAACCACTCATCAGGAGCAAAGCACGTGATAAATCTATGATAGAGAAATTGTATGTAAATAATCAAAAATAAATTTGAATTAATGAAGGGCATGAACAGGGGTAGGGTAAAGCATCACGTCCAATCACTGTCCAAATCTTACTGCCTCAACCTCCGCAAATTCTCCAAAATATGGCCCTTTCTAACCAATGACACAACAAAGCTCTTAAATTCACTCGCTGGTCATCTCTAGCCTCCACTACTGCAACTCCCTTCTCATTGGCTTACCTCTACATAGTCTATCACCTCTTCAATCCATCATGAATGCTGCTGCCAGACTCATCCACCTTACCAATCGCTCTGTGTCTGTTACCCCTCTTTGTCAATCCCTCCAACTGGCTTCCGCTCATCCAACAAATTAAATTCACAATACTAACAACTACTTACAAAGCCATCCACAATTTAGCCCCCAGCTACATCACTGGTCTAGTCTCTAAATATCAACCTACTCGTTCTCTTCCTTCCTCTCAAGACCTTCTGCTCTCTAGCTCCCTCGTCACCTCCTCCCATGCTTGCCTCCAGGACTTTTCCAAAGTCTCTCCAATCCTATGGAATGACTTACCTTAATCTGTCCCATTATCTTCTACTCTATTAGCTTTTAGACCATCCCTGAAAACCCTACTCTTCAGAGAAGCCTACCCTACCCACACATAATAACTGTATTTTCATTTTCTCCATCAGCTCACCCCCCGCCCCCACAGTTATTACCTTTTGTTTCACTTGACCCTCCCTTCTAGATTGTAAGCAGGGCCCTCTGATCCCTCCTGTATTGATTTGTAATGTAAGTGTACTGTCTGCCCCCATGTTGTAAAGCGCTGCGCAAACTGTTGCTGTTATTTAAATCTTGTATATATACACATATACAGTATAAAATATATATAGTGGGGATGGAAAGTATTCAGACCCCCTTACATTTTTCACTCTTTGTTATATTGCAGCCATTTGCTAAAATCATTTAACTTAATTTTTTTCCTCATTAATGTACACACTGCACCCCATATTGACAGAAAAACACAAATGTTGACATTTTTACAGATTTATTAAAAAAGAAAAACTGAAATATCACATGGTCCTAAGTATTCAGACCCTTTGCTGTGACATTCATATATTTAACTCAGGTGCTGTCCATTTCTTCTGATCATCCTTGAGATGGTTCTACAACTTCATTTGAGTCCAGCTGTGTTTGATTATACTGACTGGACTTGATTAGGAAAGCCACACATCTGTCTATATAAGACCTTACAGCTCACAGTGCATGTCAGAGCAAATGAGAATCATGAGGTCAAAGGAACTAGCTGCCTGAAGAACTCAGAGAATTGTGGCAAGGCACAGATCTGGCCAAGGTTACAAAAACATTTCTGCTGCACTTAAGGTTCCTAAGAGCACAGTGGCCTACATAATCCTTAAATGGAAGAAGTTTGGGATGACCAGAACCCTTCCTAGAGCTGGCCATCCGGCAAACTGAGCTATCGGGGGAGAAGAGCCTTGGTGAGAGAGGTAAAGAAGAACCCAAAGATCACTGTGGCTGAGCTCCAGAGATGCAGTCGGGAGATGGGAGAAAGTTGTAGAAAGTCAACCATCACTGCAACCCTACACCAGTCAGGGCTTTATGGCAGAATGGCCCTACGAAAGCCTCTCCTCAGTGCAAGACACATGAAAGCATGCATGGAGTTTGCTAAAAAACACCTGAAGGACTCCAAGATGGTGAAAAATAAGATTCTCTGGTCTGATGAGACCAAGATTGAACTTTTTGGCCTTAATTCTAAGCGGTATGTGTGGAGAAAACCAGGTACTGCTCATCACCTGTCCAATACAGTCCCAACAGTGAAGCATAGTGGTGGCAGCATCATGCTATGGGGGTGTTTTTCAGCTGCAGGGACAGGAAGTACAGGGATATCCTGGAAGAAAACATTCTCCGGAGTGCTCAGGACCTCAGACTGGGCCGAAGGTTTACCTTCCAACAAGACATTGACCCTAAGCACACAGCTAAAATAACGAAGGAGTGGCTTCACAACAACTCCGTGACTGTTCTTGAATGGCCCAGCCAGAGCCCTGACTTAAATCCAATTGAGCATCTCTGGAGAGACCTAAATATGGCTGTCCACCAACGTTTACCATCCAACCTGACAGAACTGGAGAGGCTCTGCAAGGAGGAATGGCAGAGGATCCCCAAATCCAGGTGTGAAAAACTTGTTGCATCTTTCCCAAAAAGACTCATGGCTGTATTAGATCAAAAGGGTGCTTCTACTAAATACTGAGCAAAGGGTCTGAATACTTAGGACCATGTGATATTTCAGTTTTTCTTTTTTAATAAATCTGCAAAAATGTCAACAATTCTGTGTTTGGAATCTGTCAATATGGGGTGCTGTGTGTACATTAATGAGGAAAAAAAATGAAATTAAATGATTTTAGCAAATGGCTGCAATATAACAAAGAGCGAAAAATGTAAGGGGGTCTGAATACTTTCCGTCCCCACTGTGTGTGTGTGTGTATATATATATATATATATATATATATATATAATGTTACAGCTTTTGCACATCTGTAGTATATGCGTATATATATATATATATATATATATATATATATATATATATACTGTATATACAGTATGTATATAAAAATATAAGGTATACCAGTCATATTGGATATCTGCCCTTCTGAACATGGGGCACAGTCAAAGCAGCAAGAGTGGATTGAAGATCCTGGCTTTTTTCTGTATCCGGGTAAACAAGAGTCCACACACCGAGACTCCAGCTTCTAAAAGGAAGTGAAAAAAAATGAATTTACTTGTGTGAAATAACATTGGAGATTCAATAAGAGTGTGTTTAAAACTGTTGCTGTATCTCCTTATCTGTGACTTCCATTGCATATTATTTCTATTTTTCAGTAGAGCTGCCAGCAATTCTCTCAGTGTACAGTCTGGAGATCCTGCCAGGAACAACTCTTCTTATTTCAGGCTGACCACACTAAGCCACCGCCTCACACTGGAGGAGTACTCATGGGAGACTTACAATGATGATAATATTGAGGAAGTTGATTAGTGTTGTCAGCCTGCTATAGGAAGTGCTGCTACTGGTGTGATCTCCGGGTAAGAAACTGCAAAGGATTCCCAAAAAATGAAAACCGAATACAGTGGTATAGTGATGACTAACATATTTAAAAAAAACAAACAAAAAAAAACAAATATATATATATATATATATATATATATATATATATATATATATATATATATATTTTCAGGTTTACTTGCACTTTAAAGTGTAACTTTTTTTTTTGTAACTGTATTTTTATTTTGTAATTTGAACAGGTATAACAAAATGCTTGCACTCGTATATTTAATAGAGCAAACAGGAGGAAAAAACAGAATTTCACTCTTACAGTTTACAAACATGTTAACAATTTTAACCTGGTGGGACAGAAGTCATTCCCCATGGAGAACCCCATAGTCTATGAGGAAGAGTAATAGGGCGTACACACGGTCGGACTTTGTTCGGACATTCCGACAACAAAATCCTAGGATTTTTTCCGACGGATGTTGGCTCAAACTTGTTTTGCCTACACACGGTCGCACAAAGTTGTCGGAATTTCCGATCGCCAACCACGCGGTCAAGTACACCACGTAGGACGAGACTAGAAAAGGCCAGTTCAGAACCAAGCGCGGCACCCTTTGGGCTCCTTTTGCTAATCTCGTGTTAGTAAAAGTTTGGTGAGAGACGATTCGCGCTTTTTCAGACTCGTGGCTTTCAGATCGTTTTCTGCCGTTCAGTTTGTGCTTGTGGGTTTGTATCTGCTCTTCAGTGCGTGCAAGCAAGTTCCGCGTGACTTTAGGTAGTCATTGTATTCTTGTTCGTTCATTACTGTTTTTCAGGTCGCTCTTCACAGGCCTTGCTGTTCTTCAGTGCGTTCTGTTACTTCGTTCTGAACAGCCGACCGTTTTCTAGCCATGTTTCGTATGCGTACTCCTCGTAGAGTTCGTGCTGTGCGGGGGCTTGGTGTTGGGGTCCTGACCTTGACACAAGTCCAGTCCATGAACAGGGTGGGGAGGAGTTCATGGACCAAGAATAGGTTGCTTCAGCGTGACCAGTTCTCTCATATGCCTTTGCTCCGTGAGATCCGTGAGAATAATCCTGATGATTTCAGGAACTTTCTCAGGATGACGGACCCCGTGTTTCACCGTTTGTTGGCTTCGCTGACCCCCTATATCAGCAGGCAGGATACCTGCATGAGGCAAGCCATCACTCCGGAGCAGAGGTTGGTCACTACCTTGCGGTATTTGGCCACAGGGAGAAGTCTGCAGGACTTGAAGTTCTCGACAGGCATCTCCCCCCAGGCTCTGGGGATCATTATCCCAGAGACCTGTTCTGCCATCATACAGGTCCTGCAGAAGGAGTATATGAAGGTAAGATTTTTATCCTTTTATATCACATTTTATTGTATTTAATGTTTGCTAATATATTGGTATTTCTTTCCTCATTCCCTAATTACCATGATTGTAATATGCTGTGAATGTCCCCTTTGTCCTCATGCATGCTGGATTTTTATGTAATTATTATTTTAGGTCCTTCATACATATTTGCCCTTCACTAACCTCCCCAGCATGGTGTCTCCTGCCCTATATTCACCTCATGTAGTCACTTAACAATGTATTTTTTCTGCTCCATAGTAGTGCTTTACCCCAAACACCCCCTAAAATGTTTGGAAATGTAATTTTTGATTTAAATTCAGGCAGAGTGCCAGAGGCTTTTTTTGTGGTGTCCCCAAATAATTTTTACTAACCCTCCCTCCCCCCAACTGATAAGTCAGCTGATCCCAATTCTCTATCTATCCTCAATCATCTATCTGCTGACTTTGCCAAACCCATACACACTATACCCATCTCTTCTGTGCTCAGATGTATGGAAGAATTCCCCAAAGCATGTAGTGCAAGGGCCTGCCTGAATACTTTCAAATGGTACTGTTTAAAGTTTTTGTATCCTATTATTATCTTGATAGGTAATAGCAGAATGTCCAAATGTCCTCAAATGTGTACAATGTGTATTTATATCTTTGTATTATGACACTTCTTACCTGTCCAGTGGTCTGCCAATAGTGTAACTAAGGAGGGGCTGTTCCAAGTAATACCCATTATTTAGGCATTCATCTCTCAATGAAGTGAAGAGGGTTACCTGTCCAAGATTTCCACACACCCCCTATAATGTTAGAAATGGCCCATGAGAGGGGGGGGGATATGATAGGTGTACCTTATACTTTGGCGTTGTTAAATTCCCCTAATAAATGCTATCTGGAGGTTGCCCCATAATGTTTGTGTCTAATCTGCTTGCCATGTTTCTGAGTAAAAATAGTAATGTTTATTGTTTTTTCCTCAACAGTTTCCTTCCACGCCACAGGAATGGCAGACTGTGGCCTCCCACTTTGCCCAGCGGTGGGACTATCCTAACTGCGGAGGGGCAATTGATGGGAAACACGTCCACATCGTCACACCACCCAACTCGGGGTCGTACTATTATAATTACAAGGGGTTCAATAGTATAGTGATGTTGGCGGTGGTGTCGGCTAATTACGACTTCTTGTATGTGGACGTGGGGAAGAATGGCCGGATGTCCGATGGTGGAGTGATCGCCCAGACGGAGTTCTACAGGCGTCTCCAGAATGGCAGCTTGGACTTGCCAGCTCCAGAGGACAATGTGGAAGGACTCCCATTCGTGTTAGTTGCTGATGAAGCGTTTGCGCTGGGGGACCACCTGATGCGGCCATTCCCAATGAGGACCCTCACCCCGGAACAGAGGGTTTTTAATTACCGGCTGGCCAGAGCCTGATAAGTGGTGGAGAACACATTTGGAATCCTGGCCAGCCGGTTCCGCCTATTTATGACACTTATCCATATGGCGGAGTATAAACTGAACCATATAATACTTGCGTGCTGTGTTCTCCATAACTTTTTAAGGAAACATTCGGCCAACTATACTGGCTCAGTTGGGCCTGAGGCCGGAATGATACATCAAACCACACTGACGGCGCTTGAAAGCAGCCATCCTGGCTTGCCCTCCCTGAGTGCCCGTGATGTCCGGTTACGATACCAGGAGTTCCTTGCGGGTAGGGGGGCCATTAATATGCCAGACAATCTGTGAAGCCTTTTTATAATAAAAAAAAATAAATAAATCTTTGTGGACATTTACTGCTTGTGTTTGTTTTAGCTGACCCTGACAGAAATGTTTGGAGTGCAGAAAATGGCGTGATTGTGTAACCTTATACAAAGCACTGTTGGCTGTTATTTACTAAATGCATAAACACATTTCACTACAAGTGCACTTGCAACTGCACTGAAACTGCACTTGTAGTGCAAAGTGGATTTGCCCTTAGGAAATAACCCCCATTTTCTCATAAAACAACAATTACATCACCTCAAAAGTGTTGTAACGTTGAGACAATAATCCACACATTCTTGATTAACAATCTTTTTAATACCTGCATAATCACATGTGCATTTACCAAAGGTTTTTCACACAAACCAACATGTTTGTTGTATACCAATTTTTGTGGTGGCACTATCCAAAATCAAAATGTCCATTTTATAGAAAACAGGCCTGTGTAAAACCAACAAGAAAGACACAAATCTTACAAAGTTCACATTTGGTAGAACTTGAAGGCAATATCAGACATGAGTATTTAGGAACTGTGTTTGATATTGCGTTCAGATGGGGGGAAATCACCCCTGGAAAAGCCAAATTTGGAAGATGCACACAAATTTCCCATTGTCAACATGTGCTACCTGCCATCACGGGGGATCAAGGGATGTGTTTTGGGGGAGCAAGCCCTTCCTCACCGCTACTTTATTATTGAGGAAGGGGTTACACCCCCAAAACGCGTCCATTGATCTCCCGTGATGGCAGATAGCACATGTTGACACACTGTGTGCATCCTCCAAATTTGGCTTTGGGAAAAATCACAAAAACATTTAGCACATTGTAGCACACAAAAGAAGAAAGTGATTTGGAGGGGTTTTAAACTCGCCCCAAAACATCAATGATGTTTTTATATTTTGGAATAACATCATTGATGTTTTGCTTGATGATTTCCAATTGTAAATTACACCCCATGATCTCCCCGATCAGGATCTGGGCACTTTCGGATGTGAAAGGATCTTCATCCACAACCTCACGATCACCTAAAAAGAGAGGAACCCCAAAATAAATTTGGTTCCAAAAAAATGCCGCCATCCATCTCTTATCTGAGCCTGTGGTTGCAGACACTCACCTGTTGTGGTGACTAGTTCCACCACGTCTTCTTCCTCCTGCTCAGCTTGTGTTGGGGGGATTTCCCCTTCTTCCGGGGGGGGGGCTCTGGTTTCCTCAGATGAGGGGTGTCCTCCGAGTCTTTTCTCCCCTATGTGAAACAAAATGGTATAATTAGCACACAGATATTTATTGTCAGAACTATAAATAGGAAACATTGCTTGGAAGTGGGGTACAATTGTCAATTTTAGCAGAGTTCCAAGTTGTAATTTTTTGAATGCCCTTTGTCAACCTGCAATACTTTACCTGTTTAGTGTGAGCTTCACAGATGGAGACCCCCCTATAGTATACACTGGAGTACCTGTGTGGCCCCCCTAATAAAAATGGCGTTTTTGTGTCCCACACTAGTGCTCCAGTGTCCAGATGTGAAAACAGCTGCTCAGTGTCCTCTCCTTACACAGAATCTAGTTTGCATTTCATTATAGTAACAAAGCCATCTACACAACCCAATTCTTTGAAGACAAGTATAGGGCGTCAAAATGGTGGCCAAATGCATATGGGCTAAACAATGGTATTTTATTTTTGGAACGAAAAATGTTTGATCCGAACGAATAATGTGCCCATGAACATGAAAGTTGCCATTTTAAACTGTACAACAGTTCCTAAAAGCACATGGAGCAGCACGAACGTAATAAACACAAAAAGAATAGGAACACAGCACAACTACTTACTTTTTTGCAGCACTCTCCGGATCTTTCTGTACTGCTCATGTTCTCATCATTTCAGGTCCGACCACCGCTTCCTGAGCTGATCTTTCGATCGTCGTACCTCGAATTTCTGGTGCAGACTCCTGACCACTTTCGCCATGATCTTGGCCTTTCTGACATTGGGGTTGGGGTAAGGCCCATACTTTCCATCATAGTCGGCCTTCTTCAGGATGTCCACCATCTCCAACATCTCCCCAAAGGACATATTTGAGTCCTTAAATCTCCTTCTGGATCGGGACGTTTCAGGCTCCGGCCTTTCCTCCTCCTCCTCCTCCTCCTCGTTGCTACAATTAGCACGCACCTGCTGTCTATCCGCCATGTGCTCTTCCCCCACTGCGCCGAATGAAAAGGGGCGGGGAATAGACTAGAAAGAACGTCAGGGGCGGGCGGAGTTATACGCATGCGCAGTGTGTATAAAGCGTAACACACATGCGTCTTACGTACGATCTGTGAGCGGAGGTAGGAGCATCGGAGAGGATGATCGTGATAACGAAGGTAAGATCTAAACTTGGGCCTATACTGCTTCGAAATGGAAGCCTATATTGTAACAAGATTAGGGGAGTTTTGCCTGACATTAGGGTTTGTCTTGTGTTGTGTCTTGTAGAGAAAATGGATGGGTTCAACGACCACAATTTCCTGCCCCTGTTCATAGACAAGTACAGGGAGCTGCCCTGTCTGTGGCAAGTGAGACACCCCCACTATAACCACAAACAGAAGAGGCAGGCAGCGCTGGAGAAACTGCTGGAGTTGGTGAAGCCGGTGGTCCCCACAGCAACCATCCCTTATTTAAAAGCTAAAATTGGTGGCCTGAGGAGCACTTATCTAAGGGAGCGCAAGAAGGTCACAGATTCCCAGAGATCCGGAGCTGCAGCAGATGACGTTTATGTCCCCAGGCTGTGGTACTACGAGAGACTGGGATTTCTGTCAGACCACACTGAAGTCAGGGAATCCCTCTCCACTCTTCCTTCCACTCTTCCTTCCACCCCAGCTGAGGCTTCCGATGTCCAACCTGGGCCTTCCAGCCAGGAAGAAATGGAGGAGCCCAGCTGGAGTCAGGTATAGCATTCTTCTACAGATTTCTGGTCAATAAATAAATGATGTTTACTAGATTTTATTATTGATCACTAATTGCTGATTGAAAAAAGTGTTTTACATATCAATAGACAGTAGTGGGCACCCAAAATTGGGACAAGAATGAAAAATGCTGGGCTCAGAAGGATAGTCTGTTATATTTGTTAACATTCAATTTGCAGCAGTCAGGAGGTGAAAATTGTGTGTGATTGATGAAAAAAATACTAAAACTATGTCCCTTTTTCATACACAGGAAGACCTCAGCCAGGAGGAGGTTGTGGAATGTGGCAGTCAGGAGGAGGCGGAGATTAGTGGCAGCCAGGAGGAGGTGGGGCTAAGTGGCAGCCAAGAGAAGCCTGGGACCAGTCGCAGCCTGGCTGAGTCTCAGGTCCCTCCCCTCCGCCTCTCACATAAACGAGCCAGGAAGACGACTCCAAGTCCCGTGCAGGATTCTGCGTTCAGGCTGATTCAGGAGGCTTCGGCATCCCTACGAGCCTTACCTACTCCTGAAGAGGCCTTTGCCTGCATGGCTGCCACCAAATTGCAGGGCATGCAGGAGGGTCAACGCAAGCTCTGTGAGGACCTTATTTATAAAGTCCTACGTAAGGGGGTGAGTGGGGAACTAACACCCAAGACGGATGTCATTGAGATGGACGATCCTCCTCCTCCTCCTCCTCCTGCTGCCACAACTCCACCACCAGAGCCACCACGTGGAAGGAGGCGTGGAAAGAAGACCAAAGAGTGATGGCCCTGGGTTCAGTCTGGTCTGACAGAAGCTGCAGTCTCTCGTATGACCACAGCCTGGGGACATAGATGTCATCTGCTGCTTTCCGAATCTCTGGGACTTCTGGACCACACTGCCCTCCCTTAGATAAGGACTCCTCAGGCCACCAATTTTGCTTTTAAATAATTGATGTCTGCCCTGGGGGTCCAAGGCTTCACCCACTTCTGCAGTTTCTCCAACGTTGTCTCCCTCTTTGTTTATAGTTGTGAGCCCTTAATAAATTTTTGGGGGAAATTCTACTCTCCTGTGTGTGTTTTCATCCAAAAAGGACAGTTTGTTGGTGAGGATTCAGGTACATTTCTAACATAAAATGTGAAATTAACAAGAGACAACAACACCAAACAATCTCCTACAGATTAAATAGAACAACATATCAATGGTGTTGTGGGAACTTGTCACAAAAAACACACTCAAACATTTTCGGGAATACAAATCAAAATCGCAAAAATAAAAAAAATAAAATAGAAACACAAAAAAAGAATCTACATTAAAGCCAAAAAATATATAAAAAATATACAAAAATATGTTGTCAGATGTGAGAAATCAAAATATATTGAGGGAATCCCGATAAATAGTAACAAAAGAAGTTTGTGAGAAGTGTGTGTGAATATGAGCAGCAAAACTACTTAATTCTTGTCACATTATAAAGAAGAAGAGAGTGCGCTGTATTAAACCATTTTGAACATTGCAGCGTGACGAAAGTGCTGTATCCATTGCGAACGCTAAGTTTACCAGAATGAGCTGTCCCGTCTCGGAATTTCTTCTGAGCATGCGTGACACTTTGTGCGTCGGAACAGGCCACACACGGTCGGAATTGACGCGATCGGATTTTGTTGTCGGAAAATTTTATCTCCTGCTGTCCAACTTTGTGTGTCGGAAAATCCGATGGAAAATGTCCGATGGAGCCCACACACGGTCGGAATTTCCGACAACACGCTCCGATCGGACATTTTCCATCGGAAAATCCGATCGTGTGTACGGGGCATAAGAAATAATCTCTAAAAATATTTTACTTTCTTTTTTTAACCACGTCCTGCCCACACTATAGATGGCTACAGCCCAGGTTTACTTTGCTGGGAGGGCATCCATGGACATCTTCCTGGGATCGTCCTCTGTAATCACTGGGACCATGAGGCTCAGATGATCATAGATCAGGGTAAAGGGCCAATCACAGTGGCCCTTTTCCACGTGATCAGCTGTGTTCAATGACAGCTGATCACAGGATGTAAACACAAGCTGGTTATGGGCTTTTCTTTCCTCATACTGACATTGTGAAGAGAGAAGAAGAGAGCCACTAACCGGCTTGTCTTAAAGGGACGTCAGCACTGAGTCAATCAGTGCCCACCAGTGCCTCCTCATCAGTGTCACTTATCAGTGCTGCCAATCAGTGCCCATCAGTGCCACCTCATCAGTGTCCATCAATGGCACCTATTAGTGCCTATCAGTGCCGCTTATCAATGTCTGTCAGTGCCACCCACCAGTGCCCATCAGTACAGCCTCATCAGCGCACATCAGTGAAGGAGAAAAATTACCTGTTTGCAAAATGTAATAATAAACTATGAAAAATGTTTTTTTATTTTGTTTTTTTTTTTTTTTTTTCCAAAAAAATAATTTTTTGTTTATTTAGCAAAAAATAAAAAAACCCAGTGGTGATTAAATACCACCAAAAGAAAGCTCTAGCTGTATGAAAAAAATTATAACATCTTCATATGGGTACAGTGTAACATGACCGTGCAATTGTCAGTCAAAATGTGACTGGCCTGGGCAGGAGGGGGTAAAAGTGTCTAGTAGGCAAGTGGTTAATTTCTGTGTTATTTATATGTGAAGGGCACATAAGGCTAATATAATATTTGAAGCAATAAAGTTCATGGGTAACATTATGAAATGTCATTGAATGACTATAATTGTTACACATCTGGTGAGAAATCTGTCCATTCGGCGGCCAATGTCATGAAAAGTGAGAGCCACATGTTCTCCTCCTCACCGTATTATTGCCTTCATCCCATGTTATTTTGTTGGGGTCAATGTGAAGTTGGTCTTCTTCTTTACCCCATGGTGTGTACGAACCAACATCAGTATCACTTGTTCTAAAGTGGTGGAAAGACTTCACCCAATTTACTATTTGGTAGTGGAATGGAAATTCACCATTTTCATCAAATAAGGTCATTCTCTCTGCCGTCTTATATGGATTTTTTATTTGTTTCACATATTTATGCAGCTGGAGGACAGAAAAACCTCAAACAAGTTAAAACTGAAGTTTAAGCAATTGATATGTTGCTTTCCCTTGTTTCTCCATCTCCCTTTATCAACGGAATATACAGTATATATATATTTTTTTTATATAAACCTTTTCTGTTTCTATTATGTACTAGACATGTCCAATTCGTTTAGTTCCAAATTAGTTTTTTAACGAATTTAGAGACCGTCATTATTTTGGAAATATCCAAATTGTCGAATTTCCGAATTTTTCAGAACATTCAGAAATTCGAAAATTCTGAAATTCGAAATTCCAGAAATTAAAAATTTTGGAAATTCGGAGATTTGGAAATGCGATAATTTGAATTTTCGAATTTTCAAATTTTCGAAATTCTAAAATTCGGAAATTTGGAAATTCGGAATTCAAAAATCCAGAAAATCGAAAATTTGCAAATCTAAAAATAAGAATGAAAATCCAAAAAATTCAAAAGAACAAAAATCTGAAAAAAAAATCACAAATCCAAAAATTCAAAAACCAGAAAATGAATAATAACTTAACTATTACTAACTATTAAATTATAGGTATTGGAATTTCCTTTCAAATTTGGCTATTACGAATTTATCCGAAGTTACAAATTAACCATCATAATGAATGCCATATAGAACATAACTAATTAATAATAAATAACAATAATAATAATAATAATAATATTAAAGACGTATTTTTATTATTTATTATTATTTAGTTTCGTTCCATTTGTTTAGATGCGGCATTCTTTTTTTCGGATAATTCATAACTTCAGATAAATTTGTATTCGTTACATTCACTAACAGCCAAATTTGAAAGAAAATTCCAATAGCTATAATTTAATAGGTAGTTATTATTAGTTAGTTATCTTGATTTTTTGGATTTTCCTTTCTTATTTTTGGTTTTTTGAATTTTTCGAATTTACAAATTTTCGAATTTCTGAATTGTCAAATTTTCAGATTTTCGAATTTACAAATTTACGAATTCCAAATTTTAGAATTTCCAAATTTTCAAATATTCTGAATTTTCGAATTTACAAATTCTGAATTTTAGAATTTCCAAATTTTTGAATTTACGAAATTTTCGAATTCCGAATTCTAGAATTTCCAAATTTCAGAATTTTCGAATTTCCAAATTTGCAAATTCTGAATTTTGCGAATTTTCAAATTATGAAATTTACAAATTCCGAACTTTCGGACTTCCCATTTTCCATATTCTGAATTTTCTGAATTTCCGAATTTTCAAATTTACAAATTACAAAATTTTGAATTTAAGAATTATGAATTTTCAAATTTACGAATTTCTGGAAAAAACAAAAAACGAATGAAACGAAAACGAACACATTTTTCAGCAGTGCACATGTCTATTGCGTACGTTATTTTAGATTCATTGACATCATCACTGGGTCTCTGTGGCTTTCTATGCAATGAAGGCAGATCATGGCTGGTGGGAGGGACTGGCAGACTGGTACAGCTTCCTAAAAACATCACAGCACCCTGCCTCAGGTCTCTTCTCAAGAGCCCTCAGTCAGTCCCCATGAAAGCATTGATCTGGATCTTGGGAGGAGATATGCAAATATCAGAATGCCCTGATGAGTGGATATCACTCTGGAGGAGTGGACATTCCTAGGCAGGCTGTATTTGCATGTAGGTAACACCCATATGTGATACTGAGACTCCATTGTTTAAATATGTTTTATGTTTATATTGCAGCTTACCAAATCTTAGGTGTGATGATTTGGTGATCCTGCCAGTAAGCCTTTTGTTTTTTAATAGAACAGGCTCTCCTGCGGAATGTATCAGTTTACAGAGATGAGGCAAACCATTTAACACTGGTAGGGGGTGCTTACAATGACCAGCTTTTTATATTTATATATAATCTTTATCCCAAAATGAAAAAGAAAACAAAACATTTTGCTGTAACTGATTATTATGCATTAGCTGGAGAGGAAGAATCTGCCCCCTTAATAACCAGGCCATTTTTTGCAATACGGCACTGCGCCACTTTAACTGACAATTGCGTGGTCGTGTCACGCTGTACTTTTCCCACAAATAGAGATTTTGTTTGGTGGTATTTGATCACCTCTGCGCTTTTTATTTTTTGCACTATAAACAAAAAAAAAGAGTGACAATTTTGAAATTTTTTTTTTTACTTATTATAAATGTAAAAAAAAAACAAATTTCTTCATCAGTTTAGGCGAATATGTATTCTACTACACATTTCTGATTTTCTACTTAAAAAAAATTTCAATAAGCGTTTATTGATTGGTTTGCACAAAAGTTATAGCTACAAAATAGGGAATAGATTTATGGCATTTTTATTATTTTTTTATTTTTTACTAGTAATGGTGGCGATCTGTGATTTTTAGCAGGACTGCGACATTGCAGCGGACAGATTGGACTCTTTTGACACATTGTTGGGACCATTGACATTTATACCGTGCTATAAAAATGCACTGATTACTGTATAAATATCACTGGCAGGGAAGGGGTTAACACTAGGGGGCGATCAAGGCGTTAAATGTGTTCCCTGGGAGGTGTTTCTAACTGTGAGGGGACTGACTAGAGGAGGAGCCAGATCGTTGTTTTTACTCAGTAGGAACACATGATCTGTTTCTCGTCCCTTGTCAGAACAGGGATCTGTGTGTTTACAAACACAAATCCCCGTTTCTCTCGTGCCCATAATCACGAGTGGCCGGTGGCGATCGTGACCGCCGGCCACGTACATATACGGCGATTTGCGCAGGAAGCCATCATATATGTATGGGAGTCGGTCGGGAAGGGGTTAATACCGCTTTAACTGCTTCCAGAGCGCCCGCCACATATTTACAGTGGCAGGGCGGCCCAGGCAGCGCAAAACAACGTACCTGTATGTTGTCTCTTCTTCCGGGTCTGAACACGTCGGGAGCCAATCAGCGGGATCCGGTGGACGCAATGTCCACCGGGACCCGCCAATCATTGACAGGAGAGGCAGAATGGCAGTCTACACAATGTACACAAGGCAGACCGCCATTCTGTCAGAGAGCAAGATGGAGATCTTGTGTTTCTGCTAAGCAGAAACCCGGATCTCTGTTTTCCTCCAGTTAAGCCATCCCCCGCACAGTTAGTAATCTCTCCCCCTAGGAGAACGCGTAACCGTTTGATCACCCCTGATGTTAACCCCTTCCCTGCCAGTGTCATTAACCACTTGCCGACCGCCTAATGCAGATATACTGCGACAGAATGGCACGGGCAGGCGAAATCACGGTGCCCGAGGCGATCAGCATCGTTAGGGGGAGCGATCCATGCTGATCACTCCCAATGAATGAAAATCTTCCTCTGCTGCTGTAATGTAAACAGCGGCAGAGGAAGTGATGTCATCTCTCCTCGCGTCGGTCTTTTTGTTACGGCGCCGAGGAGAGAAGGCATCAAGTGCAGCAAACACTACACATTACAGTAGAACACTCTAGGCACACTTTTCACCCCCCTGTACCCCCTGTCACAGTCACAACAATAGCAATAAAGGTTTAACCCCCGTGATCACCCCCCGTCACCAGTGTCACTAAGCAATCGTTTTTCTGATCACTATATTAGTGTCACAGGTGACGCTAGTAAGGGAGGTAAGAATTTAGATTCGCCGTCAGTGTTTTATAGCGTCAGGGACCTACATATACTACCTAGTAAAGGTTTTAACCCCCTGATTGCCCCCTAGTCAACCCTTTCACCAGTGATCACCGTATAAGTGTTACGGGTGATGCTCGTTAGGTAGTTTATTCTTTATAGTTTCAGGGCACCTGCCGTTTATTACCTAATAAAGGTTTAACCCCCTAATTGCCCGATGGGTGATATAAGTTAAGTTTTAGGGTCAGATAAGGTCTGCGTCGCCCCAGGCAGCGTCAGGTTAGCGCCAGTACCGCTAACACCCACGCACGCAGCATACACCTCCCTTAGTTGTATAGTATCTGAACTGATCAATATCTGATCTGATCAGATCTATACTAGCGTCCCCAGCAGTTTAGGGTTCCCATAAACGCAGTGTTAGCGGGATCAGCCCAGATACCTGATAGCACTTGTGTTTTGCCCCTTGGCCCAGCCCACCCAAGTGCAGTATCGATCGATCACTGACACTTACAAAACACTAAACACACATAACTGAGTCAGGCCTGATCCCTGCGATCGCTAACAGTTTTTTGGTAGCGTTTTGAATCAGTCGCTAACAGTCAGGAGCTTTTTTGCCTGTGAGTCTCACTAGTGTACCCCTAAATTTAGAGCCCAAAATGGCAAATCGAAGGTACACTAGTGAAGAGGCCTACACGTTTCTGAGTATGACAGATAGTGAAGAGGAAGTCACTCATCTGTCAGATTCAGGCTCAGAGTACGATCCTGTAGAGGACAGCGGCTCCATGACAGATAGCTCTGACGATGGAGTTGTGGTCCCTGCCAAGGTCAGGTGTACCAGACCCCAATCTTCTTCTGCTGTTGTTGATGTGCAAGAATCACAGGTCCCTCGTATGGAGCAGAGCAGTAGTAGTGCTGCTATTCCTTCTGGTGAATTGGCAAGCACCAGCGGCCTAGTACATCCCGGTCATAGTCAATCCAGCACTGCAGTGTCAAGTGGTGACGTGGCGAGTCCCATAAGTGCAGTTCAAGCTGGTGAGGTGGCAAGCACAAGTAGTGTCCCGCTGCACAGGCCCCTCGTGCCCATAGTGCCCTTCCTGCTGCATTCGCCAATCCTAATTGGGAACCCACCACTTCTGCAGCACCTGTACTTCCCCCATTCACTGGCCAACCCGGCATTCAGGTGGAAACAGTTGATTTTATGTCACTTGATTTTTATTTGCTGTTTTTCACCGAAGATCTCTATAGATCTATTGTGGACCAAAGCAATTTGTACGCTGGTCAACACATCGCCACTATTCCCCAGTCCTCCCTTGCCAGAGATTGGAGACCAATTACGGTCTCCGAATTTAAGATCTTTCTGGGCCTTTCCCTCAACATGGGCATAAGTAAAAAGAGTGAGTTGCGGTCATATTGGTCCACTGACCCAATTCACCATATGCCCGTGTTCTCTGCCTCCATGACCAGGGCACAATACGAGCAGATTTTGCGGTTCATGCACTTCAATGACAATGAACTCTGTCATCCTCATGGAGACCCTGGATACGATCGGCTCTACAAAATTCGGCCCCTCGTAAACCACTTCAACCAGCGTTTTGCAGACTTGTTTACTCCCCATCAAGTTGTCTGCGTTGATGAGTCCCTGATTAAGTTTTCTGGCCACTTGTCATTCAAACAGTACCTTCCCAGCAAGCATGCCAGATATGGGGTCAAGATGTATAAGCTCTGTGACAGGGCCACAGGCTATACATGTAGTTTTATGGTTTACGAGGGAAAAGATAGTCACGTAGAGCCGAGAAACTGCCCTGACTACATAGGAAGCGCTGGCAAGATTGTGTGGGACTTGGTGTCACCCTTATTCGGAAAGGGGTACCACTTATATGTGGAAAATTATTACATGAGCGTGCCACTTTTTAGTCACTTGTTTGATCAGCAGATTGGAGCATGTGGCACCGTGCGACCTAATCACCGGGGCTTTCCCCAGCGGCTTGTAGATTCCCGTCTTAGGGTGGGGGAGAGAGCCTGCATCAAGTGTAATAATTTTCTCGCTATGAAGTGGAGGGATAATAAGAATGTTTTCGTTCTCACCTCCCTTCATGCAGACACGACGGTCCAAATTACTACGGCGACTGGTGTTGTGGAGAAACCCCTCTGTGTCCACGAATATAACCAAAATATGGGAGGGGTGGACCTCAACGACCAGTTGTTGGCGCTGTACCCAATTGCCTAAGAAACCGGAAGCTATGAGCATTTTGTGACTTAGATTTCACCGGATGTAAACAGCGCCATTGGGAAATTGGGAAAGCATTTTATCACACCGATCTTGGTGTCGTCAGATGCTTTGAGGGCAGAGGAGAGATCTAGGGTCTAATATTTCAAATCTAGAGATCTAGGGTCCAATTTTTTCAAAAAAGAGTACCTGTCACTACCTATTGCTATCATAGGGGATATTTACATTCCCTGAGATAACAATAAAAATGATTAAAAAGAAAAATGAAAGGAACAGTTTAAAAATAAGATAAAAAAGCAAAAAAAAAAAAAAGAAAAAAAAAAGCACCCCTGCCCCCCCCTGCTCTCGCGCAAAGGTTAACGCAAGCGTCGGTCTGGCGTCAAATATAAACAGCAATTGCACCATGCATGTGAGGTATCACCGAGAAGGTCAGATCGATGGCAGTCATTTTAGCAGTACACCTCCTCTGTAAATCTAAAATGGTAAACTGTAAAGGCTTTTTAAGGCTTTTAAAAATGTATTTAGTTTGTCGCCACTGCACGTTTGTGCGCAATTTTAAAGCATGTTGTGTTTGATATCCATGTACTCGGCCTAAGATCATCTTTTTTATTTCATCAAACATTTGGGCAATATAGTGTGTTTTAGTGCATTAACATTTAAAAAAGTGTGTTTTTACCAAAAAAATGTGTTTGAAAAATCGCTGCGCAAATACTGTGTGAAAAAAAAAATGAAACACCCACCATTTTAATCTGTAATGCCTTTGCTTTAAAAAAATATATAATGTTTGGGGGTTCAAAGTAATAAAAAAAGTAAAAGGAAAAAGAGAATTTTTTTTTTTTTTTGCACAAAGTTGTCACTAGATGGCACAACCCCCCCCCAAACCCCCCAAATGACCCCATTTTGGAAAGTAGGCACCCCAAGATATTTGCTGAGAGGTATAGTGAGTATTTTGAAGACCTCACTTTTTGTCACAAAGTTTTGAAAATTGAAAAAAAAAAACATTTTTCTTGTCTTTCTTTTTCTTTTTCATTTTCAAAAACAAATGAGAGCTGGAAAATACTTACCATACCTCTCAGCAAATAGCTTGGGGTGTCTACTTTCCAAAATGGGGTCATTTGGGGGGTTTGTGTTATCTTGGCATTTTATAGCCTTCGAAACTGTGATAGGTAGTGAGGAGTGAAATAAAAAATTTACACCCTTAGAAATCCTGAAGGCGGTGATTGGTTTTCGGGGCCCCGTATGCAGCTAGGCTCCCAAAAAGTCCCACACATGTGGTATCCCTGTACTCAGGAGAAGCAGCTAAATGTATTTTGGGGTGCAAAAAAAAAAAATTTTATCATTATTCAATCACTTGGGGCAAAAAAATGTAATATTTAATGGGCTCCACATGCCTCTCAGCAATTTCCTTGGGGTGTCTACTTTCCAAAATGGGGTCATTTGGGGGGGTTGTACTGCGCTGACATTTTAGCACCTCAAGAAATGACATAGGCAGAGGGCAGGAGGCGGAGCCTAGCGGAGCAGACATGCATTGTTAGAGCTCCACACCGCTGAGGAGAGAAGAGAAGGACAAAGCGGAGCCTGCAGGCTCAAAAGGTATCCATTTGAACCTTTTTGCCCCAGGGAACAAACTGTGAAAGTTTGGGCAGGAAATATGGTACTGGGAGGAAACCGTGGCAGAAATAAAAATCACCTCACAAAGAGCTCACAGGCACTCATTGCAGCTGAAGCAGCTCCAGTCACCTCACAAGATACAGCATCAGGGCGCTCTCACAGACAGAAAATGTCACAGCAAGACTCTCCATTTGAGTCAGATACAGAACAAATCCTCTCACAAACTTCTCCACAAGCCTCCTCAGTATCCCCAGTAATATTATTACAATTTGAAAAGATGCTTCATAAGGCTTTAAAACAAACCTCAGACCAAATAACAAAAAGCCTAACCAAAGAAATAAGAGAGCTGGGAAACCGCACCGCAGCCTTAGAAATAAAAATGGATGAAATTGAAATTACAACCCAAGAAAATATAACAGAATTGGAACAATTAAAAAAAGAGAATTTAATACTTCAAACTAAGCTCGAAGATTACGAAAATAGAGCCAGACGTTCAAACTTGCGCATAAGGGGAATACCTGAAACTGTGACAGACCTGCAATCTACTATTACTGCTCTATTACAATAACTAAAGCCAGATATCCCTATTGAACGTTTAGAACTGGACAGAGTACACAGAGCCCTCACAGCCAAAAAGAAAGATGGACCCCCACGTGATATAATCACAAAATTTCATTATTACAGAATGAAAGAACAAATACTAATTGCTGCAAGAGAAAAAAAGGAAGTTAATTTTCAAGGACACAATTATCAAATTTTTGCTGACCTATCCCAACTTACTATTACTAAAAGACGATCCATGAAACCCCAACTAATGGAACTGCAACGCCACAACATTATGTATCAATGGGGCTTCCCCTTTTCAGTCAGATTTAACTACCAAGGTACAATTTACAGAAGCAGATCAGCAGATGAACTACAACAAACCCTTTTAAAATTAAATCTGACAGAACCCACAAGCAGCAACACTCCCACACGCAGAAGAATGGCGTCATCTTCACCTTCAGGCAGCACCCAGAAAATTTCAGAACAAAATGGGAATCCTCATTCTCACAAAAGAGGCCGTTATGCCACATCATCCATGGACCAAGAAGATTCAATGGACTGACATCCTAATTCCTGATATCTCTTCATTTATTATACTAAGAGATGGTTCTCTATAAAAAACCTGTATTTATAACTGAATGTAACTGCATTCTGATAGTCACACACTGTGTGGGATCATGTTACATTCCAGTTATATTTCTTATTACTTCTGATTCATATAGCCTTAGAATATATAAGTGAAATAAGGAAATTCTTGTTCAGTTATATATTATCAGGTAATAACAATAGATTTATTACTTTTTAGGACAAATATGTTCAATAATCCAGAAGTAATGGAAGATTTTTCTTTCTTTTCTTAAAACAAATATATTATTACCTAACTAGTTCCTAGAATTATGTTTTTATTTATTCTAATCTGAAGCAATACAACCTCAATTTTATGAGTTAACATATCTAAACAGTTACATATGAATAAAATATGTAATTGTTTACTCTAAAAGGGTTAAAATCCCAAAATAATTCAAACTATCTTCATCAATACCAAAGTTATTAACAGTACCTTTCTAACTGAATTATTTAGCCTAGGGCAAGACTAACCATATATAACCACCCTGGAATAAATAATTTCAACAAAAACTATATTCTGCACTCCAATTAATGAAACATCATTTTGATGTCTTTTGACATAGCACTTCTCTCCTGTAAGCGGAAGATCCGTGTACCCCCATTAGCCCTCCTCATTCTCCCAACCATATTATGTGGGAGTGTGACGAAGGCACTTATTCCCCTGAGAGAGATATTTATTCTCTTTCACGGGTAAATTTTGATTACTTGCAAAAAATAATTTATACAATGTATCATCTAATCTCATATGTTTTTTGTTTACTCTTTACTCCAGAATTCACTGGTTTCTTTTCTATCTATTCATCTCTTCAGTCCACACAGGTTGATCTGCGCAGTCAGCTCTGCATAACAAAAAGTAAGTCAAAACTATTTGATCTATTGCCATGGCACCACTGAATATACTTTCCCTGAATGTTCAGGGAATAAATGTCCCTCAAAAAAGGACCAAAGCCTTCCGTACTTTCCATAACAAGAAGGCTCACATAGTATGCCTCCAAGAAACACACTTCACCAAAGATTCTACTCCAAAATATATTTCCCCTTTTTATCAACAAATTTACACGGCTTCTGCCTGTACCAAGCAAAGGGGAACTCTAATTGCATTTCACCGATCCACACCATTCACCTTATCATCAGAAATTAGAGACCCAGAAGGTAGATACCTGATACTCATGGGTTATATAATGGATACAGCAATCACTGTGATTTCCTACTACGCTCCTAACAAACAACCTACACCATTCCTCTCACATATATTACAAGTGATTAATACACACAAAATAGGAACAGTGATAATATGTGGGGATTCGAACCAGGTCCTCCTCCCATTTCTAGATAAATCACCTTTTACACCATCCAAAATAACAGATATAATTCCGATTCCGTGGTCTGACCATAATGCAGTATACACTACTATAGCCTCAGCCATACCAAAAGCGCATGACCCAACGTGGTACTTACCGGACATAATGCTCAAACACCCACTACATCAGATGGCCATTGAACAAGCTTTAAAGGAATACATATCAATTAATAATACAACAGACATCTCCCCAATAACACTGTGGGAAGCTCATAAGCCTGTCTTGCGTGGTACAATACAAAGACAAATGGCACTATTTAAACGGGAACGCAAAAATCTAGCAAAAAAACTAGAACTCAATTTTAATGCAGCCTACATATCATTTCAAGATAATCCATCTCAGAGTACAAAATCTCATCTGGAAAAATCTAGATTGGAATACGATCTATTTCTCACTGAGTCAGTTGATAAATCCCTCAAACGCTCCAAACACAATTTCTACATGAATACAAACAAACCAGGTACATATTTGGCTCGGGCATTAAATTCAACTAACAAATCTTTCAAACCAATACGTTTGAAATTATCAAAAAATGTTTACACTTGTAATCCAGTTAAAACAGTCCATAAATTTCACTCACATCTCGCAACTTTATACAAGACAAACAATGAATTTAATCCTACAGAAGCTGAATCCTTCTTCTCAAAAATAATCTTACCTGAGTTATCTCAGAATCAAAAAAGCAGTTTGGATGAGCCTATAACTATAGATGAAGTTGCTAACGCCATAAAAGACCTAAAACTTAACAAAAGACCAGGCCCAGACGGCTACTCGGCTTTATACTATAAAACATTCTCAGAAATACTCTCTCCCATTCTCACTGAAACTTTTAACAAACTTCTAGATGGACATTCTTTTCGGCAAGAAACACTAATGGCAATTGTTTGTATGATCCCAAAACCCCTTTCTGATGATACTTCCTGTGTGAATTATCGGCCTATCTCTCTGTTAAACCTCAATATTAAATTATTAGCAAAAATAATAGCAAAACGCCTCAATAGCATTATAGGAAAATTAATACATAGAGATCAAGTAGGCTTCATGCCAAATAGACAGGCAGGCGATAATATATGCAGGGCAGTGTTATTGGCACATATTGCTAAAAAATGGAAAATCCCCTTATGTTTTCTATCTCTCGATATTAAGAGGGCATTTGACACAGTATCCTGGCAATATATGCAATATTCATTACAAAAATGGGGTTTTGGACCCCACTTTTTAACATGGATCAAAGCATTATATAATAAACCCAAAGCCTATATAAAATATGCTGGATACAAATCTGAAGCTTTTAATATCGAAAGAGGTACCCGACAGGGTTGCCCATTATCTCCCTTATTATTTGCCCTTATACTCGAACCCATGGCCCAATACATCAGAACAAACCAAACTATAACTGGCATTGAAGTAGGAGGTATAACACACAAATTATGTATATTTGCAGACGATATATTACTTTTTCTATCATCACCACAGGTCTCTGGTCCTAACTTAATACCAGCTCTTGATGGATTTGCAGCCCTATCCGGCCTTATGATTAATCCTAAGAAATGCCTAGTGCTTAATATTTCACTCACAAACATGGAATTGATCCCGGCTAGGGCTGCACTCCCATTCACATGGGCAGAAAAATCAATCCCATACCTTGGAATTCATTTAACAGCATCTCATTCTGACTTATTCTCAACCAATTATCCTCCTGTATTAAGACAGATCACAAATCTAATAAAACAATGGTCGCAACTTCCTTTATCCTGAATAGGGAAAATTAATGCAATCAAAATGACTATTCTACCCAAATTGCTTTATCTATTCAGAGTCCTCCCTATTCCAATTCCTTCCTATTTTTTGAGAATAGTACAAAAAAGAGCAAATTCGTTTATATGGGGCTCTTCTAAACCACGTATACCTATACACACACTACATCTTCCCAAAAATAAAGGAGGCCTGGGATACCCAAATTTTACTAACTACTACAGAGCAGCACATTTGGCCAGTCTGTCCAAATACCATGCAAAACAGGAAATCCCATTATGGGTATTTATAGAGGCTTCAGAAAATGACCCTCTATTAATATCAAATTTATTATGGCTTGAGCCTAAAGACCGCTTTAAAATTCATAATCCCATAACTAAACACTTCTTATCTCTCTGGGATAAACTAAAAACCAAATATCAATTACAATCTCCACACAATCCTCTCCTTTCTTTTATCAGAAATCCGGCCTTTTATCCGGCATGGATCTACCCAAATTCTTTTAAAGCTTGGACAACATCAGGCATTCAGACACTAAATGACTTCATAGCATCTAAATCATTCCTTTCATTCCCATCGCTTAGAGAAAAATATGATCTACCAAACTCTGAGATATTTAGATATCTCCAAATCAAAAATTTCTATACACCATTCCTAAAGGGGGATACACCAATTATGCATTTTTGAATCAATCTGTACAAAAGATCCATTTGCCAAAGGTACAATTTTATCACTTTATAATCAATTATATGGAGTAGCAAATCTTAATAGACCCTCTTACTTTCAGAGGTGGGAGGAGGACCTGGGACGAACTTAAGAAGACACGGACTGGACTAACATATGGCTCACATCTAAGTCATCTTCACCCAACATCTTAGCACTGGAGACAAATTATAAAGTCCTAACTCGCTGGTACCTTGTACCCGCTAGAGTGGCAAAATATTCACCTAATACCTCAACTCTTTGTTTTCGAGGATGCCCAGAAATAGGCACATATTTACACATATGGTGGACGTGCCCAGTAATCCAAACCTTCTGGAAGGAAGTCTTCGTGATTGCATCTAAAATATTTTAAAAAATAATACAACCAGATCCATATTTAACTTTACTTAATCTAAAACCGGAATGGTTAACACTCTCTCAATTCAAACTTATGATCCAACTATTAACGGCTGCAAAACAAACAGTGGCCAAGGCATGGAAATCTCCTACATTGGTACTAGCAGAAACAATTCACAGAATGAATAATACAATGTCCCATGCTAAGATGGTAGCCATCGATCAAAATCAAATTCCAAAATTTGAAAAACTTTGGCATCCTTGGATAAAACAACAGTTCCTGTCAAACTTCAATGACTCTGTCCTGTTGCCATGGTAACAGATTAAATGACTTACAGAGACACCCATTCTAAGGCTTCAAAGAGAACTAAAAAGAATAATAAACTGACGAGCGGGACAACCTTGTGGACCATACCTCTACCTTTCATCCCTTTTTCTTCTTTCTCTTTCCTTTTCTCCACCTTACGATTAAAGCTCATTATCAGAATTTATTTGACCTATATACACTCTACTTGTAAACAATATGTATAGTAGGTATAAATCATTTTAATACCTACAAAAGTAACTAAGGAAATGATATATATCTTTAATTTAGGTTTACGTGAACCCAATGTTTAATATTTGAAATTTCATGATATTTACCTATATAAACCCTACTGTAAAACAATGAGCTTACTTTATAGATCCTTGTAAACTTACTTTATGTATCTTTATAACATTGTATACTCAATAAACTTCTTTTGACAAGGAAATGACATAGGCAGTCATAAACTAAAAGCTGTGTAAATTCCAGAAAATATATCCTAGTTTGTAGACGCTATAACTTTTGCACAAACCAATAAATATACGCTTATTGACTTTTTTTTACCAAATACATGTGGCTGAATACATTTTGGCCTAAATGTATGGCTAAAATTGAGTTTATTGGATTTTTTTAATAACAAAAAGTAGAAAATATAATTTTTTTTCAAAATTTTCGGTCTTTTTCCGTTTATAACGCAAAAAAGAAAAACCGCAGAGGTGATCAAATACCATCAAAATAAAGCTCTATTTCTGGGAAAAAAGGACGCAAATTTAGTTTGGGTACAGCATTGCATGACCGCACAATTAGCAGTTAAAGCGGCGCAGTGTCAAATTGTAAAAAGGTGCTCTGGTCAGGAAGGGGGTAAATCCTTCCGGGGCTGAAGTGGTTAATACAGTGAGAGTGCATTTTTTTTTAGTACTGTTCACTGTATTGGTGTCACTGGTTCCCAAAAAGTGTCACTTAGTGTCCGATCTGTCCGCTGCAATATCGCAGTCCCACTAAAAATCGCTGATCACCGCCATTACTAGTAAAAATAAAAAAAGCCAAAAATCTATCACATAGTTTGTAGACATGATAACTTTTGCCCAAACCAATTAATATACGCTTATTGGGGGTTTTTTTTAACAAAAATATGTTGCAGAATACATATTGGCCTATATTAATGAAGATATTTGATTTTTTCAATTTTTTTTATTGGGTATGTTTTATAGGAGAAAGTACAAAACATTGTTTTGTTTTGTTTTTTCAAAATTATTGGTATTTTTTCGTTTATAACACAAAAATAAAAACCGCAGAGGTGATCAAATACCACCAAATAAAGCTCTATGTGTGGGAAAAAATGAACATAAATTTTGTTTGGGTACAGGGTTGCATGAACGCGCAATTGTCAGTTAAAACGACGCAGTACAGTTTTTGTACAGGATTCCGTTGGCTCCCACTGCTGTCAGTCACAGCCAGTGAGCCAATGAGTAGAGAGTGTGGGGGGGCGGTGGGGGTGGGGCAAGCCACAGCTCTATGTGTCTTATGACGCATAGAGCGGGGTTCAGTAGCGAGCACACACCAGTGCTCCCATAGTAATCGGCTTGCTATTCAGGGAGCTGGTCAAGGGGGAGGAGCCAAGAGCATCGGTGGGGGACCCAAGAAGAAGAGGATGCAGGCTGCTCTGTGTAAAACCATTACACAGAGCAGGTAAGTATAACACATTTTTTTATTTTTTGTTGTTTTTTTTTAATGAACCTTTAATATTACTTTGCAAATGATCACAGATATTTATTACATATGTAGGGATTTACTGTAAATACTTTGCACTCATTGATAAATAAAGCAAACCGTGCAAACAAACATCAACATTTTACTGCAGCTGCATTAAACGTCAGCAAGCTATACATTATGCATCAAACAATTGCATTGCTGTATGGATAAAATAAAAAAATCATTCAGTATACTAAAAATGAATTCCAATTTTCCACCAATGCTTTCATACTAGTGAACGTGTGAAACAAATTCAAGTGAAGAATTAGAGAAGCACGTATCTCTGGTGAAGTGGTAATAATGAATGTGGAGCACGGAGCAGTGTGTAGATTATACATTGAAGATATCACAAAGATCATTTTATTTATTAAATTAAACTTCCTCATCATTTATTGTAGTATAATATGTTTATTTATTCATTCACTTGAATTTGTTACACAAGTTCACTAGTATGAAAGCATTGGTGGAGATTTGGAATACATTTTTAGTGTACTGAATTTTAATGTTTTTTATTTTATATATCTAGGGATTTGCTGCCTTCTACTATTAGCTACTAATATCACACTGTTATATGTAATTATATATTAGCTTTTCCTGTCTATTGGAGGTTGGTTTTGAAAATCCCCAATAAGGAGAAAATGCTGAGAGAGAGAGAAAGTCTCAGCCACATGTCCTGTCCATGCTACTAAATCCAGACCAGATAGAATTAAGAGGCAAGTACTCCTATGTTTGATAGTTTAAAATTATTGTCCAAAGCTTCTGAATATATACGCTATATTACCAAAAGTATTGGGACACCTGCCATTACACACACCCCAGTCTTAGTCCGTAGGGTTCAATATTGAGTTGGACCACCTTTTGCAGCTATAACAGCTTCAACTCTTCTGGGAAGGCTGTCCACAAAGTTTAGGAGTGTGTCTATGGGAATGTTTGACCATTCTTCCAGAAACGCATTTGTGAGGTCAGGCACTGATGTGGGAGAGAAGGCCTGCCTTGCAATCTCCGCTCTAATTCATCCCAAAAGTGTTCTATCGTGTTGAGGTCAAGACTCTGTGCAAGCCAGTCAAGTTCCCCCACCCCGAATTGCTCATCCATGTCTTTATGGACCTTGTTTTGTGCACTGTTCTAAATTATTTGGTGGAGGGGGATTATGGTGTGGGGTTGTTTTTCAGGGATTGGGCTTGGCCCCTTAGTTCCAGTGAAGGGAAACCTTAAGGTGTCAGCATACCAAGAATTTTGGAAATTTTGCTCCCAACTTTGTGGGAACAGTTTGGGGATGGCCTCTTCCTGTTCCAACATGACTGTGCAACAGTGCACAAATTGAGGACCATAAAGACATGAGTGAGCTAGTTTGGAGTGGAGGAACTTGACTAGCCTGACCTCATCGCTTGATCTAGATGGACCTCAGGTAAGTATTAGAGGGGCTGAGGGGGGCTGCTGCACACAGAAGACTTTTTATCTTAATGCATAGAATGCATTAAGATAAAAAACCTTCTGCCTTTTCAACCGCTTTATGACTCAATAATTAGCATAGGCTAGTGCTAGGTTCGGCAAGCCAACAGCCACTTCTGGTTGTAAAAGGTTTGGTTGCATGATAGATTAAAATCCACTAGGGTGCAGAGTAGATAGCCCGACTCTGAGTTCCAGTGCCATACAATGGTTTTTGCTGATGAAAAGCTCAATTCTAGGCTGGTTGTACAATGGCTGGAGGGTCTCCTCATCACATCAGATCTTATATTCAGGTCTCAGACACAAAGATGGACACCACATCAGAGGCCCCATGAAACTGGACTTTGCTGCAACATTCATCTAGAGATATCTCTATTAATAACTATATATACCTGGGTATATGTTCACAGAGGTCCTGTCCTGGGTGGAGACACTGCTAACTTTATTAACAAACCCACTCTTCCACTTAGTGAAGGTTCTGGTTCTCTTATTTATCTACAGGTTTAGCACAATATTCTGTTTGGGGAGGGCCATTTGTCATAATGTGCTCATTTGTACGCACATATTCTAATGGTTAAAGTAATACTAAATTCTTGTTTCTTTTTACTGAAAAATAACAAACATGTTATACTTACCTTCTCATTGCAGTGATTTTGCACAGAGCAGCCCGGATCCTCCTCTTCTCAGGTCCCTCACAGGCGTTCCTGGCTCCTCCCTCCTGTTGAGCACCCCCACAGCAAGCAGGTTGCTATGGGGGCACCCGAGCCGAGACGCTGCTCTGTGTGTCTATTCAGACACGGAGCCACGACGTGGCCCTGCCCCCTCTCTCCTTTGATTGGCTCACTGATTTTGATTGACAGCAGCAGGAGCCAATAGTCCCCGCTGTGTGTCTCTGCCAATCAGGAGGCAGAGTTCCGCACATCCGAGTCTCTCGTGCAATATCGCTGGATCGAGATGGGGCTCAGGTAAGTATTAGGGGGGCTGGGTGGGGGGCTGCACACAGAAGGTTGTTTTATCCTAATGCACAGAATGCATTAAGAGAAAAAACCTTCTGCCTTTACAACCACTTTAAATAGACTCACAGGCCACTATATTAGGTACACCTGGCTAGTACCGGGTTGGACCCACTTTTGCCTTCAGAATTGCCTTCATTCTTCGTAGCATAGATTCAACAAGGTGTTGGAAACATTCCTCAGAGATTTTGGTCCATATTGACATGATAGCATCACGCAGTTGTTGCAGATTTATCAGCTGCACATCCATGATGCAAATCTCCCATTCCTCCAAATCTCAAAGGTGCTACATTGTATTGAGATTTGGTGACTGTGGAGGCCATTGGAGTACAGTGACCTCATTGTCATGTTCAAGAAACCAGTTTGAGATGATTTGAGCTTTGTGATATTGTGCATTATCCTGCTGGAAGTAGCCATTAGAAGACAGTAGTCATAAAGGGATGGACATGGTCAGAAACAATACAACATTAAGCCGTGGTGTTTAAATGATGCTCAATTGGTACTAAGTGGCCCAAAGTGTGCCTAGAAAATATCCCCCACACCATTACACCACCACCACCACCATCCTGAAATGTTGATATAAGACAGGATGGATCCATGCTTTCATGTTGTTTAAGCCAAATTATGACCCTACCATCTGAATGTCGCAGCTGAAATCGAGACCCATCAGACCAGGCAACGTTTTTCCTACCTTCCATTGTCCAATTTTTGGGAAGCCTGTGGGGATTGTAGCCTCATTTTCCTGTTCTTAGCTGACAGGAGTGGCACCCGGTGTGGTCTTCTACTGCTGTAGTCCATCTGCTTCAAAGTTTGATGTGTTGTGCATTCAGAGATGGTATTCCGCAGTCCTTGGTTGTAATGAGTGGTTATTTGAGTCACTGTTGCCTTTCTATAATCTCCAACCAGTCTGTCTATTCTCCTCTGACATCAACACAGAATTTTGCCTCCACACAACTGCTGCTTACTGAATATTTTCTCTTTTTCAGGCCATTCTCTGTAAACCCCAGAGATGGTTGTGCGTGAAACTCCTAGTAGATCAGCAGTTTTTGAAATACTCAGACCAGCCTGTCTGGCACCAACAACCACATCACATTCAAACTAACTTAAATCCCCTTTCTTCCCCATTCTGATGATCGGTTTGAACTTCAGCAAGTCATCTTCACCACGTCTAAATACCAAAATGCATTGAGTTGCTGCCGTGTGATTGGCTGATTGGTAATTTGTGTTACCAAGCAATTGAACAGGTGCCCTAATAAAGTGGCCGTGGGTGTATAATTGGCCAAGTATTATCATATAAAGTTTCATTTCACATTACCTTGATTTCTACACAAATTAAGGATAGGGTTGAAGCACAGTTACACTGGTTACTTTGATAGTCATGTATGTACTGTACAAAGATATGGTTTAATGACTGCTCCATAAAAGATTCTAAAACATTGATGTTTAAATTAAAATATTAAAATATAGAAAAAACTTACTATGCCTTGAAAAAGTTTTCATAAACCTTTACATTTTTCACATTTTGTCATGTTATAACCAAAAACGTAAATTAATTTTATTGAGATGTTATGTGATAGACCAACACATAGTGGCACATAATTGTGAAGTGGGTGGAAAATGATAAAATGTTTTGCATTTAGCCCAAAAAGTTAAATTTTGGTCTCATCTGACCAAGGCACCTTCTTCCACATGTTTGCTGTGTCCTCCACATGGCTTCTCGCAAACTGCAAACTGGACTTCTTATGGCTTTCTTTCAACAATGGCTTTCTTCTTGCCACTCTTCCATAAAGGCCAGAATTGTGGAGTGCATGACTAATAGTTGTCCTGTGGACAGATTCTCCAACCTGAGCTACCATGGGCCTCTTGGCTGCTTCTCTGATTAATGCTCTCCTTGCCGACCTGTCAGTTTAGGTGGACGGCCATGTCTTGGTAGGTTTGCAGTTGTGCCATACTCTTTCCATTTTCGGGTGATGGATTGAACGGTGATCCATAAGATGTTCAAAGCTTGTTTTTTTTTTATAACCTAACCCTGCTTTAAACTTCTCCACAACTTTATTCCTGACCTGTCTGGTGTGTTCCTTGGCCTTCAGGATACTATTTGTTCACTAAGGTTCTCTAACAAACCTCTGAGGTCTTCACACAACATCTGTATTTATACTGAGATTAAATTACACACAGGTGGATTCTATTACTAATTAGGTGACTTCTGAAGGCAATTGGTTCCACTAGATTTTAGTTAGGGGTAGGAATGAGCTTTGAGTTTGAGTCGAACTCATGTTTGACTCGAACATCGGCTGTTCGCCAGTTCGCAGAACTGCGAACAATTTGGGGTGTTTGCGGCAAATTCGAAAGCCACGGAACACCATTTAAAAGTCTATGGGAGAAATCAAAAGTGCTAATTTCAAATGCTTGTATGCATGGTATTTTCATAAAAAGTGTTTGGGGACCTGGGTCCTGCCCCAGGGGACAAGGATCAATGCAAATAAAGTTTTAAAAAAAGACATTTTTTTCGGGAGCAGTGATGTTAATAATGCTTAAAGTGAAACAATAAAAGTGTAATATCCCTTTAAATATTGTACCTGGGGGTGTCTATAGTATGCCTGTAAAGGGGCGCATGTTTCCCGTGTTTAGAACAGTCTGACAGCAAAATGACATTTCAAAGGAAAAAAAGTCATTTAAAAACTACTCGGGGCTATAATACATTGCCGGTCCAACAACACACATAAAAGTTCATTGAAAAAAACAGCATGGGAATTCCCCACAGGGGAACCCCAAACCAAAATTTAAAAAAAAAATGACGTGGGGTCCCCCCAAAAATCCATACCAGACCCTTATCCGAGCACGCAACCTGGCAGGCTGCAGGAAAACAGGGGGGATGAGAGAGCGCCCCCCCTCCTGAACCGTACCAGGCCACATGCTCTCAACATTGGGAGGGTGCTTTGGGGTACCCCCAAAACACCTTATCCCCATGTTGATGGCGACAAGGGCCTCATCCCCACAACCCTTGCCCGGTGGTTGTGGAGGTCTGTGGGCGGGGGGCTTATCAGAATCTGGAAACCCCCTTTAACAAGGGGACCCCCAGATCCCGGCCCTCTCCCCTGTGTGAAATGGTAAGGGGGTACAAAAGTACCCCTACCATTTCACAAAAAAACTGTCAAAAATGTTAAAAATGACAAGAGACAGTTTTTTCTTCTTCTTTCTTCTATCTTCTTTCTTCTATCTTCCTTCGGTTTCTTTCTCCATCTTCTTCTTCTTCTGGTTCGTCTGGTTCTTCTGGTTCTTCCTCCGGTGTTCTCATCCGGCATCTTCCTCCATGGCGTCTGCGTTTTCTTTCCTCCTTCTCCTCGGGCCGCTCCGCATTCATGATGGCATGGAGGGAGGCTCCCGCTGTGTGACGCTTCTCCTCTTCTGACGGTTCTTAAATAATGGGGAGGTGGGTCCACCCGGTGACCCCGCCCCCATCTGACACACGGGGACTTGACGGGGACTTCCCTGTGGCATTCCCCGTGATGTCAGAGGGGGCGGGGTCACCCATTACGTAACCCCGCCCCATTCTGACGTCACGGGGCATGCCACAGGGAAGTCCCCATCAAGTCCCCATGCATCAGAGGGGGGCGGGGTCACCGAGTGGCCCCGCCTCCTGTTATTTAAGAACCATCAGAAGAGGAGAAGCGTCACACAGCGGGAGCCTCCCTCCATGCCATCATGAATGCGGAGCGGCCCGAGGAGAAGAAGGAAAGAAGACGCCGATGCCACGGAGGAACATGCCGGGCGAGAACACCGGAGGAAGAACCAGAAGAACCAGAAGAAGAAGAAGATGGAGGAAGAAACCGAAGGAAGATAGAAGATAGAAGATAGAAGAAAGAAGATAGAAGAAGCATTTAAATAAAGGAATTGTCAAAAACAATGAGAACATCGGAGGAAGAACCAGAAGAACCAGACGAACCAGAAGAAGAAGATGGAGAAAGAAAGCGAAGGAAGATAGAAGAAAGAAGATAGAAGAAAGAAGAAGAAAAAACTGTCTCTTGTCATTTTTAACATTTTTGACAGTTTTTTTGTGAAATGGTAGGAGTACTTTTGTACCCCCTTACCATTTCACACAGGAGGGAGTGCCGGGATCTGGGGTCCCCTTGTTAAAGGGGGCTTCCAGATCCCGATAAGCCCCCTGCCCGCAGACCCCCACAACCACCGGGCATGGGTTGTGGGGATGAGGCCCTTGTCCCTATCAACATGGGGACAAGGTGTTTTGGGGGGCTACCCCAAAGCAACCTCCCAATGTTGAGGGCATGTGGCCTGGTATGGTTCAGGAGCTCTCTCGTCCCCCCTCTTTTCCTGCGGCCTGCCAGGTTGCATGCTCGGATAAGGGACTAGTATAGATTTTGAGGGGGACCCCACGCCATTTTTTTTTTAAATTTTGGCCGGGGTTTCCCTTAATATCCATACCAGACCTGAAGGGCCTGGTATGGAATTTAGGGGGACCCCCCACGTCATTTTCTTTTAATATTGGTTCGGGGTTCCCCTGTGGGGAATTCCAATGCCATTTTTATCAATGAACTTTTATGTGTATTGTCGGACCGGCAATTCATTAATAGCCGCGAGTAGTTTTAAATGACTTTTCCTTTGAAATGTCATTTTGCTGTCAGACTGTTCTAAACACTGGAAACATGCGCACCTTTTCAGGCATACTATAAACACCCCCTAGGTACGAAATTTAAAGGGATATTACACTTTTATTGTTTCACTTTAAGCATTATTAAAATCACTGCTCCCCAAAAAACGGCCGTTTTTAAAACTTTTTTTTGCTTTGATCCATGTCCCCTGGGGCAGGATCCAGGTCCGCAAACACTTTTTATGACAATAACTTGTATATAAGCCTTTAAAATTAGCACTTTTGAATATTTATGTTCGTGTCCCATAGACTTTAACAGTGTTTGCGCGTTCAAACTAATTTTTTGCCTGTTCGCAAGTTCTGGTGCGAACCGAACAGGGGGGTGTTCGGCTCATCCCTAGTTAGGGGTATCAGAGCAAAGGGGGCTGAATACAAATGCACGCCACACTTTTCACATATTTGTAAAAAAAAAGTGAAAACCATTTATGATTTTCCTTCCACTTCACAATTACGTGCCACTTTGTATTGGTCTATCACATACAATCCCAATACAATAAATTTAAGTTTTTGGTTGTAACATGATAAATTATGTGGTCAATTTCAAGGGGTATAAATACTTTTTCAAGGCACTGTATGATATGTGTGAATACATGAGCAGATCTATCTACCTCAAAAGTTCTGATAAAGAAATATAATTCTAAGTATGATTCTTAGAACGCTTTTTGTTTGTAACATGGAGACAGTTAATCTTCTCGTTCTGCAAGGGATTTGAAAAATGAAAGGTCTCTTAGAGTGAGCAATGGGGTTGGTTTACCAAAATTGGAGAGTGCAAAATCTGGCAGCTCTGCATAGAAAACCCACCAGCTTCTAATTTTTTTTTGTCAAAGCTTAATTGAATAAGCCGTACTTACAAACTAATTGGCTATGAATATGCGGTTATCCTAGGTTAAACAATCCCTCCTATACTAGGTCAACCCCCACTGCGCTAAAGATGGTTAACAATGATGATCTTAATCACCTAGTTAAAAGTTCCTACCTGCAGCTGCCACTTAATGTAAACAAATAGTGTAAATTAGATTTAAATAAGTGCGTGTGATCAGAGTAAAGACCCCACGTGACAAATTAAATCGTGGCGCTATCACTCAATACATCTCTACCACCTCTAAGGTGGAAAAGTAAACCTAACACACACCTTATGATCAGTGCCTCCCTGTGTATATTGCAAAGAAATATGAAATATAAACAATTATGATGATGCGTGCAATAGTGCTATAATGAAAACATACTATTGATAAGTTCACACCAAAAAATGTGTCAAAACACCACGAAATAAACAATAAATGTGACTTGGTGTCAATATCTCTCAGATGCTGTTGTATATATATAAATCCATCAAGTCCGTGAGCATCCCCGCACACTTCTATACGAATGACTGTGTAAATAAAGTCTCTTCAATATCACACAAGTGTGCCAACACGTGTCCACATCAGTGCTAAAGTAAAAAAACTGGTGCATCCACAAATTCCTTATTTATAGGAGTGTGATTTCTTCTAGTGCAATCTTCCACCACACCTCTGTGTTCGGTGACCACTCTCCCTATGGACAGCCACTCACCAACTCCTCATGCCTCTACTTGCGTGTGAGGCTAAAAGACATAGATGTCCATTTCTATTGGCAGGGTTTAAATCTTATCCATCCGGAAGATCATTCCATGTGAAGACAAGAAAAACTTCCAATAGTGTAATACTGTAAAACTCTTTTAATAAATCACACTAAAGAAACCACTTCAACAGTTTCACTCACATTGTGTAAAAAAATGTAAAACCACAGCAAACTCCACAGCAATCTGTCAGGTGTAATATCAACCGGCTGCTAAGATCAATCTCTCAGGGGGGTATGCGGTCACGGCGGACCCTCTATGAGCTAGCGTATAGGAAGTATCTCTCACCCTCTCCCCGCTTGCCTCTTAGATAGATTACGCCGTCTCCCCCACTCGGTAATCCGTGCAGCTAACTTCCTTCTGTCACACGTACGTGGTGTTATCCTGTATACGGCCACGCCCCCGACATGTTTCGATGCGCTTGCATCTTAATCATGGGATAGTATGATTAAGATGCAAGCGCATCGAAACATGTCGGGGGCGTGGCCGTATACAGGATAACACCACGTACGTGTGACAGAAGGAAGTTAGCTGCACGGATTACCGAGTGGGGGAGACGGCGTAATCTATCTAAGAGGCAAGCGGGGAGAGGGTGAGAGATACTTCCTATACGCTAGCTCATAGAGGGTCCGCCGTGACCGCATACCCCCCTGAGAGATTGATCTTAGCAGCCGGTTGATATTACACCTGACAGATTGCTGTGGAGTTTGCTGTGGTTTTACATTTTTTTACACAATGTGAGTGAAACTGTTGAAGTGGTTTCTTTAGTGTGATTTATTAAAAGAGTTTTACAGTATTACACTATTGGAAGTTTTTCTTGTCTTCACATGGAATGATCTTCCGGATGGATAAGATTTAAACCCTGCCAATAGAAATGGACATCTATGTCTTTTAGCCTCACACGCAAGTAGAGGCATGAGGAGTTGGTGAGTGGCTGTCCATAGGGAGAGTGGTCACCGAGCACAGAGGTGTGGTGGAAGATTGCACTAGAAGAAATCACACTCCTATAAATAAGGAATTTGTGGATGCACCAGTTTTTTTACTTTAGCACTGATGTGGACACGTGTTGGCACACTTGTGTGATATTGAAGAGACTTTATTTACACAGTCATTCGTATAGAAGTGTGCGGGGATGCTCACGGACTTGATGGATTTATATATATACAACAGCATCTGAGAGATATTGACACCAAGTCACATTTATTGTTTATTTCGTGGTGTTTTGACACATTTTTTGGTGTGAACTTATCAATAGTATGTTTTCATTATAGCACTATTGCACGCATCATCATAATTGTTTATATTTCATATTTCTTTGCAATATACACAGGGAGGCACTGATCATAAGGTGTGTGTTAGGTTTACTTTTCCACCTTAGAGGTGGTAGAGATGTATTGAGTGATAGCGCCACGATTTAATTTGTCACGTGGGGTCTTTACTCTGATCACACGCACTTATTTAAATCTAATTTAAACTAATTGGCTACCATGCACAGCTGCACCAGATTTTCACTTTGCTTGTGCAAATTCTTAAGCGTATACTTTAATGTGTAAAATGTTTATGTTTGAGAGGGCCCTACATGTCCGCCAGTCAGAATAGGAGCGTAAATGCCTCTATGTTAGACATAAAGACCACGTTCTGCAAACTGATGTCATCTGGGATCCTCTAATCTTTTACACTCTAAACAGCATGGATGGAAGAATCTACAATGACAGCTACTATAATCGACAGCCGTGCATGCTGTGGCTGTCTGAATTCAATAATCAGCAGTATAGATTCAGTGTAGAGAGATCTATGCATGTACAATTGGCCATTTACCTTTTTTGATGTTTCAGTAGAAGTTTGTCAAGGTGCTGACAGGATCACTCACAGCTCAAAGTTAAGCCTATTCCTGCTCTGGTGTATGGCCAACTTAATTCTTCTACTACAAAGATACAGTTTTTTTTGTTGTGGCCCTCAGTGAAGCTATTATTCAGACAGTGGCCAAAGTGGGATCTGCACTTCGTAAAATATGATTAAAATAACACCTTTTCCATGTTCAGACATGAGATTGCAAAGTCTGGCAGAGGGAAGTCTCAGAAACAATTCCCTTTGCAGCCCTCAGATGTGGTCAGATGCTAAACGTTGCAAACGTATATTTCCTTCGACCATGTCCCCTCCCCAAACTTTTCCTTCAAGATAAATAACACAATCATTAGTCCATCCCCTCATGTTAGCATGCTAGGTGTAATCCTGGCCTCTGACCTCTCCTTTTGATTTCACAGCCAATCACTGTCCAAATCTTGCTACCTTAATCTCCATAATATCTCCAAAATACGCTCCTTCTTGCTAATGACGCCTCCAACATACAAATTCACTCTCTTAGTATTCCTCACCTCGACTATAACACCTTCCTCCTCATTGGCCCTCCGCTACACAGGTTATCCCAGCTATAGTGCTGTTGCTAGATGTATGCACCTAACCATCAGCTCATTTGCCAATTTCTCCACAAGCTTGCGCTCATCTAACAACTAAAATTCTAACTACTAACAAGAGCCCTGCCCTGAGGAGCTACAGTACATCAACAACCTCAAATCAAAATATCATTCAAACCATCCTCTCCACTCCCGCAAGACCTCCTGCTCTCTAGCTCCCTCAACATCTTCTCCTATGCTCTCTTCCAAGACTACTTCAGAGACTCTTTCATCCTTTGAAACATTCTAATGCAATCTGTCTGGCTATCTCCTGCTCTGTCCGCCTTCAAGCAATCCCTGAAAACTCACCCGTTCAGGGAAGCCTATCCTGCCACCACCTAAAAACTATACTTTTATTTTCTCATTAGCTCATTCAATACAGTCTCACTTGCAGCTCCTTTTAGATTGTGAGCTCCCATGAGCAAGGCCCTCCTAACCCTCTTGCATTGAATTATATTGTAACTGTACTGTTTACCTTTATTTTGCAAAGCACTGTGCAAACAGTTGGCGTTTTATAAATCCTGTAGAATAATTATAACAAACCCACAATGTTTGGTCAAAGTACCTTCTTACGTTTTTATACAAAAAAAATTCTAAAAAATATTTTACAGACTATTGCACTATACTGTTTTACCTGCTTAAATCTGTTAATATTAAAACTGTGATTAAACTTGTTGAAAAAATGTATAGCTTCAGCCATAGCTTCTACTGCAATATACACTCGTAGAGATTCTCCACAAAGCATAGTTGTTTTAATTTCTGGAAAAAGGATTCTTAATAAATTCTTACTAAAAATAGTAAAGTTTTGGAAATAAATATTTTTCCCATTTTGAGTTGATGTTATATTGTAAAAATGACTGATCAGATCATCCATCAGCTGTCCAATTTGTGAATGTCTTGACAAAAGATTGTCATCAAATGGACTTTTATCAATAATAATTTGCGGATCAAACAACTGTAAAAACAAACTTGTTATAAAACCTGCAAAAACGGTTATCAATTTGATTTCACCTGAAGTCCAGCCTGGGGGAAGGATAAGCATATGGTTTTTATTGAACTGTAAGTATTTATAAAGGTATCCCTGAGCATTGCTTGTGAAGGAACCACAAAGTATTAAAACTTTACAATGCACTTTACTAAGTGTGTCTGTCCACTGATTCATTGTAGCGGAATCCACAGTCATTCTTTTTTCAAAAGCCACACAAATCTCCCGGGAAGCCAAATTTCTCTTCAGAATTTGCGCTTCATTCTCTCCGGTATCATTGTCTGAAAAAAGTATTCCAACCCAATTCCAGCCAAAATGTTTCACTAGTTTGGCAATTGCTAAATAATAGACATAATCGTTCTGAACGGTCCTGAATACATGCGGGTAAAGGAGTCTGTCACTTAATGGGTAATCGGTGGCTCCATAGCTGATCTGAAAGGAGGAGGATTAACTATTAACAGGGCTGGCACCAGCATAAGGCTGCTTAGACAGCCGCTTTAGGGCATCAGAATGGGGTGTGGCACTGGTGGAGCTTTGATGGTCGCAATGGTGACCCTGCCTATGCTCTAGGGGACCGTGAGGCCTTCTTTTCACATTAGGTTTTACACCTTAACATTCACTGGAACAGATCCCTGTATTTTCCTCCTGCAGCCTCTGAAAGACTGCTTCTCCTCCTTTCCCTCCCTTCGGCATTCTGGAGGAAAATACAGGGGATCTGTTCCAGTATATGCTGCTCCTCCCACTCCTCCTATCCAGGTTCTACTTCCTTCTCCTTCCTGGGCCACTTACTGTATGTGCTCCCCTGGTACCCCCTCCCACAGTGCTGCCGGCTTCTCCCACCAGCTGCGGTGCAGGATTGCTTCAGGATGTAGAACAGGGAAGGGGCTGGTAAATTCAAAATTTACTGGCCCCTACCTTTTCTGAATGAAAACAGTGAGTGATCGATACTGATCACTTACTGTGTTCATTTATAACTGTGTTTACTATGCTTTGGTTTGTGAATGAACAGGGAGGATGTGCTCTTCCTGTTCATTCATTCTGTGTAGCTAAGGCTGCAATGATGGAGATTGAGGACTGTGTCCTCAATCTAATTTCTCTATCTCAAAAATGAGACATCAGGGGTCTGTTTAGACTCCTAATATTTCAACAAAGCTCCTTAAAGGGCTGTTAAAAAATTGTAGAAAATAATAATAAAATAATAACAAAGGTAAAAACAACTGATACTGTCCACTGCCCTATTGACACCATCCACTGTTCTACTGACCCCGTTCTCTGCCCTACTGACAAAGTCCACAGCCATACTGACATTGTCCATTTCTCTACTGACTGACACCTTCCACTACCCTACTGACACCATCCACTGTGGGATGGTCAGAGCAGAGGACATGGGGTATGCATTGTGGAGAAGAGGGGTGGGGGGGATGGTGGAGCAAGCCTGTGAAGACAACAATCCTTGCACCGGCCCTGATTTTTAACTATAATGTTACTATATTTCAAAGTTACATTCATATCCAGTTGGCGCTAAAATTATAATTAGAGACTGCACTGTGCAAATATTTAAAAATACAACTGATCTTTTAGATTAAATCAGCTAAATACATTTCAGGTGCATTAAAACAAAACATGTATTTCTATATACTGTAGAATGCAGCCAGAGCCTGAGTAGAAAAGCTGGCCCCTGCCAGCATGCTGTAGAGAAGGATCCTTGCTCTCTGTGTTGAAACAGTGGTCTACCTGCAGAGGTACGATATGCCCCCGGTTGAGTCAGATCTGCGGCTCTCCAATCAGCAAGGGTCATAAGTATTATATGATATAGCTTAGGCTTATCAGTGGACATGTTGGACCTCTGCAGAGAGACCACTGTTTTAACACAGAGAACAGTGACCTTTCGCTGCAGCAGGCTGGCAAGGGATAGGCGTCCCTACTCAGGCTAAATTATACATACCCAGAAAAACGATGCAATTCAGGAGACCCAACATCAACCTGGCTTTACTAGTGATCTGCTTGCTTTGGATCACTGATTCTGGCTATCCAGAAAAAAACTGTTTACCCACATTTTTAAAAAGAAGTCAGCAAAAGATAAACTATGTTTCTCTCAGTATATATACATAAAGATGTCATTTATATTTATAATTACAAACTCTAGCACAGCTTTGTTTTCATTTTGCTTAAAGCCTAGTTGAAACCTACTTTATGTTTCTGGTGTTCCCGCTGACAGCTAAATGTAAAAAAACAATGCCCGCAATAAAAAAAAAACAGAGCAGGGGTCCCTCCCATTCCAGGCACTTCAGGTGTGGTATGGATTTTAAAGGGAATCCCACACTAAAATGAAAAAAAAAAAAAAACAGCAGGGGTCCCCTCAAAATCCATACCAAACCCTTATCCAAGCATACAGCTTGGCAGACCAGTAAAGGGGAGGGGGTGGGCGAGCGTCCTCCCTCCTGAACCATACCAGGCCACATTCACTCAACATGGGAGGGTGCTTTGGGGTAGGGGGCTCCCCTCCAAAGCACCTAGTCTCCATGTTGATGAGGACAAGGGCCTTTTCCCCACAGCCCTGGCCCAGTGATTGTTGGGGTGCGGGGGGGAACTTATCGGGATCTGGTAGCCCCATTAACAAGAGGGATCCAGATCCAGCCCCCTTATGTGAATGAGTATGGGTTACACACAGAACACACAGTTTTTGACAAGTCCTTTATTAAAAACACCCCACCATGTCCCCCAGTGTAGATCCATCATAAGTCCTGATGAACGCCGGTCGCCGACCCCCCCCCAAAAAAAGTTCCTCACGCAATGATGGCTTCTGTCATTTGACAGCTCTTTCGCCTGCCACCGCTAATAAACTAAAGGGCAGGGGCACCCGGTGATGTCACTGTATAGCCTGCCTTGTGACATCATTTTTTACTATATACCCATGGGGGGACAGGATCTGGGGGCCCCCTTGTTGAAGGGGGGCTTCAAGATTCTAATAAGCCCTCTGCCTGCAGACCCCCACAACCACCAGCCAGAGTTTTGGGCAAGAGGCCCTTTGTACCCATCAACATGAGGACAAGGTGATTTAGTGATGTCACCGTATGGCCCTGCCCCCTGGTGATGTCATCGACTAGGGCATGCTGGGCAGATGACATCACATGGGGCGGAGTCATTCAGTGATATCATTGGGTGGCCCTGCCTTGTAATTTTTTTAGCGGCAGAGCTGTCAGTCTTTGGAAGCCTTTGTCGGCTGCAGGCTTTTTTTTCAGGTCAGCAGCCAGCATTCATCATGGTTGACATTGGATCTACTCCTGGGGACAGTTTTTTAATAAAGGGCTTGTCAAAAACTGCCTCCTGTGTTTATTTACACAACACTTTTTTTGGTGAATGAGTAGGGGTACTATTTTCATTCACATAGGGGGGCCAGGGTCTGGGAGCCCCTTTGTTAAAGGGGCCTTCCAGATTCTAAAAAGCCCCCCTCCCAGATTCCCACAATCACTGTCCAGTGTTTTGGGGAAGAGGCCCTTGTCCCCATCAACATGGGGACAAGGTGCTTTGGTGACATCACTGTATGGCCCCACATCCTTGTGACATCATCGACTTGGGCATGCTGGGCCAATGACATCACAAGGAGTGGGGTCACCCGGTGACATAATCGGGTGGCCCCACCTTTTAATGTATTTAGCGGCCAGAGGTGGTGAAGCTGTCATTCGGCTGGAGCCTTCATCGGGTGCAGACCTTTTTTTTTTTTTTTGGGTTAGCTGGCATTCATCATGATTGACTTTGGATCTACTCCGAGGTACATTTTTTTTTTAAATAACGCATTTGTCAGAAGTTGCCTCCTGTCTTTATTTACACAACACTTTTTTTTTGTTGAACGAGTTGGGATGCTATGTACCCCATACTCATTCACATGGAGGGGGCTGGATCTGGGGGCCCCCTTGTTAAAGGGGGCTTCCAGATTCTGATAAGCCCCTTGTCCACAGACCCCAACAATCGCTGACCAGAGTTGTGGGAAGGGGGCCTTGTCCCCATTGTCGCCATTTTTAAAAATTGTTAAAACAGCCTGCTTTAGCGTTTTTTGGTCCAGTGTTTTTCCAGCATTTTTTTTAGCTTCTGGTGTGCATGAATCCTAATGATGGAAAATGGGACAAAATCCTTAGTGATTGTGCTAGGTGTGTTTTCATTTGTTTGACTGACTTTGCATTTACAAAAACTTTGATGCCCCGTACACACGGTCGGATTTTCCGATGGAAAATGTCCGATCGGAGCGTGTTGTCGGATAATCCGACCGTGTGTGGGCTCCATCGGACATTTTCCTTCGGATTTTCCGACACACAAAGTTGGAGAGCAGGAGATAAAATTTTCCGACAACAAAATCCGTTGTAGGAAATTCCGATCATGTGTACACAAATCCGACGGACAAAGTGCCAGGCATGCTCAGAATAAATAAAGAGATGAAAGCTATTGGCCACTGCCCCGTTTATAGTCCCGACGTACGTGTTTTACGTCACCGCGTTCAGAACGATCGGATTATCCGGCAACTTTGTGTGACCATGTGTATGCAAGACAAGTTTGAGCCAACATCCATCGGAAAAAATCCTAGGATTTTGTTGTCGGAATGTCCGAACAAAGTCCGACCGTGTGTACGGGGCATAATTGTTATGCCCTGTTCACACAGTCGGATTTTCCGATGGAAAATGTGTGATAGGACCTTGTTGTCGGAAATTCCGACCGTGTGTGGGCTCCATCACACATTTTTCATCGGAATTTCCGACACACAAAGTTTGAGAGCTTGCTATAAAATTTTCCAACAACAAAATCCGTCGGAAATACCGATCGTGTGTATACAAATCCGACACACAAAGTGCCACGCATGCTCAGAATAAATTATGAGATGAAAGCTATTGGCTACTGCCCCGTTTATAGTCCTGACATATGTGTTTTACGTCACCGCGTTTAGAACGATCAGATTTTCTGACAACTTTGTGTGATCGTGTGTATGCAAGACAAGTTTGAGCCAACATCCGTCGGAAAAAATCCATTGATTTTGTTGTCGGAATGTCCGATCGATGTCCGACCGTGTGTACGGGCATCAGAGTTTATATACACTTTAACTTTCACAGACTGTCGTGTTTTTGTAAAATGTATATTTTTTTCTCTGTTGACTTAGAATTTTATTACAAATATACAAGTACTTTTCACTCACCTGTGTGTATCTGTACAGTCCAAGGATTTGAGCGATTGGGATTGTAGTGGATGAATAGTGATCTCCAATAACACAAGCCAGCTTGCCTTGTCCTTTACAGGAATAATTAGGAAATGTCCCATTTGGTCCAGATAAGATCTGCAGAACACTCTGTGCACCCTTCCTGGGTTCCAACCATGAATCAAATAGATGGAAGCCTAGAGTGATATTAGGTAAGATATCTGGATCCTGGTTAATATGATCAATTGTGTAAAGGAAAGCTAGGAGGTTCTTGTAATACCAGAGAGATGGGCTATAAAAAGATTTTTTTCCAAAACACTACATTAACAATTTCTATACAGATATGTTAAATGTATTAAAAATATTCATAGATGTGATCAGCATTAAATACAGAGGGAAAAGCTTTTGGCTAATGCTTTCAGGGGAATAAATAAAACAGCAGAAACAATGTTGAGTTAATGCTAAGTTTCACAAAGCAGGTCTGTAAATTAAAGTCTCACCACTGAATGTTTAAACCAATCATGTGGCCTTTAAAGATCAAGAACACCTACTTGTGGACTATTTTGGTATATTCTGCATAGGTCTGGCAGGTAGTGATTAGCCAAACTGCCAATGTTCAGTTCAGCAGGTGTTAGGTGAACTTCATTGAAACCAGTTAAATTGAAAATGCTCATTTTCTGCTCTAATATGCAAGAGAGTGTAACAAAAGGGAGTGGGCGAGTACTGCCTTCGAGAACAATGCAAGGCGAGGCGCAATCCTGGGAGGTTGTCATATGACGTCCTGCCAGAACAACAGTGCTCCTATCTGGCAATCATTTTACAATAGGATAGACAGGAAGGTGTTAAAGTGAACCCATTTGAGTCTTGCATGGATTTTAAGAGGGTACTTCACATAAAAATAAAAAACAAAAAAAGAATGAGGTTCCCCAGGATATACTGTACATACCAGACCCTTTCATTCTGGTACAGTTTTAAGGGGGCCTCCACGCAAAAAGAAGTGAGTTCTCCCTAAAACCCCCCCGAAATCTGGAAGCCCCCTTTAACAAGGAATCCCCCCCAGGTGAATGAGTATGGGGTACATTGTACAACTACTCATTCACCAAAAAAAGTGCAAAAATAAATAAAAACAGTGAACAGTTTATTAAAAATATTAAAAAAAACAAAAAACAAAACAATGTCCCCCAATTAAGATCCATAGTCAATCATGACGAATGACAAGATCCCCCTACCCCAAAGCACCCCTCCATGTTGAGGGCATGTGGCCTGGTATGGTTCAGGAGGGGGGCTTCTTGCTCATCTCCCTTTCCTGAGCTACCGGGCTGCATGCTCAGAAAAGAGTCTGGATTGGAGGGGGGGGGGACCCCACGCCATTTTTTTTTATTTTGGCATGGGGTTCTCCTTAAAATCCATACCAGACCCAAAGGGCCTGATAGGGATAGGGGGGCCTCCATGCCATTTTTTTTTTTTTTTTTTACGTTTTTGTATTGCCAGCATTGTTATGTTTACATTTCAGCTGTCAGTGGGAAAGCCTGCTGACAGCTGATGAGTCATTGTTTTTTCAGGGTGGGGGGGGTGGGGTGGCTTCCAAGCCCGCTGCTTAACAACTAGCTATTCTTCACACAGAATTTGAATTGGTCGTTCATTTTCTGACCAGTCCGAATGCTAATTGTTTTGGAATTCGTTAGAAAACGAATAAACAAAACAGAATTACTATTTCATTTGGAGATTCGGATATATCCTGAATTTGGATTCAGACCAAAACTAATTTCACATGAGAAGGGACAGTGGATAGACAATGTAGTTTCCCAAGTATGGGTGTATAATATTTATTCTCTAACAATTCTCATAGCCCTGTATATTCTGCTTCCTAAGAAGACATCTTCTAATTTCTTTAAATTGTCACCCTCAGCTGGTGCCAATTCCTGGTCATAGCCACATGTCCTCTTCACCTTAGAGTAAACAATTTCTCACAGTTATTGGAGCCACCCTTGACATATTTGTACGTTGTAATCTTATCCCCGCTTAAATGCTTCTTCTTCAGAGAGAATAACTGTAATCTATGTAATAGATTCTCATAGCTGAGATCCTCCACCCATCTTATTATTTGTTTTGCCCTAAGCTGAAGTCTTTCTAATTCAGCAATGTCTTTCCTGAGGATTGGTGATCAAAACTGAACTGCATATTGTCTTCTTGGAAAGAGTTATTTGACAGATAGAAATAATGTTATCTGTGTGTTATACAGATATACAGTATCTCACAAAAGTGAGTACACCTCTCACATTTTTGTAAATATTTTATTAGATCTTTTCATGTGAGAACACTGAAGAAATAACACTTTACTACAATGTAAAGTAGTGAGTGTACAGCGTATATAACAGTGTAAATTTGCTGTCCCCTCAAAATAACTCAACACACAGCCATTATTGTCTAAACTGCTGGCAACAAAAGTGAGTACACCCCTAAGTGAAAATGTCCAAATTGGGCCCTAAGTGTCAATATTTTGTGTGGCAATCATTATTTTCCAGCACTGCCTTAACCCTCTTGGGCATGGAATTCACCAGAGCTTTACAGGTTGCCACTGGAGTCCTCTTCCCTCCTCCATGATGATATCACAGAGCTGGTGGATGTTAGAGACCTTGCGCTCCTCCGCCTTCCATTTGAGGGTGCCCCACAGATGCTCAATAGAGTTTAGGTCTGGAGACATGCTTGGCCAGTCCATCACCTTCTCCATCACCCTCAGCTTCTTTAGCAAGGCAGTGGTAATCTTTGAGGTGTGTTTGGGGTCATTATCATGCGGCCTAGTCTCCGAAGGGAGGGTTCATGCTCTGCTTCAGTATGTCACAGTACATGTTGGCATTCATGGTTCCCTTAATGAACTGTAGCTTCCCAGTTCCAGCAGCACTCATGCAGCCCCAGACCATGACACTCCCACCGCCATGCTTGACTGTAGGCAAGACACACTTGTCTTTGTACTCCTCACTTGGTTGCTGCCACACACGCTTGACACCATCTGAACCAAATAAGTTTATCTCATCAGACCACAGGACATGGTTCCAGTAATCCATGTCTTTAGTCTGCTTGTGTTCAGCAAACTGTTTGCGGGCTTTCTTGTGCATCATCTTTAGAACAGGCTTCCTTCTGGGATGACAAATTAATTGGAGGGGAGGGAACTATGCAAGAGACTGATCCTAGAGGTTTCTGCCACATCCCAAAGGCAAAATTGGAAGAAACAAAGGGTGTCCCCAAAGGATGATATGGGCAGAAGACCAATAAAGGATAGTATAAAGTAGGGATACCAGATATATAAAATTTAACAAATTTTATTCAGAATACCATTAGAAAATATACAAAATTACAAAAATAGCTTAAAAACTTTTGAAAAGAGCATGATTTGTAAATGCAAATGATGTACATAGCTGATAAATGCTACAGACGGCGCTAAAAGGCGCAATTATTACATAACCAACCACCCTACATGTTTCGGAAAGGGTCACAGAAAAATAAATTTCTATGGAAAGTGTACTTCCTTCTTCAGGGGTTTAGGTAGGTTGTAATGTTGCATTTCTATCGAAAAGAAATAAGAGAGTATAAGTATATCTGAGTGAAAGTACCCCGTAATTCCAAGTTTACAATTTATTCATACATTGACATAATTGTGAGATGGCAAAATACAGTCAAGGAAATGTAATTACATACTTACAGATCAAAAAATACAAAAAAAAAAAGGTGAGGACGTGAGAACGTAGCGTCCGTCACGGAGGGAGGGGTCCCAGTGTGGCAGCAGGAAGCCGCCTCGAGGAACGCTCTGTGAAGCCGCCGATGTACACATCACAACGGGAGGAGAACCTCTGCTTGTCAGCAGGGAAGATGACAGCTACATGAAAAAAGATACCGTTGGAGAAACATCCTAGGACACGAGGAATGGCCGGAGCAATAAGATAAGTGTAAACCGAAAGTGATCTGTGAAACAGCTTGTAAGCCCCGGCATCCCGCCCCTAATTTTGTAATTTTATATATCTGGTATCCCTACTTTATACTATCCTTTATTGGTCTTCTGCCCATATCATCCTTTGGGGACACCCTTTGTTTCTTCCTCCTTCTGGGATGACAGCCATGCAGACCAATTTGATACAGTGTACGGCGTATGGTCTGAGCACTGACAGGCTGCCCCCCCACCCCTTCAACCTCTGCAGCAATGCTGGCAGCACTCATATGTCTATTTCCCAAACAAAACCTCTGAATATGATGCGGAGCACGTGCACTCAACTTGGTCTACAATAGCGAGGCAGTTTTTGACAATTCCTTTATTAAAAAAAATAAAAAACAATTTCCTGCGATGTAGATCCATCGTCAATCACAATGCCCACCACCCAGGGTTGTTGGGAAGAGTTGCATTGTTGGGTCATGCTGGGTCATGTGAAGTCATGCTGTGTTGGTGGTATCACAAGAGGGTGGTGTCACCAGATGGCCCTGCCCCTTACCTATTTAAGAACTGTCACACGCCGGAGCAGATATTTGCCAGTTAGCCTTCATCATGGACGGAGCAGTACCCCATACTCATTCACATAGGGTGCTGGGATCTGGGGGAGCAGACCTCCACAACTACAACCCAGAGTTGTCAGGAAGAGGCCCTTGTCTCCATAAGCATATGGACAAGGTGCTTTGGGGTGGGGGCAGAGCCCCCCCTGCCACAAAGCATCCCCCCATGTTGGGGGCATGTGGCCTGGTATGGTTCAGGAGGGAGGCACTCACTCATCCTCCCCCTTTCCTGCCAGGCTGAGTGCTTGGATAAGGATCTGGTATGGATTTTGGGGGGTGGGGATTATTTGCCAAGGGGTTCCCCTTAAAACCCATACCAGATCCAAAGGGTCTGGTATGCAAAGGGGGGGCGGCATTATTTTTTTTTTGTATTTTTTAAATTGTATATTGTTGTAAAGAGTCAATTTAAATGTCTTTTTTTTTTTTTTTTTTTTTTTTTTTACAAATGTCAGTTTTGCTGCAGCAGGTTCTATGCACAGTACAGATGTGCCACTTTACAGGCAGACTAAGGGGACCCCCGGGCACTAAATATTAAGGAATTTTTCACTTTATTGTTTTACTTTAAGCATCTGTAAAATCACTACTGCTTTAAAATATATATAGTTTTACACTTTCGCATTGATACATGTCCCCCAGGGCAGTACCCAGGCCTTCATACCCTTTTTATGGTCAATAACTTCCATAAAATCCTTCAAAATGGGGAATTTTGATTTTTCATGTTCGGGTACCATGGTCTTTAATAGAGTTTGCGGGTCTGAACTTTATCAGACTGCTGGTTGGAAGCTACACAGTGGGGACCTTGAGTTGAGAGTGAACAAGTCTTGCTTTTTGACTGCTGGTGATTGCTGGGTTGCATTTTTAGGTTCTTTTTGGGGCTTTTTCTTGTAGCTTTTTAACACCTTTTTCTGACACTTTTTAAACAGCGTTTTTTTTTTCTTTGCTTCCTTCAGCCCATCTGAAATTGCCAGACTGCACCTTTTTCTGACACTTTTTAAACAGCTTTTTTTTTCTTTTTTTTTCTTTGCTTCCTTCAGCCTACTAATTAAGGGGAGTGGTTAATTGGTCACAGGTGCTGGAGGCCTATATAACCTTGTGCAGAACTCATTGTGAGCCTGCTCATCTTTGAGTCTGCTGGAACTCTGTCCAAGTGGAAATGGTCTAAGTGGTAAGTTAAAAACCAGTGTTAGTGGAACTGGTCTAAGTGGTGAATTAAAAACCAGAGTTAGTGGAAATGGTCTAAGTGGTGAGTTAAAAACCAGAGTTTAAAACAGGAGTTTATAACAGGGGTCATAGTACCTGTGTAGTGTGAGTACCTGAGTGTTGTCTGAGTAGTGTGTGGATCGTTAGTACTTGTGTATTGTGTACTGTGTATTCCGAGTGCATGTAGGTCTGCGAGTACCTGCGTATTGTCTTGTTGAGTACCTGTGTATTGTCTTGTTGAGTATTAGTGTCAGGAAGCTATTTGTTAGGTAATTTGGACAGGGTATAATCCCCAATCCACATTAAATTTAATAGGTATGATGCCCGGCGGGTGTGGAGAGGTGACTCGTTGTACATCTTGCGGCATGTATGCATTCCTTGATCATCCAATCTTGGGTGAATACTGCTGTGCAAAATGTAAGTGCATTGTTTCCATGGAAGCCCAGGTTCTGAATCTGGGGAAGCAACTGTCAGCACTGAGAAGTCCCTCCATACTGAAGGAAAGCCAGGAACGTACACGGCAGGTGCTGGTTGAGGCCAGCACAGAGGCGGGTGGAGACAAATAGGTGCGGGAATGAGCAAAGAGTAGATGGGTGACAGTCAGGAAGGGTAGAGGGGTAAGTGCCAGGGATGCCGATCCAGGGCTGGAGCATTCCAATAAGTACGCTCCATTGAGTGACATTGGTGAAACCAGTCAGGGACGAGCACTGCTGGAGCTGAGGGACTCTCCTAGCTGCCAGGGGAAGACCTCCTCCAGTGAGAGTGGGTGGGAAGCGAAAGGAAAGGAAAGGAAAGACAGATTCTGGTGGTAGGGGACTCAATTCTTAGAAGGACAGAGAGGCCAATCTGTAACAACGGCCTGAAGAGCCGAACAGTATGTTGCCTAATGGGCGCTCGGGTTCGGCACATCACGGATCTGGTGGACAAATTACTAGGAGGAGCTGGGGAAGACCCGGCTGTCATGGTACACGTAGGCACCAATGACAAAGTTAGAGGCAGATGGAGTGTCCTAAAGAACGATTTTAGGGACTTAGGAGCTAAATCGAGGAAAAGGACCTCCAAGGTAGTATTCTCATGAATACTACTGGTACATCGAGCCACACCAGAGCGAAGTAAACAAGTTGAGGGGTTTGGGTTCCTGGAGGACTGGGCCGACTTCTCAGTCAATAACCGGTACTATAGAAGGGATGGACTGCACCTAAATGAAGAGGGTTCAGATCAGCTGGGAATGAAGGTGGACAAAAAGTTAGAGGGGTTTTCATACTAGGCGATGGGGGGAGGGTCCAGAGGTAGAGACAACTCCGGCTCTAGTGCTGCTGGTAGTGGGACAGCTGGCGCTGGAGCACGGTGGAGTAAGAGTGCCTAGGGAAAGTTCTGAAGTCTGTGTAGGTAGTTGACAGGAACACACGGGTGAGCAGCTGAACTAGACTGGAAGCATACAGGAACGTAGCTGGATCACTGGCAGGTCTCGGCATCAGAGAGACAGATCAGATGTCACAGCTGGCAGGAACATAGTTAGGTCACAAGCAGACTAGGCAACGGCTAGGCAGATCAGGTACAACAGCAGGCAGGAGAGTAGTCGGTCACAGGCAGGTTTGTCAGCAGGCAGGCAGATCAGGTGCAAACAGCAAGCAGAAGAGTAGTAGCAGGCTGGAACGGTAATCAGGAGTCAACACAGGCAACAAGAATTTGGGTACACGCTGTAGACCAAGCAGCAACCAGCCAGTATTGAGTCTGTGTTTAAATAGGCCGTCTGGCGCCAGTTCTGATGACAAGGTGCACGCGCGCACGCGTACGCGTGATTGTGCTCGTGCATGCGCATTTACTGATGCGTTTGTGGCTGTTCTGCGAGTACCCTGTTGGCGCCTGCGCACAGGTGTGCGCCTGAGAGCATCAGCTGTACTCTGCGAACGACTTCCCTGACAGCATTAGTGGTTGGTTGACCAAAGCACATAAACCCAAGGTAAGTATAGCAGCAAGTCCTAGTTGCAATCTCGGAACACCCAATAAGAGGATAATATGCGACCAGTCTAAGCTACGTGGCATGTTCACCAATGCCAGGAGCCTGGCGGACAAGATGGTTGGACTAATTCTGTGGTACGAGGAGGACTTGGATTTTTTGGGAATCTCAGAGACCTGGTTCAACAGCTCTCATGATTGTCTGGCAAACATTCAAGGGTATACCCTTTATCGCAAGGATAGAGAGGGTAAAAAGGGGGAGGGGTATGCCTATATATCAAGAATAATGTACAAGCGAATGTGAGAGATGACATCACTATGGGAGCTCAGGAGGAGGTGGAATCCTTATGGCTAGAGCTCCAAAGGGATGAAACTAAGGGGAAAATAATACTAGGAGTATGCTATAGGCCCCCTAACCTGAGGGAGGAAGGGGAAACAGATCTCCTATAACAATTTGGATTAGCAGCAAGAATGTGAAGTGTTATAATGGGGGATTTTAACTATCCAGACATAGACTGGGCGGAGGGAACCGCACATTCATCTAAGGCTCGCCAGTTCCTAAATGTCTTGCAGGACAATTTTATGGGTCAGATGGTAGACGCACCAACGAGAAATAAAGCGTTACTGGATCTACTGATTACCAACAATACAGACCTGATCACGGATGTGGAAATACGGGGCAATTTAGGTAACAGCGATCACAGGTCAATTGACTTCAGTATAAATCACACAAATAGGAAACATAAGGGCAATACAAAGACACTGAAGGGACAAACCAATAAAAGAGGGCAAGCAGGCTCTGTGTCTAGAGGCAACAGTGCTGGTCATGGAGATGGTGCATCCTCATCAGCACGTGGCTGTGGGTACTTTGTCTGGCAAAGCAGCTGCCAACGCGGCCTCTTCCCTCGGCTCAATGGCATCACTCACTCCTTCCCTAGCCCCACCATGTCCTCCTGAGGAGTCCCCCGAACTGTTTGACCACAGTGTTGGGTACATGCTCCAGGAGGATGCTCAGCGTTTTGAAGGCTCCCATGATGGTACCCAGCTAGAGGAAGGCAGTAACATGAGCCCAGAGAGAGGAGGTGCCCAAGAAGGACAGCAATCTGGCAGTCATGTTCCCCCAGCTGCAGCATACTGCCAGCTTTGCTCCAGTGATGAGGAGGGAGGGGATGATGAGGTCACTGACTCCACGTGGGTGCCTGATAGGAGAGAGGAGGAGGAGGCACATCACCAACAAGGCAGGATGCCCTCCAGGGGCCAGCTTAAGGGCAGCACACCGACTGCATCACACCGCAGAGCTCCGCATGTGCAGGGCGCTGCTGTCTCTGCACGTTATTCCAAAAGTTCTTTGGTGTGGGCCTTTTTTGAGACGAGTGCATCAGATCCCACCACTGCTATTTGCAACATATGTCTCAAGCGTATCTCTCGTGGCCAAAACATCTCCTGCTTGGGCACCACATGCTTGACCAGACATATGTTGACCTGCCATGCATTTCGTTGGCAAGCGTACCTAAAAAACCCACACCAAAGAACATAGAGGACGTCTCCTTGCTCCTCATCAGCTGGGTTCTCCAACCCCACTATACCTTCAGTCCTCTCTGAGACCTGCACTGAGAGGAATGAAGGTGTAGAATTAGGTGTGTCACAGCCAAGTACTTGGGGACAATCTGCTATCGGTACACTGACGTCAGATTGTACCATGCAAATTTCCCTGCACCAGCTGCTGCACCACTGAAAGAAGTTCGCTCCCAGCCATCCACATGCCCAGCGGTGGAATGCTAACTTGGCTAAATTGCTAGCACTTCAACTGCTGCCTTTTCAGTTGGTAGACTCTGCCCCCTTCCGTGAGTTTGTGGAATGTGCGGTTCCTCAGTGGCAGGTTCCCAAACACCACTTTTTCTCATGGAAGGCGATTCCGGCTCTCTACCAGCATGTGGAAGGCAATGTCCATGCCTTGCTGGACAGGGCGGTCAGTGGTAAGGTGCATATTACTGCTGACTCATGGTCCAGCAGGCATGGACAGGGATGTTACCTATCTTTCACCGCACACTGGGTGACTCTTCTGGCAGCTGGGAAGCATGCAGGACAAGGTGCAGTAGTGTTGGAGGTTGTTCTGCCACCACGCCTCCAAAATATTACTAGTGGTGATTCTGCAACACCTCTCTCCTCCACCCCCTCCTCTTCTTCTTCCTCCATGGCCTCTTCCTGTGCAGACTTGACTTTGGAACCAACGGTGCTCCGTAGGCGTTCAAGGGGCTACGCAAGCACGCAGGCCAAAAGATGCCATGCAGTGCTTGAGCTGGTGTGCTTGGGGGACAGGAGCCACACTGGGGCAGAGATTCTGTCAGTTCTGCAGGGGCAGGTTCAGAGGTGGTTGACACCATGCCAGCTTAAGGCAGGTATGGTGGTTTGCGACAATGGCACCAACCTCCTCTCCACCCTCCAACAGGGACAACTGACCCATGTGCCCTGTTTGGCTCACGTCCTTAACTTGGTGGTGCAGCGGTTCTTGGGCAGGTACCCGGGCTTACAGGATGTCCTGAGTCAGGTCAGGAAAGTCTGTGTGCATTTCTGCAGGTCATATAATGCCTGTGCTCGGCTGGCAGACCTCCAAAAGGAGTTTAACCTGCCCCAGAACCACCTAATCTGTGACATGCCCACCAGGTGGAACTTAACGTTGGCCATGCTGCAGCGGCTGCACACATAGCAGAGGGCCATCAATGAGTACCTGTGCGACTATGGCACCAGGACAGGGTCAGGGGAGCTGTTTTTTTTTTCCTCATACCAGTGGGCCATGATCAGGGATGCATGCACTGTCCTGTCACCATTTGAGGAGGCCACGAGGATGGTGAGCAGTGACAGTGCATGCATTAGTGACACTGTCCCCCTTGTCCACCTGTTGGAGCACACACTGCGTGGAATAATGGACAGGGCACTTGAGGCAGAACAGAGGCAGGAAGAGGAGGACTTCCTTAGCTCTCAAGGCTCCCTTTATCCAGACATTGTTCCTGCGTGCCTGCCGATCACACAGGAAGAGGACTATGAGGAGGAGGAGAAGGAAGAGGAGGATTGTGTCAGCATGGAGGTGGAGCCTGGCACTCAGCATCAGCAGCAGTCTTTAAGGCATCATTTACAGTCCGAAGAAACCCATGGACTTGTACGTGGCTGGGAGGAGGTGGCTGCGGATCATGTCGTCCTTAGTGACCCAGAGGACTCCGGACTGAATGCCTCAGCAAACCTACGTTGCATGGCCTCCCTGATCCTGCAAAGCCTGCAGAAGGATCCCCGTATTTGTGGTATCAAGGAGAGGGATCAATACTGGCTGGCAACCCTCCTTGATCCACGTTACAAGGGTAAAGTTGCAGACCTTATCTTGCTGACGCAGAGGGAGCAGAGGATGAAACATCTTTGGGAGGCCTTGCAGAAAGGTCTGTGCAACGCGTTTCCAGAGACTGGGAGGTTACAAGCTCCTGTTCCTGGACAACGTGTTGCTGAGGCTTCGGTCAGTCAAAGAAGGAGTGGTGGAGAAGGTGGCCATCTGCCCGATGCGTTCAGACAATTTTTTAGTCCACAGCCCCAAGGTATGATCGGTTCCAGCAACCATTGCCAGCATCTGTTTTACATGGTGCAAGAATACCTAAGGGCAAGATCTGACTTGGACACCTTTCCCAACGAAAATCCTCTGGGTTACTGGGTCTTAAGGATGGATCACTGGCCAGAGCTTGCACAGTATGAAATTGAGCTACTGGCCTGTCCTGCATCCAGCGTTTTTTCGGAACGCACATTCAGTGCTGCTGGAGGTTTTGTAACTGATCACAGGGTGTGCCTGTCCACCGACTCGGTCGATCGACTGACCTTCAAAAAAATGAATCAGTCTTGGATCACCACCAGCTACCAAGCACCTGATGCTGATGTAACCGAATAATTTTTTTTGAAATGTCAGATCTCTTCAAGACTGCCTATGCTGATGCTGAGTGACTGTCCTGTTATGCTGAGTGACTATTCTCTTCCTCCTCAATGATCATGCTGATAGCTTGTAAGAATATTTTTGGTTCTGGGCGCCGCCACCAGTGGCTAAGGCCCAATTTTTCAGCCCCTGTTTGACAGGGGCATGTAATTACAATTTTTGGTGCAATACTTTGCAGCAGGGCTCAATCCTGCGCTCCAAGTAGTGTATCTGTGAGAGGTTGCAGTGTTGTGGCACCAGCACCAGTGCCTAAGGCCCAATTTTTCAGCTCCTGTTTAACAGGGGCGTGTAATTACAATTTGTTATGCAATATTTTACAGGAGGGCTCATTCCTGCGCTCCAAGTAGAGTATCTGTGAGGGGTTGTAGTGTTGTGGCACCAGTGCCTAAGGCCCAATTTTTCTGATATTTTTCTAATATTTCATAGCAGTGCCCATTCCAGCTCCCACCAAGAGTAACTGTGAGGACTTACAGTGTTGTGGCAACACCACCACCACCACCACCACCACCACCAAAGGCCCAATTTTTCTGCCCCTGTTCAACAGGTGCATGTAATTACAATTCTTGATCTAATATTTTACAGCAGGGCCCGTTTCTGCGCCCACCAAGAGTAACTGTGAGGACTTACAGTGTTGTGGCACCAGCATCACCACCACCACCACCAAAGGCCCAATTTTTCTGACCCTGTTCAACAGGGGCATGTAATTACAATTCTTGATCTAATATTTCACAGCAGAGCCCGTTCCTGCGCTCACCAAGTATAACTGTGAGGGCTTTCCTTGTTTAATTTTGGTGCGGTGTTCCCCTTAATATCCATACAAGACCCAAAGGGCCTTGTAATGGACTGGGGGGTACCCATGCCGTTTGTCTCATTGATTTTCATCCTTATTGCAGGGACCCGACATTACATTAAAGCCGTAAGCAGTTTTAAATGACTTTTATTACTTTACAAATGTCATTTTGTGCAGGGACTGTTCTAAGCACGGGAAACACGTGCCACTTTACAGGCATACTATAGACACCCCTAGGTACGATATTTAAAGGAATATTTCACTTTTTTTTCATTTTAAGCATCATTAAAATCATTGCTCCCGGAAAAGAGGCCGTTTTTAAAACTTTTTGTTGCATTGATACATGTCCCCTGGGTAGGACCTGGGTCCCCAAACCATTTTTAGGACAATACATGCAAATTAGCCTTTAAAATTAGCAGTTTTGATTTTGAACGTTCGAGTCCCATAGACTTCAATGGGGTTCTAACGTTCAAGCAAATTTTCGGTCAGTTCGCAGGTTCTGGTGCGAACCGAACCGGGGGGTGTTCGGCTCATCCCTATTAGATAAGCACCTGAACGACCACAACATACAGGGATATACAATGTAATACTGACATATAATCACACACATGGGTTGGCCTTGATGGACTTGTGTCTTTTTTCAACCTCACCTACTATATCTCTGTTCGGGAGTTCTGATGCTAATCGAACAGGTGGGTGTTCGGCCCATCACTACTAAGGAAGCAGCTGGCAACACTGCAAAGCATCATTAGCCTAAAAGCGAGTTTGGGCCATACCCATCAGTTGGGTGGTGATAAGGAGGTGAAGACTCCAGAGCAGAATAATTGGGTAACAGTTGGATGGGGTAGAGGGAAAAGAATAAGGGAAGCCAGTCCTGAGCTGACAAATCCCAATAAATATACCCGGTTGCGTGATATTGGGGACATCCATCAAGGAGTGGCAGTGCTGGAGCAGAGTGAATCCCCTAGCTGCTGGGGAACAACTCCGCCAGTGAGGATGCGGAGAAGGATAAAGTAAAGTATAGACAGATTCTGATGGTAGGGTATTCAATTATTAGAAGGACAGACAGGGCAATCTGTCACAAAGATCACCAAAAAGTATGTTGTTTACCGGGCAACCGGGTTCAGCACATCAAGGATCACATGGACAGTTTGATGGGTGGGGCTGGGGAGGATGCAGCAGTCATGGTACATATTGGTATCAATGACAAAGTTAGAGGAAGAGGGAGTGTCCTAAAAAATTCAGGGATTTAGGAGCTATGCAGAAGAAATGGACCTCCATGGTGGTATTCTCAGAAATACTGCCTGTACCTTGAGCCACACCAGAGAGGCAGCAGGAGATTAGGGAACTTAACAATTGGCTGAGGAACTGGTGCAGGAAAGAGGCATTTGGTTTCCTGGAGAAATGGGATGCCTTTTCGGTCGGTTACTGGTTCTAGGGACAGACTGCACATAAACGGGTAGGGTGCAGTTCTGCTGGGAGAGAAGATGGCCAAAAATGTAGGCTCTTAATCTAGGAGATGGGGGGAGGGATCAGAGGAAGAGATAGCCAGCAGTGAGAAAAGGATAGAGGGTGCTACTGGGGGCATTAGTACTAAGGAGGAAAAAATAGGTGCTTGTACAAAACTAAAAGACATGTACACAAATGCTAGAAATCTAGCTAAAAAAATGGAAAAACTGGAGCTGCTGATACACGAGGAGGATTTCAACTTTGTGGAAATATTAAAAACTTGGTTTGACAGCTCACATGACTGGAATGCCAATGTCCAGGGGTTGGATCGGAGAGACAGGGAAGGTAGAAGAGGGGGAGGGGTGTGTCTGTATATAAAGAATGATTTAGTAGTGAATGTGAGGGACGGCATAGCTAATGGGGCAAGGCAGGGAGTGGAATCCTTGTTGCTGGAGCTTCAAAGGGAAGTAGCAAATGGGAAACTAATAGTGGGCATATGCTACAGGCCCCCTAACTTAGAGGATGAGGAGAAGTCTGATATATCACAGTTAGAAATGGCAACAAGGCAGGGCAATGTTATCTTAATGGGGGATTTCCATTACTTGGGCAGAAGGAACTGCTAACTCATTTAAAGCTTGCCATTTCATTTCAAATGTCTTACAGGACAACTCCATGGGTCAATTGGTGGATGCTTTGACTAGAAATAATGCTTTGCTAGATCTACTTATTACAAATAACACAGATCTGATTGCAGATTTACGTGGAATTACGGGTAAACTTAGGAAACAACGATCATAGGGTAATTACATTCAACACACCTTATAGTAAAAGAAGGCACCAGGGCCGTGCAAGAACATTACATTCCAAAAGAGCCAACTTCTCTAAGCTACTCTCCATACCACATAATATTAAATGAGATCAAATTCTTAAAACATTGAACACTGAGGTAAAATGGGAGTGTTTTAAGAACATATTAAATAAGGGTATCAGCCAGTGCATTCCAATGGCCAACAAATATAAAAGAGCTAAGGGTAAACCTGGGTGTCTAAACTTTAATGTATAAAGGTTCATAAAGAGAAAAAAATGGCTTTTAAAAATACAGTATAAGGCCGAGAGGTCATTGTCCGCACCGGATTCCAACACTGCAAGGATTGCAACAAGAAGTGTAAAAGCGCAATCAGGGCAGCTAAAATAGACTAAAGCACAAAGACAGAGGAACACACCTCATAGATTGGAAGGGGGGGTCCTTCACTGTGTGCTCTGGATTAAATGGCCTCCAGCCATTAAATACGCATCTCCAAGAAAGATGTAGCTGACAACTCCAGAATCCCATGAAAATCTTTATTTGCTACATGAAGGTCAAAATTAAAAACAGCTGATGCGTTTCGACATACAGCCTTGTTCACAGCAGGCTATATGCCGAAACGCCTCAACTATTTTTAATCTTGATCTTCATGTAGTAAATAAAGAATTTCATGGGATTCTGGAGTTGCCGGATACATCTTTCTTGGAGCAGCTAATATAGACTACAAGAGGCACATAGTAGAGGACTGTGAAAAAAATTCTAAATTTGTTTTTAAATATATTAATAGTAAGAAAGAGATGTCAGAGCATATAGGCCCCTTAAAAGATGATCGGGGAAATTGGTTACAAATGACAAAGAGAAGGCACCTGTACTAAATGCATTCTTCTCCTCAGTTTTAACAAAAGAAAAGGATGGGGTATAGTAATAAAGGCTGGATCATTGGAATGTATCACAGAATGTACCCTTGTGGCTAACAGAAGCCAGCGTCCAAAAAAGACTTAAAAACAGAATGCAAATAAATCACAAAGACCAGATGGTTTACACAGAAGGGTCCTCAAAAAGCATAGCCAGGTAGTTATTTCTAATATTTATGGATAGCTTAAGGCCTGGAATGATACCAGCTGGTGTAAGGCCAATATGGTGCCAATATTAAAAAAAGAGCAAAGATACAGTATATGCACTACCTGGAAAGTACAGGCCAGTCAGTCTAACATCCATAGTATGTAAACCATTGGAGGGGATGATAAGGGACTATATCCAAGAATTTTCACATGAAAATATTATCATTAGTAGTCATCAGCATGGATTTATAAAAGATCTTCTTGCCAGACCAATCTGCTAGCATTCTAAGAGGAAGTGAGCTGTCATTTAGATAAAGGAAAGCCTGTGGATGTGGTGTATCTGATTTTGCAAAAGCATTTGATACAATTCCTCATAAACGCTTAATTCACAACTTGAGGTCTGTTGGCTTAGACCATAGTGTATGAACCTGGATAGAAAACTGGTTACAGGGGCGTGTCCAAAGGGTGATGATAAATAGTGTGTACTTAGAATAGTTTGGTGTGGTAAACGGAGTACCCCGAGGCTCTGTCTTGGGACCAATTCTGTTTAAAGTATTGAAAAATGACATATAACATGATATAAATAGCTCAGTCTCAGTGTTTGCTGATGATGTGACGCTAAGAAGGGCAATAAATTCACATCAGGATATAGAAACCTTACAAGAAGCTAGAAAAAAATAATAGGGTGGGCAGCTGCATGACAAATGAGGATTCACGTAGAGAAATATTAAAGTAATGCATTTGAAGGCCAAAAAATATGAATGCAAGTTACTCAGTAGGGCGAGAACCATTGGGGAATCCAGGATGGAAAAAGATCTGGGGGTCCTAGTAGATCACAGGCTCATAAACGGCATGCAATGCCGAGCTGCAGAAAGCAAGGTCAGCAGAATATTAGCATGCATTATAGAGCTTTTTTCTCCAGAGATAAAACTAAAATTCTACCACTTTACAAGACTCTGGTTTAGCCACATCTTGAGTATGTGGTCCAGTTCTGGTCATCAGTCCTCAAATAGGATGTGCTGCAACTAGAGAGAGTCCAGAGGCTTTATTCAACCTTACAAACTATGAAAATATGATATAAACAAATTCTTCAGGGAATAACTGAAGTAACATGCTTGGATCATTCATAATATTGCTTGTGGTAACACAAGCCAATGCACGTTAGCTGTGTTTGTGTAATGCAGTGCCAGAAATGCAGTGTGTTCTGAGGCATTGGGCACCCCATTCAAATTAAAGTAATTGTAAAGGCAGAAGGTTTTTTTATCCTAATGCATTCTGTGCATTAAAATAAAAAGCCTTCTGTGTGCAGCAACCCCCCTCAGCCCCCCCCCCCAATACTTACCTGAGGTTCCTCTAGATCCAGTGAAGTTGCAGGAGTGTCTCTGCTACCCAGGACTCCCCTCCTCATTGGCTGAGACAACAGCGTGGTGCTATTGGCTCCCTCTGCTGTCAATCAAAGTCAGCCAGCCAATGAGGAGAGAAAGGGGGCAGGGCCATGGCTCCATGTCTGAATGGACACAGGGAGCTGTGGCTCAGCTCGGGTGCCCCCATAGCAAGATGCTTGCAGTGGGGGCACTCAACAGGAGGGAGGGGCCAGGAGCACCGAAGAGGGACCCGAGAAGAGGAGGATTGGGGCTGCTCTGTGCAAATCCACTACACAGGGCAGATAAGTATAAAAAACACAGACACAGCATTGGACAAGTCCAATTCCAGCGATGTAATCCTTCCTCGTCCCGGAATATGGAGAAAGATGCCGCCACAACACGAGCCACCTCCATGGGAGGAGCCCGCTGAATGACGCTAGAACTTCTGTGACAGTTCTTAAAAAGCTGAGGGCGGGGCCACCCGTGGCATGTGCGGCTGACTACGCCCCCTCTGACACAACGGAGAAACACTGCGGGGTTACCCGTGACATGTACGGGTGACCCCGCCCCCCTCTGATGCCACGGAAACCCCCATAGCAATTTGCATATTAACCTTTAAAATTAGCACTTTTGATTATTCATGTTCTATAGACTTTAACAGTGTTCGCACAATTTTTTTATCTGTTCGCATGTTCTGCTGCGAACCGAACAGGGGGGTGTTCGGTCCATCCCTAGTTCTCATTGAGAATCATGGGGTACAACTTGTCAAGCAACTTGGAGGTACAAAGTTGCCCAACTGTGAAACAAGTAATATATATTTTAATAGAAAGGAGCTCTCATTTATACTTGCATTTACATCAGCAGAACAAATGCAGGAAGTAATGTGTGCACATGGGCCAGAAGCAAATGTGTGGGGATGCCAAACAAATCAATGAACCCCATCCACACCAAATCTAACTACCACATCCACCCCCACATTGATTAAGCACAAGTACACATCCATAGGCGTGCCCACAGGGTGTGCCGGGTGTGCCTGGGCACACCCTAATCCCCCGAGCAGTGTTTAGCCCCATGACTCCTGTATCCTGAGATCTGCCTGGGCTGATGTGCAATGTGTACCCCACACTGCCTGTGAGGCAGTATAACATTGCCGATATTGGGGCTCGTAAGATCCGCTTAGCGTGACACTGTCCTGAGGAGCTGTCAGAATTCATGTATGATGTTGGGGTGGGCAGGACCGAGCAGGTATCAAACACCAGCCAATATGATGGGTATGGCGGGGCTGTTACGTGCATGTAGCCCCACCCCTTTTCTCAATCTGCTCAATTATTAGCTGATGTTCAATAGCTGCTCGGTCCTGCTCGGATGTCACACAGGCACAGCGAGCAGAGTGAAGCCGCCTCCCCCTCCAGTGTTTATGTGTACACAGGGGGAGGGGACCTGCTGTGCCTGTGCCGCGCTGATCTGAGGTACTGAATGGGATGGGGGGAGGGGGGTCTGTCTGTGCTGAAGGGGGGGTTTGTGCTGAATGGGGGGACTCCATCTGTGCTGAAGGGGGTTGTGTGCTCAATGGGGGAGTCCATCTGTGCTGAAGGGGGGTGTGCTCAATGGGGGGCTCCATCTGTGCTGAAGGGGGGTGTGCTTAATGGGGGAGTCCATCTGTGCTGAAGGGGGGTGTGCTTAATGGGGGGGTCCATCTGTGCTGAAGGGGGGTGAGCTCAATGGGGGAGTCCATCTGTGCTGAAGGAGGGGTGTGCTTAATGGGGGAGTCCATCTGTGCTGAACGGGGGTTTGTGCTTAATGGGGGGGCTCCATCTGTGCTGAAGGGGGGGTGTGTTTAATGGGGGGTCCATCTGTGCTGAAGGGGGGGGTGTGCTTAATGGGGGGTCCATCTGTGCTGAAGGGGGGTGTGCTTAATGGGGGGTCCATCTGTGCTAATGGGGGGGTCTGTGCTAATGGGGGGGTCCATCTGTGCTGAAGGGGGGTCCATCTGTGCTGAAGGGGGGGTCTGTGCTGAAGGGGGGGTCTGTGCTGAATGGGGGGGATCTGTGCTGAATGGGGGGGATCTGTGCTGAATGGGGGTCTGTATAATGTAAAGGGGTCCAGTGGTGCACAGTGGGGTGTTTTTACATTTCAAGGTGGGGGGGTGCCAGATATAGGATCTGCCCCGGGTGCCAAATGCTCTAGGTACGCCCCTGGAAACCCCCCCTCTCCTCTGTCAGTGCTTCCGACTAATGCCACCTGTCTATGCCAGTCAGTGCCGCCTGTCAGTTTGTGAGTGCCAATTAGTGCTTCCAATCAGTGCCACCTGTGAGTGCCAGTGTTTCCAATCAGTGCCACCTGTTAGTGCCAATGAGTGCCAGCGCCACCTATCAGTGCCACCTGTCAGTGCCAAACAGTGCCAGCATCGCCTGTCAGTGCCAGTTAGTGCTTCCAATCAGTGCCACCTTTCAGTGCCAATGAGTGCCAATCAGTGCTTCCACTCAGTGCCACCTGTCAGTGCCAATGCCACCTGTCAGTGCCAATTAGTGCCTCCAATCAGTGCCACCTGTTAGTGCCAATGAGTGCCAAGTGCTTCCAATCAGTGCCACCTGTCAGTGCCAATCAGTGCCACCTATCAGTGCTTCCAATCAGTGCCAACTGTCAGTGCCAATCAATGCCAGTGGCACCTGTCAGTGCCAATCAGTGCTTCCAATCAGTGCCACCTGTCAGTGCCAATCAGTATCAGTGCCGCCTGTCAGTGCCAATCAGTGCCACTGCCGGCTGTCAGTGCCAATTAGTGCTTCCAATCAGTGCCACCTGTTAGTGCCAATTAGTACTTCCAATCAGTGTTACCTGTCAGTGCCAATCAGTGCCAGTGCCGTCTGTCAGTGCCAATCAGTGCCACCTGTCAGTGGCAGTCAGTTCCACACCAGTGCAAATGAGTGCCACCTGTCAGTGCCAATCAGTGCTGCTTATCAGTGCTGTTAATCAGTGCCCATCAGTGCACTGAATGCAGGGATGGGGGGTGATGAACTCAGCAGCCAGGCACATTGTCCAAGGGGGTGCCGGCCTGGTGGGGCACAACTGAAATCTGTTGATGTTTATTAATGCCACATGCCGATTTTAGTATAACAGGTAATCACCACACTACTATTTACAATAAACTACTGGAGGTAAAATAAAAAAGTGTAATTGAAACGCCTGCCACTAAGCACTGTTATGTGTTCCCACACCACAAAATAAAGAAAAAAAAAGTGCAGCGCTAACTTACTGATCAATAACTTAACAATAATGGTGGAATCCTCTAATGTATGGAAATCTCAATAAACTTCAATATTATCACAATACCAGTCTTTGTGATATGTAACTTCACATAATACACATCAAGCTGAAAATAAGACATACTGTATAAAAATTAACTTAGCAGGGATGGTGGAAACCCCTCCTATAGATATTTACCATACAGATTAATCTCAAGTGAAGATTTTTTTAGTTGGGAGGTTCCCACCATTATAGCACTTTGGAATTTTTATTTTTTAGATCGTTACACTTAATTTTAGATTACTATTTAGTTACTATTATAATGTGAATTTATGCACTTGAAGGTAATTTTCCAACACCCTTGCTAAGTCCATGCTTTGTACACTGGTGCGCAGTCATGTTGGAACAGGAAGGGGCCATCCCCAAACTGTTCCCACAAAGTTCAGAGCATAAAATTGTCCAAAATGTCTTGGTATTCTGACACCTTAAGAGTCCCCTTCACTGGAACTAAGGGGCCAAACCCAGCCCCTGAAAAACAATAATCCCCCCTCCCCCCCTTCACCATAACCCCCCTCCACCAATGATTTGGACCAGTGCACAGAGCAAGGTCCATAAAGACATGGATGAGCGAGTTTGGGGTGGAGGAACTTGACTGACCTGCACAGAGTCCTGACCTCAACCCAATAGAACACCTTTGGGATAAATTAGAGCGGAGACTGCGAGACAGGCCCCATTATCCAACATCAGTGCCTGACCTCACAAATGTGCTTCTGGAAGGATGGTCAAATATTCCCATAGACACATTCATAAACCTTGTGGACGGCCTTCCCAGAAGAGTTGAAGCTGTTATAGCTGCAAAGGGCAGGCCAACTCAATATTGAACCCTACAGACTAAGACTGGGATGTCATTAAAGTTCATGTGCGTGTAAAGGCAGGTGTCCCAATACTTTTTAAAGGCTGCGCTGCTAGTGCAAATACATGATCATATTAACTGAAAATACCATAATTATGAATGAACACAAGTGAATTGTTTCATAACAAAAAAAAAAAAAAAAAAAAAAAAAAAAAAATGCACATAAATCGCATGCAAAAAAAAAAGAATCGCATGCAAAAAAAATGAGTGGAACATTCAGTAAACAAAAACGATTAAGTAGAGTCCATTTAGTCATAGATTGAAATGAACTGTAGGTCTTGTGGGTGTAGAAAATGGTTGGATAGAGGGAGAAAGACACCCTTCCTTCAAGTGATATAAAGATTATCTCCGTAGGGAGCGTGATGTTAAAATAGAGAGAAGATCCTCCACCTCAAGTAAGGTAAGCCCCTTACCAGATCCAAAGATCTCCTGTCACAGAGATCATGCACACATGTGGCTGTGTCCCCCAGCCACTGGGTCTCTGTCAGTGCGCAGATCGGAAGCCACCTCTCCAGGAAATCAATCCAAACGTGATTTATCCGCTCACAGACCATGGATAAATAGGAAAGAAATGCTCCATAGCGTAATACAGTTAAAATCCACTTTAATTTATAAAAGAAAAGCACTTACAATTTGTGCAGTAAAGATCGCTTATAAAAACATGTAGCGCCGGCCGGCTTCAGCTGCTGCCCGTTTCTTCCGGGTTCAGCGTGGTATGGTGGTGACGTCAGCACGCCGCTCCTGCCTACGCCGTTTCGACAAATCTGTCGTCTTCCTGGGGTAGCGCCGGCCGGCGCTACATGTTTTTATAAGCGATCTTTACTGCACAAATTGTAAGTGCTTTTCTTTTATAAATTAAAGTGGATTTTAACTGTATTACGCTATGGAGCATTTCTTTCCTATTTATCCATGGTCTGTGAGCGGATAAATCACGTTTGGATTGATTTCCTGGAGAGGTGGCTTCCGATCTGCGCACTGACAGAGACCCAGTGGCTGGGGGACACAGCCACATGTGTGCATGATCTCTGTGACAGGAGATCTTTGGATCTGGTAAGGGGCTTACCTTACTTGAGGTGGAGGATCTTCTCTCTATTTTAACATCACGCTCCCTACGGAGATAATCTTTATATCACTTGAAGGAAGGGTGTCTTTCTCCCTCTATCCAACCATTTTCTACACCCACAAGACCTACAGTTCATTTCAATCTATGACTAAATGGACTCTACTTAATCGTTTTTGTTTACTGAATGTTCCACTCATTTTTTTTGCATGCGATTCTTTTTTTTTTGCATGCGATTTATGTGCATTTTTTTTTTTTTTTTTTTTTTTTTTGTTATGAAACAATTCACTTGTGTTCATTCATAATTATGGTATTTTCAGTTAATATGATCATGTATTTGCACTAGCAGCGCAGCCTTTAAATTGTATAGCTAGTAAGGTGGAGGTTGTTTCACATCTAAGGTTGCAGCAGCATTTTACATTTCAATTTTTGGTTTGAGATATTTGTCTTTTCATCACACACATGTGGGGATCATTTCCACTTATGGGATAGCGCAGTATTTTTTACGATATTACTGTCCCAATACTTTTGTCTGTTTGAGCTTTGGGGTGCACACCCTAATACAATAGGCTGCACACGCCTATGTAAACATCATACCCTTACCCGGAAAATGAGCAGCACCTCTTTGCTAAAGAGGGACCTCGCCATGTGCACCTAGATGGAGATCCTGACCAGCACAGGAACTTCCGGGTGATTACAATGACTTATTTCTGGGTCAGAAGGCGAAACCACACTCTTGATCGCTGCTGCAAATATTTGATCGCAACCACAATTAGAATTTTATTATTTTTGTTTATTTGCAGATATGCAAATTTGTATTTCTACTTATGATATTTAAAGGCGTTCGATAAGAAATGGTGTCCCTGGGTTAACAGCAGGTGAATGACAAAAACAAAAGGCCCAGTGTGAGCCTTGGTTCACACTGACAGAGGGAGGAAATCGTTCAGCTGAAATCACACAATTTCATTCCCGCATGTCAGTCCCAACTGCAGGGGGAATTTCAGAGACATCTATGCTGGTTTCTACACTGATATCAATATAAATTGCACCCCAAAGTTGCACCAATTGAAACAGTGCAATTGTCACCGCTTTGACATGTCAAATCGCACCAATGTGAACTAAAGCCGACACATACAACACTGACTATCCACCAGCTGAATTCATTACCTGCAATTCTCCACAACTGTTACATATATAAAGATTCCACATTTATCATTTACTTGCAGGTGTGCAGAAGCCTAGGAGCCCATTGGAGTGATTTATCATGCGATTTGAGAGATCAAATAGCTTGACTATTAGCAGCAATGGCACTGTTATAATCGATGTGACACCGATTTTGTGGGGCCACAACAATTTGATAAAGTAGTTTCTGCACTACTTTTGCCAATTTCAGGTGTGACTTCAATAGACATTTGTGTATGAAGCCACATGGATGTCTATCAAGTACATAGGTGTGTGCAGCCTCTTGCATTAGAGTGTGCATCCCAAAGCTCAAATACATATGCATGTGTATATGTACTGATGGTGTCAGTAGGGCAGTGGACAGTGTCAGTAGTTTTATTTTTATTCTTTTTAAAGTATTTTATTTTGTAACTTTTTTTTTTTTGGGATGAAATATCAGTGGTCTAAACAGGGGGTGTTATGCACCACACAAGGCTATTAGGGTGTGCCCAGGTACACCTGGCACACCCTGTGCACACACCTATGATCAAGTAGCACCTGAAATCATGCTGACCTTGCTACTTTGAAATCGTGCTACTTCAAGTGAAGTAGCGCGATTTCAAAGTAGCATCAATTTGAACCAGGGTGAAGAGATTAGTTTTTTGGTGCACAAATACATATTGAAATAAGATATAAGAGATATTGCATTTTCCCAAAACCACCACCCACAAAAACTAAAGAGAAAAAAAGAAAACACACACACACACACACACACACACACACACACACACACACTTTAAAATTTGACAAAACCTTAGAGTGGACACAGCTTTAATTTCAGTGTATAAACGGGCAACACATCACATTATTATCTGCAAGATTATAGAAACATACTCAACAGTCATTCTTACAAAGCATTCCAACATAATATTAAAAAAGCAAAACACCCACCACCAGCCCACAATCCACACATACATACATTGGTGACCATGTTCTGCTGCATTTCAGTGTACACAATTACACAAGATCAAAAAGGGTAGAGGGTCAGCAGATGCTTCCAAACAATGTTTGCATGATCACACAGGAATAATACACACGCAACATTAACAGCATGGCCACATAAACCCACTTTTGACTGAAAAAATGCACAAGAATTTCAGCAATTATCCCTAGTTGGGCATCAGCCAGTATGCACAATATCATTCCTTCTCCCCCACAAATCACAGCAAAAAACCTGACCTTCTCAGGCCAAATGAACCCCCCTACTGCAGGCCTTTATATAAGAGAGGTTGTATTGTTAGCACACTGACACACCCAATAGAAGTACACGCCCACCAGTATCTTTCAATCTGTCTCTTCATGTATGTCTAAAGTGATTGCACCTGATGAGCAGGAACACATAATACTATTCGCAACTGTGTTAGCCCTTGGCTATGTGCATCAAATCTCCAACTACAGGCCAAAGATCAAAGTCCATTTGCATCCACATAAACAAAGCAACAGTTTTCTAAGCATATGTACCTGTGCAGTGTAAACCCTAAAATGTGAAATGTCCAAGTCCCTGGGCATGATTAGTGCTAATAAACATTAACATCAGTCCCTGGCTGCAATGAGCTTCCAATCTAAAGTCCAAAATTAACTTTCTTACATTAGAACCTATTTTGACAGGAGACAAATAAAGTGCCAGCATGTCTTTGGATTGTAGTGAGAAACCCACACAGGGAGAACATATAAACTTCAACACAAGCATTAGCATGTTGGGGAATTGAACCAACATCCCAGGTGCTACTAGACAGAACTGCTACCCACTAAGCCACCAGGGCAGCCCCACACATGTTCTGTGCATCTCTTTGGTGTGAACCAGCCCTAAGTCCATAGCCATGCTCAGTGTCACAAGCAATATACAATATATTGGCCTAAGTATTGGGACGCCTGCCTTTAAATGCACATGAACTGTAATGGCATCCCAGTATTAGTATTTGGTTCAAACTCA